>CM057339.1:729510259-730710259 GCA_030015575.1 Agapanthus africanus
AAATTTGCAATTAAGTTAAATCTTGTTTAGCTAGGCTCTGATACCACTGTATGTCGATGTTCAACACCCCAATACTTTTGGGGAGGCGGAAATATGAATAACAATCAAGTTCTATGATCAAACATCGATTAACCGTACGAATCGTTTGCTAAACAAGTTTTAACACAAGCTATAGAGTTTTAGTCTACTATGCGAAGAGATTATACCAAACGGTTCTAGTCCTTCGTCTTGATGTTCTCTACGGCCTCTTTGGATCTCCACGCCCTCTTCGGCTTTCTTCCGTGATAGACGATCCACCCGAGAACCCTAATCCAAGCTATAACCTCTAAACTTGAGGTTACTTAGTTTCTCTAGTTGCTAAATAGAGTAGCTAAGATGATGTAGAGATTGGTTATGGAGTAATTAGTCTTTCCTAATCCTTGTTCTCAACTCATGAGGGTAGGATTAGGGTTTGGTGAAGGAGAGAGAACTTGAAGAGAGAGAGTGAGAAGATGATAATGATATTATTATAATGAATAAAGCTTCTCACTTGATATATATGAAACATAATGAATAAAAAGAAAAATGAATAATAAGTGAATATTCATCATGTTTCATTTAATCAAGTGGGTGATTCATCATGTGAGTCATTAAGCAATTAATGATGCTTTAATGATATGATGAATCACTCACAATGAGTCACTTAAACATTAAATGAAAATGCCACCTCTCTCTTTATGTCACATCCTTCTAGAAGCTTCTCGGAAAATTACGAGAACGCCCCTCTCATCCGTGAAAACACGGAAAAACTTTAGACTGTATAAATCCAATAACCTGATACTAGAATCTGGCTTAAACCAAAGCCTGCTAGTAAAAACTGTCTGAATGTCGTACGTGCGATCAAACACGTATGCGTCCGAACCTTTGTCGTAAAACCATACGACCTCTATATCTTTTCGCCTGGGTTTGGGAAATCTCTGTGTGGGACTCTAAAGACTCGACTACTACGCTGGCAGTGGGTTTAACCACAGACCGCAAGCGGCACTAGCTGTACGTAACGGTCCCCAGGTAGTTTTCGATAAGAAAGCTGATGAGGTAACCCATCTGAAATCCTACTGAGCCTGTCTGTGACAATATCCGCGCAGTCCGGTCTGTTCGTCTAAGAGTATCACATGTACGGTCTAGGGAGGTGGTGGACGTCAGACCCCTAATAACCATACAAGTCGTGTCGGTATGGCTCTATCACCATCCGAGAATCTACTGATCAACCTATCAGTAATTCTCAATCAGCCCTGGCCAGGGACTTATGGTAATGACCAACCGATCACCGTGCGATATCAACTCCCTATACCGGGAGAGACGAATCCCTAACAGTCACTCACTGCCTCCACGTGGCTCGGGACTGTGCCCAACTGAAACCTGTTTGCACGACTCCTTTGAGCCGTGGTAGGGTTACAATCAAAGCACAGTGGGAACTCACACGAGACAAATGATGACCTTAAGTCAACGGACTATCTGCACACATGTCACCTGAGAACTGCTATCTGACGTTAGGTATAATACCATCCAGTCAGTTCTCGGCGAGTCCTGTCCGGTGTACTCACACCCAGTGAGCATCTGTATACAATCTTAGGTGAACACCACCAATGGTTGCGGGACCAATCCATCGCCCCTCGTCAGGGTCTATATATGTATACACCAGTCTACTCCGGAGTATCGATGCCCAATCTCGATACTCCTGCGACCAGGGACATCTTAAGGGTGTGCCTATTGACTATCCAGCTCCCACTAGTATGACTGCCATCACAACGCCGGTAGTCAGACAAAACACCCTATGGGCTTTATCAACATATATATATAAATACCAAGTAAAATATATCATACGTTAAGACAAAGTCAAACCAAATAGCGTACTATCATATCAAGCAAGACTGTCATGTACATACATATCCCAAGCATCCTATACAATGTAGGCCTCTAGGGCATATATATCCAACAACTACTACCTGTTTGCACGACTCAATAGAGCCGTGGTAGGGTAATAATCAAAGTACAGTAGGAACACACTCTAGGCGAAGTGGTAGTGTTAAGTCTACGGACTAAGATGTACTCATGTCACCTGAGAACTGCTACTTGACGATGGGTATAGTACCAACCAGCAGTTCCCGACGAGTCATGTCCGGTGTACTCGTAACCTAATGAGCACATGCATACTATCTCCAGTACGACGTACTAATGGCTGTGGGACAGACCATCTCCCCTGCCGGGATGAGAAGCGTATACACTAGTCTACTCCGGAGTATCGATGCCCCGTATCGATAATCCTACGACTACGGACATGTATAAGGATGTGCTTGTAGATTACCCATCCCCCACTATTGTGACTGCCATCACAACGCTGGTAATCAAGCAAAGATCCTAAGGGCTCTACTAATATGTATAAGCGATATGTTAAAAGAAACACATGCACATATTGAAGTAGAAACAAACCAAGTAGCATACTACCATTTTGAGCCTGACTGTCAATACTACTGTGAATATTCCAAGCTTCCATTAAGTAATATAGAATCCAGTATGATACAATAATGGCTTCTAGGGCATATACACTAACAGATCATTCTGTATAACCTTTCTAAACTCCTTTTCATATAGCTAGTGTAGGGTTAATGGTCGATCCGTAGATTATGGTTCCGTTAGCACCGATTTTTTAAAGTTTTTGTTCCGTATTTGGCCACGGATTGATGGCCGGGGCGCTGGCGTAACCCAACATGGGATCAGAGCCAACGCATTAACCGCATACTAGTTGATTTAGACGATATTAAAGTATCGAAATCGAAACAACTCCGAAACAATACCAACTAGCATTCTAGTTTCTCTCGAATTTTATTTAGTCTTTTAAAATATTTAAGCAATTGCAGAAGACTACCTGTATGACCACTAGAACACACACCAAAAATGAGCCCCAGATTCATAAATTGGACCGGCCAGGTCACCAAAATCCCTGATGTGGCCGGTTTTAGGAATGAGTTTGGACTTTAGATTTTGGGTGTGCTTCAGTCTCTGGAATATTGGTTAAGTGGTATTGCTTGTTTAGCCCAGTTTTGGATATACTGCTATCATTTGTGCATGGGCTATTCGGGGTGTTTTCGAAGTCGATATTTCTAACACTGTTTAAAGTTTTACAGTACATGCATTACTATCTGCGACCGTGAATGTCATTAGAGCGGTACAACTTGTCTAATTGCTATAGTTCTTTTAGACGGGTTTGCGAACGTGACATTCACGTTGATGTTCTGTGTTGTGTTGTGGCTGGATCATCGTCGTGGGTAGCTTGGGTGCAATGTTAGTACAGTTTAGTTTTATTTGTACATTTGATATCGCGGGGCGAGCATCCGACATGTGGACTGTCGTCACTGCCTGCTTGTATATTATTTGTTTGGGACACGACCGGGTTGAGGTCGATGTCACTGTTGTATATATTTTTCTTTTCTGTACTAGGATTACCCCACGATGGAGTGCACAGATAGCCAGGTTCTAGAGGGCAACGGGCCCGCATCTTATGGCGTTGAGACGGAGGGGGCCTCACTCTAGAATTGGTAGGCTATTCGCCGCACTCGTAAGGGGTACCGGTTGACCCAAGGAGGGGTGATCAAGTTACAGGATTCCGTGAAGTGCCGGGTGGTCCATCCACTTTGATGAAAGGGGTTGCCTCACTTTTGGTTTTGGCGGGTAACTGGCCGCGCTCGTAGGGGTCTAGGTTTTCATTGCACAGGCTATCCACACGACCAGGGGAACGTCGGGTTTCACTTGCGGCTCAAAGGAAACCCAAGCCCCCCAGATTATCAGTATTGTTCTGTGATGCTTATCGCTTATCTGTGATGTTACATTTATCATGCCTGGAACGATTATTATATATTGTTATATATACACACACTACTATATGTTGTATATGTTTTGCACCCGCACTAGTCCAGCCCCCGCTCTGTCGTTAGTTAAGTAACCTAACGGGTGAAGACGGGGCCCAGTGACGAATGCGGATGGCATATACGTACATCATATTTTTGTTCTTTTCTGGTGTGATTAATTGATGGAACTGCGTTGATTCTGATCAATGCAAGGAAAACAGACCTATTCGATGTTGTTGGAACAATTTTTAAAAGCTATTATTACAAGGACGTTTTCTTTTGTTTTGCACAGCGGTATTCGGTTATGAATATCCAACGCCTCATTCGATGAGGCAAGAGCCGAGATCCCTTCACAGGGAATGACCTCTTGGGCAGAAGTTTGCGTCAGGGTAATAATTTCACTATAGTCGATTACTTTTTGCTTTGCATCGAGGTATTCAGTTTGGAATATCCTGCACCTCATTCCACGAGGAAAGAGACGAGATCCCTTCACCGGGAGTGACCTCTTTAGCAAAGGTTTTTTGTAAAAAGCTATCCGGTTCCTTCAACGATATCAAGTTCATTACGTTAAAGGTTTTTCGACAAAATCCATTCATAGCCCTCCGTCATTTCAGACGGGTAGACTTAGTATTCATGCTATGTTTGTTGGCCTTCGTCAAGGCATAGTGTATGGTAGCTATTTGTTACTTTTCTGTTACATAGATAGATGCGTTGGTTTGGGACAGTCGTACTACTATGTTGTCCTTCGTCAAGGGTATGTATGGGTAGGTTCAAATTAACCTGGACAATGACGGGTAGAACTTGACATGTGACTTATGATATGTTGGCCTTCGTCAATGTCATAACAGCATGGGGTAAAAATCATATCGGGAGTTTCAAACATACAGGAAACTTGCCAGGCATGCGTATACCTTCTGGAGTATGATAACTTGAGTGGATTCCACCAAGTTATCATGCGATGATAGTTGGATCCCGATTCCTACTGATGAGTTGGTTTACTCCTCGGGTGATTTTAGACGATCCCGACTAATTCTTCTTTCGGGTTTGGAGGAGAATTTGAGGATACAGTGGGAGACATCCTGATTAGATAAAGTGATTAACCATTCTGATCTAGATTAGAGTGCACGCTGAGTGTTTCTTTTCTCTCTCTCTTTATCTGCGACCATGGCCCGACCCTAGACTAGAACTCATAAACCAAGTTAACCGAACCTTCTTAAAACACACTGGCTTTTGGATTGTCAGAGTGGCATGCTTCATTGCCACTCTTACTTTTACCCTTTGCTTTTCTCCGGAACATTCCGCATCATTACGAAGATCCACATTTATTGGATATGACCATCGTATAGTTACATACGAACTCGAAGAAACTTGTTTCAGATTCGAGAATGGTTTCCGGTTATGGAAAAAGTGAATAAGACTATTCAGTTGTCTTTTCCTTTTACCTTCTCTCAGGTTGTGAGGGCTCCTAGGATAAAAAGAGGGTACATCTATTGCGCTTATTGGATAGTTTTCTACTAAACCATAGGCAGGTGCCGAAAGGTGGGGAAGGAAGAAAACCAATTAGCCTAAGTTGGGTGTACAGAAGGTAATGAGTAAAGACAAAATAAAGGGATTAGAAAGAATGCAAAGTAAATTGCGACTACTATCATTCATGACGAAACCGCATATATCGTCGCCACTCCAACGTCACCTTTATAGTTCTCCAGAACACACCATATCACTACGAAGATCCACATTTTATGGATAATCCATCGTATAATTACATACGTGTTGGCTATAGTGCCCTCAAAGTCAATTATTGGATCGTAGGCACGTGATTGCAATGATTGAGGGAGGACCTATACAGGTAGGACAGTCTTACTCGAGATGATGGTATGCTATCTGTTTTGTCTTTATCATCGTGTACATGCTTTAGGTGACAATACAGATCGCTATTACACATTGATAGAGCCCTTAGGATTCTTACTTGACTACCAACAGTATGATGGCGATCATATACGTGAGAGTTGGGTAGTCTATAAGCACATCCTTAAAGTTTCCCTAGTCGTAGGAGTTTCGAGACTGGGCATCGATACTCCATGAGTAGACTAGTGTATACGGATCGAGACCCCGACGAGGGGCGGTGGCCGGTCTCACAAGCCATTGGTGTCAGTTGGTTCACCTAAGATAGTATACAGGTGCTCATTGGGTTATGAGTACACCGGACGGACTCGCCGGGAACCTGCTAGTTGGTATTATACCTAGCGTCAGATAGCAGTTCCCTGATGACATGTGTACAGGTTAGTTCATCGACCTGAGATCGTCATTTGTCTCGTGTTAGTTCCCACTGTGCTTTGATTACTACCCTACCACGGCTCAAAGGAGTCGTGCAAATAGGTTTTAGTTGGGTACAGTCCCGAGCCACATGGAGGCAGTGAGCGGATTGGCAGGGGTTTCGTCTCTCCCGGTATTTGGGGTGAGATCGCGCTGTGTCTAGGAGAGCCATTACACGAAGTTCTTGGCCAAGGCAGGAGATTTACTGGTAAGTATTCTAGTAGTATCTCAGGGTGTTCTGGGCTACACTCCGACACGACTTATACCGCTTTTTGGGGTCTGACGTTACCAGCCCCTAGGCCCGATATGCGATTCTCATAGACGAACGCACCGGACTGTACGGATATTGTCACTGATAGGCTCAGTAGGGTTTCTGGATGAGTTCGCTCATCAGCCTCCTTTTTGGTCAATACATGGGCAGCCGTTACGTACAGCTAGTACCACTGACGTGCTTGAGGTTAAACCCACTGCCAGGGTATTGACGAGTCTTTAGAGCCCCCCACAGATAGTTTCCCAAGTTCGGGAGAAACGTTGTAGAGGCCGTATGGTTTTATGGCAGGGTTCGAACATATACGTGCACTTGTGCACGTGTCATGGTTCGGACATATAATACTAGTGGGCTTTGGATTAAGCCGGATCCTAGTATTATACTGTGTAGGAATATTTTTGTCTCGTTGCATTCATATTCAGTGGGAATACGGATGCGGGTATGTATATACAGTTGTGGGGTAATCTTGTAATTCGTTACGAGATTACTTTTGAAGTTGCCAATTTTTAGTCTTCCATTTTAAACATTTGTTTAATGGAATTTGTTAGCTATCATTTTGGGCCATTTTCATGTGTGTGCATATTTCGAAATGGGGGGCCTGCAAATTGTTTTGGCCGAACCATGATGAGGGGTGGGGTTCTTTTGGTGAGTCATTGGTAAGGTGGCAAGGAGTGGATAAGGGTTTGCTTTTGCATTTAATTCTTTTTGTCAAAGCTAAAGATATTTGCATAAGGATATTTTGTGAGGATATTTTCCTTATGGTCACCACTTTCTTTACTTGTGCTCACCCTCCCCAATCTATCCACAGTGAACATTTTCTCATTGATTTGGCCGAGCCCATTTTTTGGGTGAGAAAATTTTTCCTTTGAAAATTCCTTTGCTCATTTCATTATATCTCCATGGAAACTTCATTTACCTTCACCCAATTCATTGGGTGCCTTGAGAAGAAGTATTCTACACTCTCTCTACTTCAATCTTGGACATGTCGGCTAGCAAACTTCATGTCCGAGTTGCTTCGGTTTGAAGCGGGAGCCCGTATAAAGATTCGTTGACGTGGTGCCACTTCGACGAGGAGATCGGAGATCGAGCGAGATCGGAGATGCCGCGAGGAGCTAAGGATGGTAGCTAAAGACCGAAGGACATGGATCGATCGGTATAGCCATTCTAACCTCTTTGTAGTTTGCTAGTTTAGTGTTAATGGAACGATCCGGGTGAAAGTCTGCGTTAGTGCCAGTTCATAAAAGTTTTTGTTCCGCCTTTGGCCTCGGATTGATGGCTGGGTCGCTGTCGTAGACTTACATGGTATCAAAGCCACGCTATTTACCTTTACTAGCTTGTTCTAACATGTTTAAAACATCGATCGAACGAAATTTCCAAATCCGCATTTTCTATCGAATTTTTAAACCGGTATAAAAATTATTTTGGGTATGTCAAAAAATCGAGCAGGATTTTTTTAAGACTACTGAAGAAATTTGGTCGACTGAACCCATAAGCCTGCCGCGGAACCGCTGCACAACCCTTGTGTTGGCCGCGGTTCCGCCGCCGTTTTAAAAAAACAGTGTACCATTTTTCTTCTGGGTGTATTTCATGTGGAATTGTGGTTTCTGGAATATTTTGTTTGGGCCCAGATTTTGTTTGAGTACTGGATTTGTACTTGGGGCCCACTTCGGGAAGTTTTGTCGATCGAGATTTTAAATTGTTTAGTTTACAATGCTTACATTATATCTGCGACCGTGAATGTCATTCGAGCGGTAAATCTTGTCTAATTGCTATAGTCCTTTTAGACCGGTTTGCGAACGTGACATTCGCGTTAATGTTCTGTGTTGTGCTGTGATGTTGCGGATTTGTCGTGGTGGATAGCTTGCGTGCAATGGTAGTGCAGTTTGGATTCATTTGTACATTTGATATCGCGGGGCGAGCGCCCGACATATGGACTGCCGTCACTGCCTGTTTGTATATTATTTGTTTGGGGCACGACCGGGTTGAGGTCGATATACCCGTTGTACATATTTTCTTTTCTGTACTAGGTTTACCCCGTGACGGAGTGCACGGATAGCCGGATTCTGGAGGGGAACGGGTCCGCAGTTCATGGCTTTGAGAGGGAGGGGGCCTCACTCTAGGATTGGCGGGCTATTCGCCGCACTCGTAGGGGGTACAGGTTGAACCAAGGAGGGGTGCTCAAGTTACCGGATTCCGTGAAGTGCTGGGTGGTCCATTCACTTTGCTGAAGGGGGCTGCCTCGCTTCAAGTTTTGGCGGGTAACTTGCCGCACTCGTAGGGGTCTAGGTTTCATTGCACAGCACGACCAGGGGAACGTCGAGTTTCATTTGCAGCTCAATGAAACCCGGTGATCCTAGATATCTGTATTGTTCTGTGATGCTTATTACTTTTCTGTGATGTTGCATTTATCACACCTGGAGCGATTATTATATATTGATATATATACTAGTAGATGCTGTATATGTTTTACACCCACGCTAGTCCATTCCCCGCTCTGTCATTAGTTAAGTAACCTAACGGGTGATGACGGGACGCAGTGGCGAATGCGGATGGCATATACATACATTATATTTTCGTTCTTTTGTGGTGTGATTAATTGATGGGACTGCATTGATTCGGATCAATGCAAGAAAACAGACCTAATCGATGTTGTTGGAACATTTTTCAAAAAGCTGTTATTGCAAGGACGTTCTCTTTTGTTTTGCACAGAGATATTCGGTTATGAATATCCAGCACCTCATTCGACGAGGTAAGGGCCGGGATCCCTTCACCGGGACTGACCCCTTGGGCAGAAGTTTGCGTCAGGGTAATAACGTCACTATAGTCGATTACTTTTTGGTTTGCACAGCGGTATTCGGTTATGAATATGCTGCACCTCATTTGACGAGGAAAGAGCCGAGATCCCTTCACCGGGAGTGACCTCTTTAGCAAAGGTATTCGCCACTATATATTTGTAAAAAGCTATCCAGTTCCTTCAACGATATCAAGTTCATTACGTTAAAATTTTTCGCCAAAAACCATTCGTAGCCCTCCGTCATTTCAGACGGGTAGCACTTAGTATTCATGCTATGTATGTTGGCCTTCGTCAAGGCATAGTGTATGGTAGCTATTTGTTACTTTTCTGTTTCATAGATAGATGCATTGGTTTGGGACAGTCTTACTACCATTTTGTCCTTCGTCAAGGGTATGTACGGGTAGGTTCAAATTAACCTGGATAATGACGGGTATAACTTGACATGTGACTTATGATATGTTGGCCTTCGTCAAGGTCATAAGAGCATGGGGTAAAAATCATATCGGGAGCTTCTAAAGAAACTGAAACTTTCCAGGATTGCGCATACCTTCTGGAGTGTGATAACGTGAGTGGATTCCATCAGGTTATCATGCGATGATAGTTGGATCCAGATTCCCACTGATGAGTTGGTTTACTCCTCGGGTGATCCCGACTAATTCTTCTTTCAGGTTTGGAGGAGAATTTGAGGATACAGTGGGAGACATCCTGATTAGATAAAGTGATTAACCATTCTGATCTAGGTTAGAGTGCACGCAGAGTGTTTCTTTTCTCTCTCTCTTTGGAAGCGACCATGTCCCGACCCTAGACTATGACTCAGTGACCAAGTTAACCGAACTTTCTTAAAACACCGGCTTTTGGATTGTCTGAGTTGCATACATCATTGCCACTCCTTCTTTTACCCTTTGCATTTCTCCAGAACACCCCGTATCACTACGAACATCCACGTCCATTGGATAAATCCATCGTATAGTTACATACGAACTCGAAGTAACTTGTTCCAGATTCGGGGATGGATTCTGGTTCTGGAGAGATTGAATAGGATTATTCAGTTGTCTTTTCCTTTTACCTTCTCTCAGGTTGTGAGGGCTCTTAGGATTAGGAGAGAGTACACCTATTGCGTTTATTGGATAGTCTTCTTCCAAACCATAGGCAAGTGCCGAAAGGTAGGGAATGAAGAAAAAAAATTAGCCTAAGTGTGGTGTACATAACGTAATAAGTAAAGACAAATAAAGAGATTAGAAAGAGGGCAAAGTAAAATGCGACTGCTATCATTCACGACCAAACCGCATATATACGGTTACAGTCATGAATCTGATAATGGAAGAGGCATTACTAGGAGTATCCGGACACCCCTTCGAAATATTTTAATGTTTCAGTTTCACTATGCGTTGTTAATTGAAAACTGATTTCCTAATTAGATCCTTACTCCAAGGTATGTATTTACCAGGTTTTGATTCTCACATCTATATGGTTTTACCGATGATGAGTGGGAGTAAGTTATTGAGAATTGGGTGATCATCCTCATTATATCAGAATTCGTTGTAATTGGTGATATTTGAGGAAATCTCCTGGGATTTTGCCGGACGGCAAATGTTTGGTTTTGAATATCCGTTGATATGCACCAATTTCAAACTAATATATCTGTGCGTTTATTTCATAAAGTGAGATATAACTTTTTGAAATTATGTCCATTACATTTACCTATATCAGTTGATGGTTAGGTAAGGAGCATTCAACAGCGGTGTAATTCTTCATAACCATAGTACAGTTTTCAACTTACGACGCACATGGTTTGAGTTATAAAACTTAGGGGATTTATACAAAGTATTGTATATTTTCCAGTATCCATTAGGACAGAGGGGTTGGTACTCGTACTATATTCTGTTTACTTGTGACTTCTCCAGTTTTAGACATGTGTTTCGTAGAAATACAAGGTACAAGTTTTGAGAAGTTATAGGTACAAGAATAAAGTAGAAAACCACGTGATGCAAGTATCAGGATTCTTCAAGGTGATCGAAGATGTAGATACTTGTGTTTGGTATTCAGTCGATAGTAGTGGTTATGAGAACTTGCTTCTCATTCAGGTTACTTATATCTGGATGCACACCTAAGTTGAGTAATACTGATCGGCTTCTCTCCATTTAGTTGACATGCACTGGAGACAGCTGCATGATTTGAATCTGGTTCCAATTAAATCAGTGCCTCTGTTTCTATATTGTATATAGAATGGCTCATATCTTAACGATGTTAAGCTATATGGAGTTGTCCGGCTTATGCTTAAAACCAAACTCTGGATAACTCAAGACATATTTCAGTAATGGCAGTTTGTGGGTTTTCCTAAGCCATGACGAGGGTTAACTTTCTTCCATCTGGAAGATCAATAGAAATATTGTTCTTGACTCGCCACAGTTTTAGTAAAATGGAATTTTTCAGAAAACAGTAGTGGGAGTATGGTAGAACTGGAAGAGATTCCAGAACCACAAACGATCACTGAAAATTTAATAGGACCAAAAGATTCAATCAGGTTTGACATTCCATTAGCCACTCCGCAGATATGGTGGGTAACCTCAGGCGCCCGAGAGGTACTTCGGTATCCTCAAAGACAGTGGCAGGGAGGTTCTTGTTTACCCAGACTTGACACTACTGTTGTTCCAGGCTATGAGACCCGGTAGGAGGATGAGTATAGCGTCGTTCTAAACTAGCTTTAGAAGTGCACGTGTATATGACTCTGCCAGAGGGTTGTTGTAGTCAGTGGGAGCAGCGGAAGCATAGTGGACAGTAGCTTATGTCTGTTTATAGACTAAAGCAAATATAGCGGAGATAGATCATCTATTTTTGATGTGACGTCATAGGTTTTGACTTCATCAGAATAGGAGATGGATCTGTTAAGAAGATAGTAGGGTGTGATGTCCTGGTATTTGGAAGACATACATATAGTAGGAAGTGAAATTCCTATACTACGATCGGTTATACTGTGGTTGTCACACAGTGGTTTGACCACATAGGATATGGATAAAATATCAACCATTCTGGTTACTAGATCTATGGTTTTAGATCTAGATTTGGGTAGTTTCCCAATCAGGGTACTTAGTATTCTAAAGATGTTTTAGAATAGTCGACTCCTGGCATGGTGGTGTATCTGCAGGTGATGGAGTCACCCTCTCTGAAGGTGTCTTATAGACTAAAGGGGAGAGGGATGTGCATGATTGGCATATCACTTGCTTAGGCAATTGAGTTGATCATGAGATGTCAAGTACCACACCAGATGTTGTTTTTGCACTAGATGCAATAAGTTGATATTAATCCAATCCTGGAGAAACGTTCGGAAGCAGTTTTAGAACATAAGTGAATGTTCTAGGGATTTGATAACGACAGCCTCCTTCGGGAGACAGTTATCATTCCAGGCTTCCAAGGTGACCTGGATGACAGAGTGACTGTCAGAGTTATAGTTTTCCTTCTGACAAGGGGCAGTAGTTTGGACAGGTGGTCCAAGCGGATACTGAGGGAGCCGTGGCGCAGGATACTGATTAAATTCAGTTGACGATACAGTCTAAGAAGTTTACTAGATTTGGAGTTCATTTGTGAACTGGATCCCAACAGATATCCAGACATATTCTAAGACAGGTATTGCTCATTTCAAGAGATGGTTTTCTCCTCGAACTTGAGATAAAGAGAGACATAGAAAGAAACATCAGAGCGGATCCACTCACTGAGGCTATTTCTCGAAAGCAATAGTTTTACAAACGAGCTTTGTGAAATTGATTAGTAGAGGAGTTGGGTGTTTGGTACCACGGCTGTGAGTATGCGACATCGCAATAATTAGCCTTAAGTGAAAGCGGGAGATTGTTGGCTATAGTGCCCTCAAAGTCAATTATTGGATCGCAGGCACGTGATTGAAATGATTGAGGGATGACCTATACCGGTAGGACAGTCTTACTCGAGATGATAGTATGCTATCTGGTTTGTCTTTATCATCGTGTACATGCTTTAGGTGACATTACAGATCACTATTACACATTGATAGAGCCCTTAGGATTCTTACTTGACTACCAACAGTATGATGGCGATCATATACATGAGAGTTGGGTAGTCTATAAGCACATCCTTAAAGTGTCCCTAGTCGTGGGAGTTTCGAGACTGGGCATCGATACTCCATGAGTAGACTAGTGTATACGGATCGAGAACCCGACGAGGGGCGGTGGCCGGTCTCACAAGCCATTGGTGTCAGTTGGTTCACCAAAGATAGTATACAGGTGCTCATTGGGTTATGAGTACACCAGACGGGCTCGCCGGGAACCTGCTAGTTGGTATTATACCTAGCGTCAGATAGCAGTTCCCTGGTGACATGTGTACAGGTTAGTTCATTGACCTGAGATCGTCTTTTGTCTCGTGTTAGTTCCCACTGTGCTTTGATTACTACCTTACTACGGCTCAAAGGAGTCGTGCAAACAGGTTTTAGTTGAGTACAGTCCCGAGCCACATGGAGGTAGTGAGCGGATCGGCAGGGGTTTCGTCTCTCCCGGTATTTGGGGTGAGATCGCGCTGTGTCTAGGAGAGCCATTACACGAAGTCCTTGGCCAAGGCAGGAGATTTACTGGTAAGTATTCCAGTAGTATCTCAGGGTGTTCTGGGCTACACTCCGACACGACTTATACCGCTTTTTGGGGTCTGACGTTACCAGCCCCTAGGCCCGATATGCGATACTCATATACGAACGGACCGGACTGTACGGATATTGTCACGGATAGGCTCAGTAGGGTTTCTGGATGAGTTCGCTCATCAGCCTCCTTTTTGTTCAATACATGGGCAGCCGTTACGTACAGCTAGTACCACTGACGTGCTTGAGGTTAAACCCACTGCCAGGGTATTGACGAGTCTTTAGAGCCCCCCACAGATAGTTTCCTAAGTTCGGGCGAAACGTTGTAGAGGCCGTATGTTTTTATGGCAGGGTTCGAACATATACGTGCACTTGTGCACGTGTCATGGTTCGGACATATAATACTAGTGGGCTTTGGATTAAGCCGGATCCTAGTATTATACTGTGTAGGAATATTTTTGTCTCGTTGCATTCATATTCAGTGGGAATACGGATGCGGGTATGTATATACAGTTGTGGGTTAATCTTGTAATTCGTTACGGGATTACTTTTGAAGTTGCCAATTTTTAGTCTTCCATTTTAAACATTTGTTTTATGGAATTTGTTAGCTATCATTTTGGGCCATTTTCATGTGTGTGCATATTTCAAAATGGGGGGGCTGCCAATTGCTTTGGCCGAACCATGATGTGGGGTGGGGTTCTTTTGGTGAGTCATTGGTGAGGTGGCAAGGAGTGGATAAGGTTTTGCTTTTGCATTTAATTCTTTTTGTCAAAGCTAAAGATATTTGCATAAGGATATTTTGTGAGAATATTTTCCTTATGGTCACCACTTTCTTTACTTGTGCTCACCCTCTCCAATCTATCCCCAGTGAACATTTTCTCATTGATTTGGCCAAGCCCATTTTTTGGGTGAGAAAATTTTTCCTTTGAAAATTCCTTTGCTCATTTCATTACATCTCCATGGCAACTTCATTTACCTTCACCCAATTCATTGGGTGCCTTGAGACAAAGTATTCTACACTCTCTCTACTTCAATCTTGGACATGTCGCATAGCAAACTTCATGTCCGAGTTGCTTCGGTTTGAAACGGGAGCCCGTATAAAGATTCGTTGACGTGTGCCACTTCGACAAGGAGATCGGAGATCGATCGAGATCGGAGATGCCGCGAGGAGCTAAGGATGGTGGCTAAAGACCGAAGGACACGGATCGATCGGTATAGCCATTCTAACCTCTTTGTAGTTTGCTAGTTTAGTGTTAATAGAATGATCCGGGTGAAAGTCTGCGTTAGCGCCAGTTCATAAAAGTTTTTGTTCCGCGTTTGGCCTCGGATTGACGGCCGGGACGCTACCGTAGACTTACAATACGAACTCGAAGGAACTTTTTCCAGATCGAGAATGGATTCTAGTTTACGAGAAATAGAATAAGGATTATTCAGTCGTCTTTTATCTTTACCTTCTCTCAGGTTGCGAGTGCTCCTTGGATTAGGAGAGTACACCTATTACGCTTATTGGATAGTCTTCTTCCAAACCATAGGCCGGTGCCGAACGGTAGGGAAGGAAGAAAACCATTTATCCTGAGGGTGGTGTACAGAAGGTAATGAGTAAAGACAAATAAAGGGATTTGGAGAGATGGCAAGGAAATATATGATCGCAGTCATGAATCTGGATAATGGAAGAGGCATTACTAGGAATACCCGGATACCCCTTCGAAACATTTTCATGTCTTATTTTCACTATGCGTTGTTAATTGAAAACTGATTTTCTAATTAGATCCTTGCTCCAGGGTATGTATTTAGCAGGTTTGATTCTCACATCTATATGGTTTTACAGATGATGAGTGGGAGTAAGTTATTAGGAATTAGGTGATCATATCCTCATTATATCGGAATTCATTGTAATTGTGATATTTGAGGAAATCACCTGGGGTTTTGCCTGACGGCAAATATTTGGTTTTGAATATTCGTTGTTATGCACCAATTTCAAACTAATATATATGTACGTTTATTTTATAAATTCAGATATAATTTTTTGAAATTATGTCCATGACATTTGCAAAATATTGTATGTTGCCCAGTATCCATCAGGACAAAGGGGTTGGTCTTCGTACTATATTCTATTTACTTGTCACTTCTCCAGTTTTAGACAAGTATTTCGTAAAAATACAAGGTCCGGGTTTTGAGAAGTTATAGGTACAAGAATAAAGTAGAGAACCATGTGTTGCAAGTATCAGGATTTTTCGAAGTGATCGAAGATGTAGATACTTGTGTTTGGTATTCAGTTGATAGTAATGATTTTGAGAACTTGCTTCTCTTTAAGGTTACTCATATCTGGATGCACTCCTAGTTGAGTAATGCAGATCGGCCTCTCTCCATTTAGTTGAAATGCACTAGAGAAAGCTGCATGATTTGAATCTGGTTCCAATTAAATCGGTGCCTCTATTTCTATATTGTATATAGAATGGTTCATATCTTAATGAAGTTAAGGTATATGGAGTTGTCCGGCTTATGCTTAAAACCAGACTCTGGATAACTCAAGGCACGTTTCTGTAATGGCAGTTTGTAGGTTATCCCAGGCTATGACGAGGGTTAACTTTCTACCATCTGGAAGATCAATAGTGATATTGTTCTTGACTCGCCACAGTTTTAGTAAAATGGACTTTTTCAGAAAACAGTAGTGGGAGTATGGTAGAACTGGAAGTGATTTCAGAACCACAAACGATTACTGAAAATTTAATAGAACCTAAACATTCAATCGGATTTGACATTCCATTAGCCACTCCGCAGATATGGTGGGTAACCTCAAGCGCCTGAGAGGTACTTCGGTATCCTCAAAGACGGTGACAGGGATGTTCTTGTTTACCCAAACTTGCCATTACTGCTGTTCTACATTATGAGACCCGGCAGGAGGATGAGTATAGCGTCGTTCTAAACTAGCATTAGAAGTGCACGTGTATATGACTCTACCAGAGGGTTGTTATAGTCAGTGGGAGCAGCGAAAGTATAGTGGACAAGAAGCTTGTATCTATTTATAGACTATAACAAGTATAGCGGAGATAGATCATCTATTTTTGATGTCACAGTCATAGGCTTTGACTTCATCAGAATAAGAGATGGATTTGTTAAGAATGTAGTATGGTGTGATGTCCTAGTATTTGGATGACATACACTTTGTAGGAAGTGAAATTCCTACACTATGATCGGTTATACTATAGTTGTCATACAGTTGTTTCTCCACATAGGATATGGATAATATATCAGGCATTCCGGTAACCAGATCTATGGTTTTAGATCTAGATTTGGGTAGTTTCCCAATTTGGGTACTTTGACGCCATTCTAAAGGTGTTTTAGAATGGATGACTCCTGGTATGGTGGTGTACCTGCAGGTGATGGAGTCACCCTCTCTAAAGGTGTCTTACAGACTAAAGAGGAGAGGGATGTGCATGATTGGCATATCACTTGCATAGGAAATTGAGTCAATCATGAGATGTCAAGTACCACACAAGATGTTGTTTTTGCACTAGTTGCAATAAGTTTATATATTAATCCAATCCTGGAGAAACTTTCGGAATTAATTTATGAACATAAATGGATGTTCTGAGGATATGGTAACGGCTGCCTCCTTCGAAAGACGGTTATCATTCCAGGCTTCCAAGGCGACCTGGATGACAGAGTGACTATCAGAGTTATAGTTTTTCCTCTTTTGAGAGGCAGTGGTTTGGACAGGTGGTCCAAGCGGATACTGAGTGAAGCATGGCGCAGGATACTGATTAAATTCAGTGGACGATACAGTCTAAGAAGTTTGCTGGATTTGGAGTTCATTTATGAACTGGGTCCCATCAGATATCCAGACATATTCTAAGACAGGTATTGCTCATTTCGGGAGATGGCTTTCTCCATGAACTTGAGATAAAGAGATAGAAAGGAACATTAGAGCGGATCCACTCACTGAGGCTATTTCTCGAATGCAATAGTTTTACAAACGAGCTTTGTGAAACTGATTAGTAGAGAAGTTGGGTGTTCGGTATCACACGGGCTGTGAGTATGCGACACCGCAATAATTATCCTTAAATGCAAGTGGGAGATTGTTGGCTATAATGCCTTCAAGTCAATTATTGGATCGCAGGCACGTGATTGCAATGATTGAGGGATAACCTATACCGGTAAAACAGTCTTATTCGAGATGATAGTATGGTATCTGGTTTGTCTTTATCATCGTGTACATGCTTCAGGTGACATTACAGATCACTATTACATGTTGATAGAGCCCATAGGATTCTTGCTTGACTACCTGCAGTATGATGGCGATCATATACGTGAGAGTAGGGTGGTCTATAAGCACATCCTTAAAATGTCCCTAGCCGTGGGAGTTTCGAGACTGGGCATCGATACTCCAAGAGTAGACTAGAGTATAATGTTGGGTTTTACCTAGCACCACACAAGGGTTTGTCTTGCATCAAACATGCTACAATAAAATTTTTAGGGTGCTAAGAAAAACTAACTAAGGATCAAACTAGAAATTTAGAGTAACATTACATAGTATCACATACTAAGAGAGAGTCTAACACTAAGAGATGAGAAATACAACCTTTGTAGATCTCCCCTTTGTGACTCATTGGTTCAACTCGGTGTTTGGACTGGTCCGCTTGAGTCCTTCGTTGTCCACGATGATCCACCGCAGAGTACCTTGTCTCAAGCTTCTTGCTTCACTAGAACAAAGTAGAAGCGATGCAAACAACCTAAACTTGTTAGGTCCACGTTACCCACCCCGGTTCTTTCGGGGAAGCGGAATAGGTGAAAATAAAATTTTTCTCACAAGGTGGCATGGACCATCCATGATGGATCTTTGCTAAACAAAACTAACACAAAAACTACAAGTTCTAGCTACTATGTAGAAAGGTTATACCTAGATCTTGAACTCCTTCTCTTCTTGTTGTGGTTCTCCTTCTTGCTTGCTCCTTGTAGTGGTTTGAACGGCTCCTTCTCTTCGTCTTCTCTTTGCCGAAGATAGATCCACCCGAGAGCCTCGAACTTGAGCTCCTACCTTAACCAAGAGGTAACTAGAGTGCTTGGTTTGCTAAACAAAGAACCCTAGAAAGAGTAGAGTGATGCTTTGATGGTTTAGTCTCAAAAGCTTATGATTTCCAACACATGGAACACTTAAGCTTTGATAGAGGAAGAGGGAGAGCTTTTTCAAGAGAGAGAAAGAGTATGATAGAATGGGATAGGATTCTACAACCATGCTCCCAAAAGAGATAATATGAAATAATAATAATCACAAATAAAGATAAATGTGGTGGTTCATTTGGAATGACCATTATCATTTCACAATAAATGCAATTTGCAAGAATCAAGAAGCATCTTTCAAATGAAATGATGATGGTAAAAATGTCAACAAAAGTCAACCGGTCAACCAAAGTCAAAAGGTCAACAAAAGTCAAATGGTCAACCTAACCATGGCACAATTATCCTTAGTTAATATCATTAATCATATTTCTCATTCACATTAGGGTTAAGAAAAAGTCAACTGTCAAAAACCCTAATGAGAATCCTCTGCCTCTGTCAACTGTGCATACACACCCGCATCTGTGTTCCGAGGAACACGAATACACTGAGACAAAACCAATCCCAAAACAAATACTAGAATCTGGCTTAAACCAAAGCCCGCTAGTAATAACTGCCTGGACACCAAACGTGCACAAGTGCGCGGATGTGAACGAACCCCGTCGCAAAACCATGCGACCTCTACTCTGTTTTGCCCAAAGGCGAGTAACCCTCTGTGTGGGACTCTAAAGGCACGACACTACGCTGGCAGTGGGTTTAACCACAGGCCGCAAGCGATACTAGCTGTACGTAACGGTCCCCAGGTATATGCCGATAAGAAGACTGATGAGGTGAACCCATCCGAACTCCTACTGAGCATGAATGTGACAATCTCCGTACAGTACGGTCTGTTCGTCTGAGAGTATCGCATGGCGGGCCTTGGGGGGCGGTAAACGTCAGTCCCCTAATAGCGGTACAAGTCGTGTCGGAGTATAGCCCAGAACACCCTGAGAAACTACTGGAAATTCTACCAGTAAATCTCGCTTGCCCTGTCCAGGGACGACTATGTGTAATGGCTCTCCTAGACACAGCGCGATATCAACTCCCAATACCGGGAGAGACGAATCCTGTCTAGCCGTCACTACCTCCAAATGCTTCGGGACTGCATCCAACTACTACCTGTTTACACGACTCAATAGAGCCGTGGTAGGGTAGTAATCTAAGAACAGTGGTAAAACACTTGAGGCAAAGTGACAGTGTCAAGTCAACGGACTAAGCTGTACTCATGTCACCTGGGAACTGTTAACTGACGATAGGTATAATACCAATCAACAGTTCCCGACGAGTCCTGTCCACTGTACTCGTAACCTAACGAGCACCTGCATACTATCTCCAGTACAACGTACTGATGGCTGTGGGACAGACCATCTCCCCTGCTGGGACGAGAAGCGTATGCACCAGTCTACTCTGGAGTATCGATGCCCTGTCTCGATAATCCTTTGACTAGGGACCAAAATAAGGATGTGCTTGTAGACTACCCAGCCCCCACTAGTGTGATCGCCATCACAACGCCGGTAGTCAAGCAAAGATCCTAGGGGCTCCATCAATATGTATTAGCGATATGTTAAAAGAAACATATACACATATTAAGATAGAAACAAACCAAGTAGCATACTACTATATCGAGCAAGACTGTCGTAAACCCGTATATATATCCCAAGCCTCCAAAATGTATTATACAAACTAGTACTATAGAATAATGGCCTCTAGGGCATACATATCCAACAATCTCCCACTTGCACTAAAGGCCAGTAATTGGTGTACCGCATACCCAACGTCTGCACTAAGGCCAGCTGCTGGCGTACCGCATACCCAATCTCTCAAAAAGTCGCTCGAACTATGTTTGAGGGAGGTCCTTTGTGAATGGATCCGCCGTGTTGTCTTTTGTGTCCACTCTCCGTACCTCGATCTCTTGGCGATCAATGATCTCCCTGATCAGGTGATACCGCCTTAAGATGTGTCTGGATTTCTGATGGGACCTTGGTTCTTTCGCTAAAGCTATAGCCCCATTGTTATCGCAATACATTGGTATTGGGTCAACAATGGACGGAACCACCTGAAGTTCACTAATGAACTTCTTCATCCAGACCGCCTCTTTTGCGGCATCGCTTGCAGCAATGTATTCAGCCTCCATCGTCCAGTCTGCGACGGTATCCTATTTGGAACTCCTCCAATACACCGCCCCTCCGTTGAGGGTGAACACAAAACCCAAGACAGACTTGCTGTCATCTTTGTCACTCTGGAAGCTTGAATCGGTAAAGGACTCGACCTTGAAGTCTCCATTACCGTAAACCAGGAACATCTCCTTAGTCCTTCTCTGGTACTTGAGAATGTTCTTCACTGCCGTCCAGTGGTTCTCACCTAGGTCTGACTGATACCGGCTCACCACGCTCAGCGCGTAAGCTACATCTGGTCTTGTACATAGCATTGCATACATTATAGATACTACCGCCGAAGCGTAGGGTATAGTGCTCATACGAACCCTCTCTTCGTCAGTCTTAGGATACATCTTCTTGGAGAGGGTGATTCCGTGCAATGCGGATATATTACCACGCTTGGAATCTTCCATACTAAATCTCTTCAGTTCGGTCTCTATGTACCTGGACTGCGAAAATCCCAGTAGTCTCTTGGATCAATCTCTGTAGATCTTGATCCCCAGAATGTACGAGGCATCACCCAGGTCCTTTATGGAGAACCGTTGTGACAAGAATAGCTTGACCGATTGTAGCATAGGAATGTTATTTCCTATTAAAAGAATGTCGTCCACGTACAGGACTAGGAACACGACAGTTCGTCCTACAATCTTCTTATAGCTACAAGGTTCATCTTCGTTCTTGATGAAATCAAATTCCTTGATTGCCTCATCAAAACAGATGTTCCAGCTCCGCGATGCCTTCTTTAATCCATAAATGGATTTAAGCAACTTGCACACCTTCCCGCTGCTCCCACTGTCTACGAAACCTTCTGGCTGATCCATGTAAACGCACTCTTCCAAACAGCCGTTTAGAAAAGCCGTTTTAACGTCCATCTGCCAGATTTCATAGTCATGGAAGACAGCAATGGCAAGCAGGATCCGAATGGATTTGAGCAAAGCCACTGGAGAAAAAGTTTCGTCATAGTCCACACCAGGTCTTTGACGAAAACCTTTTGCAACGAGTCTAGGCTTATAGGTTTCCACCTGCCCATCTACACCAAGTTTCCTTTTGTAGATCCATTTGCATCCAACGGGTTTAACCCCAGGTGGAGCAATATCCAAGGTCCACACTTTATTGGTGTACCTGGACTCCATTTCGGATTGCATAGCGTCCAACCACTTATCAGAGTCCCTACTGATAATGGCCTGCCTGAAACTGGTAGGGGCATCTTCTTCCAAGATGCAATCCTATCGATCCCCGTCTATGAGAAAATCGTAGTATGTCTCAGGCGGATGAGAAATCCTACCAGATCTGCGGAGTGGATGAGGTTCGTCTGGGACTATTGAATTTTCTGGTTCTACTAAATCCTAAGTTTGAGTTTGTAGTTCAGATATTTCATCCAGTTCTACCGTGCTCCCACTTATTTCTTTTGCAAGAAATTTCCACTCCACAAAGGTGGCGTGCTGAGCAACAAACACCTTTTGTTCCTCGGTATGGTAGAACAGATATCCATTTGAATGCCTGGGATATCCTACAAACTTACATAAAACTGACTGTGCCTCATGTTTGTCCGGATTCTGATTTTTCACATATACCGGACAACCCCATATCTTAACCCGTTTAAGACATGGTTTTCTACCACTCCATATTTCATATGGAGTCTTGGGCACAGATTTAGACGGAACCTGATTCAGTAAATATGCTGCTTTTTCTAGCGCAAGTCCCCAGAATGAAAGAGGTAACTCAGCATTACTCATCATGGAGCGAACTATATCCAATAGGGTACGATTCCTCCTCTCCGATACACCGTTGTGCTGTGGTGTATAAGGAGGAGTAAGCTGAGAGAGAATACCATTCTCTTTTAAGTAATCTAGGAATTCCGTGCTTAAGTACTCCCCTCCTCATTCCGATCGGAGGATCTTGATGCTTTTTCCAGTCTGGTTCTCTACTTCGTTTCTGAACTCTCTGAATTTCTCAAAAGCTTCAGATTTGTGTTTCATCAGATACACATATCCGAACCTAGAGAGATCGTCAGTGAATGTGATGAAGTACGAGAACCCACCCCTTGCATGTATAGACATTAGACCACATACATCACTGTGTATGAGTCCCAAGAGCTCTGTTGCTCTTTCTCCATGTCCGGTGAACGGAGATTTGGTCATCTTTCCTTTGAGACAAGACTGACAAGTTTCATAAGATGAAAACTCGAACGTATTCAAGAGTCCATCTTTATGCAACTTACTTAGTCTTTTCTCTCTGATATGACCAAGGCTACAATACCATAAGTAGGATTCGTTCATATCTGAACTCTTCCTCTTGCATGTGTTTTGTACATTGAGAACTGTATTCTGATTTAGAACGTAGATACCATTACACAGTGTACCTTCTGCAACCAGTACCTTATGAAGGTAAATGTTCATGATATTTCTATCAAGAACAAAGTTATATCCATCTTTATTGAGTAAAGAAACTGATATGATGTTGCAAACCATGGAAGGTACATGTAGCAATCGTTCAAAATCATAGTATTGCCATTTGGCAACACTAGGTGATATTCACCGACGGCTGCAGCATTAACTTGTGCTCCGTTCGCTACCCTGAGCGACATATCACCAGGTGCAACTCTCCTACTTTTTCTCAGTCCTTGCAATATATTATAGATATGAGATCCTGATCCGGTATCAAGTACCCAGGAGGTAGGGCTGACAGTAAAGCAGTTCTCAATTACAAGAACACCTGAAGTAGATGCAAAACTATGCTTCTTCTTCAACTGGGTATCCTTGGAATCCATACAATCCTATTTCCCTTGCTCATACTTATGACTGTTGTCACAAGTTAGAGCTGAACCGACGTTCCCCAGCCCCGAATAAGAATTCGGATCGGTCAAGCAATACATTTTATTATCTTGATTAGGGCGTGAAATGGTTGCTACATGGAGAGAGAGAAAAGAAACACTTAGCGTGCGCTTTTGAAAGATTAGATTAGTTTATTAATTTATCTAATCAGGATGGCTCCCACTGTTTCCTCAAATTCTTCTTCAAACCCTAAAAGAAGAACTAGTCATCATTAATCCCACGTCACAATACTTGCTTAACTTTTTAGCCAGGCTAGTGTTGGTACTTCGAGAGAGGTTTTCCAACGCTTTCGTGAAGTTCCTTAATTAAATAACCTCTTTTCCCTGGAGGCGTAGCCCCGCTAACACCGTTCTAGACACCTACTTGGTTTATAGGATTGATTGTTAAGTGAAATAATCTCCCGAGAGTAATCCAACTCATCAGTGGGATCGGGATCTAACTATCATTATGCGATGACCTAGATGGAATCCACTCTAGTCACCACACTCTAGAAGGTATGCTAAATCTGCAAGTTTCAGTTTCTTTAGAAACTCCCGATGTGGTTTTTGCCTCAAGCGACTTCATGACCTTGACAGAGGTCAACATGTCATAAGTCGTAAGTCAAGTTCAACTCGTCATTATCCTGGATTGATTTAGACCCACTCGCACAAGTCCTTGACAGAGGTCAAAATGGCTGTGCGACTGTCCTAAATAATCACATTTATCTATGCAGCATACGAGCATTGCTTAGCTACCATTCACTGTGCCTTGACAGAGGTCAACATACACAGCATGAATGTAGGGTTCCTAGGCACACTAATGGAGTCTCACAAGTGATTAAACATGGCCAATTATAATTTTACAAGTGCCGAGAAACCCTAATACGGATCGTTAACTAGATGTGTAGGCTATGCGATGCAAGTTAACGACTTTAACTTAAAAGGAAAGGGGCTACAACCTTTGTAGATCAGGTCCACCACTTCCTAAGCTCCGCGATGATGTCCCTCCGCTGTCCAAATCGGATTCCGGACTCTAGCATCGGCTTCATCGAAGAAATGGGCGGGCTTGATCGTCGGCTTCGATGCCGAAGATGATCTACGTCGAGGCATTACAAGATCAAACTCTCACTTCACCAAGTCATGAAACTTGTGAAGAAAACACCCTATACTACTTGGCAAGAGGTAGAGGATGAAGAAATAGGAAGTGGGTTCACTTTAGAATTGGATTTCTCACTCATTTTCTCTAGTTGCCATTGATGGTAGCTAGGTTTTCTTTCTTGCTCAAGATGAAGAAGAAGAAGAAAAGATATGATAAGTGTTATTAAAATTAGAAAATAAAAACAACACTTATCATTTACTAACCTTGGTTGAGTGTAGAGAATAGACCATGGTTAGTTTTAATGGTTAGGGTTAAGCATGAGACAAGAATGGTGGATATGGTCAAAGCTTCATGAAGCTTCAATAAGCAAACAAAAACCCCACCATTCTTTCTTTATCTTTTCCAAAATAAGAATTATAAATAAATAGATAAACAAAACCCTAATCATTAATTTAACCATGGCTTAATTCTTTACACTTAACCAAGTAAACATGTATCATCAAACATGATACAATCAAGTGCACAAAAGTATATCACATATACAACTTGCACAATTCAAGTGAGAAAATCCATTTAAAGTGAACCAATACTAGTTAACGCAAAGTAATATATCAAATATATAATTATGCATTAAATCATTGAATCAATACTTGATTTAATGATCCGGTCATATCGTATATAACCGACCAGTATCCTATGTATCGGCTTATCGAATCAATCCTTGATTCGATAACTAGGTTATATCGCATATACCAATCGATACATTCATCGCGAGAATGGAATACGGTATCACATACACGCATTATTCTCGGTCCCGCACATATCTCATATGCGCTCCTATTTCGTTTCACTTGAGCCAGGAAACCTCTGTGTAGGACTCTAAAGACTCGTCAATACGCCGGCAGCAGATGATGATCATATCAAACACCCACAAGCCGCAAGCGGTCTGCTAAACATAACGGCCACCCGGGTACTGAGCGATCAGAAGAACGACGAGAAAGCCCGCTCACACTACTGTGAATCCAACCAGTAACACTTACCGTACAGTCCGGTCTGTTCGTCTGATATGTCGCATATCTCGCCTAGGGGTGGTAAACGTCAAACCCCAGTAGCTCGATAAGTCATGCCGACTTGAAGTCCATGACATGTGTGAAACTACTGATAACACTTACCAGTAGGTCACTGCAACCCTGGCTAGGGATTTCCTGTTATGGCCAGTCGAGCATAGCGCAACATCAACCCCCAATACCGGGAGAGACGAATCCCCTCCTATCGCTCATTGCCTCCATGTGAATCGGGACTGTGCCCAAAAACCACCTGTTTGCACGACTCGGTAGAGCCGTGGTAGGGTGGAAATCAAAGCACAGTGGGAGACACACAAGAATCTATGACGATCTCGGGTCAACAGACTAAGCTGTACCAGCGTCACCAGAGAACTGCCATCCGACGTGAGGTATAATACCATCTGGGAGTTCTCGGCGAGTTCGTTCAGTGTACCCAGTCTCCACTGAGCACCCGTATACCATCTCTGATCTCAAACACCAATGGATATGGGATCATCCATCGCCCATCGCATGGGTCGAGAAGATATACGCTAGTCTACTCTGGAATATCGATGCCCCGTCTCGATATTCCCTCGACTAGGAACATTGAAGGATGTACTCATGGACTATCCAGGCCCCACTAGTATGATCTGCATCACAGTCCCGGAAGTCGAGTACACATCCTAAGGGCTTTATCAACATGTAACAGAGAGACAGAAAGTATACACGTTAAGATAAAGAGCAACCAGATAGCGTACTATCATGTCGAGCAAGAAAGTCCTACCTATATATGTCCCAGCATCCACTACAATATACATCCAATGTACAGTAATGGCCTCTAGGGCATACATATAACTAACAATGAATACTAAGTAATACTTGTAAGAAATGACGGAGGGCTACGGCTGGGTTTTTGGAGAAAAACCCGTTAACGTAATGAACTTGATATCGTTGAAAGAACCTGATAGCCTTTTTTTTTTAAATATAGTGACGAAAACTTTTGCTAAAGAGGTCACTCCCTGTGAAGGGATCTCGGCTCTTTCCTCGTCGAATGAGGTGCAGGATATTCCAAACTGAATACCTCGATGCAAAGCAAGAATAATCGACTATAGGAAAGTTATTACCCTGACGCAAACTTCTGTCCAAGGGGTCACTCCCGATGAAGGGATCTCGGCCCTTGCCTCGTAGAATGAGGTGCTGGGCATTCATAACCGAATACCTCTGTGCAAAACAAAAGAGAATGACCTTGTAATAACAGCTTTTTGAAAATTGTTCCAACAACGTCTTTTAGGTTTGTTTTTCTTTGCATTAATATAATGCGTCCCATCAGTTCATCCTACCATTGCAGAAAACAACGAAAATATGACGTACGCTTATGCCATCCGCATTCGCCACGGGGCCCCGTCATCACCCGTTAGGTTACTTAACTAACGACAGAGCGGGGGCTGGACTAGAGCGGATACAAAACATAAGCAACGCCTACTAGATATCATATGTAGATATATACATTCGTCAGATGCAATGATAGCCATTCCAGATCACAGATGAACACATTGGATATGCTAGGATTCCGCGTTTCGTTCGAGCCTGCAACGAAAGACGGATTACACGGTCACGGTGAATAGCCAAACCCCACCCTATACCCCTACGGGTGCGGCAAACTACTCGCCAAGTACCCGAAGTGAAGAAACCTCCCTCAACAACGTGAGTAGGCCAATCGGCACTTCAAAGCACCCGGTAATTTGTGCACCCCTCCTTGGGTCTATCCTAGGAGCAAAAGCAGTAAAAGAAATAATATATAATTGCGGCTACAACCTCATCCCGGATGTGCGGGCATAAAAATAATATTACATCAATTTACATATTACATAAAATGAAAGATAAAGAAACCCTCATCTCATAAAACCCCGGCTATTCATCCGCGATGATCCAACAAGTTCATATACACAATCCAACAACATTACAGATCACAGATATGCACAACCCCCACTAATCGACGTATAGCGATTAGTCGACGTTCAGTGCATATATCACATTACATTACAGATATAACCATTTAGCAAAAGTTTGTAGAACTTCAATCAAAATACCGATTTGTAACTACCCCAAACACAACATTGTTCTCTGGAAAAACTGGGCAGAAACAAAAAATCTTAAAAATCTCCCCCAAAAAAACAGAGAAAACTGCAGGAAACACGAGTTGCGGCTGAGTCAACTCGGCCGCGGAACCGCGGCGAAAGGCTTGGTTTCGCCGCGCTTTGACCGAGTCAGCGGTTCGTTTTTCCTGGTTATTTCTAAATCACCCTGCACTGATTTTTAAGGCATGTGGAATAATTTTTAGAGCAGTTTTAAAAATAGGCAGAAAGTATGGGTTTTTGACATGTTTTCGGGATTTTTTCCTGATCGAAGTTCTAAACACTTTGCTAACAGTTAGTTGTTGTTTAGCTAGTCTCTGATACCTTAGCTCCACGTTACCCATCCCGGTTCTTTCGGGGAGGCAGAATAGGTAAAAATAAAATTTTCTCACAAGGTGACATGGACCATCCATGATGGATCTTTGCTAAACAAAAACTAACACAAAAACTACAAGTTCTAGCTACTATGTAGAAAGGTTATACCTAGATCTTGAACTCCTTCTCTTCTTATTGTGGTTCTCCTTCTTGCTTGCTCCTTGTAGTAGTTTGAACGGCTCCTCCTCGTCGTCTTCTCTTTGCCGAAGATAGATCCACCCGAGGGCCTCGAACTTGAGCTCCTAACTCAACCAAGAGGTAACTAGAGTGCTTGGTTTGCTAAACAAAGAACCCTAGAAAGAGTAGAGTGATGCTTTGATGGTTTAGTCTCAAAATCTTATGATTTCCAACACATGGAACACTTAAGCTTTGAGAGAGGAAGAGGGAGAGCTTTTTCAAGAGAGAGAAAGAGTATGATAGAATGAGATAGGATTCTACAACCATGCTCCCAAAAGAGATAATATGAAATAATAATAATAAAAAATAAAGATAAATGTGATGGTTCATTTGGAATGACCATTATCATTTCACAATAAATGCAATTTGCAAGAATCAAGAAGTATCTTTCAAATGAAATGATAATGGTAAAAATGTCAACAAAAGTCAACCGGTCAACCAAAGTCAAAAGGTCAACAAAATTCAAATGGTCAACCTAATCATGGCACAATTACCCTTAGTTAATATCATTAATCATATTTCTCATTCACATTAGGGTTAAGAAAAAGTCAACTGTCAAAAACCCTAATGAGAATCCTCTGCCTCTGTCAACTGTGCATACACACCCGCATCCGTGTTCCGAGGAACACGAATACACTGAGACAAAACCAATCCCAAAACAAATACTAGAATCTGGCTTAAACCAAAGCCCGCTAGTAATAACTGCCCGGACACCAAACGTGCACAAGTGCGCGGATGTGAACGAACCCCATCGCAAAACCATGCGACCTCTACTCTGTTTTTCCCAAAGGCGTGTAACCCTCTGTATGGCACTCTAAAGGCTCGACACTACGCTGGCAGTTGGTTTAACTACAGGCCGCAAGCAGTACTAGCTGTATGTAACGGTCCCCAGGTAGATGCCGATAAGAAGACTGATGAGGTGAACCCATCCGAGCTCCTACTGAGTCTGAATGTGACAATCTCCGTATAGTCCGGTCTGTTCGTCTGAGAGTATCGCATGGCAGGCCTAGGAGGGCGGTAAACGTCAGTCCTCTAATAGCGGTACAAGTCGTGTCGGAGTGTAGCTCAAAACACCCTGAGAAACTACTGGAAACTCTAGCAGTAAATCTCGCTTGCCCTGGCCAGGGATGACTATGTGTAATGGCTCTCCTTGACACAGCGCGATATCAACTCCCAATACCGAAAGAGACGAATCCTGTCTAACCGTCACCGCCTCCAAGTGCTTCAGGACTGCACCAAACTACTACCTGTTTGCACGACTCAATAAAGCCGTGGTAGGGTAGTAATCTAAGAACAGTGGGAACACACTTGAGGAGAAGTGACAGTGTCAAGTCAACGGACTAAGCTGTACTCATGTCACCTGGGAACTGTTAACTGACGATGGGTATAATACCAACCAACAGTTCCCGACGAGTCCTGTCCAGTGTACTCGTAACCTAACGAGCACCTTCATACTATCTCCAGTACGACGTACTGATGGCTGTGGGACAGACCATCTCCCCTGCTGGGACGAGAAGTGTATGCACCAGTCTACTCTGGAGTATCGATGCCCTGTCTCGATAATCCAACGACTAGGGACCAAAATAAGGATGTGCTTGTAGACTACCCAGCCCCCACTAGTGTGATCGCCATCACAACGCCGGTAGTCAAGCAAAGATCCTAGGGGCTCCATCAATATGTATTAGCGATATGTTAAAAGAAACATATACACATATTAAGATAGAAACAAACCAAGTAGCATACTACTATATCGAGCAAGACTGTCGTAAACCCGTATATATATCCCAAGCCTCCAAAATGTATTATACAAACTAGTACTATACAATAATTGCTTCTAGGGCATACATATCCAACAAAACTAGTGGGCTAAACTAGTATAGATTGGTGATGTGGGTTTGGATCTCACTTAAAAACCTTTACTTTTTATCTCCTTCACTCACTTTTGAAGAGGTAGTAAGCTTTGAGGAAGAAGGAGGAGATGGAAATGCTTGAGCTCTATTTTTTTGATAATCACTAAAATAAAATGAGAAAAGAAAATATATATGAGTGCCACACTCTCATCCAACCATGGTAAACAAATATCTAAATATTTTATCATTGAGTTAAAATCCAAATGGAGAATTAAATCATGGTTAATAGTTAGGTGAAGTATAGTCAAGTGTAGAATAGTGTAGAAACAATTAACCATGAATTAATCCCATTTTCATTTTCTTAAAATATAAATATATAGATATTAATATACTATGTGAGTCTTGCATTGCCATCTCCAATGTATCAACAACCATGATACTCATGTATGCATGTATGTGTGCATTCACATCAACATGTGCACATACACTCATTCATGCATACATCCAAATAGAAAAGGTTTTAAATGAAAAAGCTAATGGTCATTATTAAACCAACACTTGATTTAATAACCTGGTCATATCATATACGACCCGACCAATAGAAAACGCCAGATTACAATGCGGTATCACATACACGCATTTAATCAAGCATCCGCGCATATCACCATATGCACACCACATCGTTTCGCCTGAGCTAGGAAACTTCTGTGGAGGACTCTAAGACTAGTCAATACGCCGGCAGTAGGGGATGATCATATCAAACATCCACAAGCCGCAAGCGGTCAACTAAACGTAACGGCCACCCGGGTATTGAGCGAGCAGAAGAAAAACAAGCGAACCTGTTAAAACTCCTGTCGAGCCAACCGGTAACACTTACCGTACAGTCCGGTCTCTTCGTTAGATATGCTTATCGAGTCTAGGGATGGCATCGTCGACCCCATTAACTCAATAAATCATGTCGATGTATGGCCTATAACAGATCGAGAAACTACTGATAACACTTATCAGTAAATCTCATCAGCCCTGGCCAAGGACTTGCTGATATAGCCAATCATGCACAGCGCAACATCAACCCCCAATCCCGGGAGAGACGAAAACCCTCCTATCGCTCATTGCCTCCATGTGTCTCGGGACTGTACCCAAAAGCCACCTGTTTGCACGACTCAGTAGAGCCGTGGTAGGGTGGAAATCAAAGCACTGTGGGAGAACACACAAGACTCTATGACGATCTCGGGTCTACAGACTAACCTGTACCAGTGTCACCTGATAACTGCTATCCGACGATAGATATAATACCATATAGGAGTTCTCGATGAGTCCGTCCAGTGTACCCAATCTCCACTGAGCACCCGTATACAATCTTGGTGTCAAACACCTATGGATATGGGATCATCCATTGCCCATCACATAGGTCAAGAATCGTATACACTAGTTTACTCTGGAATATCGATGCCCCGTCTCGATACACCTACAACTAGGGACATTTCAGGATATGCTTATAAACTACACATGTCCCGCTAGTATGATCTGCATCATAATCACAGTAGTCAAGCAAATATCCTCAGGGCTTTATCAACATGTACCAAATGAATAAAAGCATGATCAAGTGAACATGTCAAGATAAAGAGTAACCAGATAGCATACTATCATGTCGAGTAAGAATGTCCTCTGAATACACACACACACACACATGTAAAAATACATCCACTATCAAATAATGGCCTTTAGGGCATGTAGGGTGTTTCTCGTCACCCCATTGAGATGGGAATACACACGCGCTTGTCAGGCGCATTACAGATCCCCCTGCCTAGGGCAGGGCGGGGTTTAATGATTGTAGGGATCCGAATCTCCGGCAGCCGCGGACTAAGCTGCCGTTAATTACCCCCCACCTTTGGAGCGAGAGAACCTCCGATTGACGGGTCAAACAGGTCATGCGAACTCAATGTGCAGTGTTGTGTTTTGAAGGGGTTTTGGATATAAAGGGGGAGGTATTTTTAGTGTGGAGTGTGTGTAAAATAGGGGAAATGGCGTCCAAAGGACGCGTGGGTGCCAGCGCCTCGCACGCCTAGCATGCAGGCGCTAGCGCTAGCGCCTGGGCGCTTGAGTTAGCACTTGGGAGCTTGAGTTAGCGCTAAGCACTTGGGCGCGGGCGCCAGCGCCTCACGTGCCCGGCACGTGGGCGCTCGGAGCGCTAGCGCCTCACGTGCCCCGCACGTGGGCGCTCGGGCGCTAGCGCTTTAGGCGTTAACGCCAAACGTGCCCGGCACGTGGGCGCTCGGACGCTAGCGCCTCACGTGCCCGCCACGTGGGCGCTCGGACGCTAGCGCCTCACGTGCCCAGCACGTGGGCGCTTGGGCGCTAGCGAAAGGAAGGGGTTTTACCCCCAGAAATGAGAGTTAAACTCCTAAAGAGGATTTTGAGTGGAGTTAAACTCCAAAATATTTAGATTTGGAGTGAAACTCCTACGGATCTGGATTAGGAGTTAAACTCCTTTGAGGATTTGGATCTTGGAGTTGAACTCACTAAAAACTTCAGAGGTCCTTCTCTCTTGAGTCTTGGATCTTCTCTTGACTGAGATTTTGTCCAAAGTTGGATTTTTGGAGACGGGTCTCCTTTTTCCTCCTCTTGATCGGCTGGATCTTGGAGAAAAGGAGGTGAGACTTAAAAGTCTCCCCTTTTTGAGATCTAATGGAAGATCTGAGCTCCCCTTTATGGGTTTTGTGGTGAAAAACTATTTAGTTTTTGAAAAGGAAAAGTAAAACTCTTGATTTAATTCAAAGGAAAAGAGAAGGTTTAGAATCTTGAGGAAGGAGAAGAAGGAGGCACAAACCCTAGTGTTTTAGAGAAATGACCAGTCTATTTTATTCATCATCATGTTGCCTTATATAGGCTTACACATTTACATATAGCCCATTGGGCTTTACAAAATGGCATTTTGCCCATCCCATGCCTCATGTGCTCATTTCTTTTGCACATAAGCCATGGGCTTTACAAAAATTTGGCTTTATGCCCATTTTGCTTACATTCATACATAAATAATTACATCAAAATTATTTATTACATGATTTTTATTTTGGCATGGGGAGGCTGGCCACGGGCTCGACTTGGGCATGGGCCCACTTGGCCTGGGCTTGGGCCCACCTGGCTTGGGTTTGAGTTTGACTTGGTCAACCGGGGTTCAATTTTCGACCCCAACAAAGTGACCCCCATCAATAAATGTATACCACATATGTGGGTCGTGTGCACGAAATTGATGGATCTTCTTTCGCGTAGAGGCGACTTGCTCTGGTTCCCACTTTTTGGGATGCACTGCCCTTTTTACGACATGGACGGTCGACGCATGACGCATCTCCGAGACGGAGTGTCCGTGGTAGACGTTTCCCTGGCCCGGAGTGGTTTGGTTCCCGATTTGTGGGAAGCCTGCACTGCCCTTTTTAAGACATGGATGGTCGACGCTTGACGCTTCTCCGAGACGGAGTGTCCGTGGTAGACTTTTCCCTGGCCCGGAGCGATTTGGTTCCATATTTGTGGGAAGCCTGCACTGCCCTTATTACGACATGGACGATCGACGCTTGACGCGTCTCCGAGACGGAGTGTCCATGGTAGACTTTTCCCTGGCCCGGAGCGATTTGGTTCCCGATTTGTGGGAAGCCTGCACTGCCCTTTTTACGACATGGACGGTCGACGCTTGACGCGTCTCCAAGATGGAGCGTCCGTGGTGGACTTTTCCCTGACCCGGAGCGATTTGGTTCCCGATTTGTTGGAAGCCTGCACTGCCCTTTTTACGACATGGACGGTCGACGCCTGACGCGTCTCCGAGACGGAGCATCCGTTGTAGACTTTTCCCTGGCCCGGAGCGATTTGGTTCCCGATTTGTGGGAAGCATGCACTACCCTTTTTACGACATGGACGGTCGACGCTTGACGCGTCTCCGAGACGGAGCGTCCGTGGTGGACTTTTCCATGGCCCGGTGTGATTTGGTTCCCGATTTGTGGGAATACCGCACTACCCTTTTTACGACATGGACGGTCGACGCTTGACGCGTCTCCGAGACGGAGTGTCCGTGGTAGACTTTTCCCTGACCCAGAGCGATTTGGTTCCCGATTTGTGGGAAGCCTGCACTGCCCTTTTTACGACATGGACGGTCGACGATTGACGCGTCTCCGAGACGGAGTGTCCGTGGTAGATTTTTCCCTGGCCCGGAGCGATTTGGTTCCTGATTTGTAGGAAGCCTGCACTGCCCTTTTTAAGACATGGAGGGTCGACGCTTGATGTTCAGTCGATAAAACTGCACATTTGTAGTACATTTTTCCTACCATTTTTATATTAAAAAAGGACTTTATTATAATATATTATACATATGAGGGTTTATGTGTAAAAACATTATTTTCCATGTGTTAATATATTTTAATTATCATTTTGGTAGGAAAATGTATGCAAATATTATTGACCTAATCCTAGTAGAACAAAGTCTACTAAAATCTTATTTGAGTTGTTGTGCAGAATTTTCTAAGTTGTTATGCAGAATATATCAAAGAAATCAAGCTGTTAAAGAAATCTTGCCAAATTAAGAAGCAAACTTGGAGACCAAGTCTGGAAGCAACCGAGAGAAGATTTCTGAAATATGAAGATGCCTAGGATTGCCAAATGTCACCAGATGAAAGCACAAGAAAAATCATCAAATGATCCCCACCCTTGAGCGCGGATCCGCGGCCAAACCCACCCTTGGGTCGCGGATCCGCCGCAATTTAAGGGAGATAGAGTGCAAGATTTTGGGAGATTGATAACTGATGAATTTTACCAACTTTTCAACAATAATATTCTGGGTTTGCACTATAAAAAGGCACCGAGAGCCTCTTGGAAAAGCCATCAAGCCGACGAGATCACGAAGTCCAAGACGGCTCACGCATCCAGGCTGATCATCAACTGTTCGTCTACCTCCTTGGAAGAGATCGAGAAGCAAACTAGTCTTTGTAATCATTTTCTAAGGAATAAAGTGTAGATTGTTCAAGTTGATTAATAAAGGTAGTTGTTTTATTTTATTCTTTTGCATTTTACATTATGTTTTCCCTCTCTTTCTTTTCATCTTCTTCTCCCAACATGCGCGAGTAATTCTCCGCTTGTTAGGGTTCGTAGGATTAGGGTAGGCTAATGGACGATGAAAATAACTAAACCCTTTTTAAGTTCTATAAAGTTTAGGAACTTTATCAAAAGAATCATTAACATCCTAATCGGGCGCGCTAGCAATTCTTTGGTAGTTCCGACCGCGATTAGAGATTAGATTAATGATTGTTTTGGTAAAGGCTAGATAATGAACGGAGTTCCGTGTCGAGATAAGGGTTAAGAGTGGGATTCTTTTTCCCTCCAGAAACTCTAATCTACATGCATCACCGTCGTTCTAGTTCTAAATCTATTAATGGATAAAAAGGGTAACTTTTAATTAATCGTTCATAACTACTAAATCCTAACGAACCCTACAAGCCTTCTTATTATATTAATTACATCTTTAAAATAATCAAGATCTATATTTTGCATTCTTGTTTAACGTAGATCTAGAAATCTTTCTATAAAATTCTTTATTCCTCCTCTCTTTCTCAACACATCTAAAGTAAAAGTAAAAGGTTCCACGTTTTCCAGAGGACGACCCGTACTCATCTCGGTCTAGCTACACGCGACACCGTTATTGATTGCGGTTAAACTACAAACACTCTTTCGTAACAATCAAATGGCGCCGTTGCCGGGGATACGTGCGTAATTTTTTATTTTTACTATTTGTGTTGAATTCTTAGACGATTTATATCATTATTAACACAAAACTGCAAATTGCATATTTAACGATTTGTGCGTGAATTTTGCAAGGAGATCTGGAGTTACAGAATTGAGGAAAACAGAAGACAGAGGCATTCATCGAGATCCAGAGGAGTACAGAGGGCTTGAGAAAATTTTTCATCAATTGTTCCTTCCACCTTGCGGCGGAACCGCGGCAAAAGTACCCTTGGTGCGGCGGAACCGCGGTACAACAGAGGAATTAGGGCTACGGAATTCTCTGGTGAGATTCTCAACTCCTTCTCTCTCTCCTAAAATCCAATAAAATCTATCTTCTGCAGGATTCTTTGCAAAATCGCGCCGCTAAAAAAAAAACTTTTTGCAAAAGTTTTGTGATTGGTTTTGTTTTGCATATTTTAATACGGACTCTAAGGGGCAAAGACCAAATCAAGATTAGGTGGGGATTTCATCACCCTTCCTAAGCCCCACAAATCACAAACCGAGCATATAGATCAACCCTTCATTAATTTAAAAAATATCTAGACCAAACTCTAAGGACCGTCGCGCTCAATAAGGACAGAGGAAGGTCGTGGGTAATCTATCGTTTATCCGCATTATTTTTGTAGTGCCTAGGCAAGTGTGACAAAGGCTAGTGGTTTTTAATTAGGCCCACGACGTGGTTCCTTCCCACTTACCTGGCACTTACCTGGCTACAAGGGTAGTACGGAGGCGGTAGAGGATTTATCCTGCGGCTTGTCCTTTGGAAGTCTAGGAGCGGTCTAGAGATTGGACCTAGGTAACCTTAGTTCTAGGATTGCTTGTGCATATTAGGGAGATTTGTCTTAAGTCCCACTTTTTCAAAACAAACCAATTTTAAAATCACACACACGCTGCCACTTGCCCTAAACCCGCTTAGTGCATGCTCGGCTGGACAAGGGATCCTAGTGCCCGTCTTGTCCGCGTTCCTGTTATCGACGCCGAAGTCGGTACTTCTTCATCCTCTTTTCCCCCACCACACACCACATCAACCGAGATGGACGGCACTCCATCAGAGTATAACACCACGCTGCCACCGCCCGAAGGTGCGCAGAATCCACCGCGCATCTCTCTCCAAGAGAGATGCTATTCTATCCGTGGTCCTCTTCCCACTTGTCTATCTCTTCCACCACCTAACGGGGATAATTTCGAAATTAAACCCCACTACATCAATCTGCTGCCCAAATTTCACGGGCCTGAGTCGGAAGACGTGTACGTTTTCATCACCAAATTCGAAAACGTATGCGCAATGATGGGTACTTCACAATTGACTTTAGATGCTATGCGCTTACGTCTTCTCCCATTCACACTGTACGACTTGGCAGAAAAATGGCTTTATAATACTGCCGCACACTCTATCACTAATTGGGATGAATTCGTCGTAGCATTTCTTAAGAAGTTTTACCCAAATCATAAGACTGCACATGTTAGGAGCGAGATCAACCAGTTCACCCAGCTTCCCAATGAACCATTTTGGAAGTGCTTTGAACGTTTCAAAGATCTGCTTGTCCAATGCCCCCATCACAGAATACAAAGATGGGATTTATGTCGGATTATATATGAGGGCATTAATCCAGCGACAAAACAGATGCTTGAAACAATGTGTCAATGCAATTTCATGTCTAAAGATGACGGTGAAGCATGGAAATATCTGGAAGATCTCGCTGAACACACGTTGCAGTGGGAAAGCGTAAGACCACCTACAGCTAAGGGAGGTATTCACCAGCTCGACGTTTCCATCACAGTAAAAGCCGAAATGGCAGCGATGCAAAAGAAACTCGATTCTATTGAGAACAAACTTTCATCAGTCTCCCTAAATCAGGTCACGCTTCCCAAGACTGTCTGTGGTTGCTGTTCGGATCCGTCACATTTAACGGAAAAATGTCCTATGAATGCATCGTTTCAAGCTAATGCTGCTTTTCAGCAGCGACCTAGAAACGATCCTTATTCTTCCACATATAATCAAGGATGGAGGAATCATCCTAACTTTGCTTGGAATCAAAACCAACAAAGTAATTATCAAAGACCTCCTCCACAGCAACCACAACCACAGATACAGCCCCCCTTTCAGTCACAAAATTTCCAAAATCCGGCCAACATTTCTACACCACAAGTGGCCGGTACTGACAACTCACTTGCACAAACTTTGGATATGTTCATGAAACAATCCATGCAAAATTCGGCTGAGATAAGGTCTTCTATTGATACCCTAACGAAAAACTCCTCCTCCCATGGTGAGAGTATTAAATCAATAGAAAACCAAATCGCACAGTTAAACGCCGCAATAAGTGCAAGAGAGAAAGGGAAACTCACATCTCAACCCCTACCGAATCCTGGCCATTCACAAAGTCATAATGTGAATGCCGTCACTACGTTGAGATCGGGGAGAGTGCTGAACAACCAAGTGGGTGAGCAAATTGATGATAGTGACACATTTGATACCCCTTCTTCTTCTTCTTATTCCCCTAATTCGTCTAGTCTCCCACCTTCATCCGAGCCTATTCTCCGTTTTCCCCAAGGCTCGAACATTTCGCCAAATCTATCTAAGTCGATGCCCACTCCAATTTTGGGATCGAATCCGCCGCCACAGTCTTCTCCACAAACGTTGGACCCAAAACTCATTGATCGAGCTCCATTTCCAAACCGATTAAGGGCCAACCGACCTAACCCGCAAATGGAAAAGATTGTGGAAATGTTTAAGCAAGTTAGCGTGAATATTCCTCTCCTAGATGCTATTCAACAAGTCCCAACTTATGCAAGAATCCTTAAAGACTTGTGCACTAGGAAGAGAAAAACTCAAGTGCCTAAAAAGGTTTTCATGACGAGTAATGTTAGCACAGCTTTTACCCAACAAATACCAAAGAAACGTAAGGACCCCGGCTGTCCTACAATCTCTATTTCTATTGGGGGTAAAAATATAAATCGTGCTTTACTCGATCTGGGCGCTAGCGTCAACTTGCTTCCTTATTCAGTATACGAGCAGTTAGGAATTAGAGAGTTAAAACCTGCCCATTGTACTCTCCAAATGGCTGATCGATCTATCACCAAACCTCGGGGCGAACTAGAGGATGTGTTAATTAAAGTCGGGGAATTCATATTTCCCGTGGACTTTATTGTTTTAGATACACAACCTGTGGCAAACCCACGCAATCAAATCCCGGTGATACTTGGTCGACCCTTCCTAGCAACTTCTAACGCTGTGATTAATTGTCGTAACGGTTCTACGAACTTATCCTTCGGGAAAATGACAATTGAGCTTAATATTTACAAGCTAGGAAGTCAGCCATCAGAACCTTCTGCTCAATTGCTGGATGTTTGTTCCATCCATGAGATAGCTTCCGAAAGCTGCATGGATGAGGAGCTTTGCTTTGATGTTCTCGACAACACTAATGAGACATCGTTCGATCTTGCACCACTTTACAGTGAGGATATGTTCAATGAGTCCGACCTTGAGATTGAACCCGTTGACTCGTTGCAAAAGTCAGCAGCACCTTCCGAGTCAATATCTTATGCAAGTTTTGAACCTCTTCGGGAGTCCGAATATCATTCGCTTACCCTACCTTCTATTGTCTCTCCGCCAATTCTTGACCTCAAACCGCTACCTTCTCATCTTAAATATGCATATTTAGGAGAGAATGAGACTTTGCCAGTAATTATATCCGCTTCTCTAGCCATAGAGCAAGAGAATGCACTTTTGGCAGTGTTGAGATCGAATCGGGAAGCATTTGGTTGGACTATGGCTGACATCAAAGGGATTAGTCCCTTAATTGTTGAACATTACATACATCTGATGGATGAAGCCAAACCAACCCGAGACCCACCAAGACGGTTAAATCCCGTTATGAAGGAGGCGGTAAAGAAAGAAATCGTCAAGTGCCTTGATAGTGGAATAATTTACCCCATATCTGATAGTCAATGGGTAAGTCCAATTCATGTGGTCCCTAAAAAGTCTGGCATCACAGTCATCACTAATGAGGCAAATGAGTTAATCCAAACACGCACCCAAACTGGGTGGCGCGTATGTATTGATTACAGGAAACTCAATGCCGCGACGAGGAAAGATCACTTCCCTCTACCTTTCATTGACCAGATGTTGGAACGATTAGCGGGACACGATTACTACTGTTTCTTGGACGGATACTCTGGCTACAATCAGGTCCCCATCGCCGAAAAGGATCAAGATAAAACCACTTTTACTTGTCCTTTCGGAACTTTTGCTTATAGACGCATGCCCTTTGGGTTATGCAACGCTCCCGCTACATTTCAGCAGTGTATGATGGGGATATTTTCAGATATGGTGGAAAATTTTATAGAAATTTTTATGGACGATTTCTCCATTTTTGGGGACTCCTTTGAGGACTGCCTTCGTAATCTTGACGCTGTTCTTACCCGCTGTAAGGATAAGAACTTGACTTTGAATTGGGAAAAATGCCATTTTATGGTTCAAGAAGGTATTGTATTTGGACATATAATTTCACATAAAGGCATTGAGGTTGACCGAGCTAAAATAGATGTCATTCAAAACCTCCCTCGTCCCAATTGCGTCAAAGATATACGATCCTTCCTTGGTCATGCAGGATTTTATAGGAGATTTATTAAGGACTTTAGCAAAATTGCTAGACCCTTAACCCTTCTATTGGCCAAGGACACTACTTTTCACTTCGATTCGGATTGTGAGGCTGCTTTTGAATCGCTTAAAGAATCACTCACGACAGCCCCCGTTCTATCATCTCCGGATTGGAACCACCCGTTCGAGCTTATGTGTGACGCATCAGATTTTGCTATTGGTGCTGTCTTGGGACAGCTTATTGATAAGATGCCACATGTAATTTACTGTGCAAGTAGGACCTTGAATGATGCACAAATAAATTACACAACTACCGAGAAAGAACTCTTGGCAGTTGTATTTGCATTAGAGAAGTTCAGGCCCTACTTGATTGGCTCGCCTATTGTGGTTTACACAGATCACTCCGTCCTACGACATCTTTTATCGAAGAAGGATGCAAAGGCCAGGCTAATACGTTGGATCCTATTGTTACAAGAATTTGATCTTGTCATCAAAGACAAGAGTGGATGTGAAAACGTTGTAGCCGACCATCTTTCACGCATCACTTCTTCGCCAACTGTGACCGTGCCGATAAATGACTCATTTCCCGACGAACAGCTCTTGAATGTATCCTACGAACCTTGGTTCGTGGATATCGTGAACTATCTTGCGACGGGACTTATACCTAGCGATTGGTCGAAACAAGACAAACTTCGGTTTTTATCCCAAGTAAAATATTTTTACTGGGATGAACCAAATCTATTCAAGTATTGTTCCGATCAAATCATTCGCAGGTGTGTCCCTAACGATGAATTCAAGAGCGTGTTATCATTTTGTCATGATCAGGCATGCGGCGGTCAATTTGGACCTCGAAAAACGGCGGAGAAAGTTTTGCAATGTGGCTTTTATTGGCCAACATTATTTAAAGATGCATTTGAACATTGCAAAACTTGTCCGCGATGTCAGCATTTTGGTCGGATTTCACGAAGGAACGAGATGCCGCTCCAACCTATATTGGTTGTGGAAATATTTGATGTTTGGGGTATTGATTTTATTGGCCCTTTTCCCAACTCCTTTGGGAATCTATATATCTTGTTAGCGGTTGATTATGTCTCGAAGTGGGTGGAAGCTATACCGTGTCGCACTAATGACAACAAAGTTGTCATTAAGTTCCTTAAAGAAAACATCTTCTCGCGATTCGGACACCCTCGCGCTATCATTAGCGACAACGGGACACATTTCTGCAATAGGTCTTTCGAGGCCTTGATGCGGAAATATTCAATCACTCACAAGCTTTCTACGCCCTATCACCCCCAAACAAGCGGACAGGCTGAGATCTCAAATAGACAGATCAAACAGATATTGGAGAAGACGGTTTCCAAAAACCGTAAGGATTGGTCAACCAAATTGACGGATGCTCTTTGGGCATTCCACACCGCTTATAAGACCAATCTTGGTATGTCTCCATACCGCCTTGTGTTTGGGAAGGCATGCCACCTTCCTGTCGAGATCGAACATAAGGCAATGTGGGCTATTAAAGAGCTTAATTTTGATCTTGATCATGCAGGCAGCTATCGGAAGCTGCAATTGAATGAGCTAAGCGAACTCCGCGATGAAGCTTACGATAATGCGGTGATAGTAAAGAATAGGACTAAAGTATTCCACGATAAAAATCTTTCTAGAAAAACCTTCACATCGGGGCAACAAGTCCTTCTTTACGATTCCCGTCTCCATCTTCATCCGGGTAAGCTTAAATCTCGTTGGAAAGGACCTTTTGTGGTGCGGTATGTACACCCGCACGGGGCGGTTGAAGTCGAAAATTTGAAAAACGGTTCGATTTTTAAAGTAAATGGGCATAGATTAAAACCGTATTTTTCTGCTGACCGCGCGGAGGAGCTCCTGTTTTTACAGGAGCCGCTTTATCAAAACTAAAATTCCTCCGCCTCACCTCCATGTTTTGATAAAATTTTCTCATTTTAAGAAATGGAGGTGAGTAAAAAATGGATTTGATTGAATATCTGTGCGTGTCAAAGAATAAGTTTGGGGGAATTTTTCATTTAACTATTATTTTACCCCTTATATCTCTCCCTTAGTATACAGGTCCATGTTCTCAAAAGGCTACATCAGTGAGGACACTGCTGAAAACAGGTTTGGGGGGGAGGTTTGTATTCACTGAATTATCTTTGACACCGGGCATTAAAAATTTTTTATATAACAAAAGAATAGAAAGTGAAAAATTACATCCAAAAGATTGGAATAGTTTAAGAAAACCAAGAAAATTAGAAGTTTTCTTACACGAACTAGTAATAAGTAGTTATGAGCTGTTGTCCCAAGGGTTAGTAAAATGAAGGAAGTCACTAATCTGAGGATAAAAATAAGTCTGAAAAATAGTTTCTATTCTGGAAGCCAAACATTTGAATGTTGATACCCTACTATTTTCACTTACACACGTCTTGAAACTCGGGATAGTAGAGGATACCTTGAAATGCTCTTGTCTAAAAGCCAGAGTATGAAGGAAAAAAAATGATGATGAAGAAAATATAAAAATGGTGAAAAGAAAAAAAATGAACACTGGTTTTGTTATCGCCAAGGCAGCAATAAAAAAATATAGCAAGGGTGCCTCTTCACCTAGTGCCCTAAGGCCAACTGGTCCGGGAGTCACTGCTAAGCCTTAGGTGGTGCAAGACGAGGAAAATATTATCACCTAATCAGCAAGCACATAAGTAATCGGTCTGTTAGTACCTCAAGAAGTATTAACGGTCGCATGAAAATGTGTGAGCAAATCTTAATATTCATCAAATTAAAAAGTACTAAAGTAGATGGACAAGAGTATGATAGCTTGAATTGAATTCTCCGAGTGTAGGGATGTTCTTTACACACACGTAGAGGTATATGATCAATGTTTGGATGAAAGGTAGGAATGAAGAATAAAGACGAGGTTTTATTGAGGGATGATGTGATTTCTAACATTTCTTCATGACTATTAAGATAGGGCTCATGACAACTGAAAAGCTAGTATAGTTGGAAACTCTTCTTTTCAAGGCCTTTTCTTTTATGGTTCTTATCTTTATATGTAAATTTCACCATCTTTCTTTTGTTATAGGATTTTGTGGGTGTAATCCGCTGAAAACCCTCAGGAGACAACACTCCTCCTACTAGAGACACCTAGAGGTTTAACGGCTTGTTGCACGTGCTCAGTGCAATCGTGTCTGCCTACGAAAGTGTGGTTAGTTTTCTCCTTTCTTTTTCTCCTCTTGAATAAACTAGTTTGCTCGGGACGATCAAAGATAAGTTTGGGGGTATTTTTTCAGTCGATAAAACTGCACATTTGTAGTACATTTTTCCTACCATTTTTATATTAAAAAAGAAATTTATTATAATATATTATACATATGAGGGTTTATGTGTAAAAACATTATTTTCCATGTGTTAATATATTTTAATTATCATTTTGGTAGGAAAATGTATGCAAATATTATTGACCTAATCCTAGTAGAACAAAATCTACTAAAATCTTATTTGAGTTGTTGTGCAGAATTTTCCAAGTTGTTATGCAGAATATATCAAAGAAATCAAGCTGTTGAAGAAATCTTGCCAAATTAAGAAGCAAACTTGGAGACCAAGTCTGGAAGCAACCGAGAGAAGATTTCTGAAATATGAAGATGCCTAGGATTGCCAAATGTCACCAGATGAAAGCACAAGAAAAATCATCAAATGATCCCCACCCTTAAGCGCGGATCCGCGGCCAAACCCACCCTTGGGCCGCGGATCCACCGCAATTTAAGGGAGATAGAGTGCAAGATTTTGGGAGACTGATAACTGATGAATTTTACCAACTTTTCAACAATAATATTCTGGGTTTGCACTATAAAAAGGCACCGAGAGCCTCTTGGAAAAGCCATCAAGCCGACGAGATCACGAAGTCCAAGACGGCTCACGCATCCAGGCTGATCATCAACTGTTCGTCTACCTCCTTGGAAGAGATCGAGAAGCAAACTAGTCTTTGTAATCATTTTCTAAGGAATAAAGTGTAGATTGTTCAAGTTGATTAATAAAGGTAGTTGTTTTATTTTATTCTTTTGCATTTTACATTATGTTTTCCCTCTCTTTCTTTTCATCTTCTTCTCCCAATATGCGCGAGTAATTCTCCGCTTGTTAGGGTTCGTAGGATTAGGGTAGGCTAATGGACGATGAAAATAACTAAACCCTTTTTAAGTCCTATAAAGTTTAGGAACTTTATCAAAAGAATCAATAACATCATAATCGGGCGCGCTAGCAATTCTTTGGTAGTTCCGACCGCGATTAGAGATTAGATTAATGATTGTTTTGGTAAAGGCTAGATAATGAACGGAGTTCCGTGTCGAGATAAGGGTTAAGAGTGGGATTCTTTTTCCCTCCAGAAACCCTAATCTACACGCATCACCGTCGTTCTAGTTCTAAATCTATTAATGGATAAAAAGGGTAACTTTTAATTAATCGTTCATAACTACTAAATCCTGACGAACCCTACAAGCCTTCTTATTATATTAATTACATCTTTAAAATAATCTAGATCTATATTTTGCATTCTTATTTAACGTAGATCTAGAAATCTTTCTATAAAATTCTTTATTCCTCCTCTCTTTCTCAACACATCTAAAGTAAAAGTAAAAGGTTCCACGTTTCCCAGAGGACGACCCATACTTATCTCGGTCTAGCTACACGCGACACCGTTATTGATTGCGGTTAAACTACAAACACTCTTTCGTATCAATCACTTGACGCGTCTCCGAGACGGAGTGTCCGTGGTAGACTTTTCCCTGACCCGGAGCGGTTTTGTTCCCGATTTGTGGGAATCCTGCACTGCCCTTTTTACGACATGGACAGTCGACGCTTGACGGGTCTCCAAGATAGAGCGTCTGTGGTGGACTTTTCCCTGTCCCGGGCGATTTGGTTCCCGATTTGTGGGAAGCCTGCACTGCCCTTTTTATGACATGGACGGTCGACGCTTGACGCGTCTCCGAGATGGAGCGTTCGTGGTAGACTTTTCCCTGGCCCGGAGCGATTTGGTTCCCGATTTGTGGGAAGCCTGCACTGCCCTTTTTACGACATGGACGGTCGACGCTTGACGCGTCTCTGAGACGGAGCGTCCGTGGTGGACTTTTCCCTAGCCCGGAGCGATTTGGTTCCCGATTTGTACGAAGCCTGCACTGCCCTTTTTACGACATGGATGGTCGACGCTTGACGCGTCTCCGAGACGGAGCGTCCGTGGTAGACTTTTCCCTGGCCCGGAGCGGTTTGGTTCCCGATTTGTGGGAATCCTGCACTGCCCTTTTTACGACATGGACGGTCGACGCTTGACGCGTCTCCGAGACGGAGTGTCTATGGTGGACTTTTCCCTGGCCCGGAGCGATTTGGTTCCCGATTTGTGGGAAGCCTGCGCTGCCCTTTCTACGACATGGACGGTCAACGCTTGACGCGTCTCCGAGACGGAGTGTCTGTGGTAGACTTTTCCTTGGCCCGGAGAGATTTGGTTCCCGACTTGTGGGAAGCCTGCACTGCCCTTTTTATGACATGGACGGTCGACGCTTGACGCGTCTCCGAGACGGAGTGTCCGTGGTGGACTTTTCCCTGGCCCGGAGCGATTTGGTTTCCGATTTGTTGGAAGCCTGTACTGCCCTTTTTACAACATGGACAGTCGACGCTTGATACGTCTCTGAGGCGGAGTGTCTGTGGTACACTTTTCCCAGGCCCGGAGTGATTTGGTTATTGGTTTTTGTTTCATCTGCATTGCTGCACTGGAATAATGCCGGGAGCAACTCATCATTTGCCCCGGGAGGATTTGGGAATTGGTTTTTGGGTCGGCATCTGCACCGCTACACTGGAATAAAGCCACGGGCAACTCATCATTTGCCTCGGGAGGATTTGGGAATTGGTTTTTGGGTCGGCATTAGCACCGCTATACTGGAATATAGTAATAGGAGCGAATCATCATTTGCCTTTGCTTATTGGGAAGCGATAGCTTAGGGAACAGGTTTAGATCCCTATCACCTAAGGCTTTTCAATTTTATGGGCCGTAAGGGTCCCATAAAAGCATTTTCTCCCTACGAGTCGTAAGGATCCCGTAGGTGCATTTTCTCCTGAGGAGTCGTGAGGACCCCCAAGTGTGTTTTTCCTTTATGAGTCGTAAGGATCTCACGCGGGAATTTTCTCCTCACAAAGTCGAGAGACTTTGTGAGTGTATTTCATCTTTTTTTCACGAGTTTGCGCCCTTTCGGGTTTTCACAAACTCGCCGGCAGTCCTGCTGTTTTTATTCACGGAGCCCTTTCGGGTTTTCATCCGTGCCCATTTTGCTTGTGGACATACCATTTTTTTTTGAATCTTTATCGCTGGTGAGACTTTGAATGTGGTCTCACCGGTAGGACTTGGGAGAGATTGGGATCGTTTTACGCCCGTGGATTGTATACGGTTTTGCAGGATGTATGATCCAGACCGTAGGGCCGGAAGAATTTTGGGACTTTGTTGGCGTCTGCATCGCTGCACTGGAATATGGTACCAGGAGCGACTCATCATTCGCCGTTTGATTATTTGGATTTTGGTTGACATCTGCATCGCTGCACTGGAATATCGTACCAGGAGCGACTCATCATTCACCGTTGGGACAATCAGAGTTTGGTTGGCGTCTTTATCGCTGCACTGGAATATGGTACCAGGAGCGACTCATCATTCGTCGTGAGGGGATCTCCCTCGTTTCCAGTTTAATGACTTAGTGGTCATCTGTTCCCAGTTTAACGACTTAGAGGTCATTTGTTCCCAGTTTAAAGACTTAGGGGTCTATTGGGTTGGAGTTTGGATTTTGGGTTTAGGGTAGGCATCAGCGTTGCTAACACTGAAGCACATGTGCCAGGAGCAATTCATCATTTGCCTTTTCCTGTTGGGGAGCGATGGCTTAGGAGACGGGTTTAGGTCCCTATCACCTAAGGCTTTTCAATTTTATGAGCCTTGAGGGTCCAATAAAAGCATTTTCTCCCTACGAGTCGAAAGGATCTCGTAGGTGTATTTTCTCCTTAGGAGTCGTGAGGACTCCTAAATGTGTTTTTCTTTTGTGAGTCGTAAGGATCCCACGAAGGTTTTTTCTCCTCATGTATCGTGAGGACACATGAGTGGGTCTTCCCAATGGAGCATAATTCCAAGGGCGGAGACCAGCTGTGTAACTAGTGATTGCGGTGGGGCATGGGCATGGTGACAATTATTTGAGCACGTGAATTGTATACGGCAGTCATCTTGGGGACCAACTGTAGGGCTGGAAGAATTTTGGGAAACCGGATTTTGGTTGGCGTCTGCATCGCTGCACTGGAATATGGTACCTGGAGCGACTCATCATCCGCCCTTTTTTTTTGTTTTACCGCGATTGCTCTATCATTTCAGCTTTTCTTATCGCGAAGGTCACGACTGCCCTATCATTTCGGCTTTTATTCGCGGTTGCCTTATCATTTCGGCTTTATTTTTCATCTTTATTTTACTCGCTGATTTTTATTGCGAGTTGCCCCATCATTTCGTCTTTTCTTTTTATTTATTTATTTACACATTTTTTTACATTCCCAGTTTAATGACTTAGAGGTCGATTGTTCCCAGTTTAATGACGTGGTGGTCCTCTGGTGTTCCCAGTTTAACGACGTGGTGGTCCTCTGGTGTTCCCGGTTTAACGGCGTGGTGGTCCTTTTTGCTTATCCCAGCTCCTTGAACTTTGATCTTGGCGGAGCTGTGTTGATGACCGTAGCTCTGTGGCTTGACGATACATCCGAGGACTGTGAGGTTTTTCCAAGCTTGTATTGGTCCTCTGCCCAATCTTTGAAAATACAGCAGTCTTCAATGGTATGACTCACCACCCTATGGTATGGACAGTATACGGGATTGCCGGTCATATTCATTTCATATGGCCTCTTCGGAATAGGTAATTGCAGACCGTTGTTCACGGCTTCCTCGAATATATTGCGGACCCCATCCCTCCTGAAGGAGTACACCTTCTTCTTTCTCTCCATTAGAGTAGGCGCCCTTACTGATGCTGGTCCTTGAGGCCGATCAGTCTTTGGTTCGCCCTTTTCAGATAATGGCACATGTCTGAGAGAATTAGGTTCTCGAAAGGCTTCGGTCTCCATTTGTATGAAATCGGCGGTCGTAGCTTGACTTTTTGCTAACACGCCTTTAGAAAGCTCTATCTCTCCCGTCTTGTATTGCCTTTCGATCCAATCTTTAAAGATGAAGCAGTCCTCAATGGCATGACTTATCACTCTGTGATAGGGGCAATAATTTGGTTCTTCGGTCATATTCACTTCTTGCGGTCTCTTTGATTCTAGCAGTTGTAGACCGTTTCTTAGGGCGTCCTTGAATATCTTGTGGACTTTGTCCCTTTTGAAGGAATATACCTTATCCAGTTTCTCTTTCAGAGACGATTCCCCTTCGGCGTATGTATCAGAGGGACTGGAGGCTGACCGGCACTTAAATTACGAAATTACGAAACATGACCGGCACTTAAATTACGAAACGTCTCGAGGCGTACGTAATCTAAGTAAGCCAAAACCCAGAAATCAAAACCAAAGAAACAGTAGAGTGAAGGAAAAACCAATTTAAAGCAAGTAGTTTTAACAACATAGGCCGAAGTATATATTTTTAAAATCTCAAGTATTTTCTGAAAATTTCGGCAGAGTCTCCTTTGTAAATACTGGTCCCAAAGAGGATACAACATGAATAATATACGAAATAAATAAAAAAAGCATCCCCAAGCGGGAGCTAGCTCTTCGTCAAACGACGGTCACAACCACGCAAGCAATATAATATACAACGCCAAAGGGAGAGAATCAAAACTCAAAAGAAAACCCAAAATCGGCATGAAAACCATAATAATACAACGCGCGACTCTAAGGTCGAAATAATAACAAGTCTGGTCTTCTATCTCTATCAAATATACAAATCTGGTTGATGGAGTTTCTAGATACAACTGAAATAATAAATAAACAATGGGAGTCCTGATGCAAAAGAACCCACCTACCAGAGCAATCACTCGGAAGGAACAGTGTGCCAGCAAAGCCGCAACGAAACCTGTACGGCAAGACCTGCAAGGAACTGTGGCACAACGGGGGTGAGTTGCCAACTCGTGAGTAGAAAACATCTACGAGTAGAAATCGCATGCATAACGCAATCCTAGTCATATCAGGTAATATCCTCAAATAATATTCTGATCCATCTACATATAAGTGCAATACCACGTGCTCGTGTCAGTGCCTAAGATAGCAACATATCAGATATATATGATATATGAATGCATTATGAATGGAAACAGAATATATCATGGGTGAGACAACTGTTTTCTTTAATCAATGAGATTTCTATATGTATATCAATCAAGTATCATCAATAAAAGCAACAGAGAAATCAGTGTCTGCATCGACACAAACAAAAGTCTCAGTATCTCAATATCAAATCTCAATATCTCAAATCTCAGATATCAAATATCAATATCTCAGGCATTCGTATCATCTGCGAGATCGGACGGCGGGCTCCTGCAGACGGATCAGCCTGTGTCCATCTCATGACTCCGGCCGGTATCCTTCGGATAACCGACGAGTCCAAATAATATCACCGGTAGGTAGTGCTCCCCTTCCAGGCTCATCAAATACAACTCGAGCTTCTTGCCCCGGGGTACCATACCGGGCCCACCATGTACCCGAGACGGTTCATCCAACTCCTCGAATCGGGTCTCGAAATCCAACAGCAATCATGAAAACTCATGGTGGACGACTCATACATCATGAGAAAACCGCAATTTGCATTTTGAAATGATGATACTAAGGTTTTATTAAATTCTTGCGGTTTTCTCCCAAATCCAAAAATCTCATGTAAATCCGAAATCATCAAAATCATGATACCAATAAACGGTGAATACCGGCATAAATCTCCATAATACTGCATAACCAATGAATATATGAATGCACCTAATATCATGCAATGAATGCAATATTTAAACTAACATATGGAAGCTATAACATATTGCGACTATCAGTTATCAAGCTATGTCAATGAAAAGGTATTTTCTAAAGTGTACGTGACATGGCAATTACCGATGATGATGTGTGTGAGCCGGCAAGTAAGTGTATATGGAACATACGCATCATCGGTAATGGTGTTGGTGTCCTGACTGCATGGTTCATAATCACTAAGTACACAATAAACATGCAATGAGATGATAACAACATGATAAATGGCAATGAATAGTAATTGCAACAATAATATGCGGAACATGAATGATAACTTAACAATAAGGAATCTATATCGCTACACCTGTGTTATACTGTTTTTCCATTTGAGTACGAATCGTGGTGTTTTGAAAATAAGGGCTAGGTGTTTCTAAGAAAAGGTACGTCTTTTGAAATATCCGTAGTATCCTATGACATGTCTTTAAAATCCTCACGATTCATTAGTTTTGGAAATAGGTATGACTCGGGTCCAGTCTAACATCTACTAGGTAAACTACAGGTCTAACTAACAACCAATCGAAAGGGGTATGGAAACCACCTAAATCTGATTCGATATATATACATGTATAATAGTCGGTGATCCCGCCTCAATAGTATCCCATACGATACCCTATATAATATGACATCCTCGAGTCAAGAGTGCGGATCTATCATCAATATATAACTCGTACGGTAAATCCGTCGTATGGCCTCCTAAATCTGGGTACGGGTCAAATGTCACATCTATCACATTATTCATCCGGTAACCTCTTTATCAAATATCATGATCGGGGTACTGATCTACGTCTAGTACAAAACTGATACCATCTACGTATGCATGCGTGTGTATGAAAACACCACGCCTAAAGGACCCGCTAAACATATCACGTCGTAACTCGAATACGAACCTTGTCACATCACCGATCTCCCGGCCTCAAGCCCAATCTCATCGACTCATCTGCAATCCCAAGTACCATCCTCATAATCCGTGTATATGTATACGTATATATATATATATATACACACACACATATCCCCATATACGCACATGTAAAATAGATGTATGCAAATGCGTGTGTGCGTGTGGGTGTGAACCTATTCTAGGGTTTGCGACTAAGAAGCTATGCTAGTTTACTTCTAATTACCCTACTAAACCATGAACACAATAATCATCTCTTGATAAACATCCAAGTATCATGAATCACATATATAAACATATATATATCATAACTATACTACGAACTGCGGGGGTGCTATACCCCATTCACCCGACTTCCCCCGTAGATATAATCTACTCACCTGGTCCTCGCTTGCCGAAATCGATGTCGCCACGCGCTTGCTTGTTGTCTCGGAGTCCTCGTGAGGGTACCTACGTATCATAACACATCGCATCGCATCAAAATCTGACTCATGACCAAAACGACACACGAATCTCACATAAGTCAAAACCTATGGTTTGCTTTCTCAAATCAACCCAAGAACCCTCGACATCGGCGTACAAACGCCGAGTGATCACGAAAAATCAAACGCACTAATCGTGGTTTCAAAACTCATTAATTATATATGAAATAAGGTTTAAATCATCAAAACATTAAAATTAATCAAATCGTTTTATTTCCCAAAAACCTAGTTAGCACAAATTCCCATTTCGGTTCAAAACTTGATGTTTTAACCAAATCTAAATATTTTAACGATTCTAATGGCCAAAATGCTTACTTAATATCATAATTAGGTCACACAAATATTCACTACTAATTTATCTCACCAAAATATATACATTTTAAAAACCTAGCTTGCAATTTTATCCAATTTCAACCATTTTATAGCAAAACATACACAAACAACAATTTAGCTTGGATTTGCATGATCTAAAGTATTAAACTATAACTTATAATGTTAATAATGTGATAAAAACCCTAACCATATTTTAATCTCACATATATATGCATTTCATGAAAACCCTAGTTTGCATAAAAAGCTTAATTTGGACATTTCACAGGTAACAATTTGTAATTAGCAACTAGATTAGTTTTTTAACAAGTCTTAAGATGCTAGCCCACATCACACAACCCTAATCAAAATACTCAAAAACCTAACTTGATCCAAACTCTTTTCTAGAATTTTCAAACTTTCCATTAAAACCTATTAACACTTAATTAACTTAGATTAAAGCAATAATCAACAATTTAATTACATGGTTAAGATTATACCTCCACAATTTTTGTAGATCCCACTTTCCACTAGCCTCCCAAAATGCAAACTTTTCACCAAGATCCATACTAGATAGGCCAATTAGAAATAGGTAGGGATTAGATTTTGATTTTATAAGGTTTTGTGTTGATTTTTGGGCATTTTGTGGAATTTTTTCAAGAGAAAGAGATGGGGATTTTTTTTGTTTTGGGAGGGGTTGTTGTTGAATGAGGGGGTCTCGGCTAGAATGGGGGAGAGAGAGAGAGTGTGTGTGTTGTGTGGGTGTATGGAATTGTCAAAGTCAACAAAGTCATACTTCATTCTTTATTAATTCCCTTTTCTTTTCTTTGACTTTTTCTTTAAGTGTGGAGATGAGAAGGGGGCAGCTTGAGTTCGGCCAGCATATGGGGAGGGGGGTGAGAGGGTGTGGGTGAGTATGGGTGAGGAAAGAAAATGATAAATGTTATACCCCAATTTCTATTTACACTAATTTCACCATTTAAGCTTTTTTCTTCAATATTTTCTAAAACCATTTGACAATTTCATTTCATTTCAGAAACAATATTTTACATGTTAGTTTAATGTGTCATGATGCAAAAAATTTGTATCAACCCATTCCAATTTGTAATTTTCCCTAATTAAATGTATTAGTGACGGCTTAAAATAATATTAAAATAATTAATTTCGGAAAAATTTTCAGTAAACTAGAAATTTTACAAGTGGCTCAATAAATACCAAATACTAGCAATTACATAGCTAGAATATGTATATTTAATTTTATATTAAAAGATATTTATATCCTGATTTTTACGGAAAACGCCCGTTATTTTACCGATTAACCGAAATTTCACCTAAACGATTTTCAAAACGTTACATTTATACTCCGTATATTGGTTGCACCCGATTTATGTCTTTGAGCATTCGTTTTACCAGATTTGTGTTTTCGTGCGCGCTTGCACATGATGTTCGTTTTCGTGCATGCTACTGCACCGGATGTTTTATACGGACATGACGTGCTTGGGTCGGATTTTTGCTCATATTAGGCGCTTGGTACTGGATTTTGTGCGCATCGGATGCACTTGAGTGAGATTTTATTCGTGCATGTTGGATTCCCTTGATTTAGATTTTTATCCGTGCATATTAGATATGATTTCATTCGTGCATGTTGGATGCACTTGACTTAGGTTTTATCCGTGCACGACGGATGTACTTGATTTGGATTTTGCGCATGTTGGGCGCATGATGTGAGATGTGATTTTGTGCACACCGGATGCACTCGATTTGGGATTTTCATTCATGCATGTTAGTTGCACTGGATTGAGATTTTCATGCACAATAGATGCACTAAATGTTGTTGTCGTGCACACCTGTTGCACTGGACAGATGCTTTCGTGCACACCCGTTGCACTTAGTTTTGCTTTTGTGCATATTGTGGCACTTGTATTGGATTTGATTTCCGTGCGCACCAGACGTACGCGATTATTGGGTACGCCTTTTGGGGCTGATTTTGCATATGTTTTATTCAGTTTTAAGAGCTTTTTCCAAGGATGCATACTATACCTGTATTATAGTATTTGACTAGTGCATATGGGATTTCGGTAGTGGATTTCGAGATCCGTATCTCCATTGTAATTCCGATGATATGCGTGCAAATCCGATGATTTGCGCGACGCTTAACGGAGTTTGGTTTTGAGTTCCGTACTCGTTTTCAGGCGCACGCGATGCGCTGTGTTATTTATGTATCTCCCGTGATTTCGGAGCCCCGTTGATTTGAGCCGATTATTGAAATGTTTTAGTATTTAGGGGTTTAAATTTAAATTCGGGGACCGAATTTATTTAAGGGGGGAAGATTTTAACATTTCAGAAAATATAAAATATTATTTTTGGAATTTAATATTAAAATAATATATTTCGCGAAAAGTACCCGATTTGCGAAATTGGGGTTTTCGTAAAGTGGTATAAGTATATACCAATATTTGTAAATTTATCGGAGATTAAAGTGATTTATTTATTTTAATGATAATTATCGGATTTTTGGTCAAATCCGTGTTTTTAGAGTTTTCCGTGACTTGTGAACATGTCATGTGCATATGATGTTTGTGCACATTGTTATTTGTTGTAACTTGTGAGATAAAGGAAAAGAAAGGAGAAAGCAAGAGAGAAAAGGGTTTGAGTGTGAATGGAATAGTATTAGATGCCATGGTTAAAATTGAGAGTAAAACAAAAGAGATATTTGTTGTGAGAGAGTGAGGGTAAGGGAGAGTGAGGCTAAGAGAGAGAGAGAGAGAGAGAGGAAGACATGGCTGCCCCATTTCCTTCACTTCTCCATTATTTCCTTCATCTTTATCATCTCCATCACTCCCTCACTACCCCCTTGCCACATCTCCAAATACTTGCCAAAACCTTATGCTTCTTTCACTAAAAACATGCACAACCTCATTGTAAACCCTTGGAACCAATCAAGTTTGGATTTTGGAGACTTGGGAAACTCAAGAAAGTTCTTTTGTTGCAAATAAGGTAATCCATACACTTTAGTTTAGTTTTTGGTGTTAAATATCGTATTTTTAGTTAAAAATTGAGTTAATTAGGATATCGATTTTAGAAAATTATAAGTTGCTGTCAAGTGGCCAATTGAGATGTAGGGAGTGTTTACAAGACCTTAGAGAGTGTTCTATTGACCTGGAATTGAGTTTAGAACCCGATACACGAAGTTAGAATCGTTCCGTGTCGGTTTTGTGAAACCTTATGGCCTACAGGGAATCTGGGATGACCTGGGAAGTTTCTGAGAAAAACAAACAATACCATAGACCTATTTAAGACACTAGGAGACCACCCTGAGAAGATGGACCCAAACGGAGCACCCCGGGCCGAGCTCGCCGGATTTATGGGCTATATGGCCGGCCAAGTTGTGGTATTTGGTGCCTAGGTTTGGTCTGTAGCTCAGTTACTCCATATACAACCCTACTACATTGCTAGTTTAATCCCATTTTACCCGAGAGATAATCTGAGAGCTATTGTGAGTGGTTTTGGTTATGTTTTCCGTATTTTTGAATTCTTGGTTTTAGTATTTGATATTGTATTGGGTCGTTGGATGTTTGTACATCAACGACGAAGGTTATTTGGTTGGTTTTGCATGTGTAGACTATAGGTTCTAACCTATGAGCGCACCGCGTGCCGTATTGGATTTCGGAACTTGATGTTAATAGCTTTGCGATTGCGTATTGATTGTAGGTACCTTCGCGTGGATTCCAAGACGACGAAGCACATCGACTTCAGCTAAGCGAGGAGTTTAGCAGGTGAGTAGATTTATATCTATGGGGGAAGTCGGGTGGATGGCGTATAGCACCCCCGCAAGTTATTATGGAAACCGATATATATATATATATATATAGAGAGAGAGAGAGAGAGAGAATATGGTTAAGGAAACCATGTTAGAAAGTTATGGATATGGTTAAAGGATTTGTAGGAGACAAGATATACCACGAATTAAGATTTGTGTATTGTTTAGTGTGACATGATATGATAGAATTGATATGTATGAGATTTAGAGTAGCATGACATGAGATTTCTAAGATAGAATGTATACGTAAGATGACTTGATGTGAGATATTAATGTGATGAACGAGTATACGATGTGATATGATGACTTGGTGTGATATGTCGTTATATGGATGCGAGTCGATATGAGATAGTTGATACCTTTGTCGGTCCCACGATATGAGATTGATACGGATGTGACCTGGGATATAGGTATATAGATATATATAATGTTGTGAATCTTGAGTGATATGCCGTACGATAGATTATATCGTACGTGATGTTGTGAGGCTGGATGCCAATTGATGGATTCACTGACTCGGATATATTGTAGACTCGTATACCTTGTAGCGTTTCGCTTACGATGTACTTTATGCTACATTCATGATTTTCATATTGCATTGCATATACCTGTGCTAGTACACCTACACCATTATCGATGATGCGTATGTTACACTTACACAGATTGGCCGGCTCACACACTTTCATCGTCGATAATTGCTATGTCATTACACAGTAGAATTGCTGCATCATGATATGACTCGTTGCATGATATACTTGCTATGTTCACATCATTTGGATATGTCGCATGATATGCTGATATTGTCACATCACTGTTCCATGTTGCATGATATACGGATATGCTTACATTTCTGTTATATGTCGCATACATCATGCTTTCGATTATACGCATTGAGATGATGTTTCCATGAGATTCTGGATTTGAGAACCGTGGTTATGTTTCAAAAGAAAGTATGTATTGTTTAAAAACCCGGTTTCTCTTGATATGATATTTCAGTGTGTCCACCATGCGTTTTTATCGGTTCTGAGACGTGTGATATGTGAAACCCGATTCGAGGAGTTGGATGATCCGTTTGCGGGTTCATGGTGGACCCGGTATGGTACCCCAGGGCAAGAAAGGTATGTCGATGGATTAGCCGATGAGCCTGGCAGAGGGAACACTACCTACCGGTGATTGCTTGGACCTGACAGTTATCCGGAGGATACCGACCGGAGTCGAGAGATGGATATGGGCCGACCCGTTCTGCCGAAGCCCGAGGGCCGATCCCGCAGAAGGAGCCCGTGGGCCGATCCGGACTAACGAAGCCCGAGATATGAGGATTTACGTGTCGATGCTGGACACGGGTTTCATGATGTTTCGAGTGTCGATGTTGGACACTCAGGTTCCATGATTTTGATGTGTCGCGAGGGACACATGTTGATTTATATCCTCATACTTTCATGCATATGCTTTTATGATATTTACATGCATGATGTTGTTGTGTCATTGGTTGACACGTGGATGAGATCCATATGCATACATGCATTGATTATATGGTTAGATGATACCCACATGCTGATAGGCATTGATTATGTTGTTGGCACATATGCAGATACGGTCACCCTAGATATCATAGTATTACCTTTATGATATAGTTGACATAGGAATCGTTGTTTATTTTGATTTCTACCTGATGATGTTTTCTACTCACGAGTTGGCAACTCACCCCCGTTGTGCCACAGTTCTTGCAGATTGACCGCATGGATCAGTAGCGGCATCGCTGGCACACAGCTGCATTCGGGTGATTTGCTTTGGTAGGTGGTACATGTTGGATCGTGCCGCTCTTGTGTTATTATTCCTATTGTATCTAGTCAACTCTATTAATCAGAAACTAGTATTTGTATAAGTAGTAAGACTTAGCAAGACTTGTAGTTGCGTGACTTGAGCGATGGGTTATATGTTCGCTTGGTGTGTTTGATGTCTTGCTTTATATTATTCCTTGTGTTGATCTTCGCCGTTGGGCGTCGTATACTTTTATTCTGTCTTGCATGGTTGTGACTCCACCGTTTGGCAAAGAGCTAGCTCCCGCTTTGGGATGCATTTTTATATTATCATGGATATGTGGTTTTGGATCAAAAAATACAAGGGAGGTGCTGCCCGAATCTATAAAAGATGAAACATGATTTGTATACCTTATTTCAAAACTTCACCTCTTCTATTTTCTTAAAAAGGTTTAGATTTCTGGGTTTCGGCTTACTTAATTTACGTTGCTCCTTTAGACGTTGCGTGATTTAAGTGCCGGTCACGAACTAAATTCGGGTCGTGACAAAGTTGGTATCAAAGCGCTAGGTTTAACCTTGGTTCGAGTCTATGTTTGACTATGCGGAGTCTAGGGCGGGTATGTATTTAGGATACTAGGATTGACCTTACGGAACTTAGACTTGAACAGGGGGTATTAAACCCGAACTTTCGTTTCCTAGGTTGACCCTGATTGATGGAGTAGGTAGCTTTAGTAGAGTGACGTACTGTACGTATGTTCCACGGTATATTTACGATACGATACTCCACTTAAGTGACCTTAGGATGTACATATCTTGAGACTTGTGATTCTCTTCGTTACCTTGATTATACATCCATTTGAGATCCTTGATTCTATTCATTTCCATGATCATACTCTCACTGATTCCGTTCCTCCTTATGATCATGTATTCATTATGGATCTGTTGAATCTTTTCATCCCTTTGATCTATTTTCGTCGATACTTGATTGAGGTTCTTGTCACCATGGGTTGAGTGCAGATTGAGTTGCTGCTAGTGATGCGGTCAGGGCAAGCTCGTCATAGACGAAGACTAACCATTGTGTTTCCTGGTGACATGGGAACGTATCGATTCAGTGTTGGTGTTGTGACCTCTCGTTTGAGGCGAGTGTACGGTTTTGTACCGAATGATCGGGCCATTGTTAGAGGCTGCCTGTTGTGAGAGGACTGTTGATGTACAGCCTACCACAGGGATTGTGATGTCGTCTACCGTGCAGAAAGATGACCCATCTGTTGCTGAGATTGAAGAGATGTCGTTTCCAGAGCTTACGAGCTGAGATCGCTGGAGCTTTCAAGCAGAGATGCGACAGGTGATAGCTAGTCTATCTTGAGTTAAGAGGCGAGAGAGATTCGTCATATTTTATGCGCCGACGCAGGCCTAATTGAGTTGAATATTTCCAGTGTGGAGAATCTTATTCAGATCTAGAGTAGATCGATCCAGAGATGACGTTGTTCGTTGGATGATCCGATGTGAGATCAGTAAGTGGACCAGCTTCAGATAGAGGATCCACCCAGATGCGTTGTGAGTTGATCGAGAACGGACGAATGTGGAGTATTCCTTCGATGGTTGGGACGAGTTCCCGAGGACGTGTTCGTCTAGATATCTTCTACAGAGTAATGAAGATACCGAGTTCATGATTTCGAGTCTGTGTGAGAGACTCCGGATTGACTGTAGCCGAGAACATTTGCAGTACGCAGATAGCATGGCGTGACGTCGAAGTGGACGATAATAAAGATGAGTGGAGCAAGAGGTTCGTACGAGATGTTAACGAGCTGTTGTTACTCCCCGTTGAGATTAGAGATCGGATATGTATACAGAGGCGTTGGGATACGGCCAGTTCCCGAGGAAATGCTGTGCTTAGAACGCAGATGTCCAGAAAACGAGAAGAGATTATGCAAGAGTACTAGCCTCCGTACAGTTCGGCATAGGCGAGATCGGAAGAGACCTTAAGCATGTTCCTTCCTGGACACTGCTGCAATAAGATTTTCACCGAGGATCAGTTGTGTTATGTGTATTCAGAGGGCCAGAGGCCGACGCCAGTGACGTGCTGCTTTACGAGTGGTCATGCTAATTGGCCGAGAGATGACCAGAGAAGTGCCAGAGCAGAATCATTTCCGTTACGCACCTGACCGGGCCGATGAGCCGATGGATTGCGAGATTGGTAATCCGAAGAGAAAATGAGGACCCAGAGACAGAGGACGCCAGACCGTGAGCAGGAGGCAAGCGGATGTTCTTACTCTGCCAGTTTTGGGCGCACCGACATTTTTCGACATTGTAGGAGGTGTACCTCAATGTTATTTGTTGCGATTTGCGTTTGTGATCCGAGTATCACGCTTCTGTCGCTTGGATTTGAATTCTGATGATTGAGTTTCATGATATTGTTTTCATGCACCATGGCTGCACCTACTGGGTATTTACATTTTGTGCATTGTTATTGCACTTGATATCAGTTTTGTGCTTTGGCTGCACACGTTTATGATTTCGTGGATTTCATACTGTTGATTTGATTTCGTGCATGTGGTACACACTCGATTTGATTTCTACACTCGGTATAGCTTACATGTACTTGCAGTGCATTGATGCGTGTTTTGTGCACGCAGTTGCACGCGGTTATGATTCTATACACATTGGTACACTCGGTGTTGCTTTTTATACGCATTTGAGTTAGTGATGAGTTTCCGTGCATTTGTTGCACTAGATTGGTATTTCGTGCACTGGATGCACCGGATTTGTATTTCGTGCACTGGATGCACCCGATTTGTATTTTGTGCATTTGTTGCACCAGATTCGTATTTCGTGCATTTGTTGCACTGGATTTGTATTCCATGCGTTTTTTGCACCATGTGGGTATTTCATGCATTGGTTGCATTAGGTTTATTGTCACGTCCCGAAAATTACGGAACATGACCGGCACTTAAATTACGAAACGTCTCGAGGCGTACGTAATCTAAGTAAGCCAAAACCCATAAATCAAAACCAAAGAAACGGTAGAGTGAAGGAAAAAACAATTTAAAGCAAGTAGTTTTAACAACATAGGCCGAAATATGTATTTTTAAAATCTCAAGTATTTTCTGAAAATTTCGGCAGAGTCTCCTTTGTAAATACCGGTCCCAAACGGGATACAACATGAATAGTATACGAAATAAATAAAAAGGCATCCCCAAGCGGGAGCTAGCTCTTCGTCAAACGACGGTCATAACCATGCAAGCAATATAATGTACAACGCCAAAGGGCAAGGATCAAAACTCAAAAGAAAACCCAAAATCAGCATGAAAACCATAATAATACAACACGCGACTCTAAGGTCGAAATAATAACAAGTTTGGTCTTCTATCTCTATCAAATATACAAATCTGGTTGATGGAGTATCTAGATACAACTGAAATAATAAATAAACAATGGTGGACGAATACAACTCGAGCTTCTTGCCCCGGGGTACCATACCGGGCACACCATGTACCCGAGACGGTTCATCCAACTTCTCGAACTGGGTCTCGAAATCCAACAGCAATCATGAAAACTCATGGTGGACGAGTGATTGTTAAGAATTCTTGATGTGTATATCAAATCAAATGATCCTCGGCAACGGAGCCATTTGATTGATCATAATTTTCCGATTGGATGTAAAAGTATCAAATCATGATTGATCGTAAAATTCGAGACTGTATAAGTAAATCAACTCAAATGATTCCCGATAACGGTTTCATTTGATTGTAATAAAATTTCTTGTTTGTGTAAATCGAATAAAGCGAATAAGTTTCTTTGTGTCGGTAATTAGAAAATGTATAGAATCACAATCAAAGAATTATATTTGACCGCAATCAATTACGGTGTCAGTTGTAGATCGTAAGCGAGTGCGGATCGTCCACAGGGATTGTACGATTCGTTTTTATATTTGCTTTGTTTGAATTGAAAAGTTAATCGAAAAGAAAAGAAAACATGATTCAAGATTTTATCGATTGATTCAGGTGTCACTAATCTAATCAAGAATCAAGAAACTGATAAACAATCGAGAATCGGGTTTCGATGATATTTCCAACCGAATGTCAAGAATCTAAATGAGGCTCGTAGGAATCGATCGGATCTATAGACGTGATGTAATCTCAAGATATCGTGTTCTTGTCCTTCGAAGAATTGATACTAGATCGATGATGATCGACGATAGTTAGGGCTTTCTCGTGAAACTAGGGTTTCATCGTTTAACCCTTGTTCTTTCGTCGATATCATTCACATTCTAGCCTCTAGCAATTTCAAGAAACGATAGTAACTCCCCAATCTCGAGCGATATCAATCAAGAAAGCATCGCAACGAATTGGGTCGTCGATTCTTGAACTTGCTAGGGTTTACAAAACTCGTAGGACTCAAGAATCGATTTAAGATATATTACATCATCATTCTATTGATCGTCTCGACTCCTCGACGAGCGGAGTATTACTCAAACATCACAACAAGAATTACAACTAGAAATTTAGATTGAATCATGATGCAAGAATTTAAAGAAAACAAGATAAAAGAATATCACCTTTTATTTATATCAACAATTTGATTACAGTCGCTCAAGAACTACAAGAGGAAGAACTAAATTGTCGAATTGGCGTCGCTCGGCTCCGTGAGTCGCGGATCGGCTTGGACCACTTGCTCTGTTGAAGATCAGCTCGGCTCATAAAAGGTTGCAAGGCTTCTTGCTTGATGGGGTACTTGGGATCTTAGCTTTTGATTGGAATTAGGGTTAGGGTTTCACACAAGCCTTGTCACTAGACTTGTGGAAGAAGAAGATGAAGAAAGAGAGTGAATGGATCTATTGAATGAATAGAATTCCAAGAGATGATTCAATTATTGGATCCCCCTTTACAAGTGAGCATAGGGTCTTATTTATAGATCACCCAAACCCTAAGCCTTGAGAAGTTCCCTCCAAAAGTTTGTTGAAAGACTTTTAGAAATAGTTAGTTAGGCTTAGCTTAGGGTTTAAGCTAGGGTTTAGGGAGAAGTTTCTAGAATACAAGGCTAGTTTAGTGTTGATCCCAAAGCTTGCTGATCTGGCAGAAGTCTCTGGAGTCTTCTGGAACTTGAAGTACATGAGCTGAATGTGGGCCCTGAATAAAGAATTTTGATGCAAAGATTAGGTGCTGACGTGGCAAGACGGCCGCTGAACCGCGGCACAAGCCGGCTCTGGCCGCGGTTCCGCGGCCATGTTGGCTCCTTGGGGTTTGGTTCTTCTGGTGTGGTCTTGTGATGACATTTGGGGCTTCATCTGATATGTTGAATTGTATTTTTCCTTTTGGATTGATACCAGAACTGCGGTCATGTTTGATCAGCTCTTTTGGCTTTGCTTCTGGTTTTTCCTGCATAGATCTCAAAACAAGTGTTGCGCAATATAGGGATGATGCGATGCCATGAAATGCGGTCAATTTCCCTAGAAATGCCGGTTTTAAGGTCTAACACATGTAATCTGATATTCTGCAACTGTTTTGCTAATATGTGAAATATGAATACCGTACACTTCTAAATGAATGCAAATGATAGGGAAATTGTCGTGTTAAAAATACAATATTTTTGACTAATCAAATTCCCCCAAACTTAATTTCGATCGTCTTGAGCGAGCTTTTTATTAAAAAGAGAAGGAGAAAATAAAGAAAGAGAAAAACTAACTAGCACACTTTCGTAGGCAACACGATTGCACTGAGCAAGTGCAACAAGCCTTTAAACCTCTAGGTGTCCCTAGTAGGAGGAGTGTTGTCTCCTGAGGGTTTTCAGCGGATTGCACCGACAAAATCCAATAATAAAAGAAAGATCATGAATATTACATTTAAAGACAAGAATTGTAAAAGAAAAGCCTAGAAAATTAGGGTTTCCAACTAAGCTAGCTTTTCGGTTGTCATGAGCCCTATCTTAATGGTCATGAAAAGATGTCGGAAATCACGTCCTCCCTCAATAAAACATCGTCTTATTCTTCATTCCTATCTTTCTTCCAAACATCGATCATATCACCCTACGTGTGTGTAAAGAACATCCCTACACCCGGAGAATTCAATTCAAGCTATCATACTCTTGCCCATCGACCTCAGTACTTTTTAATTAATGAATATTTAGGATTGCTCACACACTTTCATGCGACCGTTAATACTTCTTGAGGTACTAACCGACCGATTACTCCTATGCTTGCTTACTTGGTGTATTTTTCTCGTCTTACACCACCTCAGGCATAGCAGTGACTCCCAGACCAGTTGGCCTTAGGGCACTAGGTGAAGAAGCACCCTCGCTATACATTTTTTATTGCCCTTGGTGATAACAAAACCAGTGTTCATTTTTCTCACCACTTTATATTTTCTTCATTTTTTTTATTTCCTTCATACTTTTGGCTTTAAGAAGAGCATTTTAAGGTATCCTCTACTATCCCAGGCTTTAAGACGTGTGTAAATGCGAATAGCAGGGTATCAACGTTCAAAATGTTTGGCTTCCAGAATAGAAACTATTTTTCAGACTTATTTTTATCCTCAGATTAGTGACGTCCTTCATCTTACTAACCCTTAGGACAACGGCTCATAACTACTTATTACTAGTTCGCATAAGAAAACTTCTAATTTTCTTAGTTTCCTTAAATTTTTCCAATCTCATGGATGTAATTTTTCACTATCTAAACTTTCATTATTTTATTTATGTACAAAAAAGTGTAAATATTAAAATTATTTTTACACTTGAAAATTTTTAAATTTTTATGGGTTTTGAAAAATTTTCAATTTTTATAGATTTTTTAAAAAAAAATGTTTTGTGCTTATGCAAATGATATGCAAATGATGCAAAAATAAGCACAAACCTCCCCCAAACTTGTTTTCAACAGTGTCCTCACTGTTGCCAAACGCTATACCTATAAAACCTGTAAGTCTGGGAGGAATTATTAGTGGGGACAAAATATATAAGTGAAGAACTTCCCCCAAACTTACTCTTTTCACTCACCTTCATTCAAAAAGATGATGCAGTGATATACAGGATATGAAGGTGAGACGGAGGAATTTTAATCCAAATAAACTGGCTCTTGTAAGAACAAGAGCTCCTCCGTGGGGTCAGTGGAAAAATACGGCTTTAGTCTATGTCCATTCACTTTGAAAAATGTGCCGTTTTTTATATTTTCTACTTCTACTGCCCCGTGCGGGTATACAGACCGCACAACAAAAGGTCCCTTCCACCGAGATCGAAGCTTGCCCGCGTGAAGGTGTAATCGTGAATCATAAAGAAGGACTTGTTGACCAGGTGAAAATGTTTTCCTCAAAATGTTTTTATCGTGAAAAACCTTAGTCCTATTCATTGTGATTACAGCGTTATCATAAGCTTCATCGCGGAATTCGCTTAGCTCATTTAGTTGCAGCTTCCGAAAGTTGCAAGCAAGGTTTAGATCAAAATTTATTTCTTTAATAGCCCACAATGCTTTATGCTCAATCTCGACGGGTAAATGACATGCTTTTCCAAATACTATCCTATATGGAGACATCCCTAGGTCGGTCTTATATGCAGTTCGGAATGCCCAAAGAGCATCCGTCAGTTTGGTCGACCAGTCTTTTCTATTTTTAGCAACAGTTTTCTCCAGGATAAGTTTGATTTGTCTGTTTGAGATTTCAGCCTGCCCGCTTGTTTGGGGATGATAGGGTGTAGAAAGTCGGTGGTTGATTGAGTATTTCCGCATCAGAGTCTCGAAAAACCTGTTGCAAAAATGTGTCCCGTTATCGCTAATGATAGCGCGTGGGTGTCCAAATCGCGAGAAGATATTCTCTTTTAAGAACTTAATGACAACTTTCTTGTCATTAGTGCGACATGGAATGGCTTCAACCTACTTTGAGACATAATCAACCGCCAGCAGTATGTACAAATTCCCAAAGGAGTTGGGAAAGGGACCCATAAAATCAATGCCCCAAACATCGAATATTTCAACAACCAGAATGGGTTGCTGAGGCATTTCATTCCTCTGGGAGATTCTACCCGTATACTGACATTGTGTACAGGTTTTGCAATGGTCAAATGCGTCCTTGAATAAGGTCGGACAATAAAATCCACATTGCAAAACCTTCTCCGCCATTTTTCTAGGACCGAAGTGACCCCCACAAGCCTGATCATGACAAAAAGAAAGAACACTCTTGAATTCTTCATTCGGGACACACCGGCGAATGATCTGATCAGGACAATATTTAAACAAATAGGGCTCGTCCCAGTAAAAGTGTTTTACTTGGGATAGAAAACGGTATTTGTCCTGTTTTGACCAATCGCTGGGTATCAGTCCCGTGGCATGATAGTTCACAATATCCCTGAACCATGGTTCATTGGATATGCTCAAGAGTTGTTCGTCAGGAAACGAGTCATTGATCGGCAGGGTCACAGGGGAAGAAGAGATGCGTGAAAGATGGCCGGCTACTACGTTTTCACATCCTTTCTTATCTTTGATAACAAGATCAAATTCTTGTAACAGTAGGATCCAACGTATTAGTCGACCTTTTGCATCTTTCTTCGCCAGAAGATGTTTTAAAGCGGAATGGTCAGTATACACAACTATAGGTGAGCCAATTAAGTAAGGCCTGAATTTTTCTAATGCAAATACAACCGCTAAAAGTTCTTTTTCTGTGCTTTTATAATTGATTTGTGCATCATTCAGGGTCTTACTTGCATAGTATATCACGCGTGGCATCTTTTCAATGTGTTGTCCTAAGACAGCACTTACTGCAAAGTCGGATGTGTCACACATCAGCTCAAAGGGGTAGTCCCAGTTTGGTGATGATAAAACGGGGGCTGAAGTGAGTGAGTGTTTAAGTGAGTCGAAAGCTGTCTCGCAGTCCGAGTCAAAATGGAAGGTCGTATCCTTGGCCAGGAGAAGAGTTAAAGGTCTAGCAATTTTGCTAAAGTCCTTAATGAATCTTCTATAAAAGCCCGCATGGCCAAGGAAAGATCGAATATCTTTGACGCTTTTGGGATGAGGGAGGTTTTGAATGACATCTATCTTAGCTCTGTCAACCTCAATGCCTTTCTGTGAAATAACATGTCCAAGAACAATTCCTTCTTGGACCATGAAATGGCATTTTTCGCAGTTCAAAGTTAAGTTCTTCTCTTTGCAACGAGTAAGAACAGCGTCAAGATTCGCTAGGCAATCGGAAAAAGAGTTTCCAAAAATCGAGAAGTCGTCCATAAAGATCTCCAGAAAATTCTCTACCATATCAGAGAATATCCCCATCATACACCGCTGAAAGGTAGCGGGAGCATTGCATAACCCAAAGGGCATGCGACTGTAAGCAAAGGTACCAAAAGGACAAGTAAAAGTGGTTTTATCTTGATCCTTTTTGGCGATGGGGACCTGATTATAGCCTGAGTATCCGTCCATAAAACAATAATACTCTCGTCCCGCTAAGCGTTCCAGCATTTGATCAATGAATGGTAGAGGAAAGTGGTCTTTCCTCGTGGCAGCATTGAGTTTTCTATAATCGATACATACATGCCACCCAGTTTAGGCGCGTGTCTGAATCAACTCATTCGCCTCATTGGTTATAACAGTGATACCGGATTTTTTAGGAACGACATGTATAGGACTCACCCATTGGCTATCGGAGATGGGGTATATAATACCATTATCTAAGTATTTGACGATCTCTTTCATCACAGCTTCCTTCATGACGGGATTCAACCGTCTCTGTGGTTCTCGGATTGGTCTGGCATCATCCATCACATGTATATGATGTTCAACTATCAAGGGACTAATCCCTTTGATGTCCGCCATACTCCAACCAAACGCCTCTTTGTTAGATCTCAATACCGATAAAAGTGCATTCTCTTGCTCTAATGCTAGAGAAGTGGATATTATAACCGGTAAAGACTCCTTCTCACCTAAATAAGCATATTTCAGATGAGACGGTAAAATTTTGAGATCTAATTCGGGCGGAGAAATGATAGAAGGAGGGATCATTGAGTGATTTTTGGATTTACAAAGAAGCTCAGAGCCTGTGAAAGATACAGATTCGGGTGGAGAAAAGTCAGGAGTGCAGGACTCAAGTGTAGAAAAAGTGTCCTCACTAAGATCTTGTGTAAAATCAAACAGAGATGTGGTAATGTCATCGAGATCAGTAAAGCAAAGTTCCTCATCTCCACAACTATCGGGAGCGATCTTATGGACAGAGCACACATCTAAAATATGAGCAGAGGGTTCTGATGGCTGACTTCCAACTTTGTAGATGTTTAGTTCAATGGTCATATTTCCAAATGATAAGTTCATTGAACCATTTCTACAGTTTATAACAGCGTTGGAAGTAGCAAGGAAAGGACGACCCAGAATCACCGGAATTTGGCCCCGGGGATTTGCTACAGGCTATGTGTCGAGTACAATGAAGTCTACAGGGAAAACAAATTCCCCGACCTTTATCAACACATCCTCTAATTCACCCCTTGGTTTGGTGATTGAGCAGTCTGCCATCTGGAGAGTGCGGTGAGCAGGTTTTAGCTCTACAATCCCTAGTTGCTCATATACAGAATATGGAAGTAGGTTAACACTTGCGCCAAGGTCTAAAAGAGCACGATTTATGTTTTTACCCCCAATAGAAATCGATATTGTAGAACATCCTGGGTCCTTTCGTTTCTTTGGTAGCTGGAGAATAAAAGCAGTGCTGATATTATTAGCCATAAAGACCTTCTTCGGCACTTGAGTCTTCCTCTTCCTAGTGCACAAGTCCTTAAGAATTTTCGCATAAGCGGGGAGTTGTTGAATTGCATTTAGGAGAGGGATATTGATGTTAACATGTTTGAACATTTCCAAAATTTTCTCCATATGAGGACTCGTTCTATTACCCCTTAACCGGTTCGGGTAAGGAGCTTTCGCAATAAGCACAGGGTCCATCATAGGAGAAGGAAGAGGGGGTAGAAGAGATCCCAAAAGAGGTGTGGGGACCGTCTGTGGAGAACTATAAGGGTTGGGTTCAGGTGTCGAGCCTAGTGGGAAATGGAGAATAGGCTCGCGAGAAGGTGGTATGGTAGAAGAAGAAGGATCAGAAGGAGAAGTGTGTGTGTGAGGAAAGGTCTTAGCCGGGGTGTTAATGATAGGATTTTCAATATCATCAATACCTTCCCCAACATGATTGTTCAGCACTCTTCCCGATCTCAACGTTGTGACGGCATTTACATTGTAATGCCCAGGATTCTATAGGGGTTGAGAGGGAAGTTTCCCTTTTTCTCTCGCACTCATTTCGGCTTTAAGGCGTGCGATTTCAGCTTCCATCGATCTGATACTCTCAGCTTGAGATGCTGAGTTTTTCTTTATCTCACTGACGGAAGATCTAACCTCAGTCGAAACCTCTATGAAATTTGATAAAAGTGATTTCATGGTTTGAGTGAATTGAGAGAATTCGTCAGAACAGGACAACTACATAGGATTAGACTGTGCAGGAGTGTTGACCTGATTTTGGAAATTTTGTGACTGGTAGGGGTGCTGAGTGAGTTGAAGGGGTTGCTGTTGTGGTGGAGGAAGAGCCCTTTGAAAATTATTCTGGCTTGGAACCGTGTTTTGAGATTGGTTTTGGTTCCAAGCGAAATTCGGGTGATTCCTCCAACCCTGATTGTACGTGGAAGAATATGGATCGTTTCGAGGTCTTTGAAATGCGGCATTAGAATGCTTATGACCTTGAAACGCAGAGTTTAATATAAATTCTTCCGTTAAATGAGACGGATCAGAACAGCACCCACAAATAGTTTTGGGGAGCGACATTAGGTTTAGGGAGGCTGCAGAAAATTTGTGTTCCATAGCGTCGAGCTTCTTTTGCATTGCTGCCATCTCAGCTCGAACACCTATGGACACATCTATTTGGTGTACGCCACCCCTATTCAATGGTTAGGTTCCACTCTCCCACTGTAGTGATTTTTCAGCGAACTCTTCTAAATACTTCCATGCTTCCCCATCATCCTTAGTCATAAAAGTACCTTGACACATGTTTTCAAGGCTCTGTTTAGTGTTTGGGTTAATGCCCTCATAAATGATTCGGCAAAGCTCCCATCTCGGGATGCCGTGATGAGGACACTGAACCAATAGATCCTTGAAACGTTCAAAGCATTTTGAAAATGGTTCAGTAGAGAGCTGGGCAAATTGATTCAGTTCGCTACGGATTCGAGCTGTCTTTTGTATTGGGTAAAATTTCTTAAGGAATGCAGCGACGAATTCTTCCCAATTCGTAATAGAGTGTGCGGTAGTGTTATATAGCCACTTCTCGGCTATATCGCATAATGTAAATGGAAGAAGTCGTAGACGCATCGCATCCACTGAAAGTTGTGACGTACCCATCATTGCGCACACGTTTTCAAATTTGGTAATGAAAACGTAAGCGTCCTCAGTCTCGAGTCCGTGGAATTTGGGTAAAAGGTTGATGTACTGGGGCTTAATCTCAAAGTTATCCCCATTGGCTGGTGGTGTGGATAAGCAGGTCGAAAGAGGGCCTCGAATAGGGTAGCACCTCTCTTGGAGAGAGATACGGGTTGGATTCTGCGCACCAACGGACGGCGGCAGATTAGGGTTAAAGAACTTTGATGGAGGTGGATCCATCGGTGTGGGTGTGGTAGTGGGTAAAGGAGAGGTAAATGGAGAAATATCGACTTCGGAGTCGATAAAGGGTACGTGGACTAAACGGGCACTAGAATCCCGTGTCCAGCCTATCTTGTACTAAAAAAAGGGTTAGTACAAGTGGCAGCGTTGGCTTTTAATTAGGGGTAAATGAATGAATGCGGTGTTTGCTTTGAAAAAGGGACGGATTTTTGGAAAAAAAATGATGCGACACAACAAATGCAGCACACAAACCCTAGAATCTAGTGGTCACCTAGGTCCGGCTTTAGACCGCTCCTAACTGCCAAAAAACAAGTCGCAGGATAGAATCCTCCACTGCCTCTTTGTCCCCCTGTGGCCAGGTAAATGCCAGGTAAGTGGGAAGGTACTCCACTACGTAAGTAGTGGGCCTAATTAATAACCACTAGCCTTCGACACACTTGCCTAGGCACCACAAGAAAACGCGGATAAGCAATGAATTACCCACGGCCTTCTTCTGTCCTAAGTGAGTGCGACGGTCCTTAGAGTCATCTCTAGATATTTTTTAGTTAATGTGGGTCAATGCGGATGCAAGTTTTGCGATTTTCGGAGCCTAGGAAGGGTAATGAATTCCCCACCTAATTTGGATCTGGCCTTGCCCCTTAATATCCGTATTTAGAATGCAAACAACCAAGAAACAAAATCATGCACAAATTTAATTTTCCAATTTGCGAGCTGCGATTATTTGCAAAGAATCCTGCAGAAAATTATTAGTTGGAGCTAAAAAGAGGAGAGAGGAGAAGGTAAGAAATCACCTGAGACAAAATTTTCACAGAGAACGCTTCACCAAGCCGCAGTTCCGCCGCATATCCTGGCTAAAGCCGCCCTTCCACGGTAGAATGATGTGATCTCTTGAAAAGAAAATTTGCAGAATACTCCTGATCACTTCCCTAGTCCTCTGGAATTTTCCAAAAAATTTCTTCAATTTCCAAACAGCTCCAGATTTCCTTGCAATGAACCACAACAAATCGTTTAGGGTTTGCACGAATTTTGATCTCAAAATAACAATGGAATAAATCTTTCAATTCAAACTGTAATATGAAACGAATTAGCGCATAATCCCCGGCAACGGCGCCATTTGTTTGTTAAGAATTCTTGATGTGTATATCAAATCAAATGATCCCCGGCAACGGCGCCATTTGATTGATCATAATTTTCCGATTGGATGTAAAAGTATCAAATCATGATTGATCGTAAAATTCGAGACTGTGTAAGTAAATCAACTCAAATGATTCCCGATAACGGTTTCATTTGATTGTAATAAAATTTCTTGTTTGTGTAAATCGAATAAAGCGAATAAGTTTCTTTGTGTCGGTAATTAGAAAATGTATAGAATCACAATCAAAGAATTATATTTGACCGCAATCAATTACGGTGTCAGTTGTAGATCGTAAGCGAGTGCGGATCGTCCACAGGGATTGTGCGATTCGTTTTTATATTTGCTTTGTTTGAATTGAAAAGTTAATCGAAAAGAAAAGAAAACATGATTCAAGATTTTATCGATTGATTCAGGTGTCACTAATCTAATCAAGAATCAAGAAACTGATAAACAATCGAGAATCGGGTTTCGATGATATTTCCAACCAAATGTCAAGAATCTAAATGAGGCTCGTAGGAATCGATCGGATCTATAGACGTGATGTAATCTCAAGATATCGTGTTCTTGTCCTTCGAAGAATTGATACTATATCGATGATGATCGACGAGAGTTAGGGCTTTCTCGTGAAACTAGGGTTTCATCGTTTAACCCTTGTTCTTTCGTCGATATCATTCACATTCTAGCCTCTAGCAATTTAAAGAAACGATCGTAACTCCCCAATCTCGAGTGATATCAATCAAGAAAGCATCGCAACGAATTGGGTTGTTGATTCTTGAACTTGCTAGGGTTTACAAAACTCGTAGGACTCAAGAATCGATTTAAGATATATTACATCATCATTCTATTGATCGTCTCGACTCCTCGACGAGCGGAGTATTACTCAAACATCACAACAAGAATTACAACTAGAAATTTAGATTGAATCATGATGCAAGAATTTAAAGAAAACAAGATAAAAGAATATCACCTTTTATTTATATCAACAATTTGATTACAGTCGCTCAAGAACTACAAGAGGAAGAACTAAATTGTCGAATTGGCGTCGCTCGGCGCCGTGAGTCGCGGATCGGCTTGGACCACTTGCTCTGTTGAAGATCGGCTCGGCTCATAAAAGGTTGCAAGGCTTCTTGCTTGATGGGGTACTCGGGATCTTGGCTTTTGATTGGAATTAGGGTTCGAGTTTCATACAAGCCTTGTCACTAGACTTGTGGAAGAAGAAGATGAAGAAAGACAGCGAATGGATCTATTGAATGAATAGAATTCCAAGAGATGATTCAATTATTGGATCCCCCTTTACAAGTGAGCCTAAGGTCTTATTTATAGATCACCCAAACCCTAAGCCTTGAGAAGTTCCCTCCAAAAGTTTGTTGAAAGACTTCTAGAAGTAGTTAGTTAGGCTTAGCTTAGGGTTTAAGCTAGGGTTTAGGGAGAAGTTTCTAGAATACAAGGCTAGTTTAGTGTTGATCCCAAAGCTTGCTAATCTGGCAGAAGTCTCTGGAGTCTTCTGGAACTTGAAGTACATGAGCTGAATGTGGGCCCTGAATGAAGAATTTTGATGCAAAGATTAGGTGCTGACATGGCAAGACAGCCGCGGAACCGCGGCGCAAGCCGGCTCCGGCCGCGGTTCCGCGGCCATGTTGGCTCCTTGGGGTTTGGTTCTTCTGGTGTGGTCTTGTGATGACATTTGGGGCTTCATCTGATATGTTGAATTGTATTTTGCCTTTTGGATTGATACCAGAACTGCAGTCATGTTTGATCAGCTCTTTTGGCTTTGCTTCTGGTTTTTCCTGCATAGATCTCAAAACAAGTGTTGCGCAATATAGGGATGATGCGATGCCATGAATTGCGGTCAATTTCACTAGAAATGCCGGTTTTAAGGTCTAACACATGTAATCTTATATTCTGCAACTGTTTTGCTAATATGTGAAATATGAATACCGTACACTTCTAAATGAATGCAAATGATAGGGAAATTGCCGTGTTAAAAATACAATATTTTCGACTAATCAACGACTCATACATCATGAGAAAACCACAATTTGCATTTTGAAATGATGATACTAAGCTTTTATTAAATTTTTGCGGTTTTCTCCCAAATCCAGAAATATCATGTAAATCCGAAATCATCAAAATCATGATACCAATAAACGGTGAATACCGGTATAAATCTCCATAATACTGCATAACCAATGAATATATGAATGCACCTAATATCATGCAATGAATGCAATATTTAAACTAGCATATGGAAGCTATAACATATAGAGACTATCAGTTATCAAGCTATGTCAATGAAAAGGTATTTTCTAAAGTGTACGTGACATGGCAATTACCGATGATGATGTGTGTGAGCCTGCAAGTAAGTGTATATGGAACATACGCATCATCGGTAATGGTGCTGGTGTCCTGACTGCATGGTTCATAATCACTAAGTACACAATAAACATGCAATGAGACGATAACAACATGATAAATGGCAATGAATAGTAATTGCAACAATAATATGCGGAACATGAATAATAACGTAACAATAAGGAATCTACATCGCTACACCTGTGTTATACTGTTTTTCCATTTGAAATAGTACGAATCGTGGTGTTTTGAAAATAAGGGCTAGGTATTTCTAAGAAAAGGTATGTCTTTTGAAATATCCGCAGTATCCCTTGACATGTCTTTAAAATCCTCACGATTCGTTAGTTTTGGAAATAGGTATGACTCGGGTCCAGTCCAACATCTACTAGGTAAACTACAGGTCTAACTAACAACCAATCGAAAGGGGTATGGAAACCACCTAAATCTGAGTTGATATATATATATATATATACATGTATAATAGTTGGTGATCCCGCCTCAATAGTATCCCATACGATACCCTATATAATATGACATCCTCGAGTCAAGAGTGCGGATCTATCATCAATATATAGCTCGTACGGTAAATCCGTCGTACGGCCTCCCAAATCTGGGTACGGGTCAAATGTCACATCTATCACATTATTCATCCGGTATCCTCTTTATCAAATATCATGATCGGGGTACCGATCTACGTCTAGTACAAAACTGATACCATCTACGTATGCATGCGTGTGTATGAAAACACCACGCCTAAAGGACCCGCTAAACATATCACGTCGTAACTCGAATACGAACCCTGTCACATTACCGATATCCCGGCCTCAAGCCCAATCTCATCGACTCATCTCCAATCCCAAGTACTATCCTCATAATTCGTGTATATGTATACGTATATATTTATATACACACACATATCCCCATATACGCACATATAAAATAGATGTATGCAAATGCGTGTGTGCGTGTGGGTGTGAACCTATTCTAGGGTTCGCGACTAAGAAGCTATGCTAGTTTACTTCTAATTACCCTACTAAACCATGAACACAATAATCATCTCTTAATAAACATCAAAGTATCATCAATCACATATATAAACATATATATATATATATATCATAACTATACTACGAACTGCGGGGGTGCTATACGCCATCCACCTGACTTCCCCCGTAGATATGATATTTCAGTGCGTCCACCATGCGTTTTTCTCGGTTCTGAGACATGTGATATGTGAAACCCGACTCGAGGAGTTGGATGATCTGTTTGCGGGTTCATGGTGGACCCGGTATGGTACCCCGGGGCAAGAAAGGTATGTCGATGGATTAGCCGATGAGCCTGTCAGAGGGAACACTACCTACCGGTGATTGGTTGGACCTGGCGGTTATCTGGAGGATACCGACCGGAGTCGAAAGATGGATATGGGCTGACCCGTTCTGTCGAAGCCCGAGGGCCGATCCCGCAGACGGAGCCCGTGGGCCGATCCGAACTGACGGAGCCCGAGATATGAGGGTTTACGTGTCGATACTGGACACGGGTTTCATGATGTTTCGAGTGTCGATGTTAGACACTTAGGTTCCATGATTTTGATGTGTCGCGAAGGATACACGTTGATTTATATCTTCATACTTTCATGCATATGCTTTTATGATATTTACATGCATGATGTTGTTGTGTCATTGGTTGACACGTGGTTGAGATCCACATGCATACATGCATTGATTATATGGTTAGATGATACCCACATGTTGATAGGCATTGATTATGTTGTTGGAACATATGCAGATACGGTCACCCTAGATATCATAGTATTACCTTTATGATATAGTTGACCTAGGAATCGTTGTTTATTTCGATTTCTACCTGATGATGTTTTCTACTCACGAGTTGGCAACTCACCCCCGTTGTGCCACAGTTATTGCAGGTTGACCGCATGAATCAGTAGCGGCATCGCTGGCACACAGCTGCATTCGGGTGATTTGCTTTGGTAGGTGGTACATGTTGTATCGTGCCACTCTTGTGTTATTATTCCTATTGTATCTAGTCAACTCCATCAATCAGAAACTAGTATTTGTATAAATAGTAAGACTTAGCAAAACTTGTAGTTGCGAGACTTGCGCGATTGGTTATATGTTCGCTTGGTGGATTTGATTTCTTGCTTTACATTATTCCTTGTGTTGATCTTCGTCGTTGGGCGTCGTATACTTTTATTCTGTCTTGCGTGGTTGTGACTCCGCCGTTTGGCGAAGAGCTAGCTCTCGCTTGGGGATGCCTTTTTATATTATCATGTATATGTGGTTTTGGAACAAAATATACAAGGGAGGTGCTGCCCGAATCTATAAAAGACGAAACATGATTTGTATACCTTATTTCAAAACTTCACCTATTCTATTTTCTTAAAAAGGTTTAGATTTCTGGGTTTCGACTTTCTTAATTTACGTCGGGCCTTTAGACATTGCGTGATTTAAGTTCCGGTCATGAACTAAATTCGGGTCGTGAAAATCGTCCCGGTCGGGATTAAGAAACGTATACGCTAGTCTACTCTTGAGTATCGATACCCAGTCTCGATACTTCAATGACTAGGAACATTTAAGGATATGCTTATAGACTACCCAGACCCCACCAGTATGATCTCTATCATAATCCTGGTAGTCAACCAAAGATCCTACGGGCTTTATCAACATGTATTAGCGATAGTAATAACAAGTAGAAATTATACACATGAATGATAAAGACAAACCAAATAGTATACTATCATATCGAACAAGACTATCCTATACATACATATGTCCATGCATCCACAATAATATACAATAATGGCCTCTAGGGCATACATATCTAACAAAGTTAACCCTAATAATCATAGATCTATTAAAAAAATAATAAATTTTTTGGGTCTATTTTAGACTAAAAAAAGCGCAACTTTTGAGTTGCAATCATTAAAAAACAATAGATCTAATAATTTACGAATGTGGGCATGCAAGCTCTAATACCAATCTTAACATGTAGGTACGTAGATACAATACATACAATAGCAGCGGAAATAACTATGTATCTATGCAAGAGATTTTCCGATATACTTGATCCAATTGGTGGGATCGTTATCCTGCTCTGATTCCAATCTTAACATCTAGGTATGTAGATACAATACATACAAAATCAGCAGAAACAACTACGTATCTACGCTGGATATTTACCGATATATTTGATCCGATTGGCGGGATCGTTATCCTCGTCCACGTCACGTTCTAAATCCGATCTCTTACACCTCCACGCAACGGCCGGAGGGAAACCACACTTTAATTAAGCGAGAATCCTCCACGTTATCAACCCGTAAGCCAACCGTAGTAGAATGAGATGAAAGAAGGAGACATCGGCTTTCTTTTGGATCTCTCTATTTTCTTTCTATGAAAACTCATATGAAACCCTAGCCCTTTATATGTGTATATATAGGGTAAAGAGATAAAACCTAATCCCAACCACAATAGGATTTGGCTTGACCCATATCCACCCAATCAATTAGGTAGGAATTGGGCTGGGTTGGGCCGCCAAATTGCTAACATACAATATTTATAAATCTCACGCGAAATGGAATAGCATGAAACTAAGAGACATACAAAATAGCTATCACTTTTCATGGCAGATTTCTCACACCTCTCATTCTCTAGTCTTTACACTTCCATCAAATTACGTAACAAATACAACAACAACTGAGCCTTTTATCCCAAGCATATGGGGTAGGCTACATGAACCAACATGAGAATTGCGCCGGGTCCAGCAACATGAATCCTCCGCCTCCACTCACTCCTGAGTTAAATTACGTAACAAATATACTCTAATAATTACGTAACAAATATACTCTATAAATTTACCTATAAACCATTCTATGTAAATAAATACTAATTATAGTTTATCAATATTCTTCCATTAAGGACCTGCTTGACTGAACGTAAGTGTCGGAAGTTGTTTGAAATTGCTTCTAAAAGAAGTTTATGGATGTAGTAAATTCTTTTTATCTTTTGTTTGATTTGTTTATAAAATTTGAAATAATAAATGCAATTATTTAAGCCATTTTTATTGAAAACAAAAAGAGAGAGAGAATAGAAGAAAGCTGATGGATGTAATTAATTTTATGGTTAAAATATTAATATTGTTCCTCTTTTCTTGTATTCTAAGACATTTCTGCTGGGTTCCTAGCGCTCGCGCAGCGGAAGCGAAGACCGAAGGCGGAATAAAAAATGAAAATTTTCATGCGAGTATAAAAAACCGAAACCCTAGAATCATTCTAAACACTAAACTAGTAAACTAAACAAGATATCTAGCTACTCGGTTGAGAGCATACAACCTTTGTAGCTTGTCCATCCAATCGTGGAAGACCCTTCCAAGCTCCGTAGGCCGTCGGGAACGCGCTTAATAGTCGATCGCCTTTGCCAAAGACGATCCACCTGAGGGAAACCGATCCAAGCTCCAGCTTCGCTTCAAAGCGAATTTTGAGGAAGCAACTCACCATCTAAACTTACTAGGGATAGAGTGTGAGAGATGTAGGAATTTATCACTATCATTTTCTCTCAAAATCATAACTCAAGAGTTCTAAATCTTAAGAGAGAGGAGAGAGAGTGTGCATGAGAGAATGAAACCATCTCCCAAAAGAAATGAGACATATAAAAATAGTTTTATCCAAATGAATTTTACAATAAAATATAGTGCCCATTCCTCTCAACCATGCTCTTTACCATGTTACCTTCTCCATCTCATTTCTTTGATTTTGTAAAAAGAAAATCATAAATGAGGTATCCCTCTTCTAGAAGTATTTTGTATGACTTCAAAATATATCTCCGGTATATGCATCGAATACATATACGTGTATTCATATAAAAATACGAATAGCCCAAGAGGTGTCCTCCTAGAAGTATTTGTATATGTTAGTTATATGTATGCCCTAGAGTCCATTATTGTACATGATTGTATATTATAGTGGATGCTTGGACATATATAGAGAGGACTTTCTTGCTCGACATGATAGTATGCTATCCGGTTGCTCTTTATCTTAACATGTACACTTGTATCACTATAATGTCTCTCCGTTACATGTTGATAAAGCCTTTAGGATGTGTACTTGACTACCAGGACTATGATGTGGATCATACTAGTAGGGCCAGGTTAGTCCACAAGTACATCCTTTAATTGTTCCTAGTCAAGCGAGTATCGAGACAGGGCATCAGTATTCTAGAGTAGACTAGTGTGTACGTTTCTTGACCCTGTATGGGGCGATTCTTGATCCTACAGCCATTGGTGTTTGACATCAAAGATTGTACACAGGTGCTCATTGGAGAATGGGTACACCGAACATGACTCGCCGAGAACTCCTAGATGGTATTATACCTATCGTCAGATAGCAGTTCTCTGGTGACACTGGTACAGGTTAGTCTGTAGACCTGAGATCGTCATAGAGTCTTGTGTGATTCCCACTGTGCTTTGATTTCCTCCCTACCACATGTTGGGTTATGGCAGCTCCCCGTCCTTCAATCCGTGGCCAAATGTGGAACAAAAACTTTTAGAAACCGGCGCTAACTGAACACTAATCTACGGACCGTACCATTAACCCTACACTAGTTGTATGTAAAGGAGTTTAGAGAGATTATACCGAACGATTTGTGTCCTTCGGTCTTCAACCTCTGTCCCAAACTCCTCGCGGCTTCCTTGATCAGGTTTGATCTCCGGTCTCCCCACATCGAAGAAGATCCGTGTCGAGAGTTTGTAATACGGGCTCCGACCTCAAAACCGAAGCAACTCGAGTATCTAGTATGCTACCCTAGATAGCCAAGATGAAGTAGAGAGAGTTTGTGATTACTTTGTCTCAATACACCCTAGGTTTCTCAACATATGAGACATATAGGGTGGAGGTTGAAGAAGATGCCATGGGAGAAGAAAGTGTGAAGTAATGTTTGGCAAAAGAAAAGGGCAAGCGAAGAAAATGGTGGCTGCCTCTTTTTTTCTAATTAGTTGTGTGTGTAAGTTATTTGTTGTGAGTGTTATATCAATAATAATAAGCAACTAAAGAAAACCAACTCAAGAATAAATATCTCCAAGCTCACATCAAATATCTTACACTACAAACCAAGAATTCATCATGCCACCATGAGTCACAATATGACCCACCACCACGAGTCACACCCATGTAGCATGCATGAACTAAAGCCAAACAATAATTCACACTTTCCACCAATAAATATTTAAAAGCCTAAATGTTTAATAGAAAAAGAAATGGCAATCTTCCAAAGTAAACTTGTAACGAATTACAAGAATACCCCTCATCCGTATATACATACCCGCATCCGTATTCCGACTGAATACGAATACAATGAGACGAAAATAATCCAACAATATAATACTAGGATCCGGCTTAAACCAAAGCCTACTAGTATTATCCGACCGATCATGATCCATGCGCAAGTGCACGAATATGATCGAACCCTGCCATAAAACCATATGGCCTCTACAACGTTTCGCCCGAAGCAGGGAAACCCTCTGTATGGGACTCTAAACACTCGTCAATACGCTGGCAGTGGATTTAACCACAAGAACGTCAGGGGCACTAGCTGTACGTAACGGCTACCCAGGTATTGAGCGAAAGGGAGGCCAATGAGCAAACTCTTCCTGAAACCTTACTGAGCCTGACAGTGATAATATCCGTACAGTCCGGTCCGTTCATCTATGAGTATCGCATATTGAGTCTAGGGGAGTGGATAAAGTCAGACCCCTAATAACGTGACATTTAGTGTAGGTATGAAGCCATCACCACCTGAGAAACTATTGATCCGAATCAGTAATTCTCAACTACATTGGCCAAAGATTTCTGGTGATGGCCACCTGTGCACTCTGCGACATCAACCCCAATACCGGGAGAGACGAATCACCTGACGATCCGCTCACTACCTTCATGTGGCTCAGGACTATACCCAACTAAAACCTATTTGTACGACTCCTTTGAGCCGTGGTAGGCTAGTAATTAAAGCACAGTGGGAACTCACACGAGATAAATGACGATCTCAGGTCGATAGACTAATCTGTACACATGTCACCAGGGAACTGCTATCTGACAATAGGTATAATACCAACTAGCATATTCTCAGCGAGCCCGTCCGGTGTACTCATAACTCAATGAGCACCTGTATACATCTTAGGTGAACAAACTAATACCAATGGCTTGTGAGACCAGCCACCGCCCCTCGTCGGGGTTTCGATCAGTACACACTAGTCTACCCTTGGAGTATCGATGCACAGTCTCGAAACTCCCATGACTAGGGACATTTTAAGGATGTTCTTATAGACCAACCAACTCCCACGTATATGATCTCCATCATACTGCTGGTAGTCAAGCATGAATCCTATGGGCTCTATCAAAATCTGTAATGTCACCTAAAGTATGTACACGATGATAAAGACAAACCAGATAGCATACTATCATCTCGAGTAAGACTGTTCTACCGGTATAGGTCCTCCCTCAATCATTGCAATCACGTGCCTGCGATCCAATAATTGACTTGATGGCACTATAGCCAACAATCTCCCACTTGCACTTAAGGCTAATTATTGCGGTGTTGCATACTCACAGCCCGTATGATACCGATCACCCAACTTCTCTACTAATCAGTTTCACAAAGCTCGTTTATAAAACTGCGTTCGAGAAATAGCCACAGTGAGTGGATCCGATCCAATGTTTCTTTCTATGTCTCTCTTTATCTCAAGTTCGCGGAGAAAACCATCTTTCGAAATGAGCAATACCTGTCTTAGAATATGTCTGGATATCTGATATGACCCAGTTCACAAATGAACTCCAAATCCAGCAAACTTCTTAAACTGTATCGTCCACTAAATTTAATCAGTATCCTGCGCCATACCTCCCTCTGTATCCGCTTGGACCACCTGTCCAAACTACTGCCCCTCAAAAGCGGGAAAACTATAACTCTGATAGTCACTTTGTCATCCAGGTCACCTTGGAAGCCTGGAATGATAACTGTCTCCCGAAGGAGGCTGTCGTTACCAAATCCCTAGAACATACACTTATGTTCATAAACTGCTCCCGAACGTTTCTCCAGGATTGGATTAATATATAAACTTATTGCATTTAGTGCAAAAACAACATCTGGCGTGGTACTTGACATCTCATGATTGACTCAATTGCCTAAGCAAGTGATATTCCAATCATGCACATCCCTCTCCCCTTTAGTCTGTAAGACACCTTTAGAGAGGGTGACTCCATCACCTGCAGGTTCACCACCATGCCAGGAATCGTCCATTCTAAAACACCTTTAGAATAGTGTCAAAGTACCCAGATTGGGAAACTACCCAAATTTAGATCTAAAACCATAGATCTAGTAGCCAGAATGCCTGATATAATATCCATATCCTATGTGAAGAAACCACTGTGTGACAACCACAGTATAACCAATCGTAGTGTAGGAATTTTACTTCCTACAAAGTGTATGTCATCCAAATACCATAACATCACACCCTATTACCTTCTTAACATATCCATTTCCTATTCTAATGAAGTCAAAGCCTATGACTGGCATATCAAAATTAGATGATCTATCTTCGCTATACTTGCTTTAGTCTATAAATAGACATAAGTCACTTGTCCACCATGCTTCCGCTGCTCCCACTGACTATAACAACCCTCTGGTAGAGTCATATACACGTGCACTTCTAAAGCTAGTTTAGAACGACGCTATACTCATCCTCCTGCCGGGTCTCATAGTCTGGAATAACAGTACTGTAAAGTTTGGGAAAACAAGAACCTCCCTGTTACTGTCTTTGAGAATACCGAAGTACCACTCGGGTGCCTTAGGTTACCCACCATATTTGCGGAGTGGCTAATGGAATGTCAAAACCCGATTGAATCTTTAGAATCTATTAAATTTTCAGTAATCATTTATGGTTCTGGAATCACTCCGGTTCTACCATACTCCCACGACTGTTTTCTGAAAAAAATTCCATTTTACTAAAACCGTGGCGAGTCAAGAACAATATCACTATTGATCTTCCATATGGTAGAAAGTTAACCCTCGTCATAGCCCGGGATAACCCACAAACTGTCATTACTGAAACGTACCTTGAGTTATCCAGAGTCTGGTTTTAAGCATAAGACGGACAACTCCATATACCTTAATATCGTTAAGATATGAACCATTCTATATACAATATAGAAACAGATGCACTGATTTAGGAGCCCTCACAACCTGAGAGAAGGTAAAAGGAAAAGATAACTGAATAGTCCTATTCAATTTCTCCAAAACCGGAAACCATTCTCGAATCTGAAACAAGTTTCTTCGAGTTCGTATGTAACTATACGATGGTCATATCCAATAAATGTGGATCTTCATAATGATACGGAATGTTCCGGAGAAAAGCAAAGGGGAAAAGTAGGAGTGGCAATGAAGTATGCAACTCTGACAATCTAAAAGCCATTGTGTTTTAAGAAGGTCGGTTAACTTGGTTTATGAGTTCTAATCAGAGAGAAAAGAAACACTCAACGTGCACTCTAACCTAGATCAGAATGGGTAATCACTTTATCTAATCAGGATGTCTCCCACTATATCCTCAAATTCTCCTCCAAATCCAAAAGAAGAATTAGTCGGGATCATCTAAAATCACCCGAGGAGTAAACTAACTCATCAGTGGGAATCAAGATCAAACTATCATCACATGATAACCTGATGGAATCCACTCAAGTTATCACACTCCAGAAGGTATGCGCATGTCTGGCAAGTTTCCTGTATGTTTGAAACTCCCGATGTGATATTTACCCTATGCTCTTATGACCTTGACGAAGGCCAACAAATCATAAGTCACATGTCAAGTTCTACTTTTCATTGTCCAGGTTAATTTGAACCCACCCGTATATACCCTTGACGAAGGCCAACAAAGTAGTACGACTGTCCCAAACTAACGCATCTATCTATGCAACAGAAAGGTAAAAAGCAGCTACCATACACTATGCCTTGACGAAGGTCAACAAACATAGCATGAATACTAAGTGCTAGCCGTCTGAAATGATGGAGGGCTACGAATGGTTTTTGGTGAAAAACCTTTAACGTAATGAACTTGATATCGTTGAAGGAACCGGATAGCTTTACAAATATGTAGCGACGAAAACCTGTGCTAAAGAGGCCACTCTCGGTGAAGGGATCTCGGCTCTTTCCTCATGGAATGAGGTGCAGGATATTCCCAGCTGAATACCTCGATGCAAAGCAAACAAGTAATCGACTATAGTGAAGCTATTACCTTGACACAAACTTCTGCCCAAGGGGTCACTCCCGATGAAGGGATCTCGGCCCTTGCCTCGTAGAATGAGGTGCTGGATATTCATAACCGAATATCTCTGTGCAAAACAAAAGAAAATGTCCTTGTAATAACAGCTTTTAAAAATTGTTCCAACAACATCCAATAGGTCTGTTTTTCTTGCATTGATCAGAATCAACGCAGTCCCATCAATTAATCACACCAGAAAATAACGAAAATATGATGTACGTATATGCCATCCGCATTCGCCACTTGGCCCCGTCATCACCCGTTAGGTTACTTAACTAACAACAGAGCGGGGGCTGGACTAGCGCGGGTGCAAAATATATACAACATCTACTAGTATATATATAACAATATATAATAATCACTCCAGGCTTGATAAATGCAACTTCACAGCACAGAACAATACTGATAATCTAGGAGGCCCGGGTTTCATTTGAGCCGCAAGTGAAACCCGACGTTCCCCGGGTCGTGTGGATAGCCTTTGCAATGAAAACCTAGACCCCTACGAGCGCGGCAAGTCACCCGCCAAAACCAGAAATGAGGTAACCCCCTTCATCAAAGTGAATGGGCCACCCGGCACTTCACAGAATCCGGTAACTTGAGCACCCCTCCTTGGGTCAACCTGTACCCCCTACGAGTGCGGCGAATAGCCTGCCAATTCTAGAGTGAGGCCCCTCTGTCTCAACGCCATGAGATGCGGGCCCGTTGCCCTCCAGAATCCGGCTATCCATGCACTCCATCGCGGGGTAATCCTAGTACATAAAAGAAAAATATGTACAACGGTGACATCGACCTCAACCCGGTCGTGCCCCAAATAAATAGTATACAAGCAGGCAGTGACGGCAGAACACATGTCGGACGCTCGCCCCACAATATCAAATGTACAAATGAAACTAAATTTTACTAACATTGCATCCAATCTATCCACCACGACGATTCCGCCACAACACAACACAACACAGAACATCAACGTGAATGTCACGTTCGCAAACCCTTTTAAAAGAACTATAGCGATTAGACAAGTTGTGCCGCTCTAATGACATTCACGGTCGAATATAGTAATGCATGTACTGTAAAACTTTAAACAGTGTAAGAAATATCGACTTCGAAACACCCCGAATAGCCCCCAAACTAATAGATAAAACCATATCCAAACTGGGCTAAACAAGCAATACCACTTAACCAATATTCCAGAGACCAGACCACACCCAAAATACCAAGTCCCGGATGCACTCAAAAACCGACCAGGCCGGATTTACACCAATGTGGCCGGGTCAAAAGTGGTGTTGGGGTTCGTATTTGAGGTGCAGTCTAGTTTTCATCAAGGTAGTCTTCTGCAATTGCTTAAATATTTTTAGAAGACACATATTGACAGAAACTGGAATACATCGAGTGTTTTTTCGGTTTCGATACTTTAATATCGTCTAAACAACTAGTATGCGGTTAATGGGCTAGCTCTGATACCATGTTGGGTTATGGCAGCGCCTCGGCCTTCAATCCGTGGCCAAATGCTGAACAAAAACTTTTAGAAACTGGCGCTAACGGAACCCTAATCTACAGATCGTACCATTAACCCTACACTAGTTGTATGTAAAGGAGTTTAGAGAGGTTATACCGAACGATCCATGTCCTTCGGTATTCAACCTCTGTCCCAAGCTCCTCGCGGATTCCTTGATCATGTTTGATCTCCGGTCTCCCCACATCGAAGAAGATCCATGTTGAGAGTTTGTAATACGGGCTCCGACCTCAAAACCGAAACAACTCGAGTATCTAGTATGCTACCCTAGATAGCCAAGATGAAGTAGAGAGAGTTTGTGATTACTTTGTCTCAATACACCCTAGGTTTCTCAACACATGAGACATATAGGGTGGAGGTTGAAGAAGACGCCATGGGAGAAGAAAGTGTGAAGTAATGTTTGGAAAAAGAAAAAGGCAAGTGAAGAAAATGGTGGCTGCCTATTTTTTCTAGTGAGTTGTGTGTGTAAGTTATTTATTGTGAGTGTTATATCAATAATAATAAGCAACTAAAGAAAACAAACTCAAGAATAAATATCTCCAAGCTCACAACAAATATCTTACACTACAAACCAAGAATTCATCATGCCACCATGAGTCACAATATGACCCACTACCATGAGTCACACCCATGTGGCATGCATGAACCAAAGCCAAACAATAATTCACACTTTCCACCAATAAACATTTAAAACCCTAAATGTTTAATAGAAAAAGAAATGGCAATCTTCCAAAGTAAACTTGTAACGAATTACAAGAATACCCCTCATCCGTATATACATACCCGCATCCGTATTCTGACTGAATACGGATACAACGAGACAAAAATAATCCAGCAATATAATACTAGGATCCGGCTTAAACCAAATCCCACTAGTATTATCCGTCCGATCATGATCCGAGCACAAGTGCACGAATATGATCGAACCATGCCATAAAACCATACGGCCTCTACAACGTTTCGCCCGAAGCAGGGAAACCCTCTGTGTGGGACTCTGAAGACTCGTCAATACGTTAGCAGTGGGTTTAACCACAAGCACGTCAGTGGCACTAGCTGTACGTAACGGCTACCCAGGTATTGAGCGAAAGGGAGGACGATGAGCAAACTCATCCTGAAACCCTACTGAGCCTGACAGTGACAATATCTGTACAGTCCGGTCCGTTCGTCTATGAGTATCGCATATCGAGTCTAGGGGGTGGATAAAGTCAGACCACTAATAACGCGACATTTAGTGTCGGTATGAAGCCCATCACCACCTGAGAAACTATTGATCCGAATCAGTAATTCTCGACTACCTTGGCCAAGGATTTCTGTTGATGGCCACCCGTGCACTCCGCGACATCAACCCCTAATACCGGGAGAGACGAATCCCCTGACGATCCGCTCACTACCTCCATGTGGCTCGGGACTGCACCCAACTAAAACCTGTTTGCACGACTCCTTTGAGCCGTGGTAGGGTAGTAATCAAAGCACAGTGGGAACTCACAGGAAACAAATGACGATCTCAGGTCGATAGACTAACTTGTACACATGTCATCAGGTAACTGCTATCTGACAATAGGTATAATACCAACTAGCATGTTCCCGGCGAGTCTGTCCAGTGTACTCATAACCCAATGAGCACCTGTATACATCTTAGGTGAACAAACTAACACCAATGGCTTGTGAGACTGACCACCGCCCCTCGTCAGGGTCTTGATCAGTATACATTAGTCTACTCTTGGAGTATCGATGCACATTCTCGAAACTCCCATAACTAGGGACACTTTAAGGATGTGCTTATAGACCACCCAGCTCCCACGTATATGATCGCCATCATACTGCTGGTAGTCAAGCATGAATCCTATGGGCTCTATCAACATGTAATAGTGATATGTAATGTCACCTAAAGCATGTACACGATGATAAAGACAAACCAGATAGCATACGATCATCTCGAGTAAGACTATTCTACCGGTATAGGTCCTCCCTCAATCATTGCAATCACGTGCCTGCGATCCAATAATTGACTTGAGGGTACTATAGCCAAGACCACGCTCAAGAGAGCGTGCAAACTGGTTGATTTTAGGTACAGTCTCGAGTCACATGGAGACAATGAGCGATAGGAGGGGTTTCGTCTCTCCCGGTATTGGGAGTTGATGTTTCTCTATGCTCAATTGGCTATAACAGAAAGTCCCTGGCCAGGGCTGATAATGAGATTTAATGGTAAGTGTTATCAGTAGTTTCTCGATCCGTTATGAGCCTCACATCGGCATGACTTATCAAGTTATTGGGGTCTGACGTTTACCTCTCCCAAACTCGATATGCGATATATCAGACGAAAAGACCGGACTGTACGGTAGTGTTACATACTGGATTTACGGGAGTTTGGACAAGCTTTCTTGTTGATCTTCTGATCGCTCAATACCTGGGTAGCCGTTACGTCCAGCTAGTACCGCTGACGGCTTGTGGATGACTGATATGATCATTACCTACTGCTGGCGTATTGACGAGTCTTTAAAGTCCTACACAGGGTTTCCTACCTCAAGCGAAACGAAGTAGGGCACATATGTGATATGTGCGGGACCGATATTAATACGTGTATATGATACAGTATTCTAATCTCGCGATATAGGCCATATGTGATATAACCGGATTATTGAATCAAGTGTTGATTCAATAATTTGTTATATGTATATTTGATATACATATAAATGATATTAGTCGGTTGTATGTGATATAACCGGATTATTAAATCAACTGTTGATTTAATAATTTAATATATAATTATATATTTGATATATTAATATATATTAACTAATATTATCTCACTTAAGAATTTCTTTTCTACAAATACATATAAATATATATGAGATATATATTAATGTATTTACTTTTGTGTCATGCTAGATGATACATTGGATATGGGTGTATGAGACTCACACCAAACTAAAGATAATTTGGGTGATTAATTATTAAGGGAAAATCAAAATTAGGTGGAAATTAGCATGGCTAAAGATGCTTGTGGAAGCATGTAGAAGCCTTGACTTAGTCCACTAATTTTGTTTTATTCTAGATATTTATTAACCCAACCATTATCTTTAGCCATGGTTAAGTCTCCACAAATATCATTTGAGATATTTTCTCACTATGGTTCATTACTTGATCATCTTCTTCATCTCATTTTCTTTCTCTAGCTTTTGATGAGGTAAAGAAAGAAAAAGAGAAAAATAATTCAAAAGTGAGCAAAATTCCTACTTCATCAATCTATACCAAACTAGCCATTTAGTATAGGTTGTTTACCTCACTAATTCCTCAATTAGTGAAGAGGTAGCTTGAGTTGGAGATTCCTTAAGGTAGATCATCTTCGGCCTCGAAGATCCTTAAGCAAGCTCATTCCTTTCGTCTAGTGGAGCCTAAGAAGAGTTCGGGGACCACTACTTGGAGCTAAGGGACTACTACACGGAGCTTTCGAAGTGAAGGACCGGTCTACAAAGGTTGTATTTCTATTTCACTTAGTTTAAAGTTTGTTTACATGCATATAAACCCTAATTCTCTAGTTCGATTCTAGGTTTGTGTTCCTTAGCAGTCAAGATTTTTTAAAATTGCATACTTGATGCTTGCTAAAACCTAGTGGTGGTGCAAAGAAACTCCAACATGGTATCAGAGATAAGCTAGAGCATTAGAAGTGGTCTAAGCGAAGTTAAAGTGTTCGATCGACTTTTCGAAACCGTAAAATCCGAGTTTCTGGAAAAAAAATTCAAAAGTTGGAATTTTTGAGATTAAAAATATTCGAAAAATCGTGCAGGTTAAATTATGGAGCCCTTAGAAATTCGAGTTCCCAAATCCATCAATGTGCCATGGAACCGCAGCCCAAACCCTTGTTTGGCCGCTGTTCTGCCGCAATATTGTAGATTTGTGGAGTGAATTTTCTTCTTCTGCTCCATTTCCTTATTCTGGGTTTTCTGGGTATTTTTAGTGAGTCTCAAGTGTTGAGCTCTCTGGGAATTGTGGGTGTTCGATAATTCGATCGAAATGTTTAGCATCGTCTAGTATATCTGTGATATGTGATACAATATTTGGAATCCATAATAATTAGTTTTGTGAAAACTAATTAGTAATTTGTAAATCTAGCGATTTAGTCTCTTTTGATCGGTTGCCACGGGGTTTTGATTCGGATCAAAACTCTGTCTCAATCTCTTATACTACGCGAACACTCGCTGGGTAACACTACTAGATAACCATGCGCCGTACCCCCGACCAAGTGACTGTAGGAGAACCCCGTAGCCAAAAGCATCCGTTCGGGTGCTCGAGGCCGCGGTGTTCCGCCTAAGTGCGCTTTATCGACGGCATCGGGGGTGCAACCGTGTACTAATATTTCCGACGAGCATTCGATCATTTGTTGCGAATCTTGTTGAATTGCCCAACTGGTTATTGAAAAGTGTTTTCAATTTGACACTAAAATGTCGGGTTTATAGTGTTAGGCATGAAATCCGGAGTATATGATATTCCGGGTTTATGATGTCTAAGGTGGTTGCGGATTCTAATTATTGTAGTTTTCATTTCTTTTCTGTGACCGTAAGCGTAATATGTGATGTATCGCCGGTTTCGTTGTTATACGTCAACGACAATTGGGATACGCATATTTACTTACTTTGATGACATATGATGTTATGTGTTGTTGTGATATATTATATTGGATCGTCGTGTTTGAATAGCTGGGGGGTTTTGCATGAGATGAGAGTTTTTTCATTTTCATTCATGTAAAAATTTGTGTGTAATATTCTTTTATTGGGACACTTTCGGGTTGAGGATGATGTCACCATTGATGTATATTATTTAGTTTTCCGCATTATGATAGACCCAAGGCGGGGAGCACAAGTAACCAGGTTCTAGAGTCCAGTGGGAGACCATCTCGAGGAGTCGAGACCGGGTCTCCTAACTCTAGAATTGGTAGGGTTGCTTGCCGCTCTCATAGGGGTCTAGGGATGTGGATTTGGATATTCATCACGACCGTGGAATCCGTGTTTTTTACTGGCTTAATTTAAAACACGAACCTCCTAGTATATCCAATATTTCATATGTTGACTTCTGCTGCAATATTCTGTAATGAGATCATATAACTGCGTGAGACGATTGTTTTATATTATATATATGATATATAATAAACGTTGCTTATATTTTTCATCCGCGCTAGTCCTGCCCCCGCTCTGCTGGTAATTAAGTAACCTAACGGTGTATGACGGGACCCCATGACGAATGCGGATGGCATAAGCGTACATTGTATTTTCATTTCTTTATCTGTGATGTTTAGAAAACATAAATGATGGGACTTCATTAATGAGATTAAAGAAAGGAAAGAAACCTAAAGATGTTGTAAAATCATATTTTCAAAATGGTAGCTTTAGTTCTTGCTTTGCATAGTGGTATTCCTTGATGAATATCCAGCACCTCATTCGATAAGGAAAGAGCCGAGATCCTTTCACCAGTAATAACCTCTTTAGCAAAAGCTAGAAAATGCTACAACCCACTCGGTTTGTTTTGAAAACTATTCGATTTTAAAATGCGGAGCTTAAACCACTTCGTTTCAAATCACTCGATTCTACAACGATAGCAAGTTCATTAGGCAAAAGGTTTTCTTAAAAACCTGTTGTAGCCCTCCGTCATTTCAAATAAGGATTATTTAGTATTCGTGCTACGTTTATTGGCCTTCGTCAAGGCGTAGTGTGCGGTACCTGATTAGTGCTTATCTGCTGCATATGATGTGATTGGATTAGGGTAGTCCTACGACTTTGTTGGCCTTCGTCAAGGGTCGTGCAGGTGGGTTTAATTCAATCACGAAATGTACGGGTTGAACTTGACTAGCGGCCTATGGTTTGTTGGCCTTCGTCAAGGTCATAAGACGTTAGGGGAAAAAGAAATTGGGAATTTCAAGTGTTGAAATTTGCAATGAGATTGCATACCTTCTATGAGATAGTTGGATCCTGATACCCATTGCGAGTAAGAGTTAATCCTGGGAAAGTTTTGCACTTTACAAATAACTAATCCAGTAGGTGTCTAAGAAAGGTGTTAACGGGGTTATGCCCCTGCGGAAACGAGGTTATTTAATTAGTTCCATACGAAAGCATGGGGAGACTCCCTCGGAGTACCAATACCTTCCTGGCCGAACGATTGGCGAACTTATAGGGTGTAATTAATCCCGGCTAGTCTTACCTTTTAAGGTTTGAAGGAAGATTTGATAAAAACAGTGGGAGCCATACTGATTAGATAAAATAATAACCAATCTAAATATGCAAGAGCATACGCTAAAGTGTTTTCTTTTCTCTCTTTCCAGGTAGCGACCATGACACGCCTTAATCAAGATAATAATATTGATGTATTGACCGAACCCTCTTATTATACTGAGCTGGGGAATGTTGGTTCCGCTCTATCTTATAACTGTTATAAGTCTGAGCAGGAAATAGAGGAATATCCGGATTCCCACGCGACCCAAACGAGGAATGAGCATGTTGATGTATTTTCTTCGGGTGTGTTCGTTACCAAGAATTGTTTCTCAGTTTGCTCTACATCCTGGGTATTGGATACCGGATCAGGATCCCACATATGTAATATGTTACATGGGCTAAAGAGAGGTAGAGAACTGGGAATAGGTGATCATTCTCTCAGAGTAGGGAGTGGTGCAATGGTTGCAGCCAAAGCAGTCGGCACATATCACCTAGTATTACCTAATGGTAATACATTGATTCTAAACGAATGTTATTACGTACCATCTAGTTGTGCAATTTAATATTAATGTCTTTATTAGATAAAGAACGATATAACTTTGTTGTAGAGAAAAATGTTATGAACATTTTCCTAAATCAAGTGTTGATTGGGTTTGGTACGTTAAGTAACGGTTTATACGTTCTGAATCAAACCACAGTTCTAAACGTACTGAACACACACAAGAGGAAAAGTTCTGAAATGAATAAATCCTTCTTGTGGCATTGTAGACTATGTCATATCATTGCGACACGACTAGCTAAGTTACATAAGGATGGATATTTGAATCCGTTCGAATTTATATCTTATGAAACTTGCTAGTCATATCTCAAAGGTAAAATGACCAAAACTCCGTTTACTGGATACAGAGAAAGAGCTACCGAACTCTTGGGAATGATACATAGTGATGTATGCGGTCCCATGTCTACACATGCCAGGAATGGTTCCACGTACTTTATTACATTCACCGATGATCTCTCGGATACGAACATGTATCTTGTTGAAACATAAGTCTGAATTTTTTAAGAAATTCAAGGAATATAAGTGCGAAGTAGAGAACCAAACGGGTAGAAGTATTAAAATCCTTCGATCTTATCGGGGAGGAGAGTACTTGAGCACGGAATTCTGTGACTATTTAAAAGAGAATGGGATTCTCTCTCAGCTTACTCCTCCGTATACACCACAGCACAACGATGTATCGGAGCGGAGGAATTGCACCCTATTAGATATGGTGCGCTCTATGATAAGTACTGCTGAGTTACCTATTTCCTTTTGGGGTTATGCACTTGAGACAGCTGCATACCTATTGAATAGAGTTCCAACCAAATTAGTGGTTACCACTCTATATGAGATATGGGAGGGGAAGAGACCATCTCTTAAACGAGTTAAGATATGGGGTTGTCCGGCCTATTTCAAAAAGCAAAATCCAGACAAGCTCGAGGTAAGGTCAGTTCTATGTAAGTTTATGGGATATCCAAAGAATTCATATGGATATCTTTTCTACACAGTGAGGAACAAAAGGTGTTTGTTTCTCAATATGCCACCTTTTTAGAAAAGGAATTTTTTGTAAAAGAAATTAGTGGTAATGAGGTAGAACTGGAAGAAGTTCTAGCTACACAAACTACAGCTGATGATTTGGTAGAACCATAGGATTCAATAGTCTTCAACGAACCTCAGCCACTCCGTGGATCTAGTAGGGTTCCTCATCCACCTGAGAGATATTACGGTTTTCTCATAGACGGTGGGAGCGAGGATTGCATCATGGAAGATGATTACCCAACTAGTTTCGAGCAGGCCATCACGAGTGGGGACTCTATGAAATGGCTGGATGCAATGCGATCTGAGATGGAATCCATGTACACCAACATAGTATGGACTTTGGAAATTGCTCCTAAAGGGGTAAAACCCATCGGGAGCATGTGGATCTTGAGAAGATACTTGGTGTAGATGGAAAGTTGAGACTTTCAAAGCTAGACTAGAAGCAAAAGGTTTTTTTCAACGACCAGGTATTGATTATGATGAAACCTTTTCTCTAGTGGCTATGCTTAAGTCCATCCGGATCCTACTTGCCACCGCTTCATACCATGACTACGAAATCTGGCAGATGGACGTCAAGATCGCTTTTCTAAATGGTGATTTAGAAGAGAGCGTGTACTTGACATAGCCAGAGGGCGTCGTAGACAGTGGGAGCAGTGGAAAGATGTGCAAGCTGCTTAAATCAATCTACGAGTTAAAACAAGCATCGCGGAATTGGAACATCTGTTTTGATGTGGCAGTCAAAGAGTTTGACTTCATCAAAAACGTAGATGAACCTTGTATATACAAGAAGGTTGTAGAGAGTAAGGTTGTCTTCCTCATATTGTACGTAGATGACATACTCTAGATGGGAAATGATGTTCTTATACTCCACTCGGTCAATCTCTTCTTATCTCAAAGGTTCTCCATAAAGGATCTGGGTGATACCTCTTACATCATGGGGATTAAGATTTATAGAGATAAATCTAAACGGATGTTGGGATTGTTACAATCCAGGTACATTGACACCATACTAAAGAGGTTTAGTATGGAAAATTCCAAGCGTAGAAATTTACCCACGATCTCAGGAATCACTCTCTCCAAAGAGATGTCCCCCAAGACTGATTTGGAGAGGGCTCGCATGCAAGAGATACCCTATGCTTCGGCAGTCGGGTCTATCATGTATGCGATGTTATGTACCAGACCGGATGTAGCTTACGCACTTAGTGTTGTAAGCAGGTATCAATCGGATCCTGGGGATAATCACTGGACAGCCGTGAAGAACATTCTTAAGTACTTGAGAAGGACTAAAGAAATGTTCTTGTTGTATGGTAACGGTGAACTCCAAGTGGAGTCCTTTACCGATTCAAGCTTCCAGAGTGATAAGGACGACTGTAAGTCGGTCTCGGATTTTGTCTTTAGCCTCAGTGGAGGGACGGTATATTGGAACAGTTCCAATCTAGACACCGTAGCAGACTCGACGATGAAGGCTGAATACATCGTTACCAATGATGCTGCCAAAGAAGCTGTCTGGATGAAGAAGTTCATGAGATGAACTTGGTGAGGTTCCTACCATTAAGCATCCAATACTTGTGTATTGTGATAATAATGGAGTTGTGGCTTTGCTCAAGGAACCCCGGTCCCATCAGTGATCCAGACATATTCTTAGGCAGCATCACCTGATCAGGGAGATAGTTGATCTCCGAGAGATCGAGGTCAGGAGAGTTGACACGAAGAATAACACGGTGGATCCACTCGCGAAGGCCATTTGAGAGACTTTTTGGGATGTTGGGTATGAGATACTACAACAATTGGCCTTAGTGCAAGTGGGAGATTGTTAGTTATATATATGCCTTAGAGGCCATTATTGTACATGATTGTATATTATAGTAGATTCTTAGACATATATAGAGAGGACTTTCTTACTCGACATGATAGTATGCTATCTGGTTACTCTTTATCTTAACATGTACACTTGTATCATTATATTGTCTCTCCGTTACAAGTTGATAAAGCCCTTAGGATGTGTACTTGACAACCAGGACTATGATACAGATCATACTAGTAGGGCCAGGATAATCCACAAGTACATCATTTAATTGTTCCTAGTCGAGGGAGTATTGAGACAGGGCATCGGTATTCCAGAGTAGACTAGTGTATACGTTTTTTGACCCTGTATGAGGAGATGGTTGATCCCACAGCTATTGGTGTTTGACATCAAAGATTGTACACAGGTGCTCGTTGGAGAATGGGTATACCTAACAGGACTCGCCGAGAACTCCTAGATGGTATTATACCTATCGTGAGATAGCAGTTCTCTGGTGACACTGGTATAGGTTAGTCTATAGACCCGGGATCGTCATGGAGTCTTCTGTGATTCCCACTGTGCTTTGATTTCCTCCCTACCACGCTCAAGAGAGCGTGCAAACAGGTGGATTTTGGGTACATTCCTGAGTCGCATGGGGGCACTGAGTGATAGGAGGGATTTCGTCTTTCCCGGTATTGGGAGTTTATGTTGCGCTATGCTCGATTGACTATAACAGGAAGTCCCTGGCCAGGGCTGATGATGAGATTTACTGGTAAGTGTTATCAGTAGTTTCTCGACCCGTTATAAGTCTCACATCGGCATGACTTATCAAGTTATTGGGGTCTGACGTTTACCATCCCCAGACTCGATATGCGACATATCAGACGAAGTGACCGGACTGTACGGTAGCGTTAATTACTGGATTCACGGGAGTTTAGACAAGCTTGCTTGTTGATCTTCTGATCGCTCAATACCTGGGTAGCCGTTACGTCCAGCTAGTACCGTTGATGGCTTGTGGGTGCCTGATATGATCATTACCTACTGCTGCCGTATTGACGAGTCTTTAGAGTCCTACACAGAGGTTTCCTAGCTCAAGCGAAATGAAGTAGGGCACATATGTGATATGTGCGGGACCGAGATTAATACGTGTATGTGATACAGTATTCTAATCTCGCGATATAAGTTATATGTGATATAACCGGATTATTGAATCAAGTGTTGATTCAATAATTTGTTATATATATATTTCATATACATATAAATGATATTAGTCGGTTGTATGTGATATAGCCGGATTATTAAATCAACTGTTGATTTAATAATTTAATATATAATTATATATTTGATATATTAATATATATTAACTAACATTAGCTCACTTAAGAATTTCTTTTCTACAAATACATATAAATATATATGAGATATATATTAATGTATTTACTTTTGTGTCATGCTAGATGATACATTGGACATAGGTGTATGAGACTCACACCAAACTAAAGATAATTTGGGTGATTAATTATTAAGGGAAAAATCAAAATTAGGTGGAAATTAGCATGGCTAAAGATGCTTATGGAAGCATGTAGAAGTCTTGACTTAGTTCACTAATTTTGTTTTACTCTAGATATTTATTAACCCGGCCATTATCTTTAGCCATGGTTAAGTCTCCACAAATATCATTTGAGATATTTTCTCACTATGGTCCATCACTTGATCATCTTCTTCATCTCATTTTCTTTCTCTAGCTTTTGATGAGGTGAAGAAAGAAAGAGAGAAAAATAATTCAAAAGTGAGCAAAATTCCTACTTCATCAATCTATACCTAACTAGCCATTTAGTATAGGTTGTTTACTTCACTAATTCCTTGATTAGTGAAGAGGTAGCTTGAGTTGGAGGTTCTTCAAGGTAGATCATCTTCGGCCTCGAAGATCCTTAAGTTAGCCCATTCCTTTTGCCTAGCGGAGCCTAAGAAGAGTCCGGGGACCACTACTTGGAGCTAAGGGACTACTACATGGAGCTTTAGAAGTGAAGGACCAGTCTACAAAGGTTGTATTTCTATTTCACTTAGTGTAAAGTTTGTTTACATGCATATAAACCCTAATTCTCTAGTTCGAGTCTAGGTTTGTATTCCTTAGCACTCTAGATTTTTTAAAATTGTATACTTGATGCTTTGCTAAAACCTAGTGGTGGTGCTAAGAAACTCCAACAGTATAAATACAAATACGATCCCGGTATATGTATCGAATACATATACGCGTATCCGTATAAAAATACGAATAGCTAAGAGAGAGAAAATGAATAGTAAACATAATACAAGAATATATATATTAAAATATATATATGTAAAGTATTAAATCAATAATTGATTCAATAATCCGGCTTAATCCTAAACCGGACAGTATTATCAAATGTCCGATCAAAGTCCGTGTAGCCAGTACACGTATTTAATCGGACCCCGACACGTATCAACATACGGCCTCTACATCATATCGCCTAAACCGGAAAAATCCTCTATGTGGGGCTCTAAAGACTCGACAATACGTTGACAGTGAGTTACTAGATAAATCCATAACCACAAGTACGTTGTAACGACTCTGAATTTACTGTACGAAAATTTTCTATTTAATATACAGAAAGGAGTTTACAAGACTGAGTAAAATTTATAAGTTAATTTTTATTTAAGAACAACAAGAAACAACTTGTAGCTCACTGGTAAAGCCTTGCACTGCTGTGACGTAGCCCCTGTGTTCGAACCCCATCAGACACATTATATTTTTTCTGATTTTTCTTCTGAATTTTTTGGAAGCCTAAAAGTTTACACGTGCAATGAACATAAAAAATGAAAAGTCTGAAAAAATAAACATGTGCAAAAGAGTATTAATACAGACTTAAACACGTGTCCAAAATCCACCGGCCCCCCTCCAACATAAGACCGGTGAGATGACCTATTTTGCCGGCACCGACGGTCCAACCGTGGGCAATAAGCCCCGGGCTTTGCACACTTGACTTACCCATAACTCCTCTGCACTGTTTGATTACTCTGCAATCAAACAGAGACCCCTCAATTCCCCATTTATTATCTTTTTAATGCATTTTAATTCATCTTTTTAATTCCAAAACCCTAATTCCATATTATAAATACTACCCCATGTTAGTTATATGTATGCCCTCAAGGCCATTACTATACATGTGTTGTATATTGTAGTGGATGCTTGGACATATATAGGGAGGACTTTCTTGCTCGACATGATAGTATGCTATCTGGTTACTCTTTACCTTAACGTGTACACTGATTGTCTCTCTGTTACATGTTGGTAAAGCCCTTAGGATGTGTACTTGACTACCTGGACTGTGATGCGGATCATACTAGTGGGGACATGGTAGTCCATAAGTACATCCTTCAAGGTCCCTAGTCGTGGGTATATCGAGACGGGGCATCGATATACCAGAGTAGACTAGCGTATACCTTCTCGACCCATATAGATGGGCAATGGATGATCCCATATCCATTGATGTTTGACATCAGAGATGATATACGGGTGCTCAGTGGAGACTGGGTACACTGGACGAACTCGCCGAGAACTCCCAGATGGTATTATACCTTACGTCAGATGGCAGTTCTCTGGTGACACTAGTACAGGTTAGTCTGTAGACCCGAGATCGTCATAGAGTCTTGTGTGATTCCCACTGTGCTTTGATTTCCACCTTACCACGTCCAAGAGGGCATGCAAAACGGTGGTTTTTGGGTACAGTCCCGAGTCACATGGAGGCAATGAGCGATAGGAGGGGTTTCGTCTCTCCCGGTATTGGGGATTGATGTTGTGATGTGCTCGATTGGCCATAACAGGGAAGTCCCTGGCCAGGGCTGGTTTAGAGATTTACTGGTAAGTGTTACCAGTAGTTTCTCGACCCGTTATGAGCCTCTCATCGGCATGACTTATCGGTTATTGGGGTCTGATGTTTACCACCCCTAGACTTGATATGCGACATATCAGACGAGGAGACCGGACTGTACGGTAGTGTCACTGTCAGGCTTTTTGCAGGAGTTGGAGCGGGCTTGCTTGCCGATCTTCTGATCTCTCAATACCCGGGTAGCCGTTACGTCCAGCTAGTACCGCTGACGGCTTGTGGGTGCTTGATATGATCTGCCGGCGTATTGACGAGTCTTTAGAGTCCTACACAGAGGTTGTACTGGCTCAGGCAAAACGAGATAGGAGCGTATATGTGATATGTGCGGGACCGAGAATAATGCGTGTATGTGATACCATATTCTATTCTCACGATGATTGTATTGATTGGTTGTATGCGATATAGCCTAGTTATCGAATCAAGTGTTGATTCGATAAGTCGATACATTGATATTAGTCGGTTATATGCGATATGACCGGATCGTTAAATCAAGTGTTGATTTAATGATTTAATGTATAATTATATATTTGATATATATTACTTTATATTAACTAGTATTGGTTCACTGAAGATTGATTTTCTCACTTGTTGTGTACAAGTTGTATATGTGATATATTTTTGTGCACAAGTTTGTATCATGTTTGATGATACATGCAAACTTGGGTGTGTATGCTTTAAACCATAGTTTAGGTTAATGGTTAAGGTTTTATTTATTTATTTATTTAATTTTGGAAAAACTAAATGGTGGCTTTTTTTTGTTTCATTGCTAGAAGCTTCATGAAGCATGCTAGCATCTTTGAAAAAGTCTTGCCATTTTGTTTTATCCTTAACCTAACCATCAACCTAAACCCTAGTTTATTCTCTACATGAGTTAACCTCACCCATGGTTGTATTATGATAAGTCTTCACTTGATTTTCTATTATGGGATTATTCTTTCATTCTTATTCTTTTCTTTTCTTCTTCTTCTTCTTGAAGAAAAGAAAAGGCTTGCTAGAAAATTATCAAGTGAAGATTAAGTGGGAGAAATCAAAATCTAAAGAGTACCCATTTCCTATCTCACCATCATCTACTAGACTAGCACTTTAGTTTAGGGTGTTTGCTTCACTAATTCTTTGATTAGTGAGGTAGAAGCTTGAGTCCGTATTCCCTCGACGTAGATCATCTTCGGCATCGAAGACTTCAAGCGATCACGTTGCAACTTCTCAAGGAGCCGTCCGAGAGTCCGGGAGTTGGATGATCGCAGTGAAGGTACGTCGTCACGGAGGTTTGGAAGTTGTCACGCCCCGCTTCCCAGTGTACGGCGAAGTGGACGCGACGAGGCCCGCTACGTATATACTCAGAAGTACATACGCTAAGCGTAACTAAGCAATATAAAGTAAATCACAAGAGACAAATGATGTAGAAATAACAGCAACTTTTATTAATAACACTCATTGTACAATGCATGAAAGGAAATACAACTGAATGAAAAGCGATGCCTAAACAGTGGCATAACAGTAAATGAAAATACTGGGAAGAACAAGGTACAATATCTAGACCTCGGGGTCTTCGTGGAACTGCTCCAAATCTTCACCGGTGGGCTCGATCTCAGCTTGGTCCAACGCACCTGACGACATTCAAAGAAGAAAGAAATAGAATGTCGTCAGCGAACAGGTCGCTCGGTAAGTCCCAAAGATAAGAGGAGAATAGATAAAGAGTAAGAGAGAGAGGGAGAGAGTGGCTGTTACAGTTGTATCACATTGTTATATTATTGTAGTATTGCGTTAACGCTGTTGTTGTAGCTTGGTACAGAAGGATGCCAGTGTATACGAGAGGGGTCTCTATATGCTAGAGACCAGGGTAAATGGAAATAGAGTACAAGGCTCCGTTATACAACCCGGAACAACGGCAATTGGATTCAGGTTAGGTGTCTTAATCTTACCGTCTCGTGCCACCTTTAACACCTTCCGTACCAATCTACCCCTTAAACCCCGCGATGTTTTGTTTGTATTGTTATCTTGTAAAATTGTATTGATTGCATGATAGACTGACTGACTGACCGAAACCATGATATCAGGAAACGGTTATAACCGTAGAGTCATGTAAATGGAATACTGGGAAACATGTAAAAGGAATATCCATGGTTCGGTTCAGTCGAGTAGATTGTTAACTGGATTCTGGGATTCATGTATTCACCTTGAGTTGAAATATAAAGAATATAGATTGACTTGAATCATATTCAAGTCAGAAATAGTCAGACTCTAACCCGAGTCAAACTAAAAGATAGGTAATTTGAAGTTCAATAATTGCTAGGGGCCTTATTGTAATTTATAAAACTTGAGGGGGTTTTATGTAAAAAGTACTTTTGTATAGTTTTCAAAATACACCTCAAGTATTTATTATTCGTCTTTATAGTTATAATGAGTGTGAATTTTATTTGTGTTATTCTAGTGAATATATCCTAATAAAAGTATTTAATTGATTAATTTGAAACTCATGGTATTTTAATGTAAATTTTAATCTTGTAATTTTTTTAGGAAAATGTGGAAACTTTATATTATAATAAAATAGGTTTCTAAATGATAATTAAATATATATTAATACAAGAATAATTTTAAATAAATATTTTACTTTCCAAAATCACATTATTCTTAAATGCTGTATTTTAAACCTTTCGAGACCGAATGCTCCTTGCGGAGGTCTGAATCTCGCACTACTAGCCCGCGGGTGCACGATGAACCGTACTATCCCTAACGGGTTCCCCAAAAGTGGGTTGTAGTGGCGCTTTGCATAGGTTTAACAAATACTATTCATTTAGAAAAACTGTTTTATAAATATAAGGTATTTATTTGGAAAAAGGGTATAGATTTCCGTATTTTAGTTTCTAGGGTTTTCTAAGCCAACTAGCATATTTCTAAGTTCTAAACGATAAGTCATTAGAAGCCTCAAATCGCCTCTTCACCGTCAATTGCGGCCAGGTAAGTGCCAGGTAAGTGGGAAGGAATCACAGTCGTGGGCCTAATTAAAAACCACTAGCCTAGACACACTTGCCTAGACACCACAAGACAGTTTAGATAAACGATCGATGTCCATGACATATCGTGTTTTCATTTTAAAATATTTTATTTAGAATTGTATACAACTTAAAGCTTTCAAGGAAGGTTTATAAAGAATATGGTATTTTAGTGAGAAGTCCTATATTTTCGTATTCTATATTTTGACGTTTATCAATTAGGGTTATATTTGTGTGTGTGTAGAGGTAGGTCATTATCTCGTGACTTATTTTAAGTTTTAATGAAGTTTAGAGGTTAAACATGATGTATTAAACTTGAAGGTATTAAAGCGCAAAAATACGGTATTTGAAAACGTTATCATTTCATGTGTGAAAACTCATTCAAATTGATTTCTACAAGTTTATTTATCAAGATAAACATATTTAGGAGTGAGGGAATTGATTAAATGAAGAAAAATAAACTTCATGGTATTTTTTATGAAAAGAATACGGTTTTACAAGAAAGCTATCATTTCATGTGAGAAACTTTATTTAAATTGGTTTCTAGGTGATTAATAGTCATCATAGATAGGTTTAGGTATTATGTATTAGGTGACAAGTGGAATTTGTTAGAAAAACGAAATGGAAATCGGTTTGTTCCGATTTCCGTCGGGTTCCAAAAAGTCGTATTTTCTATTAAAAGGAAAGAGAGATAGAATAGTTGGGACTTACAAGTTTGGACAAGCTAGGGAGGCTAAGAAAGTGGTGGTTGTCGGTGCGTCGAAAACGTCGTGAAGGTTCTAGTACGATTGCCGGAATTCGTCGTCGGTTTCGGCAGCGCTTCGCTTCTCGCTCTTTTTCTAACGTACCGAGTTCTCTTGAGAATTTGGGAGAGTGGACTTAGAGTTGTAGGGTAAAATGGTAGAGGGTAAGGGTGTTTATATAGGGCTAGGCTAGGGTTAGGGTTTTAATTAAAAAATATATAAAAATCATTAAAAATCATTAAACCTAGGAGTAAAAGGGATTTATTGGCCAAATTAAAACCGATCCAGGTATAATAAGTGTGCAAGAGGGTTGACCAAGTCAAGAGCCAACTTTTCTCAGTTGGTGGCTCGGCCGTTCGGCCAAGTCCGGCCGGCGGCGCCGGACCGAGTCGGCCGATTCGCCGGCCGGCGGCGCCGAGTCGGGCCGAGTCAGGCTTCCAGTGGCCGGGAATTTTTTGGGGGTACAATTTGGTATATTTACTTTTTGTTGTCCAGTACATATTTTGGGAGTTATGGCCTTTTTACCGTTGACTTCCAAAAAAAATTAAAACAAAATAAATACAAAAATAATGTGGGGCATGGGATTTGAACTCCGGTGGCTTGGTTCAGCAGTGCAAGGTATTACCAATGAGCTACAAGCTCCTTCTTGTAATATTTGTGGTTTTTAATTACTTAAACTGATAGCAGCAAGAATAAATACTTCTAGTATACATTAAATTTAAAGTAATTTCTTGTATACTAAAAATGGAGTTATTTCATTCTTGTAGCTTGAAATTAAAAACAAAAATAATTACCTAAATCTTGTGCTCAGGATTAAATACCCCTTTGTGTATTTATAAAAAAATATTTTGAAAAAAAAAATTTGTATAGGAAAAAGTGTATAAAAAATTATGGTTGTTACATTCTACCCTCCTTATAAAAATTTCGTCCTCGAAATTTGTAAAAGGAAAGTGTAACAGTGCAAAGAAGTTTGGTGGTTGTGGTATAGATAGTGTATAAATAACAAAGGGATACAAGGGTGAAAAAGGCTTACCGGTGTTACCTTGACCTACAGTCTCAGTTTCTACGGCTTCCAATGTGAAGGTCTGTCGCCGTGGTACATTCCTTCTGGCTGGAGGCACATTCTGCCTTTGGGGCCTGTTTCTCTGCCCTCTAGACAAGTCCCTCATTGCCTGTTGGAATTGGCGAGTAGGCTGTGCAGGTGGTGGAGCAGGTAGTGCAGAACGAGTTGCAGGAGCCTGGATGGTTGGCCGCTGCGGTTGGTTGGTGTATGTGTGAGATGAGTTGCTGTTGTAAGGATAGTTCCCAATTCCCTGGTTGGATGCGCCACAAATTAGACACAAGCCTTTTGCGCGCCTACAGTCCTTCCACAAATGTCCCTTTCTATGGCAGTAATGACAAATTTCTTCAGTCCTCCTAGGTTCAAACAATGGCCTGGAAGAGGCTCCACCTGCCATCTGGTTGGCAGGGCGCTTGACTCCTGCAGACTGAGGTCTGCCCCTCTCTTTTATTACTGCCTCATAACTGCGGGCAGCTTCTAGGGCTTCCTCATGAGTCAAAAACTTTCCTGTGGCTAGAGCAGCCTTAATCTCGGTGTCCAAACCTCGTTGAAAGCGACGGGCTCTGATATCGTCCATCGGTATCAAGTGTGCCGCGAATCGGCTCAACATGGTGAATTCAGCGTCATATTCATCTACCGATTTGTCCCGCATTGATCCTTGCTGTAGATGAATAAACTGCTGCTCCATGGCGAACTTGGCAGTCACAGGGAAATATTTCGCGTCGAACTTCTCGCGAAATGTCTTCCATTCAATCGGCTGCACCAGACGGGTTTCTTCCGCCTTACACCAATTGCGAGCATTATCCGTGAGCTGTAGTTTTGCTAAACGGACCCAAGCGTTGTCTGGCACTTGAGCTGCTGCCAGATCGTCTTCGATGCTTTGTGCCCATTCTTCCTCTTCAAGAGGGCTTCCTTTACCAGAGAACTGCTTTGGGTGCAAAGCCCTGAATTGCTTTACTCCCGGTGCATCGGTCTCAGGACGGTTCAAAAGTTGTTGCTGTCCCTCGAGAAGACTGCGGATTGCCTCAAATAGCATCGTTTGCTCAGTGGGTGGTGCAGGAACAGCGGGTGTAAGAGGTAGTGCTGAAGGGGTGTTGTTAACGTTGGTGTTGGTGTTGTTCGGGGAATCCATGACCTTGAAGAAAAATTTGGATTAGGACAGATTCAAATACATGAAATGATAAGATTCAAGAAATAGAGATTCAAAGATTCAAAGAACATGAATTGTAAAGAATGTTTTAGTTGCTGGTTCTTGTGTTATATTGCTTAGGTTGTTCACGCAAACCAGAACTGCATGACAGGGATTCATACAGCTCTGACCTGCATGGGCCACCATCAAAACCTGTCACGCCCCGCTTCCCAGTGTACGGCGAAGTGGACGCGACGAGGCCCTCTACGTATATACTCAGAAGTACATACGCTAAGCGTAACTAAGCAATATAAAGTAAATCACAAGAGACAAATGATGTACAAATAACATCAACTTTTATTAATAACACTCTTTGTACAATGCATGAAAGGAAATACAACTGAATGAAAAGCGATGCCTAAACAGTGGCATAACAGTAAATGAAAATACTGGAAAGAACAAGGTACAATATCTAGACCTCGGGGTCTTCATGGAACTGCTCCAAATCTTCACCGGTGGGCTCGATCTCAGCTTGGTCCAACGCACCTGACGACATTCAAAGAAGAAAGAAATAGAATGTCGTCAGCGAACAGGTCACTCGGTAAGTCCCAAAGATAAGAGGAGAATAGATAAAGAGTAAGAGAGAGAGGGAGAGAGTGGCTGTTACAGTTGTATCACATTGTTATATTATTGTAGTATTGCGTTAACGTTGTTGTTATAGCTTGGTACAGAAGGATGCCAGTGTATACGAGAGGGGTCTCTATATGCTAGAGACCAGGGCAAATGGAAATAGAGTACAAGGCTCCGTTATACAACCCGGAACAACGGTAATTGGATTCAGGTTAGGTGTCTTAATCTTACCGTCTCGTGCCACCTTTAACACCTTCCGTACCAATCTACCCCTTAAACCCCGCGATGTTTTGTTTGTATTGTTATCTTGTAAAATTGTATTGATTGCATGATAGACTGACTGACTGACCGAAACCATGATATCATGAAACGGTTATAACCGTAGAGTCATGTAAATGGAATACTGGGAAACATGTAAAAGGAATATCCATGGTTCGGTTCAGTCGAGTAGATTGTTAACTGGATTCTGGGATTCATGTATTCACTTTGAGTTGAAATATAAAGAATATAGATTGATTTGAATCATATTCAAGTCAGAAATAGTCAGACTCTAACCCGAGTCAGACTAAAAGAAAGTTAATTTGAAGTTCAATAATTGTTAGGGGCCTTATTGTAATTTATAAAACTTGAGGGGGTTTTATTTAAAAAGTACTTTTGTATAGTTTTCAAAATACACCTCAAGTATTTATTATTCGTCTTTATAGTTATAATGAGTGTGAATTTTATTTGTGTTATTCTAGTGAATATACCCTAATAAAAGTATTTAATTGATTTATTTGAAACTCATGGTATTTTAATGTAAATTTTAATCTTGTAATTTTTTTAGGAAAATGTGGAAACATTATATTATAATAAAATAGGTGTCTAAATGATAATTAAACATATATTAATACAAGAATAATTTTAAATAAATATTTTATTTTCCAAAATCACATTATTCTTAAATGCTGTATTTTAAACATTTCGAGACCGAATGCTCCTTGCGGAGGTCTGAATCTCGCACTACTAGCCCGCGGGTGCACGATGAACCGTACTATCCCTAACAAGTTCCCCAAAAGTGGGTTGTAGTGGCGCTTTGCATAGGTTTAACAAATACTATTCATTTAGAAAAACTGTTTTATAAATATAAGGTATTTATTTGGAAAAAGGGTATAGATTTCCGTATTTTAGTTTCTAGGGTTTTCTAAGCCAACTAGCCTATTTCTAAGATCTAAACGATAAGTCATTAGAAGCCTCAAATCGCCTCTTCACCGTCAATTGCGGCCAGGTAAGTGCCAGGTAAATGGGAAGGAACCACAGTCGTGGGCCTAATTAAAAACCACTAACCTAGACACACTTGCCTAGACACCACAAGACAGTTTAGATAAACGATCGATGTCCATGACATATCGTGTTTTCATTTTAAAATATTTTATTTAGAATTGTATACAACTTAAAGCTTTCAAGGAAGGTTTATAAAGAATATGGTATTTTAGTGAGAAGTCCTATATTTTCGTATTCTATATTTTGACGTTTATCAATTAGGGTTATATTTGTGTGTGTGTGTAGAGGTAGGTCATTACCTCGTGACTTATTTTAAGTTTTAATGAAATTTAGAGGTTAAACATGATGTATTAAACTTGAAGGTATTAAAGCGCAAGAATACGGTATTTGAAAACGTTATCATTTCATGTGTGAAAACTCATTCAAATTGATTTCTACAAGTTTATTTATCAAGATAAACATATTTAGGAGTGAGGGAATTGATTAAACGAAGAAAAATAAACTTCATGGTATTTTTTATGAAAAGAATACTGTTTTACAAGAAAGCTATCATTTCATGTGAGAAACTTTATTTAAATTGGTTTCTAGGTGATTAATAGTCATCATAGATAGGTTTAGGTATTATGTATTAGGTGACAAGTGGAATTTTGTAGAAAAACGAATCGGAAATCGGTTTGTTCTGATTTCCGTCGGGTTCCAAAAAGTCGTATTTTCTATTAAAAGGAAAGAGAGATAGAATAGATGGGACTTACAAGTTTGGACAAGCTAGGGAGGCTAAGAAAGTGGTGGTTGTCGGTGCGTCGAAAACGTCGCGAAGGTTCTAGTACGATTGCCGGAATTCGTCGTCGGTTTCGGCAGTGCTTCGCTTCTCGCTCTTTTTCTAACGTACCGAGTTCTCTTGAGAATTTGGGAGAGTGGACTTAGAGTTGTAGGGTAAAATGGTAGAGGGTGGGGGTGTTTATATAGGGCTAGGCTAGGGTTAGGGTTTTAATTAAAAAATATATAAAAATCATTAAAAATCATTAAACTTAGGAGTAAAAGGGATTTATTGGCCAAATTAAAACCGATCCAGGTATAATAAGTGTGCGAGAGGGTTGACCAAGTCAAGAGCCAACTTTTCTCAGTTGGTGACTCGGCCGTCCGGCCAAGTCCGGCCGGCGGCGCCGGACCGAGTCGGCCGATTCGCCGGCCGGCGGCGCCAAGTCGGGCCAAGTCAGGCTTCCAGTGGCCGGGGATTTTCTGGGGGTACAATTTGGTATATTTACTTTTTGTTGTCCAGTACATATTTTGGGAGTTATGGCCTTTTTACCGTTGACTTCCAAAAAAAATTAAAACAAAATAAATACAAAAATAATGTGGGGCATGCGATTTAAACTCCGGTGGCTTGGTTCAGCAGTGCAAGGTATTACCAATGAGCTACAAGCTCCTTCTTGTAATTATTGTCGTTTTTAATTACTTAAACTGATAGCAGCAAGAATAAATTCTCCTAGTATACATTAAATTTAAAGTAATTTCTTGTACACTAAAAATGGAGTTATTTCATTCTTGTAGCTTGTAATTAAAAACAAAAATAATTACCTAAATCTTGTGCTCAGGCTTAAATACCCCTTTGTGGATTTATAAAAAATATTTTGAAAAAAAAAATTGTATAGGAAAAAGTGTATAAAAAATTAGGGTTGTTAAAAAGGTGGTGGACCGGATCTACAAAGGTTGTAGTCCCTTCCCTTAGTGATAATTGTTATCTACTAGCTTTATGTTTCGCCTAATCTCTAGTTAACGATCTTGCTTAGGGTTGTTAAGCACCTAAAAAAATTTATCCGGCATGGTTGATGCCTTGTAGAGCCTCCTTAGTGTGCCTAGTAACTCTACAGTGGTATCAGAGCCTAGCTAGAGCATTAGGCGATGTGTTTACGGAGTTAAAACCCCGATCGAAACCCGAAACGCAAAATCAACCCCCTCTCTGGAAATTTTTTGAAATATGGGATTTTTCTGTATTAAAAATATCTTAAAAATTCAGCAGGATTTTCTAAGAATTACCATGAAAAACGAGCCTCTAAGTCCTCCACGTGGCCGCGGAACCGCGGCAATAACCCACCGTTGGTGGCGGTTCCGCGGCAGGGTAATGGAATTAGCGACGGAGTTTTGCACAGTAATTCTTGCCTCTGTTGTTTCTATTTTCTGGGTATTTTTAACAGTGACTCGAGTGTTGATTATTTTTTGGGGTTTATTTTTTATTCGATGATTCGATCGGAATATTTAATTTCGTAATGTTTTCCGGATATTTAGAATATGTTAAAAGGTTCGACCGGATATAAATACCCACTTTTTCCCTGCCGGGAAATTTCCAAGTGTTGGATTTTTCCGTAGTTTAATAACGTTCTAAGTAGTGCAAGAAACGCGATGGTCCCTCTAGAAGACAACAAACCTTAACTCGATTATGTGACCGTCTTGAACTGCCCTTTGAACCTTAGGGTTTGGGGCAGTACGGCGTGCCACATGTGAGGCGTTGGCTTGACCCTTTGTTCATATCAGAATATTGCATTTTATACCACCCATTCTTACGCTCGTGTGTTTATAGGTAGGTGCTTTTAATCTGTGTGTGTTACATGTTTACAGTATACAGGTTTCCAGTACAAATATTGCAAATCAGGACAAAATCTCCACAGTTACACCAAATACAGAACATCTGTTGACAACAGATAAAAGCCGGGTTCCGGTCATCCATATCCGTCCGGTGCTGCGTACCGGTTCCTGGGACAAGACATATGACAGCGGTCATTCGTGTCTCGGACAAGCACAGAGCACAAGAGGGGCTGCACAAGAATCAATGGGTGCACGGAGCTCGAGGGAGATAGAAGTCAAAAGGGAAAAAGATAATGCAATCTTGGACTAGGAATTCTGAAGATATTCTGGAAATATTATCAGAAAATACATGTACCAGACAATAGGGGACAGCAGACCAGGGCCGTACTAAAAAGCCCACACCCTAACCCTACTGTAGGGGCGCGGATCCGCGGCCATAGGGGGCTATAGGCGGCGGATCCGCGGCCGTACGGTGTCCTCTCACTGTCAAACTTCAGGGGTGTTTTGGGTACTTCAAATATGTTCTGGTGGTTGCCCTAGAAATCCATTCTCCTGCCTATAAATACAGCAGATCAGGGCTGAGCCAAGGGAGCTAGTTTGGAGCTTTCTTTGTTCTTCTTTTTTGTAGTTTTGTTCTTCTTCTTCCTCTTCTTCATTCTTTCTCCATTAAATTGTAGTGAGAGCTTTTGAGTGGAAGATTAATGAAGATGAGGGGTTTTTATATTTCTTGTTAGTTTGCTCCCCCTTGAGATTTCTGCTTTCTCTTGCTCATTCAATCTCTTCATTGAGGTTGAATGGTTAAGAGTTAGTTATTGATCTCAAGGGTCGTATTTTCTCACGGGACTAGTTTTTCACTTCACATGCGTTCTCTCCCCTTCCCTTGATCTTGCAAGTTCTTCATTGAGCTTGCAAGTTTAAGGGTTGGCTATTGAGCACATGCTTGGCTTGGGTTCTACTTCCGTGTTCTTTTCTTGTTCTTTTTATTACCCGCTTTTTATTACTTGCAATTTTATTTCATGCACTTTAATACTTGTATCTTTTCTTTTCTTTGTTCTTTTCCTTTTGTTCTCTTTTGTTCATTTTGTAAATGTTGTAATTATTGTTGTTGTTAAGAATTAATACGGTATTGTAAGTTAACACATTTCTTTGCCAATTCCTTTTCCCGTTATTTTCCATTTGAACTTCGCCCAAACCATACGCAAGCGCTCCGTTAGGCACCGTACCCTGACAAGGTAACGGTGATTCCTAACCACGACCGGTTGCGTTCGGTTTGGCCGGAGGCGAAAGCAAGAGACAAGAACGGAAGGACAAGGGTAAATAAGCCGGATTCCACGAATACCGCGCTTAAATTCCCTAATTCACGTTGTTGCAAATTGCTTGGCTTCAATTGGTCAAGACTCGGCTCAAAGGTTTTGAGTACGGATTTCTTAGCTTACAATTTCGTATCTTTTCTTAACAACCTTATACTTGCAGATAAACACATAGGTTAGAATCAAACTCATACAAATTCTTTATTGACTCGTCTAAGACAAGAAGGTAAGATACCACCATCTCCCTGTGGACCGACCCGTGCTCAACCGGCTAGCTGCAAAGCGACACCGTCCTGATCGCGGTTACACTTTAAATCTTTGAACATCCGACACGCCAAAAGCGTGCGATCACCCTTCTACGGCTGGACCGTTGGTACTGTGGCATGAAGTGAATGTTTTTAAACTTATTTCATGTATTGAACTGTTTCGGGAAAACTTGGGTGTTTGATTGTTCGATCGGAAAGTTTATCATTTTCTATTTATCTGGAATGTGATACAATATTTAGAATCCATAAGTAGTTATGAGATAACTGATTTGATTGTTATAAACATAGCAGTTTAGTCTCAATTGATCGGTTGCCACGGAATTTTTATGCGATCAAAAGTCCGTCGCAATCACGTAGCGTACGCGGATACTCGCCGGGTAAACCTAATAGACAGCCATACCCCATAGCCCTGACCAAGTGACTGTAGGAGAACCCCGTCGCCGAAAGCATCCGTTCGGGTGCTCACGGCAGCGGTGTTCCGCCTTAGTGCACTTCGTCGACGGCGTCCGGGGGTGCGGCCATCTACTAAAGTTTGCGACGAGCATTCGATCAGGATATCGGGAATCTTGTTGAATTGCCCGACTTAATATTGAAAAGTGTTTTCGATACAGAGACTAAAATGCGGGGTTTATAACTGTTAGGCATGTGATGTCTAAGGTGGTTGCGGATTCCAGCTGTTGTAGTTTTACACCTTCTTTTCTGTGACCGTAAGTGTAATATGTGATATCGACGGTTTCGTTGCTATATGTCAATGACAATTGGGATGTGCATATTTACTTACGTTGATGACATGCGATGTTATGTGTTGCTGGATATGTTATATTGGATCGTCGCGTTTTGAATAGCCGGGGGTTTTATGTGAGATGAGAGTTTTTATTTTCATTCATGTAAAATTATTTGTACGTAATATTCTTTTTTGGGGCACTTCCGGGTCGAGGTTGCTGTCACCATTTGTACATTATTTACTTTTCCGCACTAGGATAGACCCAAGGAGGGGAGCACAAGTAACCGGGTTCTGGAGTCCAGTGGGAGACCAACTCGAGGAGTCGAGTCCGGGTCTCCTAACTCTAGAATTGGTATGGTTACTTGCCGCTCTCGTAGGGGTCTAGGAGTGTGGGTTTGGCTATTCATCGCGACCGTGGAATCCGTGTTTTATACTGGCTCGTATTAAAAACACGGACGTCCTAGTATATCCAATGTTTCATATGTTTCTTCTGCTGCGATATCTGTGATGTGATCATTTGATGTTCTGTGATAAATACTGTATATAGTATATATGATATATTATATAGACGTTACTTATGTTTTACACCCGCGCTAGCCCTGCCCCGCTCTGCCGTTAGTTACCTAACCTAACGGTGCACGAGGGGACATCGAGGCGAATGCGGATGGCATAAGTGTACGTCGTATTTATCTGTGATGTTTAGGTGTTTTAAATGATGGGACTTCATTAATATGATTAATGAAAGAAAAAGAAACCTAAAAGATGTTGTGGAATCGAATTTTCAAAAACAGGTAACTACAGTTCTTGCTTTGCATCGCGGTGTTCCTTGTAGAACATCCTGCACCTTATTCGATAAGGAAAGGGCCGAGATCCCTTCACCGGGAGTGACCCCTTTAGCAATAACTGGCAGATACTACAACCCTCGGTTTTTCTTTTGATTGCTTCTATAGTTTTTTGCTTTGCACAGCGGTATATATGATATATCCTGCACCTTATTCGATGAGGAAAGGGCCGGCGATCCCTTCATCGGGAGTGACCCCTTTAGCAAAACTAGAAAAGCCTCAAAAACACTCCATTTCAAAATTCATTCGATCCTACAAAGATATCAAGTTCATTACGCTCATGGTTTTCTTAAAAACCTGCGTAGCCCTCCGTCATTTCAGATAAGTACTACTTAGTATTCGTGCTTCGGTAGTTTGGCATGCGTCAAGGCGAAGTGTACGGTAGCTAACTAGTGCTTATCTGTTAGCATACGATGCGATTGGATTAGGGTATTCATACGGCGTTGTTTGGCATGCGTCAAGGGTCGTGCGGGTGGGTTTAATTCAATCAAGAAATGTACGGGTTGAACTTGACTAGCGGACTATGGGTTGTTTGGCATGCGTCAAGGTCATAGCACGCTAGGGGCAAAAGCATTATCGGGAATTTCAAGTGTTGAAATTTGCAATGAGATTGCATACCTTCTATGAGATAGTTGGATCCCGATACCCACTGCGAGTAATTGTTACTCCTGGAAGAGTTTTACACATTACAATTAGCCGATCAAGTAGGTGTCTAGAAAGGTGTCAACGGGGTTACGCCTCTGGGAAAACGAGGTTTACTTTAATTAGGTCTGTGCGAAAGTACGGGGAACCTCCCTCAAAGTACCGACACTGGCCTGGCTGAAAGATTGGCGAAGTTGTAGGGTGTAATTAATCCCGGCTAGTCTTTCCTTTTAGGGTTTGAAGGAAGATTTGATAAAAACAGTGGGAGCCATCCTGATTAGATAAAATAATAACCAATTGGATCTTGCAAGAGCGCACGCAGAGCGTTTTCTTCTCTCTCTCTCCAGGTAGCGACCATATCACGCCTTAATCAAGATAACAATACGAATGTATTGACCGAACCCGCTTATTATACTGAGCTGGGGAACGTTGGTCCCGCTCCAACTTATAATTGTTATAAGACAGAGCAGGAAATTGGAAATTACCAGAATTCCCGTGCCGCCCAAACGAAGAAAGTGCATGCTGATGCATCATCTTCGGGTGTATTCATTACCGAGAACTGTTTCTCAGTGTCCTTTACGTCCTGGGTATTTGATACCGGATCAGGATTCCACATATGTTATATATTACATGGGCTACAGAAAGGTAGAGAACTGAGAACGGGTGATAAGTTTCATGAGGCAGAAAACGGTGCAAGTGTTGCAGCCAAGTCTGTTGGTCACTGTCACCCTATATTACCAGAATACATTGATTCTGAATAAATATTGTTAGATACCGAACCTGATATACAAAATCATATCAGTCTCTTTATTTAGATAAAGAAGGATATAATTTTGTATTGTTGGATAATATTTTGAACATTTCCTAAATCAAGAGTTGATCGGTTCAGGCACGTTATCTAAAAGCATTAACGTTCTAAATCAAAATACAGTTCTTAGTATACAGAACACACACAAGAGGAAGAGTTCAGAAATGAACGAATCCTTCTTGAGGCATTATAGACTAGGTCATATCAATGCGACCCGACTAGCTAAGTTACATTAAGATGCATTTTTTAAATCAGTTTGAATTTACATCTTGTGAAACTTGCCAGTCAAGTCAAAAAGATAAGATGACCATAGCTCTGTTTAATGGAAACAGAGAAAGAGTTAGTGAACTCTTGGGATGATACATGATGATGTATGAAGGTGCCCTGTCTACAAATGCCAAGACCGGTTCTTTGTACTTCATTAAATTCTCTGATGATCTCTCAAGATTCAGACATATGTTCCTGTTGAAACACAAGTCCGAAGCTTTTGAGATATTCACATAATATAATTAAGAAGTAGAGAACCAACAACGGGTATAAGTATTATGTCCTTTGATGAGATCAAGGAGGAGAATACTTGAGCACGGAATTCCTGGATTATTCTAAAGGAGAATGAGATTCTCTCTCAGCATTACTCCTCCGTATACACCACAGCACGTCGGTGTATCGGGGCGGAGCTATTACACCCTATATGATATGGTGCGCTCTATGATGAGTACTACTGAGTTTCCTATTTCCTTTTACGGAGTTATGCACTTATGAAGTTGCATACCTATTGAATAGGGTTCTGATCAAATCAGAAACCTACCATTTCATATGAGATATGGAAAGGGAAGAGCCCATCTCTTAAGTCAGTTAAGATTTGGGGTTGTCCAGCCTATGTCTAAAAGCATAATCCGGATAAGCTCGAGGCAAAGTCAGTTCTGCAGAAGTTTGTTGGATATCCCAAGCATACGCAAGGGAATATCTTCTACCTAACCGAGAAACAAAAATGTTTTGTTTCTCAGCATGCCACCTTTGTGAAAGGAAATTTCTTGAGAAGAAATTAGTGGTCATGAGGTAGAACTGGAAACAGTTCCAGCTATACAAACTGCAGCTGATGATTTGGTAGAACCAAAGGATTCAATAGCAACAAACGAACCTCAGCCTCTCCGCCGATCTGGTAGGGTTCCTCACCCACCTGAGAGTTACTCCGGTTTCTCTATGACAGTGGGAGCGAGGATTGCATCATGGGATGACGACCTAACTAGTTTCGAGCTGGCCATCAGGAGTGGGACTCTGTAAGAATGGCTGGATGTTTATCGATCTGAGATGGAATCCTTTTACACCAACAAAGTATGGACTTTGGTTGCTTTATCTGAAGGGTTAAATCCCCATCAGGAGTAAGTATATCTTGAGAAGATTACTTGGTGTAGATGGAAAAGTTGAGACTTTCAAAGCTAAACTTGTTAAAGGTTTGCATCATTGACCAGGTATGGATTGTGATGAAACCTTTTCTAAGTACCTATGCTTAAGTCCATCCAGATCCTACTTGCCACGGCTACATACCATGACTACGATATCTGGCGGTTGGGTGTCATGACTGCTTTTCTAAATGATGTTTTAGAAGAGAGAGTCTATAAGTACACAGTCAGAGGTCTTCGTAGACAGTGGGAGCAGCGGAAACGTGTGCAAGATGTTTTATGTGATAAAGCAGGCATCGCGGAGTTGGAACATCTGTTTTGATGTGTTAGTCAAAGAGTTTGACTTCATCAAAATGGTAGATGAACCTAGTATATACAAAAAGGTAGTAGGGAGTATGGTGGTGATCCTCGTAGAGTACGTGGATGACATACTCTTGATAGGGAAGGAGTTTCCTATGCTACGCTCGGTCAATCTCCGCTTATCACAAGGATTCACCATATAGGATCAAAGTGATACCTGCTAAATCCTGGGTTTTGGATCTATGAGATAGATCTAATTGGATGTTAGGATTCTCACTAGTTGTAGTGAGATGGTATCAATCGATCCTGGGGACAATCACTGGAAGGGTTCCAGCATGATAAGGACGACTGAATGTCAGTCACAGGCATTGTCTTTACCCTCAGTAAAGGGACGGTATGTTGGAAGAGTTCCAAGCTAGATATCGTGGCAAACTACATGATAAAGGCTGGATACATCGCTACTAAAGATGCTACCAAAGAGGCAGTCTGGATGTATATTAGTTCATGAGATGAACTTTGTTCCCTCCATTGTGTGACAATGGAGTTGTGGCTTATGCCAAGGAACGCTCGTCCTATCAGTGATCCAGACATATTCTAAGGCAAGTGTCACCTGATCATGGAGATGGTTGATCTCCAGGGGATCGAGGTTAGGAGAGTAGACTCAGAGGACAACACGGCGGATCCACTCACAAAGGCCTTTTTCCTAGAGAGAGACTATTATGGGATGGTTGAGTATGAGATACTACAACCACTGTTATCAGATGGCCCTAGTGCAAGTGGGAGATTGTTAGTTATATGTATGCCCTAGAGGCCATTACTATGCATGTGTTGTATATTGTAGTGGATGCTTGGACATATATAGGGAGGACTTTCTTGCTCGACATGATAATATGATATCTGGTTACTCTTTACCTTAACGTGTACACTGATTGTCTCTATGTTACATGTTGGTAAAGCCCTTAGGATGTGTACTTGACTACCTGGACTGTGATGAGGATCATACTAGTGGGGACATGGTAGTCCATAAGTACATCCTTCAAGGTCCCTAGTCGTGGGTATATCGAGACGGGGCATCGATATACCAGAGTAGACTAGCGTATACCTTCTCGACCCATATAGATGGGCAATGGATGGTCCCATATCCATTGATGTTTGACATCAGAGATGATATACGGGTGCTCAGTAGAGACTGGGTACACTGGACGGACTCGCCGAGAACTCCTGGATGGTATTATACCTTACGTCAGATGGCAGTTCTCTGGTGACACTGGTACAGGTTAGTCTGTAGACCCGAGATCGTCATAGAGTCTTGTGTGATTCCCACTGTGCTTTGATTTCCACCTAACCATGTCCAAGAGGGCATGCAAAACGGTGGTTTTTGGGTACAGTCCCGAGTCACATGGAGGCTATGAGCGATAATAGGGGTTTCGTCTCTCCCGGTATTGGGGGTTGATGTTGCGCTGTGCTCGATTGGCCATAACAGGGAAGTCCCTGGCCAGGGCTGGTTTAGAGATTTACCGGTAAGTGTTACCAGTAGTTTCTCGACCCGTTATGAGCCTCTCATCGGCAAGACTTATCGGTTATTGGGGTCTGACGTTTACCACCCCTAGACTTGATATGCGACATATCAGACGAGGAGACCGGACTGTACGGTAGTGTCACTGTCAGGCTTTTTGCAGGAGTTGGAGCGGGCTTGCTTGCTGATCTTCTGATCGTTCAATACCCGGGTAGCCATTACGTCAAGCTATTACCGCTGACGGCTTGTGGGTGCTTGATATGATCATCACCTACTGCCGGCGTATTGACGAGTCTTTAGAGTCCTACACAGAGGTTGTACTGGCTCAGGCAAAACGAGATAGGAGCGCATATGTGATATGTGCGGGACCGAGAATAATGCGTGTATGTGATACTGTATTCTATTCTCGCGATGATTGTATTGATTGGTTGTATGCGATATAACCTATTTATCGAATCAAGTGTTGATTCGATAAGTCGATACATTGATATTAGTCGGTTATATGCAATATGACCGGATCGATAAATCAGGAGTTGATTTAATGATTTAATGTATAATTATATATTTGATATATTACTTTACATTAACTAGTATTGGTTCACTGAAGATTGATTTTCTCACTTGTTGTGCACAAGTTGTATATGTGATATATTTTTGTGCACAAGTTTGTATCATGTTTGATGATACATGCAAACTTAGGTGTGTATGCTTTAAACCATAGTTTAGGTTAATGGTTAAGGTTTTATTTATTTATTTATTTAATTTTGGAAAAACTAAATGGTGGCTTTTTTTGTTTTATTGCTAGAAGCTTCATGAAGCATGCTAGCATCTTTGAAAAAGTCTTGCCATTTTGTTTTATCCTTAACCTAACCATCAACCTAAACCCTAGTTTATTCTCTACATGAGTTAACCTCACCCATGGTTGCATTATGATAAGTCTTCACTTGATTTCTAATATGGGATTATTCTTTCATTCTTATTCTTTTCTTTTCTTCTTCTTCTTCTTGAAGAAAAGAAAAAGCTTGCTAGAAAATTATCAAGTGAAGATTAAGTGTGAGAAATCAAAATCTAAAGAGTGCCCATTTCCTATCTCACCATTCTCTACTAGACTAGCACTTTAGTTTAGGGTGTTTGCTTCACTAATTCTTTGATTAGTGAGGTAGAATCTTGAGTCCGTATTCCCTCGACGTAGATCATCTTCGGCATCGAAGACTTAAAGCGATCCCGTTGCAACTTCTCAAGGAGCCGTCCGAGAGTCCGGGAGTTGGATGATCGCAGCGAAGGTACGTCGTCACGGAGCATTGGAAGTGGTGGACCGGATCTACAAAGGTTGTAATCCTTTCCCTTAGTGATAATTGTTATCTACTAGCTTTATGTTTCGCCTAATCTCTAGTTAACGATCTTGCTTAGGGTTGTTAAGCACCTAAAAAAATTTATCCGGCATGGTTGATGCCTTGTAGAGCCTCCTTAGTGTGCCTAGTAACCCTACACCCTATGCCCTAGCCCTTTCTCATTCTGAAAATTATAGCCAAAATTCTCAAAGTTTTCTAAGTACAAGAAGAGTACAAGTGGAGTTAGTAAGAGATCAACTTCCGGAGAGAATCGAAGCAAGTTCTAGCGACCCCGCGACGTCACGACGACAACCCCCTCTTCCTACCCTTTCCTTCTAACCGCTTCACTCGTAAGTCCCTTTCAATTCCTCTTCTCCTTCCTTGAAAAGTTCTTTTTTCAAAATATGTCGGTAAGTGGAGTTAATACCGACATTTTATTATAAACCCTAGAAATTTCACTTTTCTTAGTCATTGCTCATTCATATTTCTACAACTTACTTGTTAACATTAAAATAATATTTAGAACCAACTTTCACTCAAAAATATCATGAAACATAACTTTAATTTAACTTTTACATTAAGATACCATGAACTTTGTATCTACCATATTTAATTGTTTTGCTTAATTATACCTTTAGAAAACCTCACGGGGTAACAAGTAAGGTGTAGAAATATGAATGGTTTTTAATACGTTTAGAAAACATAACTATCAATTCCTCTTTATAAAACCAACTTTCAATTCCTCTTCTCAATAAGTCATGCCTAGGGTTTGCAAGCATAGCACATGCCACAATAAAATTTTTGGGGAGGTGCTAAGCAATCTAACCATGAATCGAAACTAGAATTTTAGGGTAACATTTAATAGTATCACATACTATAAAGAATCTTTCACTAAGTGGAGAAATTAAAGCCATTTTAGACTTCCCTCCTTGACTCCTTGGACCTTTGAGAGTTTGAATCGGCTCGCTAGAAACCTTTCTAGTCCACGATGATCTACCCGAAGTCTCTTTGCACAAAGCTCCTTGCTTCACTTGATCAAGGATGAAGATGAAGCAAACACTCTAATCTAGTGGGCTAGACTAATGTAGAATGGTGATGTGGGTTATGTTATCGCATAAAAACCTTTCTTTTCTTTTAACTTCACTCACATTAGAAACTCAAGAGAGCTTGAGAGAGGAAGAAGATGAAGATGACAAAGCTAGAGCTCTCTTTTGATAATTATCAATAACAATTATCATTAGCCTTGAAATAAAAATATCAACCATATATTTATGTCATGCCAAACTATGGTTAATAAATATCTAGATATTTTGATGTTTGGTTAAAGTCCAAATGAAAATCAAACCTTGGGTTAAAGCTAGGTCAAATGGAAAGAAGAGTGTAGAAACCCAATTATGATTTAATTTCCATTTTCTTTTAATCCAATATCAAAATATAAATATATAAATGAACCATGTGAGTCTTGCATTGCCATCTCCCATGTATCAACAACCATGACACCATGTATGCATGTATGTGTGCATTCACATCAACATATGCACATACACCCATTCATGCATACATCCAATATAAAGAAAAGGTTTATTAAAAATGAGATAAAAAGTCAATGTTAAATCAACGCTTGATTTAAAAAACCGGTCATATCACATACGACCCGACCAATAGAAACCCCCCCCGATTAATATACGGTATCACATACACGCATTTAATCGAGCTCCCGCGCATATCATACATGCACACCACATCGTTTTGCCTGAGCTAGGAAACTCCTGTGTGGGACTCTAAGACTCGTCAATACGCCGGCAGTAGGTGATGATCACATCAAATACCCACAAGCCGCAAGCGGTCAGCTAAACGTAACGGCCACCCGGGTATTGAGCGATCAGAAGAAAAACAAGCGAAGCAGTCAAAAACTCCCGTCGTGTCAACTGGCAACACTTACCATACAGCCCGGTCTCATACAGCCCGGTCTCTTCGTCAGATATGCTGCATATCGAGTCTAGGGATGGTATCGTCAACCCCAATAACTCAATAAGTTATGCCGGTGTATGGCTCAAAACAAATCGAGAAACTACTGATAACACTTATCAATAAATCTCAGCAGCTCTGGCCAATGACTTCCTGTTATAGTCAATCGAACATAGCGCAACATCAACCCCCAATACCGGGAGAGAGGAAACCCCTCCTATCGCTCATTGCCTCCATGTGCCTCGGGACTGTACCCAAAATCCACCTGTTTGCACGACTCAGTAGAGCCGTGGTAGGGTGGAGATCAAAGTATAGTAGGAGGACACACAAGACTTTATGACGATCTCGGGTGTACAGACTAACCTGTACCAGTGTCACCTGAGAACTGCTATCCGACGATAGATATAATACCGCATAGGAGTTCTCGGCGAGTCCGTTCAGTGTACCCAGTCTCCACTGAGCACCCGTATACAATCTTTGGTGTCACCACACCAGATGGATATGGGATCATCCATCGCCCATCATATGGGACAAGAATGGTATACGCTAGTCTACTCTAGTATATTGATGCCCCGTCTCGATATACCCACGACTAGGAACAGTTCAAGCATATGATCATAAACTACACGTGTCCCACTAGTATGATTTGCATCATAGTCGCAGTAGTCAAGCAAATATCCTAAGGGCATTATCAATATGTACCAAATGAGTAAGATGTATGATCAAATGAAGATGTCAAGATAAAGTAAACCAGATAGCATACTATCATGTCGAGCAAGAAAGTCATCTATATACATAAATACATGTCCAAGCATCCACTATACATATAATGGCCTCTAGGGCATACATATATTCAACAACTAAAATACCTCAAATTCCTAAAATTCACATTCATGGAAATCCTAAATAATATAAATAATTTCTCGAAGTTATTTTGAAACTATATATTAAAAATATTTTTCATAAAACCCCATCGAGTTATATAAACCCTAAAAGTCTCATGAGTTGAGAAACCTAGGGTTCCAAGAGACAAACTAACCTATCTTCTTTCCCTACATCACCTAGGCCATCTAGTTTAGCGAACTAGGTGCCCTAGTTACCTCGGATTTGAGGTTGGAGCTCGGACTATAGACTTTCGGGTGGATCGTCTTTGACTCGAGGAAGCCGACGAGGAAGTATCGATCCGTTACGATCCTTGGAGCTCACGATGACGAGGAGGACAACAAAGAAGACTCGAAGGACTTGTATCGTGAGGTATAAACTCCTTTCCGAGTAGTTAACCTCTTTACAAGCTTAGCTAGTTAGGGTTTAGCAACGATCCTGGAGTTCAAGTCGGTGTTGCGATCTTTGAAAATCGTTTTTAAAATATTCCGCCTCCCCGTGAACCCGTGGGGTGCGCGACATCGACTTACAGTGGTATCAGAGCCTACTAAACCTTTACTAGCTAGTTAGCAAGTTATTAGAACTTCGATCGTCGGAAAATCGCGAAAAATCTACACCCGACCCTATGCTTTCTGTCGATTTTGAAAACTGTGATAAAAATTATTTCAGAGGCATGAAAATTGCAAGCAGGGAATTTTAAGATCACAGCAGAAAAACGAGTCCATAACTCGTCAGGACCACCACGGAACTGCGGCGAGTCGGTCGATTTGCCACCGTTCCGCGGCCGAGTCGTGTCTGAGTTGGCTCGTTTTTCCTCTGTCTGTCTTATTTTGGGTGTATTGTTCTCTGGGATATTTGGTTTCTACCCAGTATGTTTTGTGTGTTGGTTTGCACTTGGGGTAGACACAGAAAATATTTTTTGATCGAAATTCTAAGTTATTTGCTAATCGGGTTTTATCTGTGTTTTGATATATGTGTTGAACGTCCGCTAATCGCTATACGTCGATTAGTGGAGGTTGCGCATATCTGTGATATGTGATATTGGTTTGTGTATATGAACTTATTGGATCATCGTGGATGAATAGTTGGGGATGTGAGATGGGTATTTTATCTTTCATTCGATGTAAATTGTAAAGTGATGTAATATTATTTTGCGGGGCACATTCGGTTTGAAGTTGTAACCACCGTTGTATTATTTCTTTTACTGTTTTCTGCTCCTAGGATAGACCCAAGGTGGGGTGCACAAACTACCGGGTTCTTTGAAGTGCCGAGTGGCCTACTCACTTTGATGAAGAAGGTTGCTTCACTTCGGGAATTTGGCGGGTAGTTTGCCGCACCCGTAGGGGTCTGGGGTGGGGTTTGTCTATTCATTACAACCGTGGAATCCATCTTTCTTTACAGGCTTAAACGAAACGCGGTATTCCCAGTATATCTAATATGTTCATTTGTGATCTGGAATGCCTATTATTGTGGGAGATGAATGGATATTATTATATATTATATAAAAGACGTTGCTTATGTTTTGCATCCGTGCTAGTCCAGCCCCCAGCTCTGGCATTAGTTAAGTAACCTAACGGTGTAAAATGGGGCCCAGTGGCGAATGCAGATGGCATAAGCGTATGTCATATTTTCGTTTCTTTCTGTGATGATAGGTGTAAATTGATGGGACTGCATTATATTAATGCAAAGCAAACAAGCCAAAGCTGAATCGTTGGAACAAATTTTAAAACCATTCGGGTTTTTTTTCAAAACAGAAACTTTTAAACCACTCCTTTTAAAATCTATCAGGTTCCTTCGATTATATCAAGTTCACTACGTTCACGGTTTCGCCAAAACCATTCGTAGCCCTCCGTCATTTCATATGAATATTCAGTAGTATTCAAGCTATGTTTGTTGACCTTCGCCTAGGCATAGTGATTGGTAGCTGCTGGATATTCATATGTAGCATAGATAGATGCGTTGGTTTGGGACATTCATACTATAGGAATGCCTAGCATGGCAGCAAGGTTTTGGGAGGCATCGTCCATGCCATATTCAAAAATTTGCCATGCTAAACAATCCTAACCCTAGAATCTTAACTAAAGATTTTGACAATACAACATGTAGACTACTTTACATCTAAGTGAACATGGAATACAAGCTTTGTAGACCGGTCCTTCACTTCAATATCTCCTTTTAGTAGTCCCTTCGCTTCAAGTAGTGATCTTCCGGACTCTAGAATGGATCCACAAGATGATAGTAACAAGCTTGCACGAAGTCTTCGAGGCCGAAGATGATCTACATCAAGGAGATACTAACCCAAACTACCTCTTCACTAATTAGGGATTAGTGAAGCTAACACCCTAAACTAAATGTCTAATCTAGTAGAGGATGATGAAGTAGGATTTTTACTCACTTTAGAATTAATTTTCTCACTATTATTCTTCTCCTCTCAAAAACCTAGAGAGCTAAGCTCTTGATGAAGAAGAAGATGAAGAGATAATGTTATGGCAACCATGGGTGAGAAAATATCTCATATAACTCATGTAGATACTTTACCATAGGTTTAGATAATGGTTAGGTTAACAAATATCTAAGGAAAGACAATACTAGTGGACTAAGTTAATGGGTCTACAAGCTTCCACAAGCTTCACCCATGTAACTAATTTTCAACTAATTTGGATTTACCTTAAATAAATAAACCATGCATTATTATGAGCATGGTGTGAGTCTCATACACCCATGTAGTGTGTATCATCAAGCATGACACAAAAAAGAAAACACAAATAATATATATCACATATATATCAAGTGTGCACAAGTGAGAAAAAGAAATGCTTAAGTGAGAAAATATTAGTCAATGTAAATTAATATATCAATATATAATTATACATTAAATAGTTAAATCAACACTTGATCTAATAATCCGGCTATATCACATACAACCGGCTAATATTATTTGTATCAACTTATCGAATCAACACTTGATTCGATAACCCGTCTATATCGCATATAACCGACCGATGCGAATAAATCGCGAGGATAGAATACGGTATCACATACTTGTATTAATCTCGGTCCCGCACATATCACATATGTTCTCCTACTTCGTTTTGCCTGAGCCAGTAAACCTCTGTGTAGGACTCTAAAGACTCGTCAATACGCCGGCAGTAGGTGATGATCATATCAAGCACCCACAAGCCGTCAGCGGTACTAGCTTGACGTAACGGCTAACCGGGTATTGAGCGATCAGAAGATCAACAAGCAAGCATGCTCATACTCCTGTAAAGCCTGTCAATAACATTACCGTACAGTCCGGTCTCGTCGTCTGATATGTCGCATATCCAGTCTAGGGGTGGTAAACGTCAGACCCCAGTAACCGCTAAGTCGTACTGATGTGTGGCTCATAACGGGTCGAGAAACTACTGATAACACTTACCATAAGATCTCCATATCATCCCTGGCCAGGGACTTCCTGTTATGGCCAATCGAGCACAGCGCAACATCAACCCCCAATACCGGGAAAGACGAATCCCCTCCTATCGCTCATTGCCTCCATGTGATTCAGGACTGTACCCAAAAGCCACCGTTTTGCACGTTCTCTTGAACGTGGTAAGGTGGAAATCAAAGCACGGTGGGAATCACACAAGACTCTATGACGATCTCGGGTCTACAGACTAACCTGTACCAGTGTCACCAGAGAACTGCTATCCGACGATAGGTATAATACCAACTACGAGTTCTCAACGAGTCCGTTCAGTGTACCCAGTCTCCACTGAGCACCTGTATACCATCTTTGGTGTCAAACACCAATGTATGTGGGATCATCCATCGCCCATCATATGGGTCAAGAAGCGTATACGCTAGTCTACTCTGGAATATCGATGCCCTGTCTCGATACACCCTTGACTAGGAACAATTATAGGATGTACTTGTGGACTACCCTAGCCCCACTAGTATGATCTCCATCATAGTCCTATTAGTCAAGTACACATCCTAAGGGCTTTATCAACATGTAAGAGCAAGACAATATCATAATACAAGTCTACATGTTAAGACAAAGAGCAACCAGATAGTATACCATCATGTCGAGCAAGAAATTCCTCTCTATATATATCCAAGCATCCACTATAATATACATCACATGTACAATAATGGCCTCTAGAGCATACATATAACTAACAATCTCCCACTTGCACTAAGGCCAGTTGTTGTAGTATCTCATACCCAACATCCCGAAGAGTCTTTCAAATTGTATCTGGGTATGGCCTTTGTGAGTGGATCCGTTGTGTTTTCCTTCGTGTTAACTCTCCTGGCCTCGATCTCCCGGCGATCAACTATCTCCCGGATCAGGTGATACCGCCTCAGAATATGCCTGGATCGCTGATGGGACCTGGATTCCTTGGCCAAGGCCATTGCTCCATTGTTATCGCAATACAAAGGTATTGGATGCTCAATGGATGGAACCACACCAAGTTCAGTTATAAACTTCTTCATCCAGACAGCCTCTTTGGCAGCATCGTTGGCAGCGATGTATTCAGGCTCCATCGTCGAGTCTGCCACGGTTTCCTGCTTGGAACTCTTCCAACAAACCGCCCCTCCATTGAGGGTGAAGACAAATCCCGTGACCGACTTAGAGTCATCCTTATCACTCTGGAAGCTCGAATCGGTAAAGGACTCCACTTAGAGTTCACCGTTACCATACACCAAGAACATCTCTTTAGTCCTTCTCAAGTACTTGAGAATGTTCTTCACAGCTGTCCAGTGACTCTCTCTTGGATCTACTTAATACCTACTCACTACACTTAGTGAGTATGCTACATCGGGTCTGGTACATAACATCTGGTATATGATAGAGCCTACTGCCGAAGCATAGGGTATCTCTTGCATGCGAGCTCTCTCCAAATCAGTCTTGGAAGACATCTTTTTGGAGAGAGTGAGTCCTGTGATCATGGGTAAATTCCCACGTTTGGAATCTTCCATACTAAACCGCTTTAGTATGGTGTCAATGTACCTGGATTGGGACAATCCCAGTATCCGTTTAGATCTATCTCTATATATCTTAATCCCTAAGATGTAGGAGGCATCACCTAGATCTTTCATTGAGAATCTTTGTGATAAGAAGATCTTGACCGAGTGCAGCATAGGAACATCATTTCCTATCAAGAGTATGTCATCCATGTACAATACGAGGAAGACAACCTTACCCTCTGCAACCTTCTTGTATATACAAGGTTCATCCACGTTTTTGATGAAGTCAAACTCTTTGACTACCACATCAAAACAGATGTTCCAACTCCGCGATGCCTGCTTTAACCCATAGATGGATTTAAGCAGCTTGCAGACCTTCCCGCCGCTCCCAATGTCCACGAAGCCCCCTGGCTGAGTCATGTACACGCTCTCTTCTAAATCACCATTTAGAAAGGCGGTCTTAACATCTATCTGCCAGATTTCGTAGTCATGGTATGCAGCGATGACAAGTAGGATCCGGATGGACTTAAGCATAGCCACTGAAGAAAAGTTTTCATTATAATCCACACCTGGTCGTTGACGAAAACCTTTTGCAACAAGTCTCAACTTTTCCATCTACACCAAAAATTTTCTTGAAGATCCACTTGCTCCCGATGGGTTTTACCCTTCAGGGGCATCTTCCAAAGTCCATACTTTGTTGGTGTACATTGATTCCATCTCAGATCGCATTGCATCCAGCCATTTCACAGAGTCCCCACTCGTGATGGCCTGCTCGAAGCTAGTTGGGTCATCATCTTCCATGATGCAATCCTTGCTCCCACCATCAATGAGAAAACCGTAGTATCTCTCAGGTGGATGAGGAACCCTGCTAGATCGGCAGAGAGGCTGAGGTTCGTTGGGAACTATCGAATCCTCTGGTTCTACCAAATCTTCTGTCGTAGTTTGTATAGCTGGAACTTCTTCTAGTTCTACCTCCTTACCACTAATTTCTTTTTCAAGAAATTCCTTTTCTAAAAAGGTGGCATGTCAAGAAACAAACACCTTCTGTTCCTCAGGGTGGTAGAAGATATTTCCTCGCGAATGCTTGGGATATCCTACAAACTTGCACAAAATTGACCTTGCCTTGAGCTTGTCCGGATTTTGCTTTTTAACATAGGTCGGGCAACCCCATATCTTAACAAAATTAAGACATGGTCACTTCCCCTCCCATATCTCATATGGAGTGGTAGGCACTGATTTGGTTGGAACTCTATTCAATAGGTATGCTACTGTCTCAAGCGCATTACCCAAAATGGAAATAGGTAACTCAGCGGTGCTTGATTGGTAAAGTTTTTGCGTGTTCAAGTTTGGTTAATTACCGCAATCAAAACGGTTTCGCTTGTAGCTAGCCGGTTGAGTACGGGTCGTCCGCAGGGAGATGGGAATCTTTTTCTATGTGCTTTAACGAGTTATGTCCAAAAATCCAGATTTTTTTGTGATTAACTAAGTGTTAAAATGATATGTAATGAGAGCTTGTTAGGGTTAGGATTAGGTTAGTTTGAGTTAGGAGTCGCTCACTTCTTTCATTGCCACTCTTAATATCGGTGTTACGGTAATCGGCAACAACGGGGATTAGCACGACTAGGAAGGAACTTGCGAGTATAAGCTAGGCTTTCCAATACATAAGTTCTTCCTTTTGGTGCTTGTCCGTCCGTTCTTGGCTCTTAGCCTTAACCTCCAGTTGATTCAACCACAACCGGTCTCACTACGGAATCACCGCTATCATGTAGGATAGGGTGCCGTAGGGAGTGGATTGTGGTTCAATTAACGGGAGTTCGATTTAAGATGTTGGGCAAGTGTTCATCACAGAATACTGCATTTTATACCGCCCATTCTTACGCTCGGTTGTTTATAGGTAGGTGCTTTTAATCCGTGTTTGTTACATATTTGCAGGATACAGGTTCTCGGTTCTAAAACGGTGAAATTCATGGAAAACACGACAAAATCCGGGTTCCTGCCAACCACTGAGAAAACACGGTCTCCGCTCGTCATCCGTATGTTGCCAGATACCAGTTTAGGAAGACAAAATGTCAAATCAATGTCACCTTCATGCACAAGGCTCAATGGCAACAACAAGTTCCAAGAAATCTACGCGGAGCTCGAGGCAATCATGACAAAAGACATCCACAAAAAGTCCACCTTTCCTCAACAGAAATTCTGGAAGAATTGTGAATGTATTTTCAGAAAATACATATACCAGACAACAAAGGACAAGAAACCAGGGAAGCACAGAAAATCAGAGCCCCTAATCCCACTATAGGGCCGCGGATCCGCGGCCAATAGGGGGTATTGGCGGCGGATCCGCGGCCGTACGGCCTCGACAGAGTATCATCTTTTGGGGGCTGTCTGGTAATTTTGTCTATGGTCAGATGGTTGCCCTAGGGTTTCATTTCCCTGCCTATAAATACAGCAGAACTTGCCAAGCCTTAGGGTCATTCTTTTGTTAATTCTTGTAGCCTCTTTTGTAGGATTTAGTTCTTTTTCTTCTTCTTCTTCATTCCTCTTCCATGAAATTGTAAGTGAGAAGCTTTTTTGTGGATGTGAATAAAGATGAAGGTTTTTTGTATTATCCTTTTTATTTAGCTTCCCCCTTGAGCTCTCTACCTTAACTTGATCTTGCAACCTCTTAAGTGAGCTTGCAAGTTTAAGTTTTGGTCATTGGTCTCAAGGGGTTGTATCATTTCGTTCTCGCCTTAGTACTTCAATTCACATGCGTTCTCTACCCTTCCCTTGATCTTGCAACCTCTTGATTGAGCTTGCAAGTTTAAGGGTTGGCTATTGATCCCATGCTTGTTTTGAGTTCTATGGTTCTTGTAATTACTTTCTTGCATTTTTCATTATTGTCTTTTATTACTTGCAATTTATTTCCATGCACTTTAATTACTTGCAATTTTATTCATGCCTTTAATACTTGTAATCTTTTTTTTTCTTTGTTCTTTTCTTTTTGTTCTCTCTTTTTTGGTTCTCTTTTGTGAATGAATGTAATTATTGTTGTTAAGATAAAATACGGTATTATAAGTTAACATTTCTTTGCCAATTCCTTTTCCCGTTATTTTCCATTTGAACTTCGCCCAAACCATACGCAAGCGCTCCGTTAGGCACCGTACCCTGACAAGGTAACGGTGATTCCTAACTGCGACCGGTTGCGTTCGGTTTGGCCGGAGGCGAAAGCAAGAGACAAGAACGGAAGGACAAGGGTAAATAATCCGGATTCCACGAATACCGCGCTTAAATCCCCTAATCCACGTTGTTGCCGATTGCTCGAGCTTCAATTGGTCAAGACTCGGCTCAAAGGTTTTGAGTACGGATTTCCTTAGCTTACAATCTCGTATTTTCTTCTTAACAACTTTATACTTGCAGATAATAAACACATAGGTTAGATCAAACAAACATACAGATTCTTTATTGACTCGTCTAAGACAAGAAGGTAAGATACCACCATCTCCCTGTGGACCGACCCGTGCTCAACCGGCTAGCTGCAAAGCGACACCGTCCTGATCGCGGTTATACTTTAATTCTTTGAACATCCGACACGCCAAAAGCGTGTGATCAAATGGCGCCGTTGCCGGGGAGACGGTAGCGTATTTTCTTTCTTGTTATTCGGGTTAATATTCTTTTTGTATATATTTTAAAAAAAATATAAAAAGATAATAAAATAAAAAAAATCTTTTTGTTTTTTTTGATCATTTTTGTGGGCAAGAGTGCAGATTTTTGCAAGTTTGCAAACTGCGATTGTGGGGAGCAAAGTGTACATTCAAGGTTAAGGTGATTACGAAGTACAGTGCCAAAGATCCGGGTAGTTTGACCCGCGCAAGCGAACTTTTCAAGATTACCGGATTTGATTCAACGGGGGTTTCCTAACCCAAAACTTAACGGTACGTATTTTACTAACACCTTCTTCTCAAATCTGACGCTTCCAATATACTATTCTTTGCAGGATTCTTTGCAGGTTCGCTAACAAACGCTAAAAATTGATTAACCCGTATTTGTTGCAGCGCCGCGCTTAAACTAAAAAACGATTGTTTGATTCTTTAAAGAATTTTTGAATTGCGCATTGCATACATTAATACGGACTTAAGGGCAAGCGAACCCCACAAGATACGGTAAAGGATTTCATCACCTTTTCCGTGGCCCCACAAATCACGAACTTGAGCATAACGTTTACCCGCACAAATTTTAAAAGAAACTAGACTTTAAGCCTTAAGGACTTCGCGCTCACTAGGAGAAGTTAACTGTGTTTAGAACCTTGCTTAACGGTATATTGTTTACGGGGTGTCTAGGAAAGTGTTAACGGCGAAACCGCCAAAAGAGAAAGGGTTATTTAATTAAGGAACTTCGCGAAAGCGTTGGAAAACCTCCCCTTATCTCTGCACTTACCTGGCCTCGTGATCAGTGTATCTTGAGCCTGTTTCTCGACACAGTTTTACTTCGACAATCAAGTTCTGGAGCAGGTCTAGTTGACCTAGGTTAACCCTAGAACGATTAGGTGTGTGGTATTTTTTGTGTCGTGATTGTTTTTGTCCATATTCTTTTTGTGTGTATACTTCATTCTTTTGTTAATATATAACTAAAAAAAATTCACATTCTCTTTCCTCTCCTTTTCTCTGCCTTTCTCTCTTTCTCTCTTCATATCATGGGTACTCCACCTCGCAAAACTCTTGCCGAACTTTGGTACCCACAACCAGACATAACTTCTTACGGTTCTTGTTTTGGTCGAACTTCGAACGATCCATCCATGCCTAAAATTTCTTTGAAAGATCGGATAGACGCGTCTAGGACGAACAACTGGACCCCGCAATCCACTTCGTATCAACCGTTTCAAACATTCACACCTTCTTGCGTTGATACCCCTTTTGAAAATCCAGTTGTAACCCCGAGACCTATGTCTATTGCTGAACGTATTGAACAATCCTGTAGCCGATCTTTCACTCCTTTCACCACTACAAATTCTTGGGATCAACAATTCCATTCACCTTCTTATCCAAATGTTGATCCCACTCCTGTCCAGCCATTCAATTCCTACCAATCCTACCCTACTTTTGCACCTTCCCTAGACATTACTTCAGAACCGCCATTTGGGAGTTTTCAGTATCCAAACAACTTTGAATCTTTTACTGAAACCCCTTCACAACCAATGTCTAGTCTAGAACAATCCTTGGAAGATTTTAGGGTAGCGTCAAGCCAACAGATGATGGATTTGAATGCGTCCATGGCCGCCCTCATGCAACCTAGTGACCCGGTAGCTAGTTTTCAACTAGCTCCAACTTTTTCAATGTATGATGAGGCGGCAGGACAGGCTGTGAATTTGAATGGAGAGAGTGAGATGTACCACCTTCCAAATCAAACCTACCCGTCCCAAATTGAATCCCACAACTCCTGTTTTGAAAGTCTATCGAGTATCCCACATGATTTATCAATTGAAGATAGAATGATGAATGAGTTGTGCGACTTCGTAGTGTTTGATTTGCCCGATTGTGAAGGGTCTCTTCCAAGTGAAACCGATCCTAAACCTTTTGACCTTTACACCTCCACTTTAGAACCTGAATCGATTGATATCCATGCTTTTGTTGAGGTGTCAGAGAATTTTGATTTTCACTTGATTGAGGATATCGACGCTGGGAATATTTTGGATGATGAACCCGTAGATTTGACTAAGTTTTTCTCTCCAATTCATCATCCCGAGTCATTAAATGTTTTTCCCGAACAACATATGCGTCTGGACTTTGATGACATATGCATGGATAAGCTGAATTTTGAGGAGAATTTTGAGGATAGCTTTGAGGATGAACCAGTTTTAATTGATGAGTCGGATCTTCCAATTCATCCTATTCCTTCCACTGACCGTGTACACCCTCCTGAACCCTTAACTGATACCCTTCCTCAACCACTTCCCTCCATCCTTTCCATCGTTCCGACCTTGCAAGAACCCGTATCACTTACATTTCATATGTCTGGTTTACCAAGTTCGGCGTACCCATGGCTTCTTACGAATCTTGAGGGATTTGATCCAATTTCTCGCCATATTGATAGATTAGTACAATCCATCTTTTCACATCGATCATTACAGATTGTACTAATTTATTCAATCCATTTCCACCCTCAAGTTCGTATTCCATTTCTTTCTCCCTTCCGCCATTCTTCTTCTTCTCATTTACCGAGACCGTATCCCGCTTCTATCTCCATACGGTCTCGCGTATTTCCCATCTCTTTTCTCTACGCCTTCTTCCACCAACCTGTACATTATAGCGATAAGATTTTTGAATGGTTGGTGCTCACCTTTGGCCTGTGTAAGGCCTTGTATAAATTGACACTGTTCTTTCCCCCCTGATCCTGAACTTCATCGCTTAACAGTGGAAACACTGTTTCACTTAAGTTTGGGGGGGACACTTTTTTTGTATATATTTTTTGTTTTCCTATTTTGTTTTGTATATAATTTGTTTTTAGGGAGCGCCGGCAATTTTGACCCTCTTAGTATAGCCTGACAGTGAGGGCACTGTCAAGTTTAAGTTTGGGGGTGTGCTCGGTAAGCTTTCTTCCTTCGCATTCATTTGTATATTTTGCATCTGCATATTAAAATCCATAAAATCCATAAAAATCTGAAAATTTTCTAAAAACATAAAAACTTTTCTGTCAAGTTAGCTAGTGGGAGGACTCTGATTCAACATTTCGACGGTTTTGTTTGATAAAATAAGAATAACTAAATCCTATGTTTGGATTTTGAAAACCTGAAAGATAACTCTCCTTTGAAGTTAACTATAGCTGATATACGTCTTTACATCACACTACACGTGTTGTGAGTCTTGGAAATTAGATGACAAGTCTTTTATGTTTAAAAACTTTTAAATAAGATATATGATTTTCTGAGGATCAAATAGGTTTGTTCTGAAATAAGTAATATATCAAGAATAGTTTATGAAGTGAGTGAATATGAAGGAATGTTATTGATGCCTTAATTGGAACTAAGTCTGAAAAATAACCCATCTGAAACTTGATTGGAATGATTGCACACCGAACCCACTAAACACGTCTTTTATCCCAAAAAAAAATAATTGAACTACCGGTTATATCTCCGTTCGTATTGAATCATCAGGATTTTCACGCCAAACTTTCTTTTGTTTTTGGACCTAGGTAACTTGAGTAATTAAGTCCGCTGGGGTGTTTCTACACCTAATGCCCTAAAATCAACTGGTTTGGGTGCATTGGCCCAAAGCTCGCTAAGAAGCCTAGAAAGTCCAGATAAAAACAAAGTCAAGCAAGTGTTCTCTCCGAGTTAAAATTCCTAACGGTTCTTTGTGAGAGAATAATCTTGATAAAAGACAGGCTTTTATAAAAAAAATTTAACGGAGATATGAAGGTTTTATTCTATGATAAAAACTATTGCACGTTCACAGAGGTCTGTATGAAATGAAAACAAGAAAAAGGTGGAGTGAAGAATAAGACCTAGTTTCCTGTTAGGGAAGATAGAAATTCGGAAGTTGAAACTTTACTGGAAAACGAAACTTGAAAAATGCTTAACTCTTTATAAAACTTATGTGATCCTTTTAAAATTGTTATCTGGGCTTTATTGTGTGACATAATGACTTTATTCGACCTTTCGGGAACTTAACAACACTATTTGCACTGCACGTAAAGACATATAAAATCTGTAGTTAAATAAAAAGAGAGGTGTGAAAAATAAAGGTTCGACAGTCTAGACTTAGGATTATAGAATTGTTATTTTCTGAAACAAAACTTTAGGGGCTTGAATCTTAGTTATTTTACAAAACTAGCTTGACCGGATTTTATGAGTAGTATCCGCTGAAAACCCTCAGGAGACAACACTCCTCTTACTAGGGACACCTAGAGGTTTAACGGCTTGTTGCACGCGCTCAGTGCAATCGCGTTCCCTGCGAAAGTGCGGTTATGATTTTATTTTTTGTGAATAATTGGTTTTGCTCGGGACGAGCAAAAGTTAAGTTTGGGGGTATTTGTTTATCACAGAATACTGCATTTTATACCGCCCAATCTTACGCTCGGTTGTTTATAGGTAGGTGCTTTTAATCCGTGTTTGTTACATATTTGCAGGATACAGGTTCTCGGTTCTAAAACGGTGAAATTCATGGAAAACACGACAAAATCCGGGTTCCTGCCAACCACTGAGAAAACACGGTCTCCGCTCGTCATCCGTATGTTGCCAGATACCAGTTTAGGAAGACAAAATGTCAAATCAATGTCACCTTCATGCACAAGGCTCAATGGCAACAACAAGTTCCAAGAAATCTACGCGGAGCTCGAGGCAATCATGACAAAAGACATCCACAAAAAGTCCACCTTTCCTCAACAGAAATTCTGGAAGAATTGTGAATGTATTTTCAGAAAATACATATACCAGACAACAAAGGACAAGAAACCAGGGAAGCACAGAAAATCAGAGCCCCTAATCCCACTATAGGGCCGCGGATCCGCGGCCAATAGGGGGTATTGGCGGCGGATCCGCAGCCGTACGGCCTCGACAGAGTATCATCTTTTGGGGGCTGTCTGGTAATTTTGTCTATGGTCAGATGGTTGCCCTAGGGTTTCATTTCCCTGCCTATAAATACAGCAGAACTTGCCAAGCCTTAGGGTCATTCTTTTGTTAATTCTTGTAGCCTCTTTTGTAGGATTTAGTTCTTTTTCTTCTTCTTCTTCATTCCTCTTCCATGAAATTGTAAGTGAGAAGCTTTTTTGTGGATGTGAATAAAGATGAAGGTTTTTTGTATTATCCTTTTTATTTAGCTTCCCCCTTGAGCTCTCTACCTTAACTTGATCTTGCAACCTCTTAAGTGAGCTTGCAAGTTTAAGTTTTGGTCATTGGTCTCAAGGGGTTGTATCATTTCGTTCTCGCCTTAGTACTTCAATTCACATGCGTTCTCTACCCTTCCCTTGATCTTGCAACCTCTTGATTGAGCTTGCAAGTTTAAGGGTTGGCTATTGATCCCATGCTTGTTTTGAGTTCTATGGTTCTTGTAATTACTTTCTTGCATTTTTCATTCTTGTCTTTTATTACTTGCAATTTATTTCCATGCACTTTAATTACTTGCAATTTTATTCATGCCTTTAATACTTGTAATCTTTTCTTTTCTTTGTTCTTTTCTTTTTGTTCTCTCTTTTTTGGTTCTCTTTTGTGAATGAATGTAATTATTGTTGTTAAGATAAAATACGGTATTATAAGTTAACATTTCTTTGCCAATTCCTTTTCCCGTTATTTTCCATTTGAACTTCGCCCAAACCATACGCAAGCGCTCCGTTAGGCACCGTACCCTGACAAGGTAACGGTGATTCCTAACTGCGACCGGTTGCGTTCGGTTTGGCCGGAGGCGAAAGCAAAAGACAAGAACGGAAGGACAAGGGTAAATTAGCCGGATTCCACGAATACCGCGCTTAAATCCCCTAATCCACGTTGTTGCCGATTGCTCGAGCTTCAATTGGTCAAGACTCGGCTCAAAGGTTTTGAGTACGGATTTCCTTAGCTTACAATCTCGTATTTTCTTCTTAACAACTTTATACTTGCAGATAATAAACACATAGGTTAGATCAAACAAACATACAGATTCTTTATTGACTCGTCTAAGACAAGAAGGTAAGATACCACCATCTCCCTGTGGACCGACCCGTGCTCAACCGGCTAGCTGCAAAGCGACACCGTCCTGATCGCGGTTATACTTTAATTCTTTGAACATCCGACACGCCAAAAGCGTGCGATCAGCAAGGAAAGAGTGAGAGAGATTTCCTTCTGTCAAACTTCCCTTATCCTAACCTAACAAGTATGGAAACTACTCACCCATTACAAGAAGAACGAAAAATAAAACAAAGGGGGAAGATAGAAAGAAGGAGATTAGAAGATAACAACTAGCTATTTGCGACCTCACCTTGGTGAGGATCAAACGTAAGCATCATGGTTGTTTAAGGATAAAGGAAAAGAGAATAAGAAAGAAACAACAATAAATAACAACAACTAAATTATCAATTGAAGATTACAAGTAATTAACATAACAAGAGCAAGACAAGTATAATAACAAAAAGAACTTCTTTATTCATCATTCTTCACTCACAAAAGCTCACTACAAGTTTTTCAATGGAGAAGAGATGAGAAGAGGAAGAAGAACAATAAGTATTCTAAAACCTAAAATACAAGATTAAGCACCCTTGGCTTTGGCAAGTTCTGGACTATTTATAGGCAGGGAACTGGAAAATTAGGGCAACATTCTGAACCACATTGAAAAGACCAAAATACCCCTAAAAATTCTTCGTCTGATAAGCCCGTACGGCCGCGGTTCCGCGGCCTAGACCCCCTATTGGCCGCGGAACCGCGGCCATATAGAGGAGTTAGCCCCTCGGGTTTTGTGTGGTGTCCTGGTCTGTTTTTCTCTGTAGTTTGGCATATGTTTTTTCTGATAATCTTTCCACATTTCTTCCAGAATTTTAGTAGATAGAAAGGTGATTGGATGTGGATCTTTTTATCATGATTTTCTTGAGCTCCGCGTAGATTTCTTGGATCTTGTGTTGCCATTGAGCCTTGTGCATGAAAATGACATTGATTTGCCATTTTGTCTTTTAAACTGGTGTGCGGCAACATACGGATAGAGAGCGGAGACCCGTGTTTTATCTGTGGTTGGCAGGAACCCGGGTTTTGTTGTGTTTTTCCATGAATTTCACTGTTTAGAGCCGAGAACCTGTATCCTGCAATTGACTAGCAAACACGGCTCAAGAGTACCTACCGATATGCAATGTGATAAAAATTGGGCGGTATAAAAATGCAAAAATCTGATATGAACAAATACCCCCAAACTTATCATTTGCCCGTCCCGAGCAAAGCCAATTTATTCACAAAAAATTCCTAACCTCACTTTCGCAGGGAACGCGATTGCACTGAGCATGTGCAATAAGCCGTTAAACCTCTAGGTGTCCCTAGTAGGAGGAGTGTTGTCTCCTGAGGGTTTTCAGCGAATACTACCCACAAAATCCGGTCAAGCTAGTTTTGCAAAATTACTATGATTCAAACCCCTAAAGTTTTGTTTCAGAAAATAACAATTCTATGATCCTATATCTAGACTAACAAACTTTTATTTTTCACATCTCGCTTCTTATTTAACTTAAGATTTTATATGTCTTTACGTGTAGTGCAAATAGTGTCGTTAAGTTCCAGAAGGGTCGAATATAGTCATCATGTCACACAATAAAGCCCAGATGAGAATTTTGAAAGGATCACATAAGGTTTATAAAGAGTTAAGCATTTTTCAAGTTTCGTTTTCCAGTAAAGTTTCAACTTCAGAATTTCTATCTTCCTTAACCGGAAACTAGGTCTTATTTTTCACTCAACCTTTTTCTTGTTTTCATTTCATACACACCTCTGTGAACGTGCAATAGTCTTTATCATAGAATAAAACCTTCATATCTCCGCTAAATTTTTTTATAAAATCCTGTCTTTTATCGAGATTATTCTCACACAAAGAACCGTTAGGAATTTTAACTCGGAGAGAACACTTGCTTGACTTTGTTTTAATCTGGACTTTCTAGGCATCTTAACGAGCTTTGGGCCAATGCACCCAAACCAGTTGGCTTTAGGGCATTAGGTGTAGAAACACCCCAGCGGACTTAATTACTCAAGTTACCTAGGTCCAAAAACAAAAGATAGTTTGGCGTGAAAATCATGATGATTCAATACGAACGGAGACATAACCGGCAGTTCAATTATTTTTTGGATAAAAGACGTGTTTAGTGGGTTCGGTGTGTAATCATTCCAACCAAGTTCCAGATGGGTTATTTTTCAGACTTAGTTCCAATTAAGGCATCAATAACATTCCTTCATATTCACTTCACTTCATAAACTAATCTTGATATTACTTATTTCAGAACAAACCTATTTGATCCTCAGAAAATTATTGATCCATTTAAAAGTTTTTAGACATAGAAGACTTGTCATCAAATTTCCAAAACTCACAACACGTGTAGTGTGATGTAAAGACGTATATCAGCTATAGTTAACTTCAAAGGAGAGTTATCTTTCAGGTTTTCAAAATCTAAACATAAGATTTAGTTATTCTTATTTTATCAAACAAAACCGTCGAAATGTTGAATCAGAGTCCTTCCACTAGCTAACTTGACAGAAAAGTTTTTATGTTTTTAGAAAATTTTCAGATTTTTATGGATTTTATGGATTTTAATATGCAGATGCAAAATATACATATGAATGCGAAGGTTAGAAATGCGTACCGAGCGTACCCCCAAACTTAAACTGGACAGTGTCCTCACTGTCATCGCATGAAGAGATCATTTAAAGGGTCAAAATTGTCGGTTAGATATACAATTTTTTTTAATGTTTTTAAAGAATAAAGAAAAAGGAAAAGAATATCCACAAATAAATACAAAAAGGTATATACATACCCCCCAAACTTATTTGGAACAATGTCCACTGTTCTTGGCTGGATAACCGAAGTTTGGTGGTAGGCAGAGGAAGATTATGCAGGGTAAACCGGCTCCTGTAAGACCGGAGCTCCTCTGTTGGTTCGGCGCTAAGGTACGGTTTTAGTCGGTGTCCATTTACTTTGAAAAATGAACCGTCCTTTGGATTCTCAAAATCCATAGCGCCATGCGGATACACATTCCGCACAAAATACGGCCCTTTCCTGCGAGATCTGAGCTTTCCTGGATGGAAGTGTAGCCGGGTGTTGTAAAGCAGTACCTGTTGACCAGGTATGAAGGTTTTGCGCAAAAGGTGTTTATCGTGAAACACCTTCGTTCGGTTCTTAACGACAACCGCGTTATCGTAAGCCTCATCCCTAAGCTCGCTCAATTCATTCAGTTGCAGCTTCCGATGGCTGCCCGCATCTTCGAGAGACAGATTCAGTTCTTTTATCGCCCAAAATGCGCGATGCTCTATTTCGACAGGTAGGTGGCAAGCCTTTCCGTACAAAAGCCGATAGGGAGACATGCCAAGATCGGTCTTATAAGTGGTTCTAAATGCCCAAAGGGCATCAGTGAGTTTCAGCGACCAATCTTTTCGGTTCTTGGAAACCGTCTTCTCCAGTATCTGCTTGATTTGCCGATTTGAAACTTCGGCCTGCCCACAGGTTTGGGGGTGGTAGGGAGTAGATAGCTTATGATTAATGGAATATTTCCGCATTAAGGCCTCGAAAGTCTTATTGAAGAAATGAGTTCCATTATCGCTAATGATCGCTCTGGGGTGCCCAAACCGGGAGAAAATGTTTTCTTTAAGAAACCTAATGACAACCTTGTTGTCGTTAGTCCGGCTGGGCATAGCCTCGACCCACTTAGAGACGTAATCAACAGCAAGAAGGATGTACAAGTTCCCGAAAGAGCTGGGAAACGGCCCCATGAAATCAATCCCCCAAACATCGAAAATCTCCACAACCAAGATTGGTTGGAGCGGCATCTCGTTCCTCCGGGATATCCGACCCATGTGTTGGCACCGGGAGCAAGTCTTGCAATAGTCATGAGCGTCTTTGAAGAGTTGTGGCCAGTAGAAACCACATTGCAAGATCTTCTCAGCTGTTTTTCTTGGGCCAAAATGTTAGTTGTATGTATGCCCTAGAGGCCAGTATTGTACAGATGATGTATATTATATTGGATGCTTGGACATATATAGAGATGACTTTCTTGCTCGATATGATAGTATGCTATCTGGTTACACTTTATCTTAACATGTATACTAGTCTCTTTATACTGTCTTATAGTTACATGTTGGTAAAGCCCTTAGGATGTGTACTTGACTACCTGGACTATGATGCAGATCATACTAGTGGGGACATGGTAGTCCATAGGTACATCCTTCAAGGTACCTAGTCGTAGGTGTATCGAGACGGGGCATCGATATACCAGTGTAGACTAGTGTATACGCTTCTCGACCCATGAGATGGGCGATGGATGATCCCATATCCATTGGTGTTTGACATCAGAGATGGTGTACGGGTGCTCAGTGGAGACTGGGTACACTGGACGGACTCGCCGAGAACTCCCAGATGGTATTATACCTCACGTCAGATGGCAGTTCTCAGGTGACACTTGTACAGGTTAGTCTGTAGACCCGAGATCGTCATAGAGTCTTGTGTGATTCCCACTGTGCTTTGATCTCCACCTTACCACGTCCATGAGGGCGTGCAAAACGGTGGTCTTTGGGTACAGTCCCGAGTCACATGGAGGCAATGAGCGATAGGAGGGGTTTCGTCTCTCCCGGTATTGGGGGTTGATATTGCACTGTGCTCGATTGGCCGTAACAGGGAAGTCCCTGGCCAGGGCTGATCAGAGATTTGCTGGTAAGTATTACCAGTAGTTTCTCGACCCGTTATGAGCCTCACATCGGCGCGACTTATCGGTTATTGAGGTCTGACGTTTACCACCCCTAGACTTGATATGCGACATATCAGACGAACAGACCGGACTGTGCGGTAAGTGTTACTGGTTGGATTCACAGGAGTGTGAGCAGGCTTGCTCGTCGATCTTCTGATTGCTCAATACCCGGGTGGCCGTTACGTTTAGCAGACCGCTTGCGGCTTGTGGGTGATTGATATGATCATCATCTTCTACCGGCGTATTGACGAGTCTTTAGAGTCCTACACAGAGGTTTCCTGGCTCAAGCGAAACGAAATAGGAGCGCATATGAGATATGTGCAGGACCGAGAATAATGCGTGTATGTGATACCGTATTCCATTCTCGCGATGAATGTTTCGATTGGTTATATGCGATATAACCTAGTTATTGAATCAAAGATTGATTCGATAAGTCGATTCATTGGATACTAGTCGGTTATGTGCGACATGACCGGATCATTGAATCAAGTGTTGATTTAATGATTTAATGTATAATTATATATTTGATATATTACTTTGCATTATCTAGTATTGGTTCACTTTAAAAGGATTTTCTCACTTGGTGTGCACATTGTATATGTGATATATTTTTGTGTGCACTTGATTGTATCATGTTTGATGATGCTTGCTAACTTGTGTTTTGTGTAAAGATTAAACCATGGTTATCTAATGGTTAGGGTTTTCTTTTTCTTACTCATTTATTTATTTATTTTGAAAAGATTATGAAGAGAATGGTGGCTTTCTTTGTTTCTAGTTGAAGCTTCATGAAGGTTTGACCTAGTTGCCATTTTGTCTTCATGCTTAACCCTAACCATGATCTATTCTCTACACTTGACCATGGTTAGCATATGATAAGTATTGATTTTATTTTCATTTCAAAAGCAACACTTATCATATTCTTTCTTCTTCTTCTTCTTCATCTTAAAAGAAAAAGCTTGCCTTCATCAATGGCATCTTGAGTAAACAAGTGAGAAATCCAATTCTAAAGTGAACCCACCTCCTATTTCTTCACCCTCTACCTCTTGCCAAGTAGTATAGGGTGTTTTCTTCATAAGTTTCACAACTTGGTGAAGTCGGAGCTTGATCTTGTGAAGCCTCGATGTAGATCTTCTTCGGCATCGTAGCCGACGACTATTCCGCTCATTTCTCCAATGAAGCCGATGCGAGAGTCCAGGATTCAAGATGGACAGCGAGGGGACGACTACGTGGAGCTAAGGAAGTGGATAACCGGATCTACAAAGGTTGTAGCTTCCTTCTTTTAGTTAAGATGTTAACTAGTTTCATTTTTCACCTAAAATTCTAGTTAACGATCTGTATTAGGGTTTCTCGGCACCCATAAAATTTGAAATTGGCATGGTTGATGCCTTGTGAGACCTCTTGAGAGTGCCTAGGAACCCTACAGTGGTATCAGAGCCTAGCTAGAGCCTTAGGCGAAGTCTAGACGACGTTTGAAACCCGATCGAACCGAAACCCTAAAAACCAAAATGCTCTCTGGACTTTTTCTAAAAACTGGTTTTTTTCCAGATTAAAAATGCTTAAAAATTTCAGCAGGGAAATATAAGAATTACGGTGCAAAATTTGACCATTGATACCACAAACCTGCGGGGGAACCGCGGCAGAAGCCTAGCTTCTGCGGCGGCTCCGCGGCCTTATGATGACATCATCATTCCTTGTTTGCACAGTAACTCCTATTTTATTATGCTGAGTTTTCTGGGAATTTTTGAATTGACTCAAGAGTTGAGTATTCTGAGGTTGTATTGGGAATCAAAGATTCGATCGGATTATCAAATTTTGTCTGTGTGGTTTTCCGGATAATTTTAGAATATGTTAAAAAGTTCGACCGGATGTAAATACCCAATCTTTCCCCTGCCGGGAAATTTCTAATTGTTGGACTTTTCCGTTGTTCAATGACGTTCTAAGTAGTGCAAGTAACGCGATGGTCCCTCTAGAAGACAACAAACCTTAACTCGATTATGTGACCGCCTTGAACTGCCCTTTGAACCTTAGGGTTTGGGGCAGTACGGCGTGCCACATGTGAGGCATTGGCTTGACCCTTCTACGGCTGGACCGTTGGTACTGAGGCATGAAGTGAATGTCTTTGAACTTATTTCATGTGTTGAACGGTTTCGGGAAAACTTGGGTGTTCGAATGTTCGATCGGAAAGTTTAATATTTTCTATTTATCCGGAATGGGATACAATAATTGGAATTCACAAGAAGTTATGAGATAACTGAATGAATGTTATAAATCTAGCCGTTTAGTCTCACTTGATATTGAAAAGAGTTTTCGATAATGAGACTAAAATGCGGGGTTTATAATTGTTAGGCATGTGATGTCTAAGTATTTCATTTGATTAGCCATGTGATGTCTAAAGAGGTTTGCGGATTCCAACTGTTGTAGTTTTACACTTTCTTTTCTGTGACCGTAAGTGTAGTATGTCGATATCGCCGGTTTCGTTGCTATACGTCAACGACAATTGGGGTATGCATACTTACTTACGTTGATGACATGTGACGTTATGTGTTGCTGGATATGTTATATTGGATCGTCGTGTTTGAATAGCCGGGGGTTTTTATGTGAGATGAGTGTTTTTCATTTTCATTCATGTAAAAACTTGTATGTAATATTCTTTTATTTGGGGCACTTCCAGGTTGCGGAAGTTGTCACCTTTTGTATATTATTTACTTTTCCGCATTAGGATAGACCCAAGGAGGGGAGCACAAGTAACCGGGTTCTGGGGTCCAGTGGGGGACCAACTCGAGGAGTCGAGTCCGGGTCTCCTAACCCTAGAATTGGTAGGGTTGCTTGCCGCTCTCGTAGGGGTCTAGGGGTGTGGGATTGGCTATTCATCACGACCGTGGAATCCGTGTTTTATACTGGCTCATATTGAAAACACGGACGTCCTAGTATATCCAATGTTTCATATGTTTCTTCTGCTGCGATATCTGTGATGCGATCATGTGATGTTCTATGATAGATACTGTATATAGTATATATGATATATTATATAGACGTTACTTATGTTTTACACCCGTGCTAGCCCTGCCCCGCTCTGCCGTTAGTTACCTAACCTAACGGTGCACGAGGGGACATCGAGGCGAATGCGGATGGCATAAGTGTACGTCGTATTTATCTGTGATGTTTAGGTATTTAAATGATGGGACTTCATTAATGTGATTAATGAAATAAAAGAAACCAAATGATGTCGTAGAATCAAATTTTAAATAAAACAGGTAGCTACAGTTCTTTCTTTGCATAGCGGTATATATGATATACCCTGCACCTTATTCGATGAGGAAAGGACCGAGATCCCTTCACCGGGAGTGACTCCTTTAGCAATAACTGGCAGATGCTACACACTCGGTTTGTCTTTTGATAGCTTCCATAGTTTTTTGCTTTGCACAGTGATATATATGATATATCCTGCACCTCATTCGACGAGGAAAGGGCTGACGATCCCTTCACCGGGAGTGACCCCTTTAGCAAAACTAGAAAAGCCTAAAAAACACTCCATTTCAAAATTTCATTTTGATTCTACAACGATATCAAGTTCATTACGCTCATGGTTTTTTCTGAAAAAACCCGCGTAGCCTTCCGTCATTTCAGATAGATATCATTTAGTATTCGTGCTATGTTTGTTGACTTAGTCAAGGCATAGTGTATGGTAGCTAAATTATGTTTATCTGTTACAACATGAGATGTGATTGGATTAGAGCATTCGCACGGCCTTGTTGACTCGGTCAAGGGTCCTACGGGTGGGTTTAATTCAATCGGGAAATGTACGGGTTGAACTTGACTTGCGATTTATGGTTTGTTGACTTAGTCAAGGTCATAGATCGCTAGGGGAAAAAGCATTATCAGGAATTTCAAGAGTTGAAATTTGCAATGAGATTGCATACCTTCTATAAGATAGTTGGATCCCGATACCCACTGCGAGTAAGAGTTACTCCTGGGAGAGTTTTACACATTACAATTAGCCGATCAAGTAGGGGTCTAGAAAGGTGTTAACGAGGTTACGCCTCTGGGAAAATGAGGTTTACATTAATTAGGTTCGTGCGAAAGCACGGGGGACCTCCCTCAAAGTATCGACACTGGCCTGGCTGAAAGATTGGCGAACTTGTAGTGTGTAATTAATCCCGGCTAGTCTTTCCTTTTAGGATTTGAAGGAAGATTTGATAAAAAACAGTGGGAGCCATCCTGATTAGATAAGATAATAACCAATCTGATCTTGCACGAGCATACGCTAAAGTGTTTTCTTCTCTCTCTCTCTCCAGGTAGCGACCATTTCATGCCCTAATAAAGATAATAATATGGATGTATTGACCGAACCCGCATGTTATACTGTGCAGGGGAACGTTGGACCCGTTCTATCTTATAAATGTTATAAGACTGAACAGGAAACAGGAGAATATCTAGATTCTCTCGCTGCCCAAACGGAGAACGTGCATGATGATGCACCTTCTTCGGGTGTGTTTGTTATTGAGAACTGTTTCTCAGTTCACCCTATGTCCTGGGTATTAGATACCGGATCAGGATCCCACATATGTAAGCAGTTACATGGGCTACGGAAAGGTAGAGAACTGGGAAAAGGTGATCATTCCGTTCAAGTAGGGAATGGGGCAAATGTTGCAGCCAAAGCAGTTGGCATATATCACCTGGTATTACCAAATGGTGATACACTAGTCCTGAATGAGTGCTATTATATACCGAACATGATGTGCAACATTATATCAGTTTCTTTATTAAGTAAAGAAGGATATAATTTTATAGTAAAGGATAATGTTATGAACATATTCCTAGATCAAAAGTTGATTGCATCAGGCTCGCTACATAATGGCATATTCATTCTCAATCAAAATACAGTTCTCAATATACAAAACACACACAAGAGGAAAAGCTCAGAAATGAACGAATCCTTCTTGTGGCACTGTAGACTTGGCCATATCAATGAGACACGACTAGCTAAGTTGCATAAGAATGGATATTTGAATTCATTCGAATTATCATCATATGACACTTGCCATTCATGTCTCAAAGGAAAAATGACCAAAACTCCGTTTACGGGACACGGAGAAAGAGTTACAGAACTCTTGGGACTGGTGCATAGTGATGTATGCGGTCCTATGTCTACACACGCCAGAAATGGTTCTTCCTACTTCATTACATTCACTGACGATCTCTCTAGATACGGGCATGTGTTCCTGTTGAAACACAAGTCTGAAGCTTTTGAGAAATTCAAAGAATATAAGCACGAGGTAGAGAACCAAACGGGCAAAAGTATTAAGATTCTTCGATCTGATCGAGGAGTTGAATACTTAAGCATTGAATTCCTGGATTATCTAAAAGAGAATGGGATTCTCTCTCAGCTTACTCCTCCTTATACACCACAGCACAATGGTGTATCGGAACGAAGGAATCGCACCCTATTAGATATGGTGCGTTCAATGATGAGCAATGCTGAGTTACCTATTTCCTTTTGGTGGTATGCGCTTGAGACAGCCATATACCTATTGAATCTGGTTCCATCTAAATCTGTACCTACCACACCATATGAGATATGGAGTGGGAAGAGACCATATTTTAAACGAATTAAGATATGGGGTTGTCCGGCCTATGTCAAAAAGCAAAATCCGGACAAACTCGAGGCACGATCAGTCCTATGCAAGTTTGTGGGATATCCAAAGAATTCTTAAGGATATTTTTTCTACCAAGCTGAGGAACAAAGAGTGTTTGTTGCTCAACATGCCACCTTTTTGGAAAGGGAATTTCTTGCAAAAGAAATTAATGGCAAAGAGGTAGAGCTGGAAGAGGTTCCAGCACCACAAACTGCAACCAATGATTTAGTAGAACCAGAGGATTCAGTGGTGCCCGACGTACCCCAGCCTCTCTGCCGATCTAGTAGGGTTTCTCGTCCACCTGAGAGATACTACGGTTTTCTCATTGATGGTGGCAGTGAGGATTGCATCATGGAGGATGATGACCCAACTAGCTTCGAGCAGGCCATCACAAATGGGGACTCAGTGAAATGGCTGGATGCTATGCGATCCGAGATGGAATCCATGTACACCAACAAAGTATGGACTTTGGAAGATGCTCCTGAAGGGGTAAAACCCATTGGGAGCAAGTGGATCTTCAAGAAAAAACTTGGTGTAGATGGGAAAGTGGAGACTTTCAAAGCTAGACTTGTTGCAAAAGATTTTCGTCAAAGACCAGGTGTGGACTATGACGAAACCTTTTCTCCAGTGGCTATGCTTAAATCCATCCGGATCATGTTTGCCATCGCTGCATATCATGATTACGAAATCTGGCAAATGGATGTTAAGACCGTCTTTCTAAACGGTGATTTAGAAGAGTGCGTGTACATGACTCAGCCAGAGGGCTTCGTAGACAGTGGGAGCAGCGGGAAGGTGTGCAAGCTGCTTAAATCCATTTATGGATTAAAGCAAGCATCGTGGAGTTGGAACATCTGCTTTGACGTCGTTATCAAAGAGTTTGATTTCGTCAAAAACACAGGTGAACCTTGTATTTACAAGAAGGTGGAAGAGAGTAAGGTTGTCTTCCTCGTATTGTACGTGGACGACATACTCTTGATAGGAAATGATATTCCTATGCTGCAATCGGTTAAGCTCTTCTTATCACAAAGATTCTCAATGAAAGATCTTGGTGATGCCTCCTGCATATTGGGAATTAGGATCTATAGAGATAGATCCAAAAGGATATTGGGATTGTCCCAATCCAGGTACATTGACACCATACTAAAGAGGTTTAGTATGGAAGAATCCAAGAGTGGGAACTTACCCACGATCTCTGGAGTCACTCTCTCCAAAGAGATGTCTCTCAAGACTGATTTGGAGAGAGCTCGCATGCAAGGGATACCCTATGCTTCGGCTGTAGGCTCTATCATGTATGCGATGCTATGTACCAGACCCGATGTAGCATACTCACTAAGTATAGTGAGAAGGTATCAAGCTGATCCTGGAAAGAGTCACTGGACAGCTGTGAAGAGCATTCTCAAAAACTTACGAAGGACTAAAGAGATGCTCTTGGTGTATGGTAACGGAGAACTCCAAGTGGAGTCCTTTACCGATTCGAGCTTCCAGAGTGATAAGGACGACTCTAAGTCGCAGTCGGGATTTGTCTTTACCCTTTACGGAGGGGCGGTTAGCTGGAAGAGTTCCAAGCAGGAAATCGTGGCAGACTCGACGATGGAGGCTGAATACATCGCTGCCAACGATGCTGCTAAAGAGGCTGTCTGGATCAAGAAGTTCATTACTGAACTTCGTGTGGTTCCATCCATTGAGCATCCAATACCTTTGTATTGTGATAACAATGGAGCGGTGGCTTTGGCCAAGGAACCCAGGTCCCATCAACGATCCAGGCACATTCTGAGGCGGTATCACCTGATCCGGGAGATAGTTGATCGCCGGGAGATCGAGGTCAGGAGGGTTGACACGAAGAACAACACGGCGGATCCACTCACGAAGGCCATTCCCCAGATACAGTTTGAGACACTCTTCGGGATGCTCGGTATGCGATACTACAGCAGCTGGCCCTAGTGCACGTGGGAGATTGTTAGTTGTATGTATGCCCTAGAGGCCAGTATTGTACAGATGATGTATATTATATTGGATGCTTGGACATATATAGAGATGACTTTCTTGCTCGATATGATAGTATGCTATCTGGTTACACTTTATCTTAACATGTATACTAGTCTCTTTATACTGTCTTATAGTTACATGTTGGTAAAGCCCTTAGGATGTGTACTTGACTACCTGGACTATGATGCAGATCATACTAGTGGGGACATGGTAGTCCATAGGTACATCCTTCAAGGTCCCTAGTCGTAGGTGTATCGAGACGGGGCATCGATATACCAGTGTAGACTAGCGTATACGCTTCTCGACCCATGAGATGGGCGATGGATGATCCCATATCCATTGGTGTTTGACATCAGAGATGGTGTACGGGTGCTCAGTGGAGACTGGGTACACTGGACGGACTCGCCGAGAACTCCCAGATGGTATTATACCTCACGTCAGATGGCAGTTCTCAGGTGACACTTGTACAGGTTAGTCTGTAGACCCGAGATCGTCATAGAGTCTTGTGTGATTCCCACTGTGCTTTGATATCCACCTTACCATGTCCATGAGGGCGTGGAAAACGGTGGTCTTTGGGTACAGTCCCGAGTCACATGGAGGCAATGAGCGATAGGAGGGGTTTCGTCTCTCCCGGTATTGGGGGTTGATATTGCACTGTGCTCGATTGGCCGTAACAGGGAAGTCCCTGGCCAGGGCTGATCAGAGATTTGCTGGTAAGTGTTACCAGTAGTTTCTCGACCCGTTATGAGCCTCACATCGGTGCGACTTATCGGTTATTGAGGTCTGACGTTTACCACCCCTAGACTTGATATGCGACATATCAGACGAACAGACCGGACTGTGCAGTAAGTGTTACTGGTTGGATTCACAGGAGTGTGAGCGGGCTTGCTCGTCGATCTTCTGATCGCTCAATACCCGGATGGCCGTTACGTTTAGCAGACCGCTTGCGGCTTGTGGGTGATTGATATGATCATCATCTGCTACCGGCGTATTGACGAGTCTTTAGAGTCCTACACAGAGGTTTCCTGGCTCAAGCGAAACGAAATAGGAGCGCATATGAGATATGTGCAGGACCGAGAATAATGCGTGTATGTGATACCGTATTCCATTCTCGCGATGAATGTTTCGATTGGTTATATGCGATATAACCTAGTTATCGAATCAAAGATTGATTCGATAAGTCGATTCATTGGATACTAGTCGGTTATGTGCGACTGACCGGATCATTGAATCAAGTGTTGATTTAATGATTTAATGTATAATTATATATTTGATATATTACTTTGCATTATCTAGTATTGGTTCACTTTAAAAGGATTTTCTCACTTGGTGTGCACATTGTATATGTGATATATTTTTGTGTGCACTTGATTGTATCATGTTTGATGATGCTTGCTAACTTGTGTTTTGTGTAAAGATTAAACCATGGTTATCTAATGGTTAGGGTTTTCTTTTTCTTACTCATTTATTTATTTATTTATTTTGAAAAGATTATGAAGAGAATGGTGGCTTTCTTTGTTTCTAGTTGAAGCTTCATGAAGGTTTGACTTAGTTGCCATTTTGTCTTCATGCTTAACCCTAACCATTCTAACTAACCATGATCTATTCTCTACACTTGACCATGGTTAGCATATGATAAGTATTGATTTTATTTTCATTTTAAAAGCAACACTTATCATATTCTTTCTTCTTCTTTTTCTTCATCTTAAAAGAAAAAGCTTGCCTTCATCAATGGCATCTTGAGTAAACAAGTGAGAAATCCAATTCTAAAGTGAACCCACCTCCTATTTCTTCACCCTCTACCTCTTGCCAAGTAGTATATGGTGTTTTCTTCACAAGTTTCACAACTTAGTGAAGTCGGAGCTTGATCTTGTGAAGCCTCGACGTAGATCTTCTTCGGCATCGTAGCCGACGACTATTCCGCTCATTTCTCCAATGAAGCCGATGCGAGAGTCCGGGATTCAAGATGGACAGCGAGGGGACGACTACGTGGAGCTAAGGAAGTGGATAACCGGATCTACAAAGGTTGTAGCTTCCTTCTTTTAGTTAAGATGTTAACTAGTTTCATTTTTCGCCTAAAATTCTAGTTAACGATCCGTATTAGGGTTTCTCGGCACCCATAAAATTTGAAATTGGCATGGTTAATGCCTTGTGAGACCTCTTGAGAGTGCCTAGGAACCCTACACAAAATGCCCGCCACATGCTTGATCGTGGCAAAACGACAGCACACTCTTGAATTCATCGTCAGGGACACACCGACGAATAATCTGGTCGGGACAGTACTTGAAAAGATAGGGTTCGTCCCAGTAAAAGTGTTTTACTTGGGATAAGAAGCGAAGTCTGTCCTGACTTGACCATTCAGTCAGTAGTAATCCTGTAGCCAAATAGTTCACAATATCGGCAAACCAGGGTTTGCAAGATACTGTCAAGAGTTGTTCATCCGGGAAAACGTCGTTGATCGGAATTGGAAGCGAAGGCGAAGAAGGAAGTCGTGAGAGATGGTCGGCAACTACGTTTTCACATCCTCGTTTGTCCTTAATGACAAGGTCAAACTCTTGAAGCAAGAGGATCCAACGTATTAGCCGAGATTTTGCATCTTTCTTCGCAAAAAGATGGCGCAGAGCAGAATGGTCTGTGTAGACAATGACTGGAGAGCCGATGAGGTAGGGCCTGAACTTTTCTAAAGCAAATACAACAGCCAAGAATTCCTTCTCAGTTGTTGTATAATTGAGTTGGGCATCGTTCAGGGTTCGGCTCGCATAATAGATTACGTGCGGCATCTTGTTGATGTGCTGTCCAAGGACAGCACCAATGGCAAAGTCGGATGCATCGCACATAATCTCAAATGGGTGCGTCCAGTCAGGTGAAGAAAGAACGGGAGCAGAAGTGAGTGAGCTTTTTAATGACTCGAACGCAGTCACACAGCTCGAGTTGAAGTCGAATGGCGTGTCCTTGGCCAGCAAAAGAGTCAAGGGCCTAGCAATCTTGCTAAAGTCCTTGATGAACCGTCTATAGAAACCGGCATGGCCAAGGAAGGCTCGGATGTCTCGGACGCATCTGGGAGGAGGGAGGTTGGAAATGACCTCAATCTTCGCTTTGTCAACCTCTATGCCATTTTGCGAGATGATATGTCCTAAGACAATACCTTCGCGCACCATGAAGTGGCACTTCTCCCAATTCAATGTGAGGTTCTTGTCCTTACATCGGGTAAGGACAGCGTCAAGATGCAGCAAACGCTCGTTGAAGGAATCGCCGAAGATGGAGAAATCATCCACGAAGATCTCTAGAAATTTTTCCACCATGTCTGAGAAGATTCCCATCATACACCGCTGGAAGGTAACGGGCGCATTGCATAACCCAAAGGGCATGCGACGATATGCAAACGTGCCGAAAGGACAAGTGAATGTGGTCTTGTCCTGGTCTTTTTCGGCGATGGGAATTTGATTATAGCCGGAGTAGCCATCAAGAAAGCAGTAGTACTCGTGTCCGGCCAGTCACTCAAGCATTTGGTCAATGAAAGGTAGCGGAAAGTGGTCCTTCCGCGTTGCGGCGTTGAGTTTTCTGTAATCGATGCATACTCGCCACCTAGTTTGGGTGCGAGTAGGGATTAACTCGTTCGCCTCGTTGGTTATGACCGTGATGCCTGACTTCTTGGGGACAACATGAATGGGGTTAACCCACTGGCTATCAGAGATAGGGTAAATGATACCACCATCCAGACATTTTACGATCTCCTTCTTCACAGCCTCTTTCATGACTGGGTTGAGACGTCTTTGTGGATCCCTGGATGATTTGGCATCATCCATCAGATGAATGTGATGTTCAACGATCAGGGGACTAATCCCCTTGATGTCCGCCATGGACCAGCCAAAAGCTTGCCTATTGCTGTGCAAGACCGTAAGAAGGGCTTTCTCTTGCTCGGGAGCTAGAGAAGCCGAGATGATAACCGGAAGGGTCTCGTTCTCACCCAAGTAAGCGTACTTAAGGTGAGATGGCAAAGGCTTGAGTTCGAGCGTTGGAGGTGAAACGATGGAAGGCAAGATTGGTGAGGAGGTCTCGAACTCAAAGGACTCCAGCAAAGGTTCAAAACGAGTGTAAGAGACCGAGTTGGATGGTTCAGGTAACTCATCCGGAAATTCGAAGGATTCAAACTCGGGTGGTGAGTGGCTAAGATCGTTCGAGAAAGTGAAACACTCATAGTCATTGTCGGGCGCAGAAACAGCAGCAGGTTCGAGGAGGAACGCACTAGTGGTGTTAAGGTTATCGTGATCGAACAGAAACTCCTCGAATTCACACTCTTCTGGAGTGATCTCCTGGATTGAGAAAACGTCCAGTATATGAGCATTAGGTTCGGAGGGCTGATTCCCCAACCTAAAAATGTTGAGTTCAATTATCATGTTTCCAAAAGAGAGGTTCATCGAACCATTGCGACAATTGATCACAGCATTTGAGGTTGCAAGGAATGGGCGACCGAGTATCACCGGAATTTGATTCCGGGGGTTAGCTACAGGCTGTGTGTCTAATACAATGAAGTCAACGGGGAATATGAAGTCCCCGACTTTGATTAACACATCCTCTAGCTCACCCCTAGGATGGGTGATTGATCGGTCGGCCATTTGGAGAGTACAGTGTGTGGGTTTCAGCTCTCCTACGCCTAATTGCTCGTATACTGAGTACGGAAGCAGGTTAACACTGGCTCCAAGATCTAATAGTGCGTGGTTGATGTTCTTATCCCCAATGGTAATAGAAATCGTAGGACAGTCAGGGTCCTTCTGTTTTTGTGGTAAAGATTGGGTAAGAGCATCACTCACAGCACTAGCCAAGAAAACTTTCTTGGGTACCTGAGACTTCCTCTTTTTCGTGCACAAGTCCTTTAAGATTTTCGCGTAGGACGAGACTTGTTGGACAGCATCTAAAAAAGGAATGTTAATGTTAACCTGCTTAAATAACTCCAGAATCTTCTCCATTTGTGGATTTTGTTTATTGGACCTCAACCGGTTTGGAAATGGAACGTTTTTAAAATTAGTTGAGTCCACTGCTTGTGGAGGAGATTGTGGAGCTGGAGCGGATCCCAGAACTGGTGTTTTCGTGGAGTGAGAAGTGGGTCCATTCAGAGCAGAAGAAGAAGAAGAGCCTTTTGAAGAATGGAGAATAGGCTCAGAAGACGAAGAAGAAGAAGAAGAAGAAGAAGTGGCCGGGGTGTCATCGTTGATCCGTGTGCCAATGTTGTTTTGCAGCATCCTTCCCGATCTCAATGTGGTCACGGCACTCACATTATGGTTCTGTTGTTCAAGAGCAACATGTACATTATGTGGGTGACCGGGATTTGGGAGTGGCTGGGACGGGAGCTTCCCCTTCTCTCGCTCGCTTAAGGCCGCATTCAGCTGTGCAATCTGGGCCTCGATGGTCTTGATGCTTTGCCCGTGAGCTGTAGTGTGTTGCACTAAGGACTGAATGGAAGACTGGATGTTGGCGGTGGACTGAGTTGATTGTTTAACGAATGCCTCCAGACTTCGTTCGAGCGAGGAAACCTTATCGTTGTTTGACGGAACAAAGTTGTTTTGGGGAAAAGAATTGTTGGGTACAAAGTTGTTCGTCTGATTTTGAAAAGGTTGGGGTTGGAAGGGCTGCTGAAATTGATGTTGAGTTTGTTGTTGCGCTTGTTGTTACGGAGGAGGTGGCCTCTGGAAATTGTTGCCTTGGAATTGATTCTGATTCTGGTTCCAGGAAAAATTAGGGTGGTTCCTCCAACCGGGATTGTAGGTGGAAGAGTATGGATCATTCCTTGGTCTTTGCTGAAATGCAGCATTAACCTGATCCTGTCCTTGAGATGGTGGATTGTAAGGACACTCTTCGGTTAAGTGAGAAGGATCAGAACAACAAGCGCAAATGGTACGAAGGGGAAGAACAGGGGTAGGAGCAGGAGAAGAAAATTTGCTCTCTATCGCTTCAAGCTTTCTCATTATTGCAGCCATTTCAGCTTTCATCGCAATAAAGACATCAAGTTGGTGAATTCCTACCCTAGACTGACCGGTAGAAGTGGAGGTAGAAGAAGAAGAAGAAGTCGGTCCGGTGCTCTCCCATTGTAGCGTTTGCTCCACAAGGTCGTCGAAGAATTGACACGCTTCCTCGTCAGATTTCGATAGGAAGTGGCCCTGACAAATGGTTTCCAACAACTGCTTGGTTGCTGGGTTCAGGCCCTCGTATAAGGTTTGGCAAAGTTGCCATCTCTCGATACCATGGTGAGGACACTGAACAAGAAGGTCTTTATACCGGTCAAAGCACTTCCAGAAGGGTTCAGAAGGAAGCTGAGAGAATTGGTTGATTTCGTTACGGATCCTTGCGGTTTTATGATTCGGATAAAATTTCTTGAGAAACGCTTTTACAAACTCGTCCCAACTGGTTATGGAGTGGGAAGCGGTGCTATACAGCCATTTTTCCGCAAGATCGCATAAAGTGAACGGAATGACCCGTAGCCATATAGCATCGTCCGACAGTTGGGTAGTTTTCATCATGGCACAAACGTTTTGAAATTTATTGATGAAGATATAGGCATCTTTAGATTCAAGCCCATGAAATCGCGGAAGCATGTTAATGAAGTGGGGCTTAATTTCAAAATTATTCCCATTGGCAGGTGGAAGAGAAAGGCAGGTGGGAAGTGCAGAACGGGTGGGATAGAAGCGATCCTGGAGCGCGATTCGCTGCGGCGCTACAACAGGCGGTGATGGTGGGTTATTTGTCTCCATATGAGGTGGAGTCAATCCCGGGGGAGTCAAAGAGATGTTTGGATTAAATCCTGACATCGCGGAAGAAGAGGTTGGTGAAGGTGAAGGTGAAGATGTGTGAACAGAATTCCGGTCAACGTCGGAGTTGGCCGGCAAAGGTAAGGGTGAAAGAGGCGTCGACGGAGTTTCGACGTCTGAGTCGATCGCGTAGTCGGTAGCGACTAACGTAACGCGGACTAGACGGGCGCTAGTGTCCCGAGTCCAAGCGGACATACACTAAACGAGTTTAGTATAGTCAAAGCGGAGAAGGTGAGGGTAAGAAAACGTCAATGGAGAAATACGATGGGTGGTGGGTGAAAAAATGGATTCTGGCGACAAAGGGCAAGTTTTTATAAAAGATTTTGATTTTTTCCTTTTTTTTTCTTTTTAGAAAGAGCTTTACAGAAATATGTACGGACTTACGGCTTCAAGCAATCACAAACAAGATATGCACAATCACACCTAGATCTAGGGTCACCTAGGTCAGTTAGACAGCTCCTAACTGTTCTAAAGGGCTAGAAACAGGACCTCAAACCGCCTCTTCTCCAACAATTGCGGCCAGGTAAGTGGGAGGCTCCCCACTGCGTAAGTAGTAGTCCTAATTAAATAACTACTTGCCTTCGACACACTTTCCCAGACACTGCAAAAGTCAGGATAGGATAAACGGCCGATGCCTGTAACTAGTCCTCTGTCCTTTTGAGCGCGAAGTCCTCAGGGCTGAGTCTAGTATTTTTTAATTAACAATGGTCAATGCATATGCTTTTGTGATTTCTGGGGTCCTGGAAAGGGTGATGAAATCCCCACCCAATCTGAATTGGTTTCAAGCCCCTTAAAGTTCGTATTAATAAATGCAAAGCAGTAACAAATCAACTGCAAACAATTTTTATTTTAGCGCGGCGCAAAGAATCCTGCACAAAAACAGTTTATTGGAAGGGGGAAGAGAATTTGCCCAAAGAATGATGCAGAAAACACAGTTCAGTGGAGTCCAGAGGAGTGGGGGAGAGAAAAGAGATACTCACAGAAAAAATGGCACACTGAAGGCACTAAATGGCCGTGGTTCTGCGGCCAAACACGTGCTCAGGCCGCGATTCCGCGGCTATGTGGAGGGATTGGGGCTTCAATTTTTTTGTGTGTGCTGGTCTGAGAGTCTTCTGCTTGTCTGGATTTACTGAATATTTATTTGCTTACTGGATCTGCTCCAGAATCTTCAATAGACCGTCTTTTCCGTCTTGTTCACCCGCGGTGTAGCCGCGAAATATGGGTCTAACTTCCCACGTCTTTGGCACTGAACTTGAACTTCGTATTATCCTGCACACTTGCACAAAATCTAATCAAAAATAACAAGATGATTTTTTACAACGTATATATATATATTTTTTGTTTTGTTTTTCGGTTAGATTTATATTCACAAATTAACCCGAAATTACACAAAGAAATAAACTACCGTCTCCCCGGCAACGGTGCCAGTTGATTGGTAAAGTTTTTGCGTGTTCAAGTTTAGTTAATTACCGCAATCAAAACGGTTTCGCTTGTAGCTAGCCGGTTGAGTACGGGTCGTCCGCAGGGAGATGGGAATCTTTTTCTATGTGCTTTAACGAGTTAAGTCCAAAAGTCCAGATTTGTTTGTGATTAACTAGGTGTTAAAATGATATGTAAAGAGAGCTTGTTAGGGTTAAGATTAGGTTAGTTTGAGTTAGGAGTCGCTCACTTCTTTCGTTGCCACTCTTAATATCGGTGTTACGGTAATCGGCAACAACGGGGATTAGCACGACTAGGAAGGAACTTGCGAGTATAAGCTAGGCTTTCCAACGCATAAGTTCTTCCTTTTGGTGCTTGTCCGTCCGTTCTTGGCTCTTAGCCTTAACCTCCGGTTAATTCAACCACAACCGGTCTCACTACGGAATCACCGCTATCATGTAGGATAGGGTGCCGTAGGGAGCGGATTGTGGTTCAATTAACGGGAGTTCGATTTAAGATGTTGGGCAAGGAAAGAGTGAGAGAGATTTCCTTCTCTCAAACTTCCCTTATCCTACCCTAACAAGTATGGAAACTACTCACCCATTACAAGAAGAACGAAAAATAAAACAAAGGAGGAAGATAGAAAGAAGGAGATTAGAAGATAACAACTAGCTATTTGCGACCTCACCTTGGCGAGGATCAAACGTAAGCATCATGGTTGTTTAAGGATAAAGGAAAAGAGAATAAGAAAGAAACAACAATAAATAACAACAACTAAATTATCAATTGAAGATTACAAGTAATTAACATAACAAGAGCAAGACAAGTATAATAACAAAAAAACTTCTTTATTCATCATTCTTCACTGACAAAAGCTCACTACAAGTTTTTCAATGGAGAAGAGATGAGAAGAGGAAGAAGAATAACAAGTATTCTAAAACCTAAAATACAAGATTAAGCACCCTTGGCTTTGGCAAGTTCTGGGCTATTTATAGGCAGGGAACTGGAAAATTAGGGCAACATTCTGAACCACATTGAAAAGACCAAAATACCCCTGAAAATTCTTCGTCTGATAAGCCCGTACGGCCGCGGTTCCGCGGCCTAGACCGCCTATTGGCCGCGGAACCGCGGCCATATAGAGGAGTTAGCCCCTCGGGTTTTGTGTGGTGTCCTGGTCTGCTTTTCTCTGTAGTTTGGCATATGTTTTTTCTGATAATCTTTCCACATTTCTTCCAGAATTTTAGTAGATAGAAAAGTGATTGGATGTGGATCTTTTTGTCATGATTTTCTTGAGCTCCGTGTAGATTTCTTGGATCTTGTGTTGCCATTGAGCCTTGTGCATGAAACTGACATTGATTTGCCATTATGTCTTTTAAACTGGTGTGCGGCAACATACGGATAGAGAGCGGAGGCCCGTGTTTTATCTGTGGTTGGAAGGAACCCGGGTTTTGTCGTGTTTTTCCATGAATTTCACCGTTTAGAGCCGAGAACCTGTATCCTGCAATTGACTAGCAAACACGGCTCAAGAGTACCTACCGATATGCAATGTGATAAAAATTGGGCTGTATAAAAATGCAAAAATCTGATATGAACAGTGCTCATCATAGAGCGCACCATATCCAATTAGGTGTGATTCCTCCGCTCCGATACATCGTTGTGTTGTGGTGTATACGGAGGAGTAAGCTGAGAGAGAATCACATTCTCTTTTAGATAGTCCAGGAACTCATTGCTCAAGTATTCTCCTCCTCGATCAGATCGAAGTATTTTAATACTTTTACCCGTTTTGTTCTCAACTTCATGCTTATATTCTTTGAATTTCTTAAAAGCTTCATACTTGTGTTTTAATAGGAACACATGTCCGTATCTTGATAGATCGTCAGTGAATGTAATGAAGTACGAGGAACCATTCCTGGCATGTGTAGACATGGGACCGCATACATCACTATGTATCAGTCCCAAGTGTTCCGTAACTCTTTCTCCGTATCCAGTAAATGGAGTTTTTGTCATCTTTCCTTTGAGACATGAATGGCAAGTTTCATAAGATGATAATTTGAACGGATTCAAATATCCATCCTTATGTAACTTAGCTAGTCGTGTCGCATTGATATAACCTAGTCTACAATACCACAAGAATGATTCATTCATTTCTGAACTCTTCCTCTTGTGTGTGTTTTGTATGTTAAGAACTGTGTTTTGATTCAGAACATATAAACCTTTACATAACGCACCAAACCCAATCAACACTTGATTTAGGTAAATATTCATAACATTATTCTCTACTACAAAGTTATATCCTTCTTTATCTAATAAAGAAATTGATATTAAATTGCATATCATAGAGAGTACGTAATAACATTCGTTCAAGATCAAAGTATTTCCATTTGGTAATACTAGGTGATATTCACCAACTGTTTTGGCTGCAACACTTGCACCATTCCCTACTTTTAGAGAATGATCACCTATTCCCAGTTCTCTACCTTTCCTTAGCCCATGCAACATATTACATATGTGGGATCCCGATCCGGTATCTAATACCCAGGACGTAGAGTATACTGAGAAACAGTTCTCGGTAACTAACACACCCAAAGAAGATGCATCAATATGCTTATTCTTCATTTGGGTGGCGTGGAAATCCGGATATTTTCCTATTTCCTGCTCGGACTTATAACAATTATAAGTTGGAGCAGAATCAACGTTCCCCAGCTCAGTATAACAAGCGGGTTCGGTCAATACATCCATATTATTATCTTGATTAAGGCCTGACATGGTCGCTACCTGGAGAGAGAGAGAAGAAAACACTTAGCGTATGCTCTTGCAAGATTAGATTAGTTATTATCTTATCTAATCAGGATGGCTCCCACTGTTTTTATCAAATCTTCCTTCAAACCCTAAAAGGTAAGACTAGCCGGGATTAATTACACCTTACAAGTTTGCCAATCTTTCGGCCAGGCCAGTGTCGGTACTTTGAGGGAGATTCCCCGTGCTTTCGCACGGACCTAATTAAAATAAACCTCGTTTTCCCGGGGGCGTAACCCCGTTAACACCTTTCTAGACTCCTACTTAATTGGCTAATTGTGATGTGTAAAATTCTCCCAGGAGTAACTCTTACTCGCAGTGGGTATCGGAATCCAACTATCTCATAGAAGGTATGCAATCTCATTGCAAATTTCAACACTTGAAATTCCCGATAATATTTTACCCCAAGTGTCTTATGACCTTGACGGAGGCCAACAAACCATAGGTTGCTAGTCAAGTTCAACCCGTACATTTCATGATTGAATTAAACCCACCCGCACGACCCTTGACGGAGGCCAACAAAGTCGCACGACTACCCTAATCCAATCTCATCTTATGTTGCAAATAAGCACTAGTTAGCTACCGCACACTACGCCTTGACGGAGGCCAACAAACGCAACACGGATACTAAGTAGTATTTATCTGAAATGACGAAGGGCTACGACAGGTTTTTAAGGAAACCTTTTGCGTAATGAACTTGATATCGCTGTAGAATCGAGTGATTTTTGAAAAGGAGTGTTTTTGAGGATTTTTACTAGTTTTGCTAAAGAGGTCACTCCCGGTGAAGGGATCTCGGCTCTTTCCTTATCGAATAAGGTGCAGGATATTTCACAAATACCACTATGCAAAACTAGAACTAAAAGAAGCAATTAAAAGAAAAAACTGAGTGGGTTGTAGCATCTGCTATTTTTGTTAAAGAGGTCACTCCCGGTGAAGGGATCTCGGCTCTTTCCTTATCGAATAAGGTACTGGATATTCTACAAGGAATACTGCTATGCAAAGCAAAAACTAGAGCTACCATTTTTGAAAATTTGATTCCACAACATCTTTTTGGCTTCTTTTCTTTCGTTAATCTCATTAATGATGTCACATCATTTATTCATCCTAAGCATCACAGAAGAAACGAAAATACAACGTACGCTTATGCCATCCACATTCGCCATAGTGTCCCGTTATGCACCGTTAGGTTACTTAACTAACGGCACAGCGGGGCGGGACTAGCGCGGGTGCAAAACATAAGCAACGTTTATTATATATCATATATATAATAATAAAGGATTCGTCTCACGCATATAAAGTGATCACATCACAGAATATCAACAGCAGAAGATAACATATGAAATATTGGATATGCTAAGAATTTCGTGTTTTAAATTAAGCCAGTATAAAACACGGATTCCACGGTCGTGATGAATAGCCAAACCCACATGCCTAGACCCCTAAGAGAGCGGCAAGCAACCCTACCAATTCTAGAGTTAGGAGACCTGGTCTCGACTCCTCGAGATGGTCTTCCACTGGACTCTAGAACCCGGTTACTTATGCCCCCCACCTTGGGTCTATCTTAATGCGGAAAAGTAAATAATATACAACAATAGTGACAACATCCTCAACCCGGAAGTTCCCTAATAAAAGAATATTACATACAAGTTTTTACATGAATGAATATGAAAAAAAAACTCTCATCTCATATAAAAAAAACCCGGCTATTCAAAACACGACGATCCAATATAACATATCACAGCAACACATAACATCACATGTCATCAATGTAAGTAAATATGCGTATCCCAATTGTCGTTGACATATAGCAACGAAACCAGCGATACACCATATATTACACTTACTGTCGCAGAAAAGAAAATGTCAAACTACAACATTTGGAATCCACAATCACCTTAGATATCATAAACCCGAAATATCACATACCTCGGATTTCATGCCTAACAATATGAATTCCTAATATTGAATCACATTCCACAAATAGCTTAGACGGTGTTAAACATTCCGATCGAATCAACAAACACCCAAAATTTCTCAAAAAGCTCAACACTTGAGCGCAGTTTAAAAATACTCAGAACATGCCACAGTACCTATGGATCAACCGTAGAAGGGTCAACCCTTGCCTCACCTATGGCGCCGCGGAACTACCGCAAACCCTAGGGTTTGGCGACGATTCTTACGGTCATAGAATCGAGTTAGGGTTTCGTTCTTCTAGAGGGTCCATCGCATTACTTGCATGATTTTTGAATGTTCTTTAACTTAGAAAAATCCAACTCTAGGAAAATTTCCAGCGAGGTTTAAAGTGGGTATTTGATATTCGTTCGAACTTTTTAACGCCGTCTAAATAACCCGAAATAAAGTTAGAATTACGACTACGAAACACTCCGAATTGCCTTTATATAAAATTAACATCTCATGCAATTTTAGAAAAAACAAGCAACACTTGAAACACCAAAACCCAAAGACTAGAACACAGAACAAGAACGAACCCAAACTGACATGAGGGGGCCGGCCAGCTCGAAATTTTGAGGTATCTCGGCGGGAGAAAACCGGCCAATTGGGTTCGTGTTTGTCCAGTGTTCATATTACATCTCATATAACATTCTGCAGTTGCTTAAAAAAAATTCGAAGACTTAAAATTTTTGACAGAAACTGGGTTTTAGTTTCGAGTGTTTCGGAGTTGTTTCGGTTTCGTAATTCTACAACTATCGTCTAATTCTCTAGCTTGGCTCTGATACTACTATAGGAATGCCTAGCACGACAGCAAGGTTTCGGGAGGCATCGTCCATGCCATATTCAAAAATTTGACATGTTAAACAATCCTAACCCTAGAATCTTAACTAGAGATTTAGACAATACAACATGTAAACTACTTTACATCTAAGTGAACATGGAATACAACCTTTGTAGACCGGTCCTTTACTTCAATAGCTCTTTGTAGTAGTCCCTTCGCTCCAAGTAATGAACTTCCTGACTCTAGAATGGCTCCACAAGATGATAGGAACAGCTTGCACGAAATCTTCGAGGCCGAAGATGATCTACGTCGAGGAGACACTAACCCAAGCTACCTCTTCACTAATTAGGGATTAGTGAAGCTAACACCCTAAACTAAATGGCTAATCTAGTAGAGGATGATGAAGTAGGATTTTTGCTCATTTTAGAATTAATTTTCTCACTATTATTCTTCTCCTCTTAAAAACCTAGAGAGCTAAGCTCTTGATGAAGAAGAAGATGAAGAGATAATTTTATGGCAACCATGGGTGAGAAAATATCTCATATAACTCATGTAGAGACTTTAACATGGGTTTAGATAATGGTTAGGTTAAAAAATATCTAAGGAAAGACAAAACTAGTGGACTAAGTCAATGGGTCTACAAGCTTCCACAAGCTTCACCCATGTGACTAATTTCCAAATAATTTGGATTTACCTTAAATAAATAAACCTTGCATTATCATGAGCATGGTGTGAGTCTCATACACCCATGTAGTGTGTATCATCAAGCATGACACAAAAAAGAAAACACAAATAATATATATCACATATATATCAAGTGTGCACATGTGAGAAAAAGAAATGCTTAAGTGAGAAAATATAAGTTAATGTAAATTAATATATCAAATATATAATTGTACATTAAATCATTAAATCAATACTTGATTTAATAATCCGGCTATATCACATACAACCGACTAATATTATTTGTATCCACCTATCGAATCAACACTTGATTCGATAACCCGGCTATATCACATATAACCGACCGATACGAATAAATCGCGAGGATAGAATACGGTATCATATTAATCTCGGTCCCTCACATATCACATATGTGCTCCTACTTCATTTTGCCTGAGCCAGCAAACCTCTGTGTAGGACTCTAAAGACTCGTCAATACGCCGGCAGTAGGTGATGATCATATCAAGCACCCACAAGCTGTCAGCGGTACTAGCTGGACGTAACAGGTAGCCGGGTATTGAGCGATCAGAAGATCAACAAGCAAGCCTTCTCATACTCCTGTAAGGCCTGTCAGTTACATTACCGTACAGTCCGGTCTCTTCGTCTGATATGTCGCATATCCAGTTTAGGGGTGGTAAACGTCAGACCCCAGTAACCGATAAGTCGTGCCGATGTGTGGCTCATAATGGGTCGAGAAACTACTGATAACACTTACCAGTAGATCTCCGTATCAGCCCTGGCCAGGGACTTCCTGTTATGGCCAATTGAGCACAGCGCAACATCAACCCCCAAAACCGGGAGAGACGAATCCCTTCGTATCGCTCATTGCCTCCATGTGATTCGGGACTGTACCCAAAAGCCACCATTTTGCACGTTCTCTTGAACGTGGTAAGGTGGAAATCAAAGCACAGTGGGAATCACACAAGACTCTTTGACGATCTCGGGTCTACAGACTAACCTGTACCAGTGTCACCAGAGAACTGCTATCTGACGATAGGTATAATACCAACTAGGAGTTCTCGGCGAGTCCGTTCAGTGTACCCAGTCTCCAGTGAGCACCCGTATACCATCTTTGGTGTCAAACACCAATGGATGTGGGATCATCCATCGTCCATCATATGTGTCAAGAAGCGTATACGCTAGTCTACTCTGGAATATCGATGCCCTGTCTCGATACACCCTCGACTAGAAACAATTATAGGATGTACTTGTGGACTACCCTGGGCCTACTAGTATGATATCCATCATAGTCCTAGCAGTCAAGTACACATCCTAAGGCTTTATCAATATGTGAGAGCAAGACAGTATCATAATACAAGTCTACATGTTAAGACAAAGAGCAATCAGATAGCATACCATCATGTCGAGCAAGAAAGTCCTCTCTATATACATCCAAGCATCTACTATAATATACATCACATGTACAAAAATGGCCTCTAGGGAATACATATAAATAACACGTACCACTTTGTTAGCCTTCGTCAAGGGTATGTACGGGTGGGTTCAAATTAACCTGGACAATGATGGGTAGAACTTGACATGCGACTTTTGATTTGTTGGCCTTCGTCAAGGTCATAAGAGCATGGGGCAAAAATCCACATCGGGAGTTTTTAAGGAAACTGAAACTTGCTAGTGATGTATACCATTTGGAGTGTAATAATATTGGTTGGTTTCCTTCAAGATTATCACACAATGATATTTGGATCCCGATCCTACTGTGAGTATATGCTACTCCTCTGGAGATTTTTTCACTTAACGATTAATGCTATAAACCAAGTAGGTGCCTAGAACAGTGTTAGCGGGGATACTCCTCCAGGGAAAATAGGTTATTTAATTAAGGAACTTCACGAAAGCATCGTAAAACCTCCCTTGAAGTACCGACACTAGCCTGGCTGAAAGGTTAAGCAAGTATTGTACGGTGAGATTAATCCTGACTAATTCTTCTTTTATAGTTTGAGGAAGGATTCGAGAAACGGTGGGAGCCAACCTGTTTAGATAAACTAAAAACCAATCTAAACTTGCAAGAGCATCATGCTAAAGTGTTTCTTCTCTTTCTCCTAACTACAGCAGCCAGTTGACCGTGCCTAGGTTACAATTAGCTAATAAATTGACTGGGCCAGACTATATTGACTGGTAAGGGTTTGTCCAGATGTCCATTGCCTGTGACAAGCTAGACCACCTCATTACTACTCAAGCCCCCACCGTCCCAGGTCCAGTTTTCACAACCGCAGATATTGATATCTGTAAAACAAGGGAAAAGGATAGTGCGAATGCCAAGTGCCTCGTGTTGGACTCATTAGATGGTGAAAACCAGAAGCAGCACGAGAAGATGGACTTAGCTTCCATCTTCCTCCATAACAAATATTTATATGGAGAGAAATCTCGTATCGCAAGATATGAGACCTCGAAGGAATTGCTTCAAGCGAGGTTGGCTATCGGGTCGTCTGTAGGGGACAACGTCCTTACGATGACTAGCTATATTGATGAGCTCATGGACCTAGAGACCACGTTGGAGAACCAATCATATGCTGACTTGATTCTACAGTCCCTACCTTCTACTTACACCATAAAGAAAACCAGGGAGACACCCGCCCTGCTTATTCGGGAATCTTCCTCTTCTGGATCCAAGGCGAAAGCAAAGGGTGAGAAGAAGAAGACCTCCACAAAGCCGATAGGCGGTGTCAGTAAGGTAGAAGGAAAGGGCAGGGCAAAAGTTTCAGGGTTAACAGTAGGGAAGGAGGGATGTTCCTATCATCACCGGAAAGGGCATAGGCAGAAGGAATGCAGTCCTGGGAAAGCCAGAATCCAGGATCCGAAGCATGTTGTGGCTTCGGCTTCGGGTGTGTTTGTAATTGAAAACTGTATGTCAATTAACTCTTCTTCCTGGGTACTAGATACCGGATCAGGATCTCATATCTGTAATTCATTACAAGCTTTGAGAAACCGTAGAGTTATCAGGGCAGGTGATATGACTCTCAGAGTTCCTAACGGAATGAGCGTGGATGCTGAATCCGTAGGGAAATATCACCTAGGATTGACAAGTGGGCAGATATTGATTCTACGTAACTGTTTGTATGTACCTAGTCTAGCGTGTAATATCATATATATATCTTTACTTTCTAAAGAAGGATATGATTTTACATTTGTAAGCGATGTAGTCCACATCCACCTAAACAAGCTTTGATTGGGTCAGGTACATTAGATAATGGTATATACGTATTAAATCAAGCTCAGGTTTTCAGTGTCCAGAACACACTTAAAAGAAAGTCTCCGGAATTAAATCAGGCTTTCTTATGGCATTGTAGATTGGGTCACATCAATGAAACATGGTTGACGAAGTTACATAGAGAGGGATATTTGGATCCGTTCGAATATCAGTCTTATGCAACTTGTCAATCTTGTCTCATAGGAAAGATGACAAAGACTTCGTTCACTGGAAACGGAGTAAGAGCGAGCGAGCTCTTGGGACTCATACACAGCGATGTGTGTGGTCCAATGTCTACACATGCACAAAGTGGTTATTCCTATTTCATTACTTTTACGGATGACTTCTCTAGGTATGGACATGTCTTCTTGATGAAGCATAAATCCAAGGCCTTTGAGAAATTCCGGGGATATAAGAATGAAGTGGAAAAACAAACAGGAAAAAGTATCAAGACACTGAGATCTAATCGAGGTGGTGAATACTTAAGTGCCGAGTTCTTGGATTACCTAAAAGAGAATGGAATTCTATCTTAACTTACTCCTCCATACACACCACAACACAACGGTGTATCGGAAAGGCGGAACAGAACCCTATTAGATATGGTTCGTTCCATGATGAGTAACGCTGAGTTGCCGCAATCCTTCTGGGGTTATGCACTAGAATCAGCTGCATATCTTTTGAATAAGGTTCCCACCAAGACTGTGCCTACCACACCATATCAGATGTGGAGTGGGAAGAAACCATATCTTAAGTACCTTAAGATATGGGGATGTCCAGCTTTTGTAAAAAAGCAGCATGCGGACAAACTCGAGGCACGCTCAGTACTATGTAAGTTTGTGGGATACCCAAAGAACTCCACGGGGTATTTTTCCTATTACGCATAGGAACAAAAGGTTTTTGTTTCTCGTCATGCCCACTTCTTGGAATCTAAATTTTTAGAAAATCAGAAAAGTAGGAGCGCAATAGAACTAGAAGAAATTCCAGAACCACAAGCTATTATTGAAAGCATGGTAGAACCAGAGGTTTCAGAAGAACCGGACATCCTTGCGCCACTCTGCAGGACTAGTAGGCAGTCTCATCCGTCCGAGAGATACTACGGTTTTATCATAAATGGGGATCGAGAGGATTGCATCATTGATAATGATGAGCCTACTGGCTTCCAGCAAGCCATTCAGAGCGGTGACTCGGTAAAATGGTTAGATGCAATGCGGGCCGAGATGGAGTCCATGTACACCAAAAAAGTATGGACTTTGGACATTTCTCCAGAAGGGGTAAAACCCGTAGGCTACAAATGAATCTTCAGAAAGAAAATTGGTGTAGATGGACAGGTTGAAACCTATAAGGCTAGACTTATTGCAAAAGGTTTTCGTCAAAGACTTGGTTTGGACTATGATGAAACCTTTTCTCCAGTGGCTATACTCAAATCCATTCAAATCGTTCTTGCCATTGCTGCCTTCCACGATTATGAGATCTGGCAGATGGACGTAAAGACCGCTTTTCTAAATGGAAATTTGGAAGAGTGCGTCTATATGGATCAGTCTGAGGGTTTCATTCAGAGTGGGAGCAGCGGGAAAGTGTGCAAGTTGTTTAAGTCCATTTATGGACTAAAGCAGGCATCGCAGAGTTGGAAAATCTATTTTGATGAGACGGTCAAAGAATTCGACTTTATCAAAAATCCAGATGAACCATACATATATAGTAAGATTGTAGGGAGAACTGTGGTATTTCTCGTCTTGTACGTGGATGACATTCTCTTAATAGGAAATGACATTCCTATACTACAATCAGTCAAAGGATTCTTGTCACAGAGGTTCTCCATGAAAGTCCTGGGTGATGCCTCCTACATTCTGAGGATCCAGATCTATCGTGATAGATCTAAGAGGATGTTTGAACTTTCGCAGTCCAGGTACATCGACACCATACTGAAAAGATTTAGTATGGAAGATTCAAAGAGCGGTAATCTACCGTCTTGTCACAGAATCACCCTCTCCAAAGAGATGTCTCCCAAGACTGATTGGAAAGGGTTCACATGACAGCTATACCTTACACTTCTGCGGTAGGCACTATAATGTATGCGATGTTGTATACCAGACCAGATGTTGCTTATGCACTAAGCGTAGTAAGCCGGTATCAGTCAAACTCAGGGAAGAAGCACTTGATAGCAGTAAAGAACATTCTCAAGTACCTGAGAAAGACTGAGGAGATGTTCTTGGCGTATGGCGGAAAAGACCTCCAGATCGAGGCCTTTGCTGACTCCAGCTTCCAGAGTGACAAAGATGACTCTAATTCCATGTTCGGTTATGTCTTTACCCTCAATGGAGGGGTGGTCTGTTGGAAGAGCTCCAAGAAGGACACCGTTGCTGACTCGACGATGGAAGCGGAGTACATAGCTGCTTGTGACGCTGCGAACGAAGCAGTCTGGATGAGGAAGTTCTTAACAGAACTTCAGGTGGTTCCGTCCATTGTAGATCCAATACCTCTGTATTGCGACAACAACGGCGCTATAGCCTTAGCGAAGGAACCCAGGTCCCATCAGAAGTCCAGACACATCTTGAGGCGGTACCACCTGATCAGGGAGATCTTTGATCACCGGGAGATCGAGGTGAGGAGAGTAGATACGGAGAATAACACTATAGATCCACTCACAAAGGCCATCCCTCAGACACAGTTCGAGAGGCTAATCGAGATAATAGGTCTGTGATATACCAATACATGGCCTTAGTGCAAGTGGGAGATTGTTAGTGATATATGCCCTAGAGACCATTATTGTATCATACATGTTTGTATATTACTTAATGGAAGCTTGAGATATTCACAGTTGTATTGACAGTCTTGCTCAAAATGGTAGTATGCTACTTGGTTTGTTTCTACCTCAATATATGCATGTGTTTCTTTTAGCATATCTATTATACATATTGGTAGAGCCCTTAGGATCTTTACTTGATTACCAGCGTTGTGATGGCAGTCACACTAGTGGGGGCTGGGTAGTCTATAAGCACATCCTTATACAGTCCCTAGTCGTAGGATTATTGAGACGGGGCATCGATACTCCGGAGTAGACTAGTGTATACGCTTCTCATCCCAGCATGGGAGATGGTCTGTCCCACAGCCATTAGTATGTCGTACTAGAGATAGTATGCAGGTGCTCATTAGGTTATGAGTACACTGGACAGGACTCGTCAGGAACTGCTGGTGGGTATTATACCTATCGTTGGGTAGCAGTTCCCAGGTGACATGAGTACAGCTTAGTCCGTCGACTTGACACTGCTACTTCGCCTTGAGTGTATTCTCACTGTTCTTTGATTACTACCCTACCACGGCTCAAAGGAGTCGTGCAAACAGGTAGTAGTTGGGTGCAGTCCCGAAGCACTTGGAGGCAGTGGCGGTTAGATAGGATTCGTCTCTCCCAGTATTGGGGGTTGATATCACGCTGTGTTCGGAAAGCCATTACACAAAGTCCCTGGCCAGGGCAAGCAAGATTTACTGGTAGGTATTCCAGTAGTTTCTCAGGGTGTTTTGGGCTACACTTCGACATGACTTATTGCGCTATTAGGGGTCTGACGATTATTACCCCCTAGGCCCGGTATGCGATACTCTTAGACGAACAGACCGGACTGTACGGAGATTGTCACAGACAGGCTCAGTAGGAGTTCGGATGACTTTGCTCATCGGCCTTCTTATCGACAGATACCTGGGTAGCCGTTACGTGCAATTAGTACCGCTTACGGCTTGTGGTTAAACCCACTACCAACGTACTGTCGAGTCTTTAGAGTCCCACACAGAGGGTTTTCCTGCATCGGGAAAAAGATGTAGAGGCCGTATGGTTTTACGGCGGGGCTTCGATCACTTACGTGAGTCGAGAGGTGGTGCTCCACCATCTAAGGACATATCATGGTGGAATGAAGATGTAAAGGCTGCTATTAAAATTAAAAGGGATTCTTATAAAGATTTGAAGAAAAGTAGAGATGTGGAAAGATTTGAATAGTACAAAATGGCTAAAAAGGAAGTTAAGAAAGCTGTTCAGGAAGCTAAATCTAAGGTCTACAAGGAGGTGTAAGAGAAATTAGACACTAAAGAGGCTGCAAATGATATATACCGGATTGCTCGGATGCGGGAAAGGAAGACTAGAGACTTATGTGCGGTGAAGTGTATCAAAAATGAAAATAAGAAGGTTTTAGTTCGAGATGAGGATATCAAGGAAAAATGGAGAGATTATTTTGACAAATTGTTCAATGAGAGCTTTACTAAGAATTTGGATGGACTTGTCATTCAATTTCAAGATATAAACCGTGATTTCATGCGTAAAATAAGATTTCCTGAGGTTAAAGAAGCTTTGAACAGAATGGGTTTAAGAAAAGCGGTTGGTCCTGACGGGATTCCTATCGAGATTTGGAGATGCTTAGGAGAAATAGGCGTTAAATGGCTAACAGATCTGTTTAATAAGATTTGGCAGACAAAAAAGATGCCAAATGAATGGAAGAAAAGTATCCTTGTACCTATCTACAAGAACAAGGGTGACATTCAAAGTTGCTTAAACTACCGTGGAATAAAACTGATGTGTCACACCATGAAACTTTGGGAGAGAGTGATTGAACACAGGCTAAGGAAGGATATTAAGATAACAAAGAACCAGTTTGGGTTCATGCCTGGACGATCGACGACAGAGGCTATTCATTTGCTTTGTCAACTTGTCGAGCATTTTCGAGAGAGGAGAAGAGATTTGCATATGATATTTATTGATTTAGAAAAAGTGTACGACAAGGTACCTAGAGAGGTATTATGGGAGACAATGATGAAGAAGGGGGTCCCCGTCAAGTATATTGACATAATCAAGGATATGTACGATGGAGTAGTGGCAAATGTCAGAACTTGCGGCGGATTAACGAGTGATTTTTCGATTACTATTGGTTTACATCAAGGATCTGCATTAAGTCCATTCCTGTTTACCATCGTGATGGATGAGCTTACTAGAACTATCCAAGATGAGGTACCTTGGTGTATGCTATTCGCTGATGATATTGTTCTAGTAAATAAGACGAAAGCAGGGGTTAATGCCAAATTGGAATTATGGAGGAAAACATTGGAATCTCGGGGATTCGGATTGAGCAGGTCCAAGACAGCATATATGCACTGCAAATTTAGTAGCCAGAGAAGTCAAAACCATATTGGTATAACATTGGAAGGGCAAGAGATATCACCGAGCGACCAGTTTAGATATCTAGGTTCCATCATCCAAAAGAATGGGGAGATCGATAGTGATGTTAATCAAAGGATCCAAGCTGGTTGGTTGAAATGGAGGAGTGCAACAGGGATTTTGTGTGATCGTAACTTTTCGTTAAAATTGAAAGGGGAGTTTTATCGGAGCGCTATTCGGTATGCCTTATTATATGGTACAGAATGCTGGGCTCCTAAGAAGCATCATACACAGAAGATGCACGTAGCGGAGATGCGCATGCTTCGTTGGATGTGCGGTAACACTAGAAAAGATAAGGTGCGAAATGAGGATATTCGTGCAAAAGTTGGTGTAGCACCTGTGGAGGAGAAGATGCGGGAAAACCGGCTAAGATGGTTTGGTCATATGCGACGCAAACCTATGGAAGCACCGGTTCGACGAATAGATACTCTCGATATGGGCAAGGGCAAAAGGGCAAAAGGGAGACCGAAGAAAACATGGATGGAGGTGATACGAAACGATATGGTTACCAAAGGACTCAATGAAAGTATATTGTTCGATAGAAGTGAGTGGAGACAAAGGATTCATGTGCTGGACCCGGCGTGATTCTCATGTTGGTTCATGTAGCCTACCCCATATGCTTGGGATAAAAGGCTCAGTTGTTGTTGTTGTTGTTGTTGCTTCGATCACTTACGTGTACTTGTGCACGTATGATGTTCGGGCGGATAATACTAGTGGGCTTTGGCTTAAGCCGGAACCTAGTATTATATTGATGGATTATTTTCGTCTCATTGTATTCGTATTCTTCGGAATACGGATGCGGGTATGTATATACGGATGAGGGGTATTCTTGTAATTCTCTCAAGATTGCTTCTAGAAGGAGACACCTCATTAGGGTTTTTATCTTTTGATTAAAACAATTATGAGGTGGAAAAATGAATTGTTATTTTTTATATATGATAATTGAAGCAAGGCTACTTGGTTTGACTATTGAGGCATGGTTTGACTTAGATATTTTGTGAGATATTTTTATGGCATAAGATATTTTGTGTGAGATATTTTGGGCATGGTTATAGTCATATCAAGATAGCCATATTCCATGATCATTATCAAAAACACTTTCTCTTTCCTCAAGTGATCTTCTTCTTCCTCTAAACCCCAAAAGGCTCATGAGTTGAGAAACCTAGGTTTTCAAGAGAAAAACTAACCCATCTTCTTTCTCTACATCACCTAGGCCATCTAGTTTAGCGAACTAGGTGCCCTAGTTACCTCGGATTTGAGGTTGGAGCTCGGACTATAGACTCTTGGGTGGATCATCTTTGACTCGAGGAAGCTGACAAGGAAGCATCGATCCGTTATGATCCTCGGAGCTCACGATGACGAGGAGGACAGCAAAGAAGACCTGAAGGACTTGTATCGTGAGGTATAAACTCCTTTCCGAGTAGTTAACCTCTTTACAAGCTTAGCTAGTTAGGATTTAGCAACGATCCTGGAGTTCAAGTCTGTGTTGCGAGCTTTGAAAATTGTTTTAAAAATATTCCGCCCCCTGCGAACCCGTAGGGTGCGCGACATCGATTTACAGTTAGAATAGCAATCTTATACCTGTACATCTTAACAGTTCAATTCTCAATACTTGTTATACTCCTGTCTTTCTTTTGGGACTTACCGAGCGCTAGTTCGCTGACGACATTCTGGAGGTTGAGGCACCCGGAGGTCAAGCAATTCCAGGCACTGCACCCGAAACATTTTTCTGGGCAAGAGAGCCCTCTAGAGGCAGAGGAATGGGCTTAGTCTATCAAAGATGACCTGGCAGCAGCACAAGTGCCAGAGATTGCTTGGGTGAGAGTTGCAAAGCTGCAGCTAACAAATAACGCCAGAGTCTGGTGGAAGGCTGAAGAAAACCGACTCGCCCAACCGATTGAATGGAGGACATTTCGCGATATGTTCGACGCGAAATACTTACCTGAGACTGTCCGTTTCGACATGGAACAACAGTTCATCCACTTACAACAAGGCTCAATATGGAGCAAATCCATGGATGAATACGATGCTGAGTCTACCATGCTTAGCAGGTAAGACATGTCTCGATATTCAATTTCCTGATATCATATACTACACTGCTAACACAAGATCGTAACAGGTTCGCGGCACACCTCATCCCGACTGCTGAGATCTGGGAACGACGATTTCAGCAAGGGTTGGACCCGGAAATCCAAGCTGCACTCGCTACAGGGGATTTCCCAACCCATAATCTCGCTCTGAAGGCCGCCCTACGTTATGAGGGAGTGGTGAAGAAGAAGAGAAGACCTCAGGTTGCCGGTGTGAAGCGCCCTGCCACTCAAATGGTAGGAGGAGCCTCTTCCAGGCCAACTTTTGCACCTAGGAGACCGGGAGTAACCTTTAACCGGCTCAATCCATACTTTTGCTTCTATTGCAAAAGGAATGGACACCTGGTGAAAGACTACAGGCATGTAAATGGCCTGTGTTTCCATTTGGAGTGACCAATGCACCTACTATATTCATGAATCTGATGAACTAAGTTTTCCGAGAGTACTTAGACATGTTCGTTGTTATTTTCATCGAAGAAATCCTGGTGTATTCAAAGAATCGGAAAGAACACGCCGAGTATTTACGGATTGTCCTGGAGATATTGCGACAGCATCAACTCTATGCCAAGTACAGCGAGTGTGAATTTTGGCTAGATCAAGTCGGATTTCTTGGACACATTGTTTCAGGCGAAGGAATCTCAGTAGATCCGGCTAAGGTGTTAGCTGTCAGCGAATGGCCGACACCAAAGACGGTAAAGGATATTCGAAGTTTTTTGGGATTAGCAGGATACCGCCGAAGATTCATTGAAGGTTTCTCGAAGATTGTAGCACCCCTGACCAAGCTCACATGTAAAGATGAAGCATTCGTGTGGTCACAAGTATGTGAACAAGCTTTTGTAGAACTCAAGTCGAGGTTAACTTCAGCTCCTATTCTCGTAATACCGGATCAATCTGGAGCTTTCGTCGTACATTGTGATGCGTTCGGTAAGGGATTAGGATGTGTTCTACATCAGCATGAAAAAGTTGTAGCTTTTTCATCAAGACAGCTGAAAGTTCATGAGCGCAACTATCTAACACATGATCTGGAGTTGGCAGCCGTTATCTTTGCACTTAAGATTTGGCGCCGCTATCTTTTGGGAGAACGAGTGGATATATACACTGACCACAAGAATCTGAAGTGTGTATTTACTCAGAAGGAATTGAACATGCGGCAGAGAAGATGGCTAGAACTCATGGAGGACTTCGACATCAACCTATAATATCATCCAGGGAAGGTGAATGTAGTTCCTGATGCACTTAGCCGCCAGCCATTAGCAATAAATCTCACCGCTCAGTGGAAGCTACAGCAGGAATTGCAGATTGGCGATCGAAATAGTTATGCCAGGTAACGCTTCGTATTTGATGAACTTACAAGTCCAGTCTACTATTGTCAATCAGATCAAGGCAGCTCAAGCAAATGATGCCAAGCTACAAAAGATCCGAGAACAAGTAGAAAGTGGACTTCGAACAGACTTCATCATTCATGAAGATGAATCCTTACGATATGGAAGTAGATTGTGTGTACCAAACAGCCCAGTTCGAGAAGAGTTGATGAAAGAAGCTCACGGCTCTTCTTATTCTGTACACTCCGGTGGTACCAAAATGTATACGGATCTACGGAAATACTACCGGTGGCATGGAATGAACCGTGAAGTAGTCAGAAGCGTAGCCAAGTGTTTGGTGTGTCAACAAGTAAAGGCTGAACATCACAGAACTGCTGGTCTACTTCAGCCGTTACCCATCCCAGAATAGAAATGGCAGCACATTACCATGGACTTCGTGACTGCCCTTCCTTGCAGCACGAAGGGTAACGAAGCAGTATGGGTTATTGTGGATCGACTCACAGAGTCGGCTCACTTTATTCCTTTTCGAGTTGGCCAATCTACCGAGACATTAGGAAAGAAGTGCATGGAGGTGAGCATGAATCTAAAGTAAGATTTAACTCTTTCAAATGTACTATTTTTTATACCCATGAACTCATGCAAGAGATCATGAGATTACATGAAGTACCGGTTTGCATCCTCTTCGATCGTGATACCAGATTTCGATCACAGTTTTGGCAAAGTCTGCAAGCTAGCCAGGGAACGAGTCTGAACTTCAGCACGGCTTATCATCCACAAACGGACGGAAAGTCGGAGCGAACAATTCAGATTCTGGAAGACATGCTAAGAGCTTGTATGTTATATTTCGGAGGTTTGTGGGAAGATCTCCTACACCTTATGGAGTTTTCATACAACAACAGCTATCAGGAGATCATTGGAATGGCACCATTTGCAGCACTCTACGGAAGAAAGTGTCGTTCACCACTAAGTTGGGATGGCATCGGAGATCGTGAACTCCTTGAACCAAAGATGACGTGGCAACTTTGGATGTAGTTCGCACGATAAGAGAAAGAATGCGCATAGCCCAAGACCGACAGCAGCATTGGGCTGAGGCAAAACGTCGAAACCTGGAGTTCCAACCCGGAGACCATGTTTTTCTGAAGATTTTCCCAAACCGAGGAGTGATCCGCTTTGGTATGAGGGGTAAGCTCAGTCCTAAATACATAGGACCGTTTGACATACTCGAACGAGTCGGAGAAGTGGCATACCATTTGGCACTACCATCCTCATTGGAAGGAGTGCACAACGTGTTCCACATATCCTAACTACGAAAATATGTGAGAGACCCTAGCCACATTCTTGATCACTCCGAGCTCACTGTACAAACAGACCTAGCTTGTGAGCAACAACCCGTCGAAAACCTGGACCGAAAAGTGAAGACACTGCGGAACAAGGAAGTAGACTTGGTCCGAGTGATGTGGAGAAAAGATTCGCCTGGAGAATCAACATGGGAACAAGAAGATGACATGCATGCAAGATACCTGTCACGTCCCGAAAGTACGGAACCTGACCGGCACTTAAACTACGAACGTCTCGAGTCGTACGTAATCTAAGTAAACCGAAAACCCAGAAATCCAAACCAAGAAAAGTAGTAGAGTGAAGGAAAACCAATTTAAAACAAGTATTTTTAATAGTACAAGCCGAATTATGCGGTTTTAAAGAAACATCAAAAATTTCCTGAAAATTTCGGCAGAGTCTCCTTTGTAAATACTGGCCCCCAAACGGGATACAACATGAATAGTATACGAAATCAAAAAAGGCATCCCCAAGCGGGAGCTAGCTCTTCGTCAATCGACGGTCACAACCACACAAGCAATATAATATACAACGCCAAGGGCGAGGATCAAAACTCAAAAGGAAACGCAAAACAACAAGAATTCCACAGAAATACAACGCGCGACTCTAAGGTCGAAAGAATAAACATCACCGGTCTCTATCTCAAATAAGTACATTTTGGTTGATGGAACTTCTAGATACAACAGAAAAATGATATACAAGATATATAATGGGGGTACGATACAAGTAAACCCACCTACTAGCAAATCACCCGAAGGAACTGTGTCCGCAAAGCCGTAATGAAACCTGTACGGCAAACCTGCAAGAAACTGGGGCACAACGGGGGTGAGTTGCCAACTCGTGAATAGAAAAACATCTATGAATAGGAATCACATGTATGACGCAATCCTAGGTCATACGATCAACATATATCCTCAAATATGTACAACATGCAGCCTATAACAAAGGCTAGGGTAAATATCTAACCCGGGTGTAATCTCATGTGCCCGTGTCAGTGCCTCAGATAGCAATATATCATATGAATGGGGTATGAATGCATGAAAACAGAATACATATAAATGAAGAGACTGTTTTCATAATTTAGTGAGATTTCCTTTGTATTTTTAAAATGAGGTATCATAATGAAATCAGCATAAAACAGTGCCTAGCTTCGGCACAAAACGTAATCCCAATATCTCGATATCTCTGTATCACAGTCTCTGTACCTCCATATCTCGAAATCTCAATGTCTCAATCACAAAATCTAGGGCGCCGTCAGTCCAGACCGGCCCCTACCATCCATCTCAAGACCACGACGGTATCCTCCAGATATCCGACGCGTCGGGTAATATCACCGGTAGGTAGCGCTCCCCTGCCAGGCTCACATCGTCATCATCACGCGGTTCTTGCCCCGGGGTACCTTACCGGGTCCACCATGTACTCGAAACGGTTCATCCAACTCCTCGAATCGGGTCTCGAAATCCATCAGCAAACTCATGGTGGACGACTCATACATCGTGGGAAAAACCGCGCTTTTCATTTAAAAAGAGAAAGAAGAAGTTTGTATATGTTTTGCGGTTTTCCCCAAATCCAGAAAATCTCATGGAAATCCGAATCCAAAACCTCAATAGCACGTAAAAAGTGAATATATGCATGAGAATCCATGAATGCGGCATAACAATGAATAACGGTATGCATGAAGCGACAGTAATAACTACAATATCTAAGCTGGCATATAAGATAAGTACACTAATATCATGTCAAACTACTAACTATCAAGCAAAGATAAGCAATAATATTTTCTAGGGTGTGCGTGACATGGCAATTACCGATGAAGATGTGTGTGAGCCGGCAAGTAAGTGTACGTGGTACATACGCATCATCGGTAATGGTGCTGGTGTCCTAACAACATAATATCAACAATGCAATATGAAATAACAATGTAAGTATGCGATGCGGAGCGAGCAACCAAAATGAGTGGGAGCTAAATATTAAACAATGGTGCCATTTGAAATAACACGAATCGTGGGGTTTTGAAAATAGGGGCTACGGTGTTTTTCTAAGAAAAGATACGTCTTTTGAAATATCCGTAGATCCCTTGACTTATCTTTTAAAATAACCACGATCTGCTAGTTTTGAAATAGGTAGGAGTCTAATCTAATCTAACAACTACACTAAACTATACGGCTGAACTAACAAGCTGAACTACAGGTAAGGAAACCGCCTATCAACTGAGTCGATACATATACATACCTGTATACGTATAGTCGGTGATCCCGCCTCAATAATATCATATTCGATACCCTATCTATAATCAGGCATCCCAAATCAAGAGTGCGGATCAATCATCAATATAGCTCGTACGTAAATCCGTCGTACGGCATCCCAAATCTGGGTACGGGTCAATATCACATTCATCATACTATTCACCTGGTATCCTCTTTATCAAATAGCATGATCGGGGTACTGATCTACGTCTAGTATAATACTGATACCGCCTAAGTATGCATGCACGTGTGTGAAACACTACGTCAAGACCCGTTACAACGTCATGTCGTATCTCAAATACGAACCCTGTTATATCACCGATCTCACGGCCTCAAATCAAATCTCATCGACTCATCTTAAATCCCAAGTACTATCCTCATTATCCATGCATGTGTATATGAATGTACATATGCATAGTCCCATACCCACGCATATATACATATATACACACCCCAATCGGCGCACAAGAAAGTAATGTATGCAAGTATGTATGCGTGTAAATGTGGGGTAATCTCTACTCTAGGGTCTCGCAACACTAACTAATCCGATCACACCCTAAATCCATCTATAACATTGATAACATCAAACAATACAAATCACTATGTGTATATACTTATTCGTATACATCACCACGAACTGCGGGGGTGCTATACGCCATCCACCCGACTTCTCCCCGTAGATATAAATCTACTCACCTGGTCCTCGCTTGCCGGTGCCGACGTCGCCACGCGCTTGCTTGTCGTCTCGATGTCCACATGGGGTACCTACATATCATAATGCACCGTGTCGCATTAAAATCCGACTCATGACCAAAACTACTCACGAATCCCATATAGGTCAAAACCTATGGTTGCTTTCACAAATCAACCCAAAAACCCTCGACGTCGGCGTACAAACGCCAAACCATCGAGAAAACCCAAATACACTCATTTGCACATTCATGAACACTAATTTTAATATAAAATAGGTTAAAACTCACAAAAACCCCAATTTCACTTAAAAAGTCATTTTTCCGAAAATCTAGCAAGCACAATTCGCCGTTTTAGTACAAAACTCGATGTATAAACGAATCTAGCGGCCAAAATATTCACTAAATATCTTAATTAAGTCATAAAAACAATTCCCATGATTTAATCTCGTTAAATTCCAAAAAACCTAAAATTCTAGTTTACAAAATACCTAAATTTTAACAATTTTATAGCAAAATGCACAAACCAAAATTTTGGTTGGATTTTCATGAACTAAAGTATTAAACCACACCTAATAATATTAAAGAAGTCATGAAAAACCTAATCACATTTTTAATCCTAATTATTTAACCAATTTCAAAAACCTAGTTAGCAAATTAGCATAATTAACACAATTTTTAAACTAACCATTAGCAACTAGCTACTAATCTTGTATTAACATGACAAAAGAGCCTAAATATATCACACAACCATACACCAATTTCACAAAACCCTAACTTGCATTCATATTATTATCTTGAATTTCAAAACTTGCAACTAAAGCCTAATTAACACTTAAGTAATTTAGCTTTAAGAAATTAAGTAACAAATTAAGCAAAATGTTTAAAATTATACCCAACAACATTTGAAGATCCACAAGCACCCATGGCCTACCAAATTGAAACCTTGTTCCCTTGATCCATGCTAGATAGACTAAGAAATAATGGGTAAGAGTCGGATTGGAGAATTTTTGAGATTTTAACTTGATTTTTGGGGCAAATTGATGAAGTTTTTGATGAGAAATGATGGAATAAAATTGGGGGGGCTGCTGTTGAGGAAGGGTCGGCTGGAAATTGAGGGGGAGAGGAGAGAGAGTGAGGTGGAGAAAGTGGGGAGAAAAGACAAGATTTACACCCCTTTGACTTTCTTTCATTTTCATTTCTTTTCTTTTCTTTTCTTTTCTTTTCAAACAAGAGGTGATTGGAGAGAGAGAGAGAGGGAGGGTTGTCAAGGTGGGGCCGGCTACATGGGGAGAGGGAGAGAGGGTGAGTTAGGGGTGTATGGGTTAAGCAAAAAGATAAATGTATTACCCCAATTCCCATTAACACTAATTTCACCGAAAAAAGCCTTTTTCTTCGATATTTTCTAAACCGTTTTAGCAAACGATTTCATTTCAAAAACCACATGATAAAATTTTATTTAAAGTTTTATGATGCACAAAATTTGTTTCAACTCATTCCAATTTGTAATTTTCCCTAATTAAATGTATTAGTGACGGCTTAAAATAATAATAAAATAATTTTTTTTCAGAAAATTTGAAATTTTACCAATGGCTCAATAAACACCAAATACTAGCAATTACATATCTAGAATATGTATATTTAATTTTTATAATAAGATATTTGCATTTTGACTTTTTTCAGAAAACCCCCTTATTTTACCGATTTTCCGAAATTTCACCGAAACGATTTCCAAAACGTTACAATACCCTTACTTATTTATAAATTAGTCCTTGTGTAATTGTAAATTTCAAGGATGAAATTTTTATAAGGAGGGTAGAATGTAACGACTCTAAATTTACTGTACGAAAATTTTCAATTTAATGTACAGAAAGGAGTTTACAAGGCTGAGTACAATTTATAAGTTAATTTTTGTATAAGAACAGCAAGAAATAACTTGTAGCTCACTGGTAAAGCCTTGCACTGCAGTGACGTAGCCCCTGTGTTCGAACCCAATCAGACACATTATATTTTTTCTGATTTTTCTTTTAAACGTTTTGGAAGCCCAAAAGTTTACACGTGCAATGCACATAAAAATGAAAAGTTTGAAGAAATGAACATGTGTAGAAGAGTATTAATACAGACTTAAACACGTGTCCAAAATCCACCAGCCCCCCTCCAACAGACGACCGGCGAGATGACCTATTTGGCCGACACCGACGGTCCAACCGTGGGCAATAAGCCCCGGGCTTTGCACACTCGACTCTTGGCCTATCCCTAACTCCTCTGCACTGTTTGATTACTCTGCAATCAAACAGAGGCCCCGCAATTCCCCATTTATCATCTTTTTAATGTATTTTAATTCATCTTTTTAATTTCAAAACCCTAATTCCACACTATAAATACTACCTCATGCCCTAGCTCTTCCTCATTCTGAAAGTTATAGCCAAAATTCTCAAAGTTTTCTAAATACAAGAAGAGTACAAGTGGAGTTAGCAAGAGATCAACTTCCGGCGAGAATCGAAGCAAGTTCCAGCAACCCCGCGACGTCACGACGACAACCCCCTCTTCCTACCCTTTCCTTCTAACCACTTCACTCGTAAGTACCTTTCAATTCCTCTTCTCCTTCCTTGAAAAGTTCTTTTTTCAAAACATGTCAGTAAATAGAGTTAATACCAACATTTTATTCTAAACCCTAGAAATTTCACTTTTTCTTAAGCATTGCTCATTCATATTTCTACACCTTATTTGTTAACATAAAACTAATATTTAGAACCAACTTTTACTCAAAAATATCATGAAACCTTACTTTAATTTAACTTTTACGTTAAAATACCATGAACTTTGTATCTACCATATTTAATTGTTTTACTTAATTATACCTTTAGAAAACCTCACGGGGTAACGACCTACCTCACACATACACACAAGGTTTCCATAGCACGATACTCTTCGAGCGTATCTTTAGTTACGAACACAATATTTCATTAAAATACCGTCTACTGTAAAAACGGTTTTCTTTAGAATTGTATTTTAAAATTCCTTTGTAAATAAGACTCTACAACCCTTTTTAGGGGACCCACTATTGGATGGTGCGGATTATCGCACATCCTTGAGCTAGTAGAGCGAGATGCAGACCTCCTCCTAGGGTATTCGGTTTCGAAAGGTTTTTAATACAGTTTTTAAGAAAAACGCAATTTTCTACTTAATTACAAATTTAATTTTTAATAATTATATAAATATTATAAAATCCATATATTTTCAAAATATATAATAACCTTATATTTTTCAAATGAAAGAATTACAGGTTTCATCAAAATACCATCAAGATACCACCAAAAGTCAAGCTTTACAGTAAAATACCATGAACTATCCAAGCTAAACTATTATCACTAAAATACCTCAAATCCCTAAAATTCACATTCATGGAAACCCTAAATAATATAAATAATTTCTAGAGCTTATTTTGAAACTATATATTAAAAATATTTTTCATAAAACCCCCTCGAGTTATATAAAACTATATTAAGGACCTCAGTAAATATAGGTTTAAACAGGATCAATTCTCTTGAGCCCCATGGAGCCGGAGAAAGTGAGTGCTTTCCTATTTAAGGTAGAAAACTTAATGGTGTTATCAATGGTAATTGTCTTGGAAAAATACAAATCCTGCCGTCCATGTGCAGCAGTTACCGATAACTCCCGAATCTAATTTAGGATCCAAATCAGTTTTAAGTGTCTGACTCAAGTCTGAGTCTAAATCAAACTTGAGTTCAACTCAAACCAGAATCCAATTCAAACATGAATCCAAACTCTAACATGTATACTTGAACCTGAACCTGAATATCAAACCGGAATACAAGACTTGAGGACTTGACCGAACCATGGCTATAACTTGACATGACTACAAGCTTACATCCTGAACCTGACTACTTGAAAAACTTGTATCCATGGTCTCGGCAAGCCTTATAATCTATACAATACATTACGGGGTTAATAGGGTAGATTGGTATGGAATGTATAGCGTGGCACAAGATGATCACTAAAAGACACCTACATGAACTCTCATGCCGTTATCCCGTGGGGTTTGACGGGGCCTTGTACTATATGTTATCATAGTCCACGGGGAATGATGGACTTCTCTCGTATACATATATACCTTCTGAACCAAGCTACAAATAACTACGTTAGAATAGCAATCTTATACCTGTACATCTTAACAGTTAAATTCTCAATACTTGTTATATTCCTATCGTTCTTTTGAGACTTACCGAGCGCTAGTTCGCTGACGACATTCATGTCTTTTCTTTCTTTGGAATGTTCGTCAGGAGGACCGGACTCCCTCGAGATCAAGCCTAGCCAGGAGGACGTGGACCAGTTCACCGAGCAGCAGAACTTCTAAGTTTTCTTGTACTTATATTCATTTTATATGCCACTGTTTAGGCATTGCTTTATATCCTTGTACTTTCCTTTTCAAAGAATTTATATTGTAAAGATGAATGTTAATAAAAGTTGCTGTTTATATTATATCACTTGTCATTCTTGTACATTTCTACATATATTGCTTATTTACACTTAACGTATTTATTTCTGAGTAAATACGTCCCGGGTCTGCCACGTCACCGTCTCCGTACACTGGGAAGCGGTACGTGACATACGTCAGCGGCACTAGCTGTATGTTACGGCAACCCGGATATATGTCGAAAGGGAGATCGACAATCAAGTACATCCGTACCCTACTGAACCCGTAAATGACAATCTCCATACAGCCCGGTCTCTTCGTCTAAAAGTGTCACATACCGGTTCTAGAGAGTGGATAACATCTGTAACATTTCATAAAATAAAATATTATTTTTGGAATTTAAATAATCAAAGGAATAATTATTATGAATATTTTAAAGTATGGAGTTTAGTTTTAGTGATATGGTATAACTATATACCGATAGTTTGGGAAATTAATAAGAATTATTGATTTTGAAAGAAATTATGTGAAATGAGCATTTATAATTTTTTTTTAAATAAATAATTATTTGTAAATGGTTTAATTACTAAACTCGATTAGCATTTACTAATTTTGCATTAATCTTGTTTATGTGCATGGCATGCAACAAATCATGTTGCAAACTACTTGTTACATTTTGTTATTTAACATGGCATCCTTCTTTTCTCTTGAAAAATGATATTGGTTTTTTTAAAAGAAAAAGAAAATGGATATTTAAATGTGAGATATTTTGTGTGGAGGGGACATGGAGGTATGGCTCATGAGAAAGAGAGGGGGTGAGGGGTCTTCATTGACCATGGCTCATTGTTCTCTTCACTTCATTCATCATCCTTCTTCTCCTTCTCCTTCTCCACCTCCTCACCTCCTCTACCTCCCCATGCCACCCTCAAAACCCCTTCAAAACACTACATTGCCTTCACTAAAAATGATCCCAAACCCCTTACAAACACCTTGGACCAAGCAAGTTGCAATTTTGAAGACTTTGAGCAACTCAAGAAAATTCTTGAGTTGCCAAATAAGGTAAATCCTACACCCTTAGTTAAGTTTATAGTTTTCCTTTCATCCTAGTATAGTTTAGAGTTAATCTTGAGTTGATTAGCGATGTCGGAAAATTCCAAGAGGAGGGTTAGGGCTTATCTTGAGTTGTGAGGATGTAATTGAGTGTAATTGGTGACTACAACCCATCTAGTGTTAAAAATCCTGGACCAAGTGAATTTTGAAACACCAAGACTTGTACTTTAGAAACATTCCGTGTCGGTTTTGTGTTATTTTTGAGGTCTACAGGGAATCTGGAGCAACCCGGGACCTTTATAAAAAAATCAAACATATACATTAACCTAGTTAGACCAATAGGAGACCACCACGAGAAGACGAGACCAAACTTCAAAAATTGGGTCGGCGGAGGCGGTTACTGTAGCACTATTGGTCGGACAGATTTTGGCTGTTGATGTTGGGTTTTGGCCTGTAGCTCACACTTCTCATAACTTAGTCACTGTATTTTTTGTTTTGTTCTAGATTACCTGAGGCAAATTCTGGGAGCGTTTGAGTTAATAATAGCAATGGTTTTCTGATTTCTAAAACATGTATTTTGGCATTTCATTGTGGATTTGGTCGTTAGACGTTTGTACGTCAACGACGAGGGTTTTATGATTGTTTTTGCATTCGTAGGCTATAGGTTCTAACCTATGAGCACTTCGCGTGTCGTGTCGGTTTTTGAATCGGATTTTAATGCGATACGATGTATTTTGTGATATGTAGGCACCCTCACGTGGACATCGAACAACAAGGACGAGCGTGGCGTCTTTGATTTCGGCAAGCGAGGATAAAGGTGAGTAGATGTATATCTACGGAGGAAGTCGGGTGGATGGCGTATAGCACCCCGGCAAACGTAGAATAGGGTTATTACCGTATTATTATTATGGGTTTTGGATGTGACATTGTATACTTGGTGAGTAGGGTATTTAGAAGACCTTATGTTAGATTAGTTTGATTTAGGAAGACCTATCCAGAGGATGATTACCATGGAGGCGAATCACAGGTTACATGTAGTCACATACACGTACGCACGCACACTTGTTTTTGTGTGTATGTGTGTTAGTGTGTGTGTGTGTGTGTGTATTCATGTATGAGTGTAGGTTTATATATATATATATATATATATATATATATATATATATATATATATATATATACATACATATACACGTGAGATAAGGATGGTATATGATACTTGGAGATGAGTCGATATGATCGAGCATGATGCCGTGAGGTTGGATATGTGTTCGAGTCATGATATGATATGTAACGTGATATTATAGTGGGTCGTTGGGCGATGTGTATTCATACATACGATAATATGTGTTGATGATATTGGAATGTACGAGATTTTAGAACAGTACCCCTAATAATGATATCGTTCGATGATGTTGACATATGAATGATGATGCATATATGATAGTTAAACCGTACCCTCGATTTTGGGATGCCGTACGATGGATTTTACCGTACGAGGTATAGATATGATGATTGATCCGCACTCTTGACTCGAGGATGTCGTACTATGTATTATACAGTACGTGACGCTATGAGGCTGGATCGCCGACTACTAGGTTTATCGACTCGGAATTTAGGTGGATTTCTTACCCTTTCGACTAGTTCGTTAGTTTAGACTTTTAGTTGATTAGGAAGATATTAAACCAGGCTCGAGTCATACCTATTTTCAAAAACTATCGAATCGTGAGTATTTTTAAAAGACAACCCGAGGGATATTACGGATTTTTCAAAGGACGTACCTTTTCTTAAAAACATCGTTGCCCATGTTTTCTAAAAACCACGATTCGTGCTATTTCAAATGCCAAAACTGTATGACTCGTATATAGAAATGTATATTCTTCAATATTGCGTTTACTATTCATTCTCCGTTATATTCATGTTCTCATTGCATTGCATGTTTATACATGTGTTTCCTTAACTATTATGATCTCGTTTATTAGGACACCAGCACCATTACCGATGATGCGTATGTCCACGAATACTTGCTTGCCGGCTCACACACATCATCATCGGTAATTTCCATGTCACGTACACTTTAGAGAATATTACTTCATTGATATAACTTGCTAGCTGATAGTTCCAATATATCATTACTATGCTAGTTTAGATTATTGCATTCTTTACTTAGATACCCATGCATGTGTATATTCATTTGTCATGCAATATTGTGGGGCCTTATGCCGGTAATTCACTGTTTATTGACTCTCGATTTTTGGATTTCGGATTTTCCATGAGATTTCTGGATTTGGAGAAACCGCAAGGATTTTATAAACTCATTATCATTTCTAAAAATAGAAATTTGCGGTTTTCTCGTGATATGATGCGTGTGGTGTCCACCATGAGTTTTCTCGGTTCTTGAGCTGTATCGCATACCCGATTCGAGGAGGGGGATGCACCATCTGCGGGTACATGGTGGACCCGGTGCGGTACCCCGGGGCAAGAGGATCGTATAGAAAGGCATTGAGCCTGGCAGGGGAGCACTACCGACCAGTGATGTTTGGTTCGGTGGTCATCCAGATGAGACCGACCGTAGTCGTGAGATTTGATGATATGCGCCGATCCGGACTGACGGAGCCCGAGATATTGAGGATGTTGTGTCGATGTTTGACACGGACTTTTCTGTCGGTTTCATTGATGATCTTCGGTTTTTACACTAAAATCTTACTGAGATAAGAAAACGGTTTTCTCGTACAAGATGTATTCTTCTTTCATTCTTAATGCATTCGTACATCATATATGTGACATGTTGCTACCTGAGGCACTGACACGAGCACTTGGTATTACAATTATATTTAGATGATTTCCCTTGCCACTATTAGAGGTTTCAGGGTATATTATGAGGACATTACTGTATGACCTAGGAGATAGTCATACTTTCGATTTCTGCTCAGTGATGTCTTCTAGTCACGAGTTGGCAACTCACCCCCGTTGTGCCACAGTTTCTTGCAGGTTTTGCCGTACAGGTTCCGTAGCGGCTTGCTGGCACTTCACTTTCTTTCAAATGATTGCTTTGGTGGGTGGGTTCACTTGCATCGTGACCACCGTTGTACTTTTATTTATTTCAGTTGTATCTAGTAAGCTCCATCAACCAAACTTGTATATTTAGTAGACTTAGAAAACCACAGTTGTTTATTCTTTCGACCTTAGAGTCACGCTTATGTATTATTATGGTTTTCTGGCTTCCTTGATGATGTTGAGTTATTTACTTTCTTTCTGAGTTTTGATCATCGCCCTTCGGCGTTGTATATTCATTTTATCTTGCGTGGTTGTTCTGCCATTTGGCGAAGAGCTAGCCCCCGCTTGGGGATGCCTTTTATTATATTGCTTGTACCATTTTCGGGTTAAAATATACAAAGGGGGTGCTGCCCAAATTTTCAATAACGAAAATGTTTTCAAGTTAGATACAAAGACTGTGTTTTCATAAATCATTACTTATGTATTTAAAGAAGGAACCTGATTTCGTTAAACCTTATTTCAAAACTTCACCTCCGCTATTTTCCCTAAAAGGTTTAGATTTATGGCCTTTTGGCTTACTTGAATTAGGTGGGGTCCTATAGACTTCACATGATTCAAGTGCCAGTCACGTACCATTTCGAGTCGTGACAACATCAGACCCCTAATAACCCGATAAGTCATGCCGGTGTCAAGCTCATCAGTTACCGAGAAACCACTGATCTCCTATAAGTAAATCACATCCACCCTGGCCAGGGATTTATGGTGATGGCCAACCGAATACAGCGTGATATCAACTCCCTATACTGGGAGAGATGAACCCCTTCCCATCGCTCATTGCCTCCATTTGGCTCAGGACTGTACCCAACTAAAATCTGTTTGCATGACTTCTTTGAGCTATGGTAGGATAGTAATTTAAGTACAGTGGGAACTCACACAAGACAAATGACGATCTCTAAATGACGATTTCAAGTCTAAAAACTACCATGTGCTTATGTCTCCAGAGAATTGTTATCTGATGATAGGTATAATACCATCTAGAAGTTCTCGGCGATTCCGTTCGGTGTACTCACCTCCAGTGAGCACTTGTAAACAATCTTAGGTGCCACAACACCAATGGCTTGTGAGACAGGACACCGCCCCTCGTCGGGGTCTCAAAAGTATACACTAGTCTATTCTGGAATATCGATACCCAGTCTTGATACTCCCATGACTAGGAACATTTAAAAATGTGTTTATGGACTACCCAGCTCACACGTATATAATCGCCATTATAATGCTGGTAGTCAAGCAAAAATCCTATGGACTTTATCATTATGTATTAGCAACACGTAATAGCAAGTAAAACGTATACATATAATGATAAAGACAAACCATATGGTATATTTTCATCTCGAGTAAGACTGTTCTACCCCTATAGGTCCTCCCTCGATTACCATAATTGACTACCTGCAATTACAATAATTGCCTTGAGAGCACTATATCCAACAACTTCCAAGCCCAAAAAGATAGGAAGAGAAAACTTAAAAATAAGACTCCTCATAGAATCTAATTAGCATAAAGTAACTGTTAAACAAACAATAGAATTACAACAAGGATTATGATATTTCCATATTACTTCATAGTAAACTAACATGTCCTAAATATATTGTTAATGTTGCTGTAAAGATCTTCAAAACAAGGGATTTAAATGCATTAAGCCCACTTTCAATAATTTTTTATTGAGAAAATCATTAATCACTACATTTCTTGACAACTAACATCAATATCACATTTGATAAACAATTTTCTACCAAGATATATAGTGAACAAAGAAATTCACATAAACGGAGAATCCTTAAGAAGTTTATGTGAAGGGTCCCTACTTGCATATAAAAAATCACTTGCGCTTTAGGGGAAAAACAAGATATTAATTTGAATAAATGATAACTATTACTAAATAAATCTAAAGTTTATTAGAAAAGATTTTTCTTAGAAAAAATTCGAAAAAAGACCAGTGAAACTTTATCTGGACTTCAAGAGAGAAAATGGATAAAAATTCAGATTAAAAACAAAAACTCTAATTACTATTCATATATTGTTTTTTTTAAGAAATAAAAAAAATCAAAACTACTATTCAAAACATTTTATTCATGTATCTCTATTTCTCTTAAATCCTTGAACAAATAGAAAAAAAAATTAAACAATAAAAATGATGCAAGCTACCTTAAAAGAATAATACCTAAGAAAAATAAAGGAAAAAAAACTTACCCATTTTGGGTAGCGAAGCTCCTTCGGAATAATTGAATATCGTACTTCCAAAAACAACAAAAGAAAAATGTAAAATTAAATTGTAAACGATAAATTTCACATATTAAATATAAAAATAAAGAAGAAAAACTTTTTACAATATCAAAGAAACAAAAACGGTACAAGAATTTAGTGTAAAGAAGATAAAAGATTTTACCGAGTCTCCTAATTCCTGAGCCATAAGTGAAAAATGATCAAAAAAATTACTAATAAATGATAAAATTTTAAATAAATAAATAAATAAAAAACAGGAAAAAAAATTAAAGAATGAAAATCAATAAAGATTTGATTGGTGAATCTTACCAATTTATTTATAGGAAAATATGAATAAATTGACCAATTGACTCACAGAGATAAAGTGAGAAAGATATGGTGGATTATGTGATGATTTGTTAAAAGAAATGAAGAATGGAGGATATATCTATATATATATATATATATATATATAAAGAGAGAGAGAGAGAAAGAGAAGAATGAGAGGATGGATAATAAATGAATGCAATAGATGATTACTGTTATTAGTATGAGAATATCAACTATCTTTTATAGAAAATATAAAAATATTAATGTTGGAAGATGAATTGACTGGATCTTAATAGTAGTGGATTTAATTTTTTTGTGAATGTAAGTTTTGTTTGGAGAAATTTATAGCTAATAAGTAGTACTCTAAAAAGAATTGCATATACCTTAATTTCAACAATTAATTAATAAACATGTGCTAATCATCCTTTTGAATTTCAAAAATTCATGTCAATTTATTACTATATTATATCATGTCATGATTTGCGCATATTATATTATGGTAAATTACCAATCAATTCTAATCATGATATTTATCAAATCACATTGGTATCATTTATATTTGATAGAAAATCCACTTAACTTATTTGCTCAAATTTGAATTTTTTTTTGCATATATAAGTTAATTAATAATAATAATATTATAATTTTTCGATTAGACAAAGTAACAGATACTTGTCATCATGAATGGTAGATGGAAGTTCGCTTTGACCAAAAATAACTTACCCCCTACCTTGCCATCTCTATTTATTTAATAATAAATATATTTGAATGTATATGTATGGCTAGCGGAAGAATTCGTTGACCTTAATTTCTTTTTGCTAAAAATGCAATGTAATGTTTTTCCCATCTCAAATCTCTATGATCTTCATGCAAAAAGGATATGGTAGGTTTTGCTTCCAAATTTAAAAGGATTTTGAAAATATTAACTAACCCAACAAAATGGAAAAGACAACCTAAAATGTCTTCCCCACAAAATTCAAGAGAATAAATATTAACTATTCTCTAACAAACTAATCTTAATTGTCTCATCACTTGCACCAATTAAATTCTTCTTATGTATTAAATACTCATTGCATATTTATTAAATTCAATATAACACATCCCATTAACAATACAAATGCATTAAAAGCAAAGACATGCTATTAACACTCTATTTTGGTAATTAAATTCACTCTTGTACATAGATAGGATTTTAATCACATTAGAGAATAAAATTTAAATTAATGTGTGCATGTATCAAAAGGGGACTACCAAAATTTTTTCTCATTTTCATTTAGCAGAGTATTTTAGATATGATTTTTTTAGCCACCAAATTCTTTGATATTTTCAAAAAGCACACCAAATACTTGTTGTTTATAAAAACAACACCAAATTATTTAAAATTGTCTAAAAATGACACATCCGTCAACTTTCCATTCAAATTAAGTTAATCAGCTGTTAATTACAGCTGTTAACGGTTTTAAAAACATAAATACCCCTTCAAAGAATAGTTGGGTTTGTTAAAAGGGTTTTCTTCTTCTTTCTCTGCCATTGATGCGCGCGCACACACACTCTCTCCCCTTATCCCTCTTTCTAAAATCTCTCCCTCGCTCTCATCTTATCTTACCTTACCTTATTCTTATCTCTTTCATCACCTGTAACTTCAAGACCTATCCTCTCTGTGATCCCTCAAGTAAAACCCATCATCTTTAACCCCAAGATCCTTCATACCTTCAGGAAATCTTTTATGAAGAAATGGACACCCAAGACCTCACCAACAATTTTATCAAAATGTTTAACATTTTGTTCCAACAATAACTTGCTCACAAAGCCATAGAGCTCTTCACCATCATCAAAGATTATGGCACCATGACCAACGTTGTCTCACATCCTATGATCAAGAAGTAAAGTTAAGAGCGATTAATATTTTCTAAGAAAGGATAGATGAGAAATGAGAGAGAAAAGAGACTAAGAGGGTTGAAGAGACATGAGAAGAAGAAGAAGATGAAGTGATAAATGAGGACCTGACGTAGATACTATTAAAGGGGTATTTTCGTCTTTTCATGCCCTACTAACATAAACATAACTAATCTGGATGGAAAGTTGACGGTTGTGTTATTTTTAGGTAACTTAAAGAATATGGTGTTGTTTTTATAAATAACAAGTATTTGGTGTGTTTTTTTGAAAATATCAAAGAATTTGGTAGTTAAGATAAACACACACACACACAGGTGTCATATGAGGGAATTTCCTCTTATGGCGTCGAAAATATACACCTTCCACGATTTTATCCGATGATCGACACACATCATCTTTATCCTTATCATCTAAAATGTATACACCAAATTTCATGTGATTATACAACTTTTTCACCGTTGAATTAGCAATGTAATATGTTCTATTGTCGGTAAACCGTTAATTTTGCACCCACTATATCAACAACGAAAAAGCGATAGAATCGCATGAAATTTGGTGTATCCACGTCTTAGATTATAATGACAATGATGATAAATGTCGATCGTCGGAAAAAATGGCGGAGAGTATTTTTTCGATGCCATCTCTATAGAATTCTCTCCTATGGCACATTTCTTCCACTATCCACATACACACACGCGCGCGCGTATATATGTGTGTGTGTATATATATATATATATATATATAGAGAGAGAGAGAGAGAGAGAGAGAATATGTGCCATATGAGGAAATTCCCTCCTATGGCATCGAAAAAATACACCCTACATGATTTTTTTTCGACGATCGACATCCATCATCTTCATTTTTATCATCTAAGATGCGGATACACCAAATTTTATATGATTCTATCACTTTTTCACCGTTGATTTAGTGGGTACAAAATTAACGATTTACCGACAATAAAACTTTTTACATTGCAAATTCAACGGAGAAAAAATGGTAGAATCACGTGAAATTGGGTGTATCCACATTTTAGATAATAAAGATGGTGATGATGGGTGCCGATTGTCGGAAAAAAATCGTGAAGGGTATACTTTTTCAACGTCATAGGAGAAAATTTCCTTCCATGGTCTTTTTTCTTCGTTATATATATATATATATATATATATATATATATATATATATATATATATATATATATATATAATGGAGAAAAGAAGCCCTGGGAAGCTTTTTTCGTTAGGTGACGACAAAAATTACATCCTCCACCATTTTATTCGACGATCGGCACCGTTCATCTTGATTTTCATCGTTTAATATGCCAACACACCAAATTTCATGTGATTCTAACACTTTTCATCGCTGATTTAGCAATATAAAAAGTTCAATTGTCGGTAAACCGTTAATTTGGAACCCACTAAATCAATGGTGAAAAAGTGTTAGAATCACATGAAATTTGATGTATTGACATATTAGACGATGAATATTTGGATGAAAGGTGTCGATCATCGAATAAAATGGTGGAACATGTACATTTTGCCGCCACCTAACGAAAAAGTCTCATAGGGCCTCTTTCCTCTCTCTCTCCACACATACACACACACCAAATTTCATGTGATTATACCACCTTTTCACCGTTGAATTTGCAATGTAAGAAGTTCTATTGTCGGTAAACCATTAATTTTGCACCCACTAAATCAACAATGAAAAAGCGTTAGAATTTCATGAAATTTGGTGTATCCATATCTTATATGAGAAAGATGAAGAAGATGAGTGCCGACCGTCAAAAAAACCATGGATGATATATTTTTTCAACGCCGTAGGAGGAAATTCCCCCACCTTTCCTCCATTATCCCCCCCACCTCCCCCCCCACACCCACACACACACACACACACACACACATATATATATATATATATATATATATATATATTTCCGACGATCAGTATCCATAACCTTCATCATTATTGTCTAAGAAGTGGATACACCAAATTTCATGTGATTACATCACTTTTTCACCGTAGATTTAGTGAGTGCAAAATTAACGGTTTACCGACAATACAACTTTTTACATTGCTAATTTAAAGGTGAAAAAGTGGTGCAATCACATGAAATTTAGTGTGTCCACATCTTACATGATAAATATGATAATGATGGATGCCGATCGTCAAAAAAAATCATGCAGGATATTGATTTTTTACGACACCTAACGAAAAAGCCTCATAGGCCTCTTTTCTTCATTATATATATATATATATATATATATATATATATATATATATATAAACTTAAAAAATGTTCAATATATCACGTCCGGAAAAATTAATATTTCTTACACCGCCCCAAACATAAAAAGGGTAAATTGTCAAAAAAACCCAAACAATTGTCCCACTGACAAAATCCTCTGACTTCGAAACGTTTGTCAAAAACCCTCTAGCATAGAAGAATGGTGAGAGAAATGACTTTGTATTTGTTTATTTCATTTGCTTCTACTATTGAAATATAGTGGCTATTTTTCTATTTGGAAAATAGCTTAACAAAATCATGCTAGCCATTCTTTTCTCTCACTTGATTTTCATTTTCACCATTTCCTTTATCTCTCCTCACTTGAGCTCCTTCTTCTTCTTTTCTTACCCTCTCATGAGTTGAGAATAAAAAAGAAGAAGAGATAGAAAATACTTGATCACATCACTACATCTCTAAACACCTTAGATTAGCAACTTAAGGTCTTTAGTTGTTTTACTTGCTTTTGGTGTGAAGCTAGAGCCTTAAACTATATCCCACGAGTGGATCATCTAGGACAAGAAAGACCAGCCTACAAGCTCAATCCCGGAGTTCCCAGGAGCTAAAGAAGAGGATTTGAAGACGAAGGACACGACTACAAAGGTTGCTATTCTAATCGAATAGTATAAAACCTTCTAGTTGGCTAGTTTTAGTGTTTGGATAGATTCTAGGGTTTAAGTTTCTAATGCCATTTTATAAAATTTAAAGTTTTTCATTCCGCAAAGACTGAGGGTTAGCGACAAGGGCGCTAGGAACTTCATCATGGTATCAGATCCACCCAAACATGTAAACTAGTTGTAGACGGTGCTTAGATTTCGAAACCGACAAATTTCTGTATTTTCAAAACCCAAAATCTCAAGTTTCTGTTCGAAATTTTTTGGTCTCTAAATTTTTTTTGGAGTATTGTAGAAGGATGATATTTTTATGATATTGACGCAGAATGAAAACGAAGCAGATCAGAGCACTTTTGGTCGCTGGAAAATTTATTTTGGCCGATAATTGCGGCCATACTTGCTCTGATTGGTCTCGTCTTCTTTCTATGTCTTGGGTTTTAGAAAATGGGATTTTTAGCACACTTCTTTTTTTGTCCAGATTTGGTTTAGTACTGTTTGTGCTTAGGGGCAACACAAGAAGTTTTAAAACTTGAAACTTTTGCATCGTTGATATCTTTGATGTTGTATATGTGTTTCAAACATCGTCTAATTGCTATATGTCATTTAGACGGGGTTGCACATACTTGCTTGTATTGATGTGATATATATCTCTGTGATGGTTTATACGGATTGTCGTGTTGGATAACCCTTCGTGCGATGCTGGTTGTACAGTTGTATCATTTTTATATTCATCACTGTGGGGAGAGCGTTCGACTTGTGGACTGTCATTTCTACATGTTTGTATATTCTTTTATTGGGATATGGCCGGGTTGAGGTCGATATCACCATTGTATATTTTTTCATTTCTTTACTAGGACAAACCCATGGAGAAGTGCTCGAATAACCGGGTTCTAGAGTGTGCTAGGTGGTCATCTCACAGTGGTGAGCTCGAACCTCTTTGCTCTAGAATTGGCGGGCTATTCAATCGCACTTGTAAAGGTTTTAAGATGACCCATGGTTGAGTGCTTAAGTTACTGGATTCCATGAAGTGTCGGGTGGTCCACTCATGACCTAGAGTGCGGGTTGCCTCACATCTAGAATTGGAGGGTAAATTGCTGCGCTCATAAGGGTCATGGTTCAATGTTGTACGGGCTATCCACACGACCGGAGAACGTCGCGTTTCAGTTGCGGCTCAAATGAAACGCGGGGTTTCTAGATTATCCGCTATTCCATATTGCTTATCGCATGCATGTGATGTTTATTATATCATGCATGAGATGACTATATATATAAATATTGTATATGTTTTTCATCCGCGCTAGCCCTGCCCATGTACTGTCATAAGTTAAGTAACATTACGGTAAAGTCCCCAGATCCCATGACGAATGCGGATGGCATATACGTATAGGAATTAATTGATGGGACCGCATTAATTCTGATTAATGCAAGAAAAAATAAACCTAATATGATATTGTTGGAACCATTTATTCGAAAACTATAGTGGTATTCTTTTGCTTTGCATAAAGGTATTCGGTTAGGAATATCCTGCACCTCATTCGGTGAGAGAAGAGGCTTGATCCCTTCACGGAGATTCCACTCTTAAGCAAAAGTTTGTGTTATTATAGATTACTCGGTTTTCTTCAAAACCGCTCGTTTTAAAAATGGAGTCTAAACTGCTCCTTTTCAAAACTGCCTGGTTCCTTCAACGATATCAAGTTCATTACGTTAAAGGTTTTCTCGCCAAAAACCAGCTGTAACCCACCATCAATTCATATTAGTAATATTTAGTATTCGTACTACGTTTGTTGACCTACTCAAGGCGTAGTGTACGGTAGCTAAGTGGTGTTTTTTTGTGCATAAAGATGCGATTGGTTAGGACAGTCGTATGGCCTTGTTGACCTAGTCAAGAAATCGTACGGGTGGGTTTAATGCAATTAAGAAAATGACAGGTTGAACTTGACTAGCGGTTTATGGTTTGTTGACCTAGTCAAGGTCATAAGCCGTTAGGGGTAAAAACCATATCGGGGGTTTCAAACAAAAAGGAAACTTGTCAGATGTGAGCATACCTTCTGGAGTGTGGTGACTAGAGTGCCTTCCATCTAGGTTATCACACGATGATAGTTGGGTCCCGACCCTACCGATGAGTATGATTACTCTTGATAGATATTTTTCACTTCACAATTAGCTAACCTATTAGGTGACTAGAAAGGTGTTAACGGGGATATGCCTCTGCAGAAATGGGTTTTATTTTAATTAGGTCCATACGAAAGCATGGGGAATCTCTCTCGGAGTACCAACACTCACCTGGCTGAACGGTTAGCAAACTTGTAAGATGTAAATGATTCCGACTAGTTCTCCTTTTAAAATTTGAAGGAGAATTCGAGAAAACAGTGGGAGTCATCCTGATCAGATAAATTAAAAACCAATCTAATCTTGGAAGAGTATACGCTCAGTGTTTCTTTTCTTTCTCTCCAAACAGCAACCATGTTATGCCTTAATCAAGATAATAAAATGTATGACTTAACCGAACTAGTTTATTACAGTGGATTGGGGAACGTCGGTTCAGCTATAACTTTTGACAATTGTCATGAGTATGAGTAAGGAAAAGAGGATTACATGGACATCCATTTGACCATGATGAAGGAGAAGCATTGTAATACATTTTCTTCGGGTGTATTTGTTATTAAGAACTGTTTTTCGGTCAACCCTACTTCCTGGGTATTAGATACCGGATCAGAATCTCATATTTGTAATTTATTACAAAGACTGAGAAAAAGTAGAATGGTTGGACCGGTGATATGTCTCTCAAAGTATGGAACGGAGCGCAAGTTGATACTGCTAACTTCTACTATGTACTTTCCATGCTTTGCAATATTATATCAGTTTCTTTACTAGGTAAAGATGGATATAACTTTGTTCTAGATAGAAATATCATGAAAATTTACCTTAATCAGGTACCGGTTGCAGAAAGTACATTATGCAATAGTATTTATGTTCTTAATCAAAACACAGTTTTCAATATACAAAACACACGCAAGAGGAAGAGTTCAGATGTGAACGAAGCATACTTGTGGTATTTTAGATTTGGTCATATCAATGAGAAAAGACTATCTAAATTACATAAGAATGAATATTTGAATTCTTTCGAATTTTCATCTTATGAAACTTGTCAGCCTTGTCTCAAATGTAAGATGACCAAAACTCCGTTCATGGGACACGGAGAAAGAGCTGCAAAGCTCTTGAGACTCATACGCAGTGATGTATGTGGTACAATGTCTATAAATGTAAGGGGTCGATTCTCGTACTTCATTACATTCACTGATGATCTCTCTAGATTCGAATATGTATTTCTGATGAAACAAATATGAAACTTTTGAGAAATTCAAAGAATATAAAAGCGAGGTAGAGAACTAGACTAGAAAAAAGTATTAAAATCCTATGATCTGATTGAGGATGTGAATACTTGAGCACGAAATTCCTTGACTTTCTAAAAGAGAATGGTATTCTCTCTTAGCTTACTCCTCCGTATACACCACAACACAATGGTGTATCAGAGCGGAGGAATCGTACTCTATTGGATATGGTTCGCTCCATGATGAGCAGTGTTGAATTGCCTCTTTCATTCTGGGGATATATACTTCAAACAGTGACATGTCTATTGAATGATGTTCCATCTAAATCAGTGCATAAGATACCATTTGAAATATAGAATGGTAAAATACCACATCTTAAACGATTTAAGATATGGGGTTGTCCGGCTTACGTTAAAAAGCATAATCCGGACAAACTAGAGGCATAGTCAGTTCTATATAAGAATGGTTATGGATATCTGTTCTACCACACCGAAGAACAGAAACTATTTGTTGCTCAACACGCCGTCATTTTAGAAAAGGAATTTCTTGCAAAAGAAATTAGTAGGAGCACGGTAGAACTGGTTCTAGAACCACAAACTGAAACTGAAGATTTGGTGGAACCTCAAGATTCAATAATCCCGGACAAACTTCAGCCACTCCACAGATCTGGTAAGATTTCCCGTCCGCCCGAAAGATACTACGGTTTTCTTATAGACGTGGATCAAGAGGATTGCATCTTAGAAGAAAATGATCCTACTAGTTTCGAGCAAGCCATTACCAGTAGAGACTCTGAGAAATGGCTGGATGCTATGCAATCCGAAATGGAGTCCATGTACTCTAACAAAATTTAGAATTTGGATGTTGCTCCTCATAGGGTAAAACCCGTTGGATGCAAGTAGATCTTCAAAAAGAAAATTGGTGTAGATGGATATGTGGAAATCTATAAGGCTAGACTTGTTGCAAAAAGGTTTTCGTCAAAGACCCGGTGTCGACTATGACGAAATATTTTCTCCAGTTGTTATGTTGAAATCCATTCGAATCCTACTTGTCATTGTTGCCTTCCATGACTATGATGTAAGGCCGGGTGTGCCCGCGCGTGCGCGCAGTGGAAGTGGGACTGGCCGGGAAACGAAAATTCCGTAGGAGCGCGATCGGCCATACGCCAAAAATCGTCCAAGCACTAGTTTCTAGCTAATTGTAAAGAGCATAAAGAAAAAGTTCAGAGGTTCTACAACCTTTGTAGCATGTTCGGCTGATCCCGAAAGACCCCGTCTAAACTTCGTGAGCTCCCGAACATGTCTGCACACCGACTGTCTCGCCGTAGATGATCCGCGTTGAAAGCGGGCTACTCGAGCTCCAACTCTGTCACCGGGCGGAGAGACTTCCTCCAGAAACTTGCTAGGCATGGAGAAAGACGATGCAAACAATGGGTACTCTATACTTTTAACAAATTCTATGGGCTTTATCTCATGTATTTGCGATACGTGAAAACTAGTATCACACATTCACATGACTGATATGAAAGTATGTCTTAGCACCTCTACTAGGTTTCTACAAGTATCAAGTATGCAATTTACAAAAATCTAGAGTGCTAAGAAATACTAACTTAGAATCTAACTAGAGAATTAGGGTTTATGAGTAAGCAAACAAGACACTAAGTGATGGAAGTTTACAACCTTTGTAGACCGGTCCTTCACTTCTAAAGCTCCAAGTAGTAGTCCCTAGAACTCTTCTGTGACTCCACTTGAGAAAGGATCGTGCTTGCTTGTTGTCTTCGAAGCCGAAGATGATCCACCTTGAAGTCTCTCTAACTCAAGCTCACTCTCCACTAATCAAAGTATTAATGAAGCAAACAACCTATACTAAAAGGCTAGGATAGTGTAGGTTGATGAAGCAGGATTTTTTCTCACTAGAAATCTTTCTCTTTTCTTTTATCCAACTCAAGAAAAACCCTAGAGAGAGTATGAAAAGGAGATGAACTTGGATGATAGAATGAGGTTCAATGAACCATCTCACAAGAGATAAGAATGAGATTGGAATGATTAAATATCTTGAGAATAAAACAAGAAGTAGAGATGAGTCATGGCTTCTCAATGCTTCTCCAAGCATCCAAAGCCATGACTCACTCTCTTTTCTTTTCTTTTCTACAAAATATAAATCATTTCCATTCTCATTTAATATTGTGTGATTCTTATACACCCATGTTCATTGTATCATCAACCATGATACAAATCCAAAATACATATACATAAATATATATCTCACACACACACACACACACACACACACACACACACACACATATATATAAATGTATATATATATAAATATATCAAATATATAAATACATATAAAATTATTAAACCAACACTTGATTCAATAATCCGGTTATATCATATATAACTGACTAATATCATATATATATATGTATATCACATTATTAAATCAACACTTGATTCAATAATCCGGTCATATCACATATAACCGACTAATATTTGATATTCGATATTAAATCAACACTTGATTCAATAATCCGCTCATATCATATATAACCGACCAATATCAAATACATATACATAAATCAAATCATTAAATCAACACTTGATTCAATAATCCGATTATATCACATATAACCTAACTGATATCAAATATCGTGAGATTAGAATACGGTATCACATACTCATATTTAATCAAGCTCCCACACATATCTCCATATGTACCCTACTTCATTTCGCTTGAGCTAGGAAACCTCTGTGTGGGACTCTAAAGACTCGTCAATACGCCAGCAGTAGGTAATGATCACATCAGATACCCACAAGCCATCAACGGTACTAGCTGGACGTTGTTTGTGTGATATGCCATAGAGGCCATTATTGTATAGTACTAGTTTGTATATTACATTTTGAAAGCTTGGGATATATACACGGATTTATGACAGTTTTGCTCGATATGGTAGTATGCTACTTGGTTTGTATCTATCTTAATATGTGTATATGTTTCTTTTGACGTATCGCTAGTACATATTGATAGAGCCCTTAGGATCTTTGCTTGACTACCAGCGTTGTGATGGCAGTCACACTAGTGGGGGCTGGGTAGTCTATAAACACATCCTTTTACAGGTCCTTAGTCGTAGGATTATCGAGACAGGGCATCGATACTCCAGAGTAGACTAGTGTATACGCTTCTCATCCCAGCAGGGAAAATGGTCTGTCCCACAGCCATCAGTACGTCGTACTGGAGATAGTATGCAGGTGCTCATTGGGTTATGAGTTACACTGAACGGACTCGTAGGGTACTGCTGGTTGGTACTATACCTATCGTCAGGTAGCAGTTCCCAGGTGACATGAGTACAGCTTAGTCCGTTGACTTGACACTGCTACTTCGCCTCAAGTGTGTTCACGCTGTTCTTAGATTGCTACCCTACCATGGCTTAATTGAGTCTTGCAAATAGGTAGTAGTTGGGTGCAGTCCCGAAGCACTTACAGGCAGTAGCGGTTAGATAGGATTCATCTCTCCCTGTATTGGGGGTTGATGTCGCGCTGTGTTCGGAATGCCATTACACAAAGTCCCTGGCCAGGGCAAGCGAAATTTACTAGTAGGTACTCCAGTAGTTTCTCAGGATGTTTTGGACTGTACTCTGACACGACTTATACTGCTATTAGGGGTCTGACGTTTACCATCCCCCTATGCCCGATATGCGATACTCTTAGACGGACAGACCGGACTGTACAGAGATTGCCACAGATAAGCTCAGTAGGAGTTTGGATGAGCTTGCTCGTCGACCTTCTTATCGACAGATACCTGGGTAGCCGTTACATACAGCTAGTGTCGCTGACGTGCTTATGGTTAAACCCACTGCCAGAGTACTGTCGAGTCTTTAGAGTCCTACACAAAGGGTTTCCCAGCTTCGGGCGAAACGATGTAGAGGTCGTATGGTTTTACGACAGGGTTCGATCACATACGTGTACTTGTGCGCGTATGGTGTTCGAGAGGACAATACTAGTTGGCTTTGGTTTAATCCGGATCCTAGTATTTAATTATTGGATTAGCTTCGTCTCATAGTATTCGTGTTTCTCGGAACACGGATGCGGGTATGTATATACGGATGAGAGGAGGTATAGAAGGAGACATCTCATTAGGGTTTTGACCATTGACTTGGTCAAAACAAAAATGAGGTGGAGAAAAGAATTTGTTATTTTTGGTAAATGATAATTATATGGCATGGCTACTTGGGTTAACCTTTTGACTTGGCTTGACTTGTTGACCTTAGATATTTTTGTGAGATATTTTTGACTCTAGATATTTTGGTGAGATATTTTCCATGCCATGATTATAGTCATATAAAAGTTAGCCATTCTATTTTTTATTATGATTATCAAAAATATATTCTCTCTCCTCAAGCTTGCTCTCTCCTTCTTCCTCTCAAACCCTAGTGTATCATGTGTTGATAATCAAGGGTTAGTGAGACTTAGCTACTCAAAATCACCCTACACACTCTAGGTTACTTAGTTTAGCACACCAAGTGATCTAGTTGCCTCAACTTGGAGGTTTAGCTCAAGGTTGGAACTCTCGGGTGGATCTTCTACTACTTCGAGAAGCCGACGAGGAGGTGCTTTCCATTTCCACTCCAAGGAGCTCGCAAGGAGAAGGAGGACAACGGGAAGACAAGAAGGACTTGGAACTTTAGGTATAATCTTCTTACTGAGTAGATAATATCTCTAGTTAGTTTGTTAGTTATGGTTTAGTTAAGATCTTGGCGTTAAAGTCGATGTTACCTTGTATGTAAAAATCGTTTTTTACCCGTTCCGCCTCCTCGCAAACCCGTGGGGTGTGTAACGTCGACTTACAGACATAACGGCTACCCAGGTATTGAGAGAATAGAAAATCAACAAGCAAGCTTGTCCAAACTCCCATAAAATCTATAAGCAACACTTACCGTACAGTCTGGTCTCTTCGTCTGATATATCGCATATCGAGTCTAGGGGTAGAATCGTCAGACCCCAGTAACTTGATAAGGCATGCCGATGTGTGGCCTATAACCTATCGAAAAACTACTGATAACACTTACCATTAAATCTCATCAGCCCTGGCCAGGGACTTGCTGTTATAGCCAATCGAGTATAGCGCAACATCAACTCCCAATACCGGGAGAGACGAAACCCCTCCTATCGCTCATTGCCTCCATGTAACTTGGGATTGTACCCAAAATCCACATGTTTGCATGACTCCTTTGAGCCGTGATAGGGAGGAAATCAAAGCACAGTGGGAACCACACAAGACACTATGACAATCTTGGGTCTACAGACTAACATGTACAAGTGTCACCAGAGAACTGCTATCTGACGATAGGTATGGTACCATCTAGGAGTTCTCGGCGAGTCCTGTTCGGTGTACCCATTCTCCAATGAGCACCTGTGTACAATCTTTGATGTCAAACACCAATGGTTGTGGGATCAACCATCGCCCCATACAGGGTCAAGAAACGTACACACTAGTCTATTCTAGAATATCGATGCTATGTCTCGATATTCCCTCGACTAAGAACCGTTAAAGGATGTGCTTGTGGACTACACATGCCCCACTAGTATGGTATGCATCATAGTCCTGGTAGACAAGCCTACATCCTAAGGGCTTTATCAACATGTATTAGAGAGACAGTATAATAAAACAAGTGTACATGTTAAGATAAAGAGCAACCAGATAGCATACTATTATGTCGAGCAAGAAAGTCCTCTATATATATGTCCAAGCATCCACTATAATATACAATAATGCCTCTAGGGCATACATATTCCTAACAATCTCCTACTTGCACTAAGGCCAGTTGTTGTAGTATCGCATACCCAACATCCCAAAAAGTCTCTCAAACTGCGTTTGGAGGAGGGCCTTCGTGAGTGGATCTGCCGTGTTGTCCTTCATATCTACTCTCCTGACCTCGATCTCCTGGCGATCAACTATCTCCAGAATCAGGTGATACCGCCTCAGAATATGTTTGGATCGCTGATGGGACCGGAGTTCCTTAGCCAAAGCCACAGCTCCATTGTTATCACAATAAGTATTGGATCCTCAATGGATGGAACCACACCAAGTTCAGTAATGAACTTTTTCATCCAGACAGCCTCGTTGGCAGCGATGTATTCACCCTCCATCGTCGAGTCTGCTATGGTATCTTGCTTGGAACTCTTCCAACATACCGTCCCTCCATTGAGAGTGAAGACAAAACCCGAGACGGACTTGTTGCCGTCCTTATCACTATGGAAGATCGAATCGGTAAATGACTCCACCTAGAGTTCACCATTACCATACACCAAGAACATTTCTTTAGTCCTTCTCAAGTACTTAAGAATGTTCTTCACAGCTATCCAGTGCTTCTCCCCTGAGTCTAATTGATACATACTTACCATACCTAGTGCGTAAGCTACATCCGGTCTGGTGCATAACATTGCGTACATGATAGACCCAACTGCAGAAGCATAGGGTATCACGTGCATGCGAGCCCTCTCCAAATCAGTCTTGGGAGACATCTCTTTGAAGAGAGTGATTCCTGAAAAAGCGGGTAAATTACCACGGTTAGAATCTTACATACTAAATCTCTTTAGTATGATGTTTATGTACCTGGATTGGGAAAATCCTATCATCCTTTTAGATCTATCTCTATAGATCTTTATCCCCAGTATGTAGGAGGCATCACCCAGATCGTTCATAAAGAACTTGTGTGATAGGAAGAGTTTGACCGAGTGCGGCATATGAACATCATTTCCTATCAAGAGTATGTCATCCACGTACAATACGAGGAAAACAACCTTATTCTCTACAACCTTTTTGTATATACATGGTTCATCTACATTTTTGATGAAGTCAAACTCTTTGACTGCTACATCAAAACAGATGTTCCAGCTCCGTGATGCCTGCTTTAATCCGTAAATTGATTTAAGCAGCTTGCATACCTTTCCGCTGCTCCCACTGTCTACGAAGCCCTCTGGCTGTGTCATATACACGCTCTCTTCTAAATCACCATTTAGAAAAGCGGTCCTGACGTCCATCTGCCAGATTTCATAGTCATAGTATGCAGCAATGGCAAGTAGGATCCTGATGGACTTAAGCATAGCCACTGGAGAAAAGGTCTCGTCATAGTCGACACCTGGTCGTTGACGGAAACCTTTTTCTATAAGTCTTGCTTTGAAGGTCTCAACCTTTCCATCTACACCAATTTTCTTCTTAAAAATCCATTTGCTCCCAATGGGTTTTACCCTTCAGGAGCAACTTCCAAAGTCCATACTTTATTGGTGTACATGGATTCCATCTCAAATCGCATAGCAACCGGCCATTTCACAGAGTCCCCACTTGTGATGGCCTGCTCGAAACTAGTTGGGTCATCATCGTCCATGATGCAATCCTCACTCCTATCGTCTATAAAAAACCGTAGTATCTCTCAGGTGGATGAGTCACCCTACTAGATTTGCGGAGTGCCTGGGGTTCATCGGGAACTATTGAATCCTCCGGTTCTACCAAATCATCAGTTGTAGTTTATGTATCTGGAACTTCTTCCAGCTCTAGCTCATTACCACTAATTTCTTTCACAAGAAATTCCTTTTCTAAAAAGGTGGCATGTTGAGCAACAAACACATTTTGTTCCTCACGGTGGTAGAATAGATATCCATATGAATTCTTTGATATCCCATAAACTGGCAAAGAACTGATTGTGTTTCGAGTTTGTCCGGATTCTGTTTCTTAACATACGCCGGACAACCCAATATTTTAACTCGTTTAAGAGATGGTCTCTTCCCATACCATATCTCATATGGAGTGGTAGGAACGGATTTGGTCGGAACCCTATTCAATAGGTATGCAGCTGTTTCAAGTGCATAACCCCAAAAGGAGATAGGTAACTCAATAACACTCATCATAGAGCGCACCATATCTAATAGGGTGCGATTCCTCCAATCTGATACTCCATTGTGCTGTGGTGTATACGGAGGAGTAAGCTGAGAGAGAATCCCATTCTCTTTTAGATAAGCTCGGAATTCCATGCTTAAGTATTCACCTCCTCAATCAGATCGAAGGATTTTAATCCTTTTACCCATCTGATTCTCTACTTCGCACTTATATTCCTTGAATTTCTCAAAAGTTTCAGATTTGTGTTTCAACAGGAACACATGTCCTAATCTTGAGAGATCATCGGTGAATGTAATGAAGTACGAGGAACCATTCCTGGCATGTGTATACATAGGACCGCATACATCACTATGTATCAGTCCCAAGAGTTCAGTAGCTCTTTTTCCGTATCTTGTAAACGGAGTTTTGGTCATCTTGCCTTTGAGACATGACTGATAAGTTTCATAAGATGTAAATTCGAACGGATTCAAATATCCATCTTTATGCTACTTGGCTAGTCTGGTCGCGTTGATATGACCAAGTCTACAATGCCACAAGGTTTTTTTCATTTCTAAACTTTTCCTCTTATGTGTGTTTTGTATATTTAGAATTGTATTTTGATTTAAAACATATATACCGTTACACAACGTACCAAACCCAATCAACACTTGATTTAGGAAAATGTTCATAACATTTTTCTCTAATGCAAAGTTATATCCTTCTTTATCTAATAAAGAAACTGATATTATATTGCACATCATCGACGATACGTAATAACAGTCGTTCAGAATCAATGTATTACCATTTGGTAATACAAGGTGATATTCGCCGACAGCTTCGGCAGCAACAATTGCTCCGTTCCCTACTCTGAGAGACATGTCACATTTTCCCGGTTCTCTATTTATCTTTAACCCTTATAACAAATTACAAATATGGGATCCTGATCTGGTATCTAATACCCAGGACGTAAAGCAGACTGAGAAACAGTTCTCAGTAACTAACACACCTGAAGAAGATACATCAAAATACTCTTTCTTTGTTTGGGTTGCATGGGAATCCTTGCATTCCACTATCCCTTGCTCAGACTTATGACAGTTATAAGATAGAGTGGAACAAATGTTCCCCAGCCCGGTATAATAAGCGGGTTCGATCAATACATTGTAACACCTTAGATTTGCGATTAGTGTTAATTAAGCGATAATGCGGATTTTTAGTAAAAAGTTTACCAAAATAGTTTTCAAATATCTTTTGAAAATTAATTAATATTTTATTAATATTTATTTTGGGCTTGCACACACATGTGCATGTTAACCTAGGGTTAATTAGGGGTTAACCATGCTTAAGTAGCCATGGCATCTAACCCCATTTCATTAAGTTGTAATATGTATTTATTTAAATCATTTAGTTTTTAAATTAGGGTTTGAAATTTGTTGACTTGAGAGAGGGGGGTTGACATTTGCATCATGAGGTATGGGCAAGCATGCCATGCATTAAATGAAGAGAGAGAAGGGCATAGCTCTCTCTAAACTCACCCCTCATTCCCTCATCCATCACCCTCACACATACACTCTCAACTCACCTCATTCTCTCACTCTCACAACATTTTTCTTCATCTCATTTTCTCCCTCACACCTCAAACTGAACACTCACCTTGTTCTTCACTAAACCCTAACCCAAATCCTCACAAAACCTAAGCAAATCTCCACTAAACCTCACTTAAACCCTTCACAAGTCAAGATCAAGCCACTAGGATCACTTGGAGCATGGAAAGCTAGGGTTGTGAGCAAGTGTGGATAGGTAACGACTCTAAACTGTTAGTTAGGAGTTTATTATTGTTGTGTTGCTAATTATTTTCAGTTTAGAATGATAAAGATATAGTTTTGTGCATGTATCGTGTTTTTAGTGTCATTTTTGGATGTCTGTGATCTGCTGTGACCACGAGTTTTTACTAGGAAAACTAGCAGTGTAGTAGTGTTGTATTAGTTGCCCTGATTATTCACCTGAATCACGAACCCCACCTGACCTGTTTTGGCCGGCGAGAACATGACAAAATCCGGCGAGCTCGGCCTTTTGGGGGACTGGGGAGTTGAGTTTTTTAGGGTATCTGTCTGTTGTGGTTTTAGGGTGTTTGGTACTGCTAGATTTTTAGGTTGTGACAGTATGTAAAATCTGGGATCGATTAGCTAGTTTTTAGTGTTTCGACGATGCGCGTTACGATCAATCCGACGTAATTTTAGTGTTTCGGGTATCTTGCTGTCATGAGTCTGTTTTGGTGATGTCGCCACACACGTTAACCACTATGCGAATACTTGAGAGGTTGTTGGAGTCGGTGCGTCGATTTAAACGTAATTGTACGTATTATGGGTCGATTTCTAAGTGCACTTGCTATGTTTGTGTGATTTTAGGGGCAAGTGCGGGGACTTCGGACGCCGCGAAGAAAGGGAAGAAGGTGGTCGGATTTACTTAGCTCGAGATCACCGGTGAGTAGATTTAACATCTACGGGGAAATCGCCCGTATGGCGTTATGTGTCAGGGCTTGATATGACATTATAGCCGCATGTTTATATTCATATATGTTGATTATGCATGAGTATCATTACATACCATTACTTGTTGTGCCTTAACCTAGTACCTAGTGGACACTGCACCATTACTGACGGTTCATGTTGCACGAGCACTAAATTGTATGCTACACCCACACCGTCGGTAATTGCCATGACACGCACAACCTATACACATATGCGGTATTGTATTGTTATTGATATTGATACATTGATTCTTGTTTTATTGCGCTTATGAAATGCATCGTTCATACATGCTACACCCTTATATGATGTTGCATTCGATTTTGGAGAAAATGGGAACCGCATGATATATTTAAAAACGGGATTCATTTAAAAGAATGGTTTTCCCTTGATATCCTCATATTACGGTTTTATGTTGCATATATCATATTTCATGGGTTTACGCATTGAGATACGGATTTCATGTAATTTATGGATTTGGGAACCTTGGTATTATTTCAAGAAAGTATGTATTGTTTTGAAAACCCGGTTTCTCTTGATATGATATTTCAGTGCGTCCACCATGCGTTTTCTCGGTTTTGAGACGTGTGATAGAAACCCGATTTGAGGAGCTGGATGATCCGTTTGCGGGTTTATGGTGGACCCGGTATGGTACCCCGGGACAAGAAAGGGATGTTGTGCAGTAGACGATGAGCTTGGCAGAAGGACTACTACCTACCGGTGATTGGTTGGACCTGGTGGTTATCCGGAGGATACCGACCAGAGTCGAGAGATGGATATGGGCCAATCCGGATTGATGGAGCCCGTGGGCCGATCCGGACTGATGGAGCTCGATATATGTGGATTTGCGTGTCGATGTTGGACACGAGTATTTCATGATGTTTTCGAGTGCCGATGTTGGGCACTCAGGTTCCATGAGATTTACAGATATGATGGCCGATCAGAGTGACGGCACCTGAGGTATTGGGATTTGGGGTGTCGTTGATGGACACCGGTTTTTCCACGATGATGATTCATTGATGATGACATGTTTTATCCCATACTCAGCATTCATTGATATGCATTGCTTCATGTATTTGTAGTACCTGATAGAGTACCTTTCATGATTGTTGCATATCCATATAGTATATTGATACTATCAAATTGCATATGATAGAGTATCGCAGTACGTGCATACCTGCGATTACCTGTATAATATTACTTACTATTCACGAGTTGGCAACTCACCCCCGTTATGCCACAGTGTTTTGCAGGTTGACCCTCAGAGTAGTCGTGGCAGGGCTGTCTTATTATATCTTTTTGCAGTAGATACCACTACGGTTGGCTGTGAATCGTTTTGCTATAGGTGGGTTTTGCGGTTATCCGTTTATATTCATTGTATATCTCTCATTGTATCTAGTACTCTCCATCTACCATTTCATGTATTGACTTAGAGACGAGTTGTGAGGACGATATTGTATATTTTGTGACTTTGGGTGTCGAGCTCGTGTGAGCCGGCTTTTATTATGCAGTTTTATCTTTTATGTTGTTTTTCACTTATATTGTCCATTTCTTCGCTACGGCGTCGTATATATGCTTGTCGTGGTTGTTTCCTCCTTTGGGCGTGATTTGCTTCCGTTTGGGAATACTTTATTTATATCATATGTTACTTTACTTATATCTTATATTGTACCCGTTTCGGGGCTAGTTTTTACAAAGGAGGTGCTGCCGAAATTTTTAAGAAAATAAATTTAAACTTTAAAGATTTTTTACTTGAGATTTCCAAATGTTTTTAACAATATTTTTATCACTTACTACTTTTGATGGTTTAGATTTCTGGGTTTTCGGCTTACTTAAATTGCGTTACGCCTGTTGACGTTATGTAGTTTAAGTGCCAGTCACGTGCCAAATTTTGGGTCGTGACATACATCCATATTATTATCTTGATTAAGGCGTGACATAGTCGCTACCTGGAGAGAGAGAGAGAAAAAAACATTTTAGCGTGCTCTCTTGCAAGATTAGATTGGTTATTATCTTATCTAATCAGGATGACTCCCACTGTTTTTATCAAATCTTTCTTCAAATCCTAAAAGGTAAGATTAGCCGGGATTAATTACACCCTACAAGTTCGCCAATCGGTCGGTCAGGAAGGTATTGGTACTCCAAGGGAGTCTCTCCGTGCTTTCGTATGGAACTAATTAAATAACCTTGTTTCCGCAGGGGGAAAACCCCGTTAATACCTTTCTTAGACACCTACTGGATCAGCTAATTGTAAATTGGAAAACTCTCCCAGGAGTAACACTTACTCGCAGTGAGTATCGGGATCCAACTATCATATAAAAGATATGCAATCCTATTGCAAATATCAACACTTGAAATTCCCAATATCTGTTTTTACCCCTAGCAACTTATGACCTTGGTTATGGTCAAAAAATCATAAGCGCTAGTCAAGTTCAACCTGTCATTTCGTGATTGAATTAAACCCACCCGCACTACCCTTGGCTATGGTCAATAAAGCCGTACGACCACCCTAATCCAATCGCATCATATGTGGCAGATAAGCACTAATCAGCTATCGAACACTACGCCTTGACAAGGTCAACAAACGCAGCACGAATACTAAACAGCACTTATCTGAAATGATGGAGGGCTACGATTGGTTTTGAAGAAAATCTTTAACGTAATGAACTCCATATCGTTGTAGAATCTAGTGATTTGAAAAGGAGTGATTTAAACTCCACTTTAAAATCGAGTAGTTTTCAAAACAAACCGAGTGGGTTGTAGCATATGCTAGTTTTGCTAAAGAGGCCATTCCCGGTGAAGGGATCTTGGCTCTTTCCTCATCGAATGAGGTGCTGGATATTCATAATGGAATACCTCTATGCAAAGCAAGAACTAGAGCTACCTTTTTGAAAATTTTGATTCTACAACATCTTTAGGTTTCTTTTCTTTTCATTAATCTCATTAATGATATCCCATCATTTATGTTTTCTAAATATCATAAAAGAAACGAAAATAAAACACATATATATTCCATCCGCATTCGCCACAGGGACTCGGGTCTTCACCTTAAGGTTACTTAACTTACGGCAGGACGGAGTCAGGACTAGCACGGATGCAAAACATATATAGTGTCTACTAATATATCATATATATAAGTAGCATTCGTCTCACGCGGTTATATGATCACATCATATCACAGAAACAGCAGAAGCAAATATATGAAATATAGAATATACTAGGAGGTCCATGTTTTAGATTAAGCCTGTAATGAAAATACACGGATTCCACGGTCGTGATGAATAACCAAGCCCCCATCCCTAGACTCCTATGAGAGCAGCAAGCAAGCCTACCAATTCTAGAGTTAGGCGACCGGTCTCGACTCCTTGAGATGGCCTCCCACTGGACTCCAGAACCCGGTTACTTGTGATCCCCGCCTTGGGTCTATCCTAATGCGGAAAAGTAAATAATATATATCAATGGAGACAACAATCTCAACCCGGAAGTGTCCCAATAAAAGAATATTACATACAAATTTTTACATGAATGAAAATTGAAAAACTCGCATCTCACGCAAAACCCCCGCGGCTATTCAATCACGATGATCCAATATAACATATCAGCAGCAGCACAATAACATCATATGTCATCAACGTAAGTAAATATCGTATCCCTAAAGTCGTTGACGTATAGCAACAAGATCGGGGATATAGCCATATATTACACTTACAGTCGCAGAAAAGATATGAAAACTACAATAATTAGAATCCGCATCATCTTTAGACATCATAAATCTGGATTATCTCATATTCCAGATTTCATGCCTAACCTTATAAATCTTGCATTTAAGTCTCGAATTGAAAACACTTTTCAAAAACAATTCGGGCAATTCAACAAGATTCCCAATTAAAATGATCGAAAGCCCGTCGGGAACTTTAGTAGATGGCCGCACCCCCGATACCATCAACGAAGTGCACTTGGGCGGAACACCGTGGCCGCAAGCACCCGACTGGATGCTTTTGGCCATGGGGTTCTCCTATAGTCACTTGGTCGGAGCTATGGGGCATGGTTGTCTAGTAGTGTCTCCCGGCGAGTGTTCGCGTACAATACGAGATTGCGACGGAGTTTTGATCCGAATCGAAACTCCGTAGCAATCCATCAAATGAGACTAAAATATGAGATTTACAAATTGTTAACTAGTTTTCACAAAACCAATCAATGTGGATTCCAAAAATTGTATCACATATTGTTCATACCATAAGCTATCTAGGCGATATTAAACATTTCGATCGATGTTTCAAACAATACCAATTCACAGAAACCTCAACAACTTAAGCCTCATCAAAAATACCCAGAAAGCCAGAAATGTCACAATGAAGCAGCAGAAGAAATACGAGTCCACAACTCCTCATGTTGGCAGCGGAACCGCGGCCAAAACATGGTTTAGGCAGCGGTTCCGCGGCCACATTAAGGAGTTAGGCCCTCGTACTTCTTGGGGCTCCTATAAAATTACCTGCATGATTTTCTGAGAATTTTTAATCTGTAAAATTTCAACGTTAGAAAAATTGGACAGAAACTACCCAAAATCGGTATTTTAAACTTCGATTGAACACTTTAACATCGTCTGGTCTTCGCCTAAGTCTCTAGCTTGGCTCCGATACCATGAAAGTATGTCTTAGCACCTCTACTAGGTTTCTACAAGCATCAAGTATGCAATTTTAAAAAATCTAGAGTGCTAAGCAACACTAACCTAGAATCTAACTAGAGAATTAGGATTTATGAGTAAGCAAACAAGTTCTACACTAAGTGATGGAAGTTTACAACCTTTGTAGACCGGTCATTCAGTTCTAAAGCTCCAAGTAGTAGTCCCTAGAATTCTTCTTTGACTCCACTTGCGAAAGGATCGAGCTTGCTTGTTGTCTTCGAGGCCGAAGATGATCCACCTTGAAGTCTCTGTAACTCAAGCTCACTCTTCACTAATCAAAGTATTAGTGAAGCAAACAACCTATACTAAAGGGTTAGGATGGTGTAAGTTGATGAAGTAGGAATTTTGCTCACTAGATATTTTTGTCTCTTTTCTTTTATCCAACTCAAGAAAAACCCTAGAGAGAGTATGAGAAGGAGATGAACTTGGATGATAGAATGAGGTTCAATGAACCATCTCACAGGAGATAAGAATGAGATTGGAATGATTAAATATCTTGAGAATAAAACAAGAAGTAGAGATGAGTCATGGCTTCTCAATGCTTCTCCAAGCATCCAAAGCCATGACTCACTCTCTTTTCTTGTCTTTTCTACAAAATATAAATCGTTTCCATTCTCATTTAAACTTGTCTGATTCTTATACACCCATGTTCCTTGTATCATCAACCATGATACAAATCCAAAATACATATATATAAATATATATCACACACACACACACATATAAATGTATGTAAAGAGATGAAAATCTTAAGTAAGCAATAATATTAGTTAATATATATAAATATATCAAATATATAAATACATATCAAATTATTAAATCAACACTTGATTCAATAATCTGGTTATATCATATATAACCGACTAATATCATATATATATATATATATATATATATCACATTATTAAATCAACACTTGATTCAATAATCCGGTCATATCATATATAACCGACTAATATTTGATATTCGATATTAAATCAATACTTGATTCAATAATCCGGTCATATCATATATAACCGGCCAATATCAAATACATATACATAAATCAAATCATTGAATCAACACTTGATTCAATAATCCGGTTATATCACATATAACCTAACCGATATCAAATATCGTGATATTAGAATACGGTATCACATACTCGTATTTAATCAATCTCCCGCTCATATCTCCATATATGCCCTACTTCGTTTCGCTTGAGCTGGGAAACCTCTGTGTGGGAGTCTAAAGACTCGTCAATACGCAAGCAGTAAGTAATGATCACATCAGATACCCACAAGCCGTCAACGGTACTAGCTGGACGTAACGGCTACCCAGGTATTGAGCGAATAGAAGATCAACAAGCAAGCTTGTCCAAACTCCCATAAAGCCTATAAGCAACACTTACCGTACAGTCCAGTCTCTTCATCTGATATGTCGCATATCGAGTCTGGGGGTGGAATCGTCAGACCCCAGTAACTTGATAAGTCGTGTCGATGTGTGGCCTATAACCTTTCGAGAAACTACTGATAACACTTACCAATAAATCTCATCAGCCCTGGCCAGGGACATGCTGCTATAGCCAATCGAGCATAGTGCAATATCAACTCCCAATACCGGGAGAGACGAAACCCCTCCTATCGCTCATTGCCTCCATGTGACTCGGGACTGTACCTAAAATTCACTTGGTTGCATGACTTCTTTGAGTCGTGGTAGGGAGGAAATCAAAACACAGTAGGAATCACACAAGACACTATGACGATCTTGGGTCTACAGACTGACATGTACAAGTGTCACCAGAGAACTGCTATCTGACGATAGGTATGGTACCATCTAGGGGTTCTTGGCGAGTCCTGTTCGGTGTACCCATTCTCCAATGAGCACCTGTGTACAATCTTTGATGTCAAACACCAATGGTTGTGGGATCAACCATCGCCCCATACAGAGTCAAGAAACGTACACACTAGTCTATTCTGGAATATCGATGCTATGTCTCGATATTCCCTCGACTAGGAACCGTTAAAGGATGTGCTTGTGGACTACACATGCCCCACTAGTATGGTATGCATCATAGTCCTGGTAGACAAGCCTACATCCTAAGGGCTTTATCAACATGTATTAAAGAGACAGTATAATAAAACAAGTGTACATGTTAAGATAAAGAGCAACTAGATAGCATACTATCATGTCGAGCAAGAAAGTCCTCTATATATATATCCAAGCATCAACTATAATATACAATAATGGCATCTAGGACATACATATTCCTAACAAGATAAAGACAAACCGGATAACACACTATCATCTTGAGTAAGACTGTTCTTGGTATAGGCCCTCCTCGAATTCAGTAATTGCATCCCCGCAACTACGTTAATTGCTTTGAGGACACTAATATCCAACATATGATATCTGACAGATGGACGTAAAAACGGCTTTTCTAAATGGAAGTTTAGAAGAGTGCATTTATATGGATCAGCCGGAGGGATTCATAGACAGTGGGAGCAGCGGGAAGGTGTGCAAGTTGCCTAAATCCATTTATAAATTAAAGCAGGTATCGCGGAGCTGGAACATCTTTTTTGATGAGACGGTCAAGGAATTTGACTTCATCAAAAACGAGGATGGGCCATATATCTACAAGAAGATTGTAAGGAGAGCTATCGTATTGCTCGTCTTGTACGTCGATGACATTTTCCTGATAGGAAATGATATTCTTATGCTGCAATCGGTCAAGTTGTTCTTGTCACAAAATTTCTCCATGAAAGACCTGGGTGATGCCTCCTGCATTCTGGGGACTAAGATCTACAGAGATAGATCCAAGAGGTTGTTGGGACTATCACAGTCCAAGTACATAGATGCCATACTAAAGAGATTTACTATGGAAGATTCCAAGCCCGGTAATATACCTACTTTGCACAGAATCACCCTCTCCAAAGAGATGTCTCCCAACACTGATGAGGAGAGGACTCGCATGAGCATTATACCCTACGTGTCACGACCCGAAAGTACGGAACATGACCGGCACTTAAACTACGAACGTCTCGAGGCGTACGTAATCTAAGTAAACCGAAAACCCAGAAATCCAAACCAAGAAAAGATGTAGAGTGCAGGAAAAACCAACTTAAAGCAAGTAGTTTCAATAGCATAAGCCGAGTTATGCGGTTTTAAAAACATCAAGTATTTCCTGAAAATTTCGGCAGAGTCTCCTTTATAAAACTGGCCCCCAAACGGGATACAACATGAATAGTATACGAAATCAATAAAAAGGCATCCCCAAGCGGGAGCTAGCTCTTCGTCAATCGACGGTCACAACCACACAAGCAATATAATATACAACGCCAAGGGCGAGGATCAAAACTCAAAAGGAAACTCAAAACAACAAGAAATCCAAAGAAATATAACGCGCGACTCTAAGGTCGAAAGAATAACATCACTGGTCTCTATCTCAAAGATAAATACATGTTTGGTTGATGGAACTTCTAGATACAATAGAATAATGATATACAAGATATAATGATGGGTGCGATACAAATAAACCCACCTACTAGCAAGTCACCCGGAAATGGAAATAGTGCCAGCAAGCCGTAATGAAACCTGTACGGCGAAACCTGCAAAAACTGTGGCACAACGGGGGTGAGTTGCCAACTCGTGAGTAGAAAAACATCTACGCACAGAAATCGCATAAATAACGCAATCCTAGGTCAATGATCATAATATATCCTCAAATATGTATATAACATGCAGCCTATAACAATGGCTAGGGTAAATATCTAACCCGAGTATAATCTCATATGCCCGTGTCAGTGCCGCAGGTAGCAATATATCATATGAATGAGGTATGAATGCATGAAAACAGAATACATGTAAATAAAGAAACTGTTTTCATAATTTAGTGAGATTTCTTTTGTATTTTTAAAATGAGGTATCATAAATGAAATCAGCATCAACAGTGTCTAGCATCGACACAAAACATAAATCTCAATGTCTCAAAACCTCAGGCTCCGGCTATCCGGACTGGCCTGTATCATCAAATATCAGTACCACAATATCTCGAAATCTCAATGTCTCAATCTCAATATCTAGGGCGCCGTCAGTCCAGACCGGCCCCTACCATCCATCTCAAGACCACGACGGTATCCTCCGGATATCCGACGCGTCGGGTAAAATCACCGGTAGGTAGTCTCCCCCTGCCAGGCTCATCGTCATCACCACGAGCTTCTTGCCTCGGGGTACCTTACCGGGTCCACCATGTACCCAAAACGGTTCATCCAACTCCTCGAATCGGGTCTCGAATCCATCAGCAAACTCATGGTGGACGACTCATACATCATGGGAAAAACCGCGCTTTTCATTTAAAAAGAGAAAGAAGAAGTTTGTATATGTTTTGCGGTTTTCCCCAAATCCAGAAAATCTCATGGAAATCCGAATCCAAAACCTCAATAGCACGTAAAAATGGAATATATGCATGAGAATCCATGAATGCGGCATAACAATGAATAACAGTATGCATGAAGTAGCAGGTAATAACTACAATGTCTAAACTAACATATAAGGCAAGTACACTAATATCATGTCAAAACTACTAGCTAACAAGCTAAATGAATCAATAATATTCTCTAAGTGTACGTGACATTGCAATTACCGATGAAGATGTGTGTGAGCCGGCAAGTAAGTGTACGTGGTACATACGCATCATCGGTAATGGTGCTGGTGTCCTAACCACAAGATATCAACAGTAGAATATGAAGCATAATATAAGCATGTGATACGGAGCGAACAACAATAATAAGCGGGAGCTGAATACTAGACGCAACGATAACTAATCTGCATTAACCTAATATAAGTCCTACAATGGTGCCTTTTGAAATAACACGAATCGTAGGGTTTTGAAAATAGGGGCTACGGTGTTTTAAAAAAAAGATACGTCTTTTGAAATATCCGTAGAATCCCTTGATCGGTCTTTTTAAAATACCCACGATTCGCTAGTTTTGAAATAGGTAGGAGTCTAATCTAGTCTAACAACTACACTAAACTATACGGCTGAACTAACAAGCAGAACTACAGGTAAGGAAACCGCCTAACATCTGAGTCGATACATATACATACCTGTATATATATATTAGTCGGTGATCCCGCCTCAGTAATATCATATCTGATACCATATCTAAAATCAGACATCCCAAGTCAAGAGTGCGGATCAATCATCAATATATAGCTCGTACGTAAATCCGTCGTACGGCATCCCCAAATCTGGGTACGGGTCAATATCGCATTCATCATACTTTTCACCTGGTATCCTCTTTATCAAAAATCATGATCGGGGTACTGATCTACGTCTAGTACAATACTGATACCGCCTAAGTATGCATGCACGTGTGTGAAACACTACGTCAAGACCCGTTACAATGTCATGTCGTATCTCAAATACGAACCCTGCTATATCACCGATCTCACGGCCTCAAATCAAATCTCATCGACTCATCTTAAATCCCAAGTACTATCCTTATTATCCATGCATGTGTATATGAATGTACATATTCATAGTCCCATACCCACGCATATATACATATATACACATCCTAATCGACGCACAAGAAAGTAATGTATGCAAGTCTGTGTGTGCGTATGTGGGTATAACAACTACTCTAGGGTTTCGCAACTAACCTAAAGCTAATCCATGAACACATAATCATAACATGAATAAACATTCTCGTATCATAAAACACCTATATAAACATATATATATATGAGCTACACTACGGACTGCGGGGGTGCTATACGCCATCCACCCGACTTCTCCCCGTAGATATAAATCTACTCACCTGGTCCTCGCTAGCCGGTGCCGACGTCGCCACGCGCTTGCTTGTCGTCTCAAAGTCCACATGGGGTACCTACATATCATAACGCACCGTGTCGTATTAAGATCCGACTCATGACCCAAAAACGACACGTGAATCCCACATAGGTCAAAACCTATGGTTGCTTTCACAAATCAACCCAAAATCCCTCGATGTCGGCGTACAAACGCTAAACCATCGAGAAAAACTCAAATGTATCAATCGTGGTTTTACAACACCTTAATTATATATATAAAATAGGGTTAAAATCACCAAAACTTCAAATTCGCTTTAAAGCTATTTTTCCGAAAACCTTATAAGCAAAATTAACCGCTTTAATACAACCTCTTGATGTTTAAACGAATTTAGCGGCCACAATATTCACTAAATATCATAACAAAGTCATATAAACCATTTCTATAATTTATTCTCATCAATTCCATAAATTCCAAAATTCTAGTTTACAATATACCCAAATTTAACAATTTTAAAGCAAAAATGCACAAACAACAATTTAGCTTGGATTTTCATGAACTAAAGTATTAAACTATATTTTATAATGTTAATGAAGTCATGAAAAACCTAATCACATTTTTAAAACCAATATTTAAACAATTTTTTAAAACCTAGTTAGCAATTTAGCAAAATTATCACCATTTTAATTTAACAAATTAGCAAGTAGCAACCAACTTAGATTTTGCATACAATTACATGTTAATCTCCTCATTACAACCATAAACTAATGATAAAAATCCTAATTAAATTCAAACCCTAGTCTTGAATTTCCTAAAGTTGCAATAAAACCCAATTAAACATCAAATTTGTTAACATAGAAGCAATTAAACAACAATATATGAATAAGGTTAGAATTATACCCAAATAAATTTGAAAATCCCACAAGCACACTTAGCCTCCCAAATTGAAATCTAAATCCCTAGATCCATGCTATGGTAGCCAAGGGAAAATGGGTAGGAATTAGATTTTGATTTTATGGGATTTTTGAAGCATTTTGGATGATTTTTTTGATGGAGTTTTGAAGAGAAAAGAGAAGGAGAAAGGGGGAGCTGCTGCTGGTCCAGGTTCAGCCAAGGGGAAGTGGGGGAAAATGTGAGGGAATGGTGCCAAAAAGATCCAAGTCAAAGCCCCTCCCAATTACCATAATACCCCCACCTACTTTACTATATAAAAAAACCTTATTTTAACCCATTTATCACATGATTTAAGGTCAAAAAGAGAGAAATAAAATTCTTGGGCTGCTACAATAGTGTGAGGCCGGCCAAGGTGAGTGAGGGTGAGTGTGAGAGTCTTTACAAAAAAATTCTATGCAAAAAGACCCTCCACAATACCATATTTGCAAGTTTTAGTTTAAAATAACTATATTTTTGTTTTCCATAAAATAAATCACTTAAAACTTGAAATAAAATACTAAAAAATTATATTACAACTAGATTTTAATTAACATGATTTTAAAGATTAAAATTAGCCCATTTAAATGTGTATTTATCGCTAATTTAATGTATTTTCTTACCGGCTTAAAATAATATTAAAATAATTAATTTCGGAAAAAATTTCAGAAAATTTGAAATTTCAGCAGTGGCTCAATAAACACCAAATACTAGCAATTATATAGCTAGAATATGTATATTTAATTTTATAATAAAGATATTTGCATTTTGACTTTTTACAGAAAACCCCCTTATTTTACCTTTTTTCGAAATTTCACCGAAACGATTTTGAAAACGTTACACTACGCTTCGGCGGTTGGATCTATAATGTATGTGATGTTATGTTCCAGACCAGATATAGCTTATGCACTTAGCGTGGTAAGTCGATATCAGTCAAATCCAGGGGAGAACCACTGGACAACAGTGAAGAACATTCTTAAATACCTAAGAAGGACTAAGGAGTTGTTCTTGGTGTACGGTAATAGAAACCTCCAGGTGGAGTCGTTTACTGTTACGCCCCACTTCCCAAAAGAAGGTGAAGAGTGACGTGGCACGGTCCGCAACCTAACTGTATTGAAGATGGTCTATTCAATACAGTTACGTTAAGCGTAATAATATCTATAGTATGCAGGGTGTGTACTAAAATAAAACAATAAAAGCGAAAGGTATTTATTTCCATTAACCAAACTTTATTACATCCGAAGATAAAGAGTAAAATAAACTAAATAGTTTAATTATATCAAAAAGAAGAAAAGCCCTAAACAGGTGGGCAACAAAGAAAACTAGTTAATCCTCCGACGTCAAGTCTGCATAATCTTCGTTTGTTGGCTCCACACCTTGATCCTCATCATAAAACTCATTCTTATCTAACGGACATTCCGAAGAGAGAGAAAAGGAAAGTCCAGCAGCGAGTTATACTCGGGTAGGATTGCCTCATAAGGAAGTAAGAGTATAGAAACGAACATGTGTATATAAAAGTATGATGTATGCATGCCGACATGAAGTAAATGGGTGTAAAGGTATGAAAGGTATAAAATTAAGACATGTTGACAGAGGTATACGTGAACATGAGTATGGTGTATGAGGTGTATGTTGTATGAAGGTATGTGGTATGAAGTATAAGTGAAGGTAAAAGTTCGCATTAGTTTGTTAAACAAGAGTCCAGATATCCGCGATTATTCCGTTGTGGCCATGGAACAACAACTAGGGAAGTCAAATATACCGTTTCACTTCTCGGGATCATGATCGAGTAGTAAGGGAATCCGAGTTCCGCATATCCTTGCCTAATCAAACTACCCATCCCCGTTATTCGGTGTAAAGGTTTAGAGTTAGTGCGTATACATCTAGGAATGGAATTTCCGCATCGTATATCATCCACATATTGGATCATTCGTCCTCAAGTAGGGTTAGTATTCGCCTGAATATTGGGTTAGTAGTTGTCCACACATTGGACCATTCACCCCCAAAATAAGGTTAGTATTCGTCTGAATATCGGGTTAGTAGTTGTCCACACATTGGACCGTTCACCCTGCCTGCAGGGATCCTCATATATAAGTATTCCATACATAGGTCCGTGCATTCTAACCCTAGCTGTTTCATGTGTCATGTATGTCGTAACTTGTATTTAAACAGTTGATCTCATTTAATATGGTCTTCCACAACCACTCATTTTATCTTGTTATCTTTAAAGTTTGTAAGGTGCTTCATATCATTTTATAGAATACTTAGTTAATAAATGATGATAACGTTTAATGATATTTATTGTTTATAAGAAAACCCTGATATTTGGAATATTTATCATTTTGAAACCCACAGTATTTTACCGAGAAAATATCCTTTTAATAAATGGTTAGGGTATTTATTTGAAAATTTTCTTTTAATAAAGCTTTAGATAATCTTTTGAAAAATATCGTTATAAGGGATATGGTCTTTGTTGAAAATAGCTTCTTAGTAAAGGGCAAGGTATTTAAATGAAATTATGTCTTTTTAGGATGGATTGAGGTATTTTATTGTAATTAATAATTTTATAGAATTATAGTGTTTTAAGTTTGAGGTAACATTTTAGAAAATACGTTCGTGTTGGCAACCGCTGCACATGGGCGGCAGGATTTGTGTCCTTTTTAGGGACGATTGCCTATCAACCACGAGGTATTTACATAAAATATTACCCTATTTTATTAGGTTATTTTATTATAGGTGACATTCTACAAGAACAACTCCGCGTTGACAACTGATCGCACGCTCTCGGCGTGTCGCGTATTCAAAATTCTAAAGTTATAGTCGCGATCAAGACGGTGTCGCTTTTCAGCTAGCCGGTTGAGCACGGGTCGATCAGCAGGGAGATGGTTGTATGTCCGTTCATGTTTTAGACGAGTCAATGAAGAATTGTATATATGTGTTCAATTCTATCTTAAGTGTTCGTATTTATGCTCAAGTAAGTTTGTTAAGGTTAAGGTTGGTTAGTAGAGTTAGGATTAGTCTTGTGCTTATCTTTTGTCATTCTTAAAACGATGTTGGGATAATCGAAAGTAGCGGGGATTAGGTGGAAATAGGAATGGGATTTGCGAGTTTAAACGAGCTTTCCAACGCTAAATCCATTCCTAATACCCCTTTTCCATCCGCTAAATACGCTTATCCCAATCCTCGGCCAAACACCCACAACCATGTATCCAATTAAGTCACAACTACATGTCACGTTGTAGTGCGTTTAAAGGACTTCTCGACTTAGGTCGCGGCTACATGTCACGTATAGCGCGCCTAAGTGAGGGGGTTGCGTTTATTTGGTCAGGGTTTGTTTCAAGATGTTTGGCGAAGAGAAGCACAAGGGATTTTTCCGTCCCTCATACCACCTTCCTTAGCCTTAACAAGTGCGGAATTATTCACACATTATAAAAGAAAATAAAACAAAACAAGAAGGAAGAAAAGAAGGAAAAGGAAAAAATACGGTTTTACAAGCTAACTCTTGGGTCCTCACCTAAGCAAGGAACTCCGTCGAAATATCATCACTTGAAAATAATACGGAAAAGAAGAAAAGAAAAGAGCAAGAAATAACAACAACTAATTAACAACAAGAAATAAAATTACACTAGAATTAAAATACAATGCAAGAATTAAAAGAAACAAAATAAAATCCCCATCTTCATTTCATCATCCACTCAATGCTCTCAGTACATTTTAATGGAGAAAGACGTGAAAAAGAAGAAGAAGCTAACTAGAACTACACTAAATCCTAACAAAAAGAAGCATAAAAAGAAGACCCTTGGCTTGACACAAAACTGGGCTATTTATAGGCTGCGTGCTGAAACCCTAGGGCAAGATTCTGAGCCCGAATGAAATGTCCAAACTACCCCCAAAATCCGAGTTGACACTGAGTCAACTCGGTCGCAGATCCGCCGCGAATCAGCCATTTTGGCCGCGGATCCGCACTTCTTTGAAGGAGTTGGATTGTCGTTTTTTCTTGATTTTCTTGTGTTGCTCTCTTCTGTTGTTCTACATGCTCCAAATTGCAAATTGGTTCCATAATTTCTTCAGATCTGCAACGGTCCAAAATGGCTTCAAAAATAATCCTTTTGACCTCATCTCCCTCGAGCTCCGCACACCCATTGATTCTTGTGTTGCCCCTCTCGTGCTCTGTGCTTGTCCGAGACACGAATGAACACTGTCATTTGTCTTATCTCATGAACTGGTACGCGGCACTGGACGGATACGGATGACCGGAACCCGGCTTTTATCTGTTGGCAACAGAGTAACAGTGGAGATTTTGTATCATTTGCGTTATTTTGGACTAGGAACCTGTAGCCTGTAAATAGTTAACAAACACGGATTAAAAGCACCTACCTATAAACAAACGAGCATAAGAATGGGTGGTATTAAATGCAATATTCTGGTGTGAAAAAATACCCCCAAACTTAACTTTTGCTCGTCCCGAGCAAAACCAATTATTTACGAAAATTCCTAACTTCACTTTCGCAGGGAACGCGATTGCACTGAGCTCGTGCAACAAGCCGTTAAACCTCTAGGTGTCCCTAGTAGGAGGAGTGTTGTCTCCTGAGGGTTTCAGCGGATTACACCCACAAAATCCCGTCAAGCTAGTGTCATAAGTTAACATCGATTCTACTCATACAGTTTAGTATCTACGTTAGAAACTCTATCATCCTAAATTAGAAATATCCAACCCTTATGTTTCACACCTCCTATCTATTTAACATTAGATCATATACGTTCCAAAAAAGTTTAGAAAGATGTTGGTATCTGCTGAGTTTTCCTTCTAAAGTGCGGTCTTAAATCAGGGATTTTTATCAACTTTACAGAAAACATAAGTCTTATTCTTTATTTCTATCATTTATCCAAACATCGATTGTATACCCCTACGTGTGTGTATTATTTCATCTCTACACTTGAGAATTCAATTCAAGCTATAGTACCCATTCCCTAATACCTAATACTACTTCTTTTCATTAAATGATGGACGGTGTTGCTCACACACCTTTCATGCGACTATTGATGCTTCTTGAGGCACTAACAACCGATTACTAAATGTGTAAGCTTAAAGCAAAAATAGCAGTTTCTAGGTCATGATTTTATTTATTTATTTTTCTTTTCTTTATTTTTCTTTTTCAAGACCGGATATATTTTTCAATATGCTCTTTTGGTGTTTAGCTTCAAATATCGTTTTTTCTTTCATACTAGGTTTTCAGGCAAGAGTATTTCTACGTATCCTCAACTATCCCAAGTTTCAAGGTGCGTGTAAGTGCAGTTTGTAGGGTATATACTTTCTAAATTTGGATTCAAGAATAGAAACTATTTTTCAGACTTATCCTTCAATAAAATCCTTTCAACTTGACTTAACTCAAGAACTGAACTCAAGATTACCTATTTCTCAAAAAAACTGAAAGGACGTATAATTACCAAGTTTGAACAAAAGGAGGGTTATTTTTAGGGTTTTCAATTCCTAAGCCTAAGATTTAGTTATTTCTAACGTATCAACTAAACTTTCGGAATAAAAATCTAAGTCACCCTATTAGTTAACTTGACGACAAAGTTTTTATATTTTTGTAAAATTTTTTATTTTTGTGGGTTTTTAAATATGTATGCAAATGCAGAATATAAAAATGAATGTGAAGGAAGAAAGCTTACCGAGCACACCCCCAAACTTAAACTTGACAGTACCCTCACTGTCAGGCTACACCAAGAGGGTCAAAATTTTCGGCGCTCCCTAAAAGAAAATTTTATACAAAACAAAAGGCACACCAAAAAATATATACACAAAAAGCCCCCCCCCCCCAAACTTAAGTGAAACGGTGTTTCCACTTTGTAAGCGTTAAAGTTCAGAGTTAGGGGGGAGAGAATAGTATCAAGCTATACAAGGCTTTACACAGGCCAAAAGTTAGCACCAACCATTCAAAAAATTTATCTCTGTAGTGTGCTGGTTGGTGAAAGAATACGGCGAGAAAAGAAATGGGGAATACGTGAGACCGTATGGGGATAGAAGTGAAATACGGTCTCGGTATATGAGAAGAAGAATGGCAGAAGGGAAAAAGAAATGGTGTACGAACTTGAGGGTGAAAATGAATTGAATAAATTAGTACAATCTGTAATGATCGATGTGAAAAGATGAATTGTACTAATCTATCAATATGGCGAAAAATTGTGTCAAATCCCTCAAGATTCGTGAGAAACCATGGGTAAGCCGAACTTGGTAAACCAGACACTGGAAATGAAAGTGAAACGGTTTCTTGCAAGGTCAGAACGATGGAAAGGATGGAGGGAAGTGATTGAGGAAGGGTATCAGTTAAAGGTTCAGGAGGGTGTACACAGTCAGTGAAAGGGACAGGATGGATTGGAAAATCTGACTCATCAAGTAAAACTGGTTCATCCTTAATACTATCCTCAAAATTCTCCTCAAAATTCAGCTTATCCATGCAATTTTCATCAAACTCAAGACTCATATGAAGTTCGGGAAAAGCAGTTAATGACTCGGGATGATGAATTGGAGAGAAAAACTCATCCAAATCTGCAGGTTCATCATCCAAAATATTCCCAGCGTCAATATCCTCAATCAAGTGAAAATCAATTTTCTCAGACACCTCATCAAAATCATGGATTTCAATCGATTCTGGTTCTAAGATGGAGGTGTAGAGGTAAAAAGGTTTGGGATTTGTTTCACTTGGGAGGGACCCTTCACAATCTGGTAAATCAAACACTACAAAATCGCACAACTAATTAATCATTCTATCTTCAATTGATAAATCCTCTGCGACACTTGATAGACATTCAAAATCGGAGTTGTGGGATTCCATTTGGGATGGGTAGGTTTGATTTATAATGGTGTACAGCTCACTCTCTCCACTCAAATTCGCAATCTGTCCAACAGTCTCATCATACATTGGAAAATTTGGAGTTAGTTAGAAACTAGCTATCGGGTCACTAGGTTGTATGAGGGTGGCCATGGACGCATTCAAATCCAGCATCTGTTGGTACGACGCTACCCGAAAATCTTCCAACGACTGTTCCAGACTAGACATGGGTTGTGAAGGGGTTTTAGTAAAAGATTCAAAGTTATCTGGATATGTGAAACTCCCAAATGGCTATGTAGAAGCAATGTCTAGGGAAGGTGCAAAAGTCGGGTAGGATGGATAGGAATTGAATGGTTGGACATGGGTAGGATCAACATACGGATAAAAAGGTGAATGGAATTGTTGATCCAAAGAATTCGCAGTGGTGAAAGAAGTGAAAGATCGGTTACGAGATTGTTCAATACGTTCAGCAAGAGACATAGGTCTTGGGGTTACAACTAGACTCTCAAAAGGGGTATCAACTTAAGAAGTTGATGAAGATTGAAATGGTTGATACAAGGTGGATTGCGGAGTCCAATTGGTTGTCCTAGACGCGTCTATCTGATCTTTCAAAGAAATTTTTGGCATGGATGGATCGTTCGACGTTCGGCCAAAGCAAGAACCGTAGGAAGTTATGTCTGGTTGTGGGTACCAAAGTTCGGCAAGAGTTTTGCGAGGTGGGGTACCCATGTTGGAAGAGTGAAAAGGTAGGAAGAGATGGAAGTGGTATATTTTTTTAATTTTTTTACAAAAAAAAAGGTTGTTTTGGAGTTTTGAAATTGTTTGTTTGAAAGAATACGGAATTATGAGACAAAATTTTACATAAGCACAATCACAATCACAAAATGCACAAACAATCACCTAGAGCTAGGGCCTTTAAAGTCCAACTAGACCGCTCCTAGACTTCTAAGCGACAAATTGCAGGATAACCCTCGAATCGCCTCTTCACTGTCAATTGTGTCCAGGTAAGCACAAGCGAGGTAAGGAGGGTTCCGCTCACGAATCACCTTGAGACGAGCCTTTTAAAATTACCTCCTCACGTGTCTTAGCCTAGGCACCACAAAGTCAAGTTTAGATAAACGACCGATTCCCCGCAACCTTCACTTGTCCTAAATGAGCGCGACAGGTCCTTAAAGGTTTGGTCTAGATATTTTTTATTAGCTCAAGGTAATGCGTATGCAATTAGTGATTTGTGGGGTCTTAGGAAGGGTGATGAAATCCCCACCCAATCTGAATTGGTGTTCAAGCCCCTTAAAGTCCGTATTATTATATGCAAAGCGCGTAAACAAACAAAAATCTAAAACAAAAATAAAAAATTATTTGGGCGGCGGCACAATTCTGTGCAAAGAAACCTGCATGAAATACAGTTAAGTGGAGTTTACATAGGAGATTAGAAGAAAGAGAAGGGGTGAAAAAAAATGGGGTCAAAAACCTACAATAGGACCGCGGAACCGCCGCTAAACTCCCTCTTTGACCGTGGTTCCGCGGTCAAATTGCTGAGTTGGCACCTAAAACTTTGGTCAATGCACGTGCCTTTCTCTGTACCCCCTAATAAAAACCATTGCTTATTTATTCACTTGCTGTAATTGCTCGAGATCGCCTGCACACTTGCACAAAAAATATTAAAGATAACAAAAAGATTATTTATTTATTTATTATATTTATAATTTTATATATATACAAAAAGAATATTAACCCGAATAACAAGAAAGAAAATACGTTACCGTCTCCCCAGCAACGGCGCCATTTGATCGCACGCTCTCGGCGTGTCGCGTATTCAAAATTCTAAAGTTATAACCACCATCAAGACGGTGTCGCTTTGCAGCTAGCCGGTTGAGCACGGGTCGATCCGCAGGGAGATGGTTGTATGTCCGTTCGTGTTTTAGACGAGTCAATGAAGAATTGTATATATGTGTTCAATTCTATCCTAAGTGTTTGTATTTATGTTCAAGTAAGCTTGTTAAGGTTAAGGCTGGTTAATAGAGTTAGGATTAGTCTTGTGCTTATCTTTTTCCATTCTTAAAACGATATTGGGATAATCGAAAGTAGCGGGGATTAGGACGACATAGGAATGGGATTTGCGAGTTTAAGCGAGCTTTCCAATGCTAAATCCATTCCTAGTACCCCTTGTCCGTCCGCTAAATATGCTTATCCCAACCCTCAGCTAAACACCCGCAACCATGTATCCAATTAAGTCACAACTACATGTCACGTTGTAGTGCACTTAAAGGACTTCTCAACTTAGGTCGCGGGTATATGTCACGTATAGCGCGCCTAAGTGAGGGGGTTGCGTTTGTTTGGTCGGGGTTCGTTTTTGGCGAAGAGAAGCACAAGGGATTTTTCCGACCCTCATACCACCTTCCTTAGCCTTAACAAGTGCGGAACTATTCACACATTATAAAAGAAAATAAAACAAAACAAGAAGGAAGAAAAGAAGGAAAAGGAAAAAATATAGTTTTACAAGCTAACTCTTGGGTCCTCACCTAAGCAAGGAACTCCGTCGAAATATCATCGCTTGAAAATAATACGGAAAAGAAGAAAAGAAAAGAGCAAGAAATAACAACAACTAATTAATAACAAGAAATAAAATTACACTAGAATTAAAATACAATGCAAGAATTAAAAGATACAAAATAAAAAAACCCTCATCTTTGTTTCATCATCCACTCAATGCTCTCACTACATTTTAATGGAGGAAGACATGAAGAAGAAGAAGCTAACTAGAACTACACTAAATCCTAACAAAAAGAAGCATAAAAAGAAGACCCTTGGCTTGGCACAAAACTGGGCTATTTATAGGCTGCGTGCTAAAACCCTAGGGCAAGATTCTGAGCCCGAATGAAATGTCCAAACTACCCCCAAAATCCGAGTTGACACTGAGTCAACTCGGCCGCGGATCCGCAGCGAATCGACCATTTTAGCCGTGGATCCGCGCTTCTTTGAGGGAGTTGGGTTGTCGTTTTTTCTAGATTTTCTTGTGTTGCTCTCTTCTGTTGTTCTACATACTCCAAATTGCAAATTGCTTCCACAATTTCTTCAGATCTGCAACAATCCAAAATAGCTTCAAAAATAATCCTTTTGACCTCATTTCTCTCGAGCTCCGCGCACCCATTGATTCTTGTGCTGCCCCTCTCGTGCTCTGTGCTTGTCCGAGACACGAATGACCACTGTCATTTGTCTTGTCTCATGAACTGGTACGCGGCACTGGACGGATACGGATGACCGGAACCCGGCTTTTATCTGTTGGCAACAGAGTAACAATAGAGATTTTGTATCATTTTCGTTATTTTGGACTAAGAACCTGTAGCCTGTAAATAGTTAATAAACACGGATTAAAAGCACCTACCTCTAAACAAACGAGCATAAGAATGGGCGGTATTAAATCCAATATTCTGGTGTGAACAAATACCCCCAAACTTAACTTTTTCTCGTCCCGAGCAAAACCAATTATTCACAAAAAGTCCTAACCTCACTTTCACGGGAACGCAATTGCACTGAGCTCGTGCAACAAGCCGTTAAACCTTTAGGTGTCCCTAGTAGGAGGAGTGTTGTCTCCTGAGGGTTTTCAGCGGATTACACCCACAAAATCCCGTCAAGCTAGTGTCATAAGTTAACATCGATTCTACTTCTACAGTTTAGTATCTACGTTAGAAACTCTATCATCCTAAGTTAGAAATATCCAACCCTTATGTTTCACACCTCCTATCTATTTAACCTTAGATCCTATACGTTCCAAAAATGTTTAGAAAGATGTTGGTATCTCCTGAGTTTTCCTTCTAAAGTGCGGTCTTAAATCAGGGATTTTTATCAACTTTAAGAAAACATAAGTCTTATTCTTTATTTCTATCTTTTATCCAAACATCAATTGTATACCCCTACGTGTGTGTATTATTTCACCCCTGCACTTGAGAATTCAATTCAAGCTATAGTACCCTTTCCCCAATACCTAATACTATTTCTTTTCATTAAATGATGGACGGTGCTGCTCACACACCTTTCATGCGACTATTGATGCTTCTTGAGGCACTGACAGCCGATTACTGAATGTGTAAGTTTAAAGCATAAATAACAGTTTCCAGGTCTTGATTTTATTTATTCATTTTTCTTTTCTTTATTTTTCTTTTTCAAGACCGGATATATTTTTCAATATGCTCTTTTGGTGTTTAGCTTCAAATACCATTTTTACTTTCATACTAGGTTTTCAGACAAGAGTATTTCTCGGTATCCTCAACTATCCCAAGTTTCAAGGTACGTGTAAGTGCAGTTTGTAGGGTATATACTTTCTAAATTTGGATTCAAGAATAGAAACTATTTTTCAGACTTATCATTCAATAAAGCATCAATACTTTCCCTTCATCTTGACTTAACTCAAGAACTGAACTCAGGATTACCTATTTCTCAAAAAAACTGTAAGGACGTATAATTACCAAGGTTGAACAGAAAGAGGGTTATTTTTAGGGTTTTCAATTCCTAAGCCTAAGATTTATTTATTTCTAACGTATCAACTAAACTATCGAAATAAAAATATAAGTCACCCTATTAGCTAACTTGACGACAAAGTTTTTATATTTTTGTAAAATTTTCGATTTTTGTGGATTTTTAAATATGTATGCAAATGCAGAATATACAAATGAATGCGAAGGATGAAAGCTTACCGAGCACACCCCCAAACTTAAACTTGACAGTGCCCTCACTGGCGCTCCCTAAAAGAAAATTTTATACAAAACAAAAGGCAAACCAAAATATATATACACAAAAAAGCCCCCCCCCAAACTTAAGTGAAACAGTGTTTCCACTGTTTAAGCGTTAAAGTTCAGAGTTAGGGAGGAGAGAACAGTATCAAGTTATACAAGGCCTTACACATGCCAAAAGTTAGCACCAACCATTCAAAAAATTTATATCTGTAGTGTGCTGGTTGGTGAAAGAATACGACGAGAAAATAAATGGGGAATACGCGAGACCGTATGGGGATGAAGTGGAATACAGTCTCGGTATATGAGAATAAGAATGGCAGAAGGGGAAAAAAATGGTGTACGAACTTGAGGGTGAAAATGAATTGAATAAATTAGTACAATCTGTAATGATCGATGTGAAAAGATGGATTGTACTAATCTATCAATATGGCGAAAAATTGGGTCAAATCCCTCAAGATTCGTGAGAAACCATGGGTAAGCCGAACTTGGTAAACTAGACACTGGAAATGAAAGTGATACGGTTTCTTGCAAGGCCGGAACGATGGAAATGATGGAGGGAAGTGATTGAGGAAAGGTATCAGTTAAAGGTTCAGGAGGGTGTACACAGTCAGTGAAATGGACAGGATAAATTGGAAAATCCGACTCATCAAGTAAAACCGGTTCATCCTCAATACTATCCTCAAAATTTTCCTCAAAATTCAGCTTATCCATGCAATTTTCATCAAACTCAAGACGCTTATGAAGTTCGGGAAAAGTAGTTAATGACTCGGGATGATGAATTGGAGAGAAAAACTTATCCAAATCTGCAGGTTCATCATCCAAAATATTCCCACCGTTAATATCCTCAATCAAGTGAAAATCAATTTTCTCATACGCCTCATCAAAATCATGGATTTCAATCGATTCCGGTTCTAAGATAGAGGTGTAGAGGTAAAAAGGTTTGGGATTTGTTTCACTTGGGAGGGACCCTTCACAATCTGGTAAATCAAACACTACAAAGTCGCACAACTCCTTAATCATTCTATCTTCAATTGATAAATCCTATGGGACACTTGATAGACATTCAAAATCGGAGTTGTGGGATTCCATTTGGGACTGGTAGGTTTGATTTGGAAGGGTGTACAGCTCACTCTCTCCACTCAAATTCGCAATCTGTCCAACCGCCTCATCATATATTGGAAAATTTGGAGTTAGTTAGAAACTAGCTACCGGGTCAGTAGGTTGTATGAGGGCGGCCATGGATGCATTCAAATCCAGCATCTGTTGGTACGACGCTACCCGAAAATCTTCCAACGACTGTTCCAGACTAGACATGGGTTATGAAGGGGTTTCAGTAAAAGATTCAAAGTTATCTGGATATGTGAAACTCCCAAATGGCTGTGTAGAAGCAATGTCTAGGGAATGTGCAAAAGTCGGGTAGGATGGATAGGAATTGAATGGTTGGACAAGGGTAGGATTAACATACGGAGAAGAAGGTGAATGGAATTGTTGATCCAAAGAATTCGCAGTGGTGAAAGGAGTGAAAGATCAGTTACGAGATTGTTCAATACGTTCAGCAAGAGACATAGGTCTTAGGGTTACAACTGGACTCTCAAAAGGGGTATCAACGTAAGAAGGTGATGAAGGTTGAAATGGTTGATACAAGGTGGATTGCGGAGTCCAATTGGTTATCCTAGACGCGTCTATCCGATCTTTCAAAAAAATATTTGGCATGGATGGATCGTTCGACGTTCGGCCAAAGCAAGAACCCTAGGAAGTTATGTCTGGTTGTGGGTACCAAAGTTCGGTAAGAGTTTTGCGAGGTGGGGTACTTATGTTGGAAGAGTGAAAAGGTATGAAGGGAGGGAAGTGGTATTTTTTTTTACAAAAAAAAGATTGTTTTTGGAGTTTTGAAATTGTTTGTTTGAAAGAATACGGAATTATGAGACTACACTTTACATAAGCACAATCACAATCACAAAATGCACAAACAATAACCTAGAGCTAGGGTCTGTAAAGTCCAACTAGACCGCTCCTAGACTTCCAAGTGACAAGTTGGAGGATAACCCTCGAATCGCCTCTTCACTGCCAATTGTGGCCAAGTAAGCACAAGTGAGGTAAGGAGGGTTCCGCTCACGAATCACCGTGAGACGGGCCTTTTTAAATTACCTCCTCACTTGTCTTAGCCTAGGCACCACAAAGTCGGGTTTAGATAAACGACCGATTCCCCGCAACCTTCACTTGTCCTAAATGAGCGCGACAGGTCCTTAAAGGTTTGGTCTAGATATTTTTTATTAGCTCAAGGTAATGCGTATGCAATTAGTGATTTGTGGGGTCTTAGGAAGGGTGATGAAATCCCCACCCAATCTGAATTGGTGTTCAAGCCCCTTAATGTCCGTATTATTATATGCAAAGCGCGTAAACAAACAAAAATCTAAAACAAAAATAAAAAATTATTTGGGCGGCGGCGCAATTCTGTGCAAAGAAACCTGCATGAAATACAGTTAAGTGGAGTTTACAGAGGAGATTAGAAGAAAGAGAAGGGGTGAAAAAAAAATTGGGGTCAAAAACCCACAATAGGACCGCGGAACCGCCGCTAAACTCCCTCTTTGACCGCGGTTCCTCGGTCAAATTGCTGAGTTGGCACCTGAAACTTTGGTCAATGCACGTGCCTTTCTCTGTACACCCTAATAAAAACCTCTGTTTATTGATTCACTTGCTGTAATTGCTCCAGATCGCCTGCACACTTGCACAAAAAACATTAAAGATAACAAAAAGATTACTTATTTATTTATTATATTTATAATTTTATATATATACAAAAAGAATATTAACCCGAATAACAAGAAAGAAAATACATTACCGTCTCCCCGGCAACGGCGCCATTTGATCGCACGCTCTCGGTGTGGCACGTATTCAAAATTCTAAAGTTATAACCGCGATCAAGACAGTGTCGCTTTGCAGCTAGCTGGTTGAGCACGGGTCGATCCGCAGGGAGATGGTTGTATGTCCATTCGTGTTTTAGACGAGTCAATGAAGAATTGTATATATGTGTTCAATTCTATCCTAAGTGTTCGTATTTATGTTCAAGTAAGCTTGTTAAGGTTAAGGTTGGTTAGTAGAGTTAGGATTAGTCTTGTGCTTATCTTTTGCCATTCTTAAAACGATGTTGGGATAATCGAAAGTAGCGGGGATTAGGAGGACATAGGAATGGGATTTGCGAGTTTAAGCGAGCTTTCCAACGCTAAATACATTCCTAGTACCCCTTGTCCGTCCGCTAAATACGCTTATCCCAACCCTCGACGAAACACCCGCTACCATGTATCCAATTAAGTCACAACTATATGTCACGTTGTAGTGCACTTAAAGGACTTCTCGACTTAGATCGCGGCTACATGTCACGTATAGCGCGCCTAAGTGAGGGGGTTGCGTTTTTTTGGCCGGGGTTCGTTTCAAGATGTTTGGCGAAAAGAAGAACAAGGGATTTTTCCGTCCCTTATACCACCTTCCTTTTCCTTAGGAAGTGCGGAATTATTCACACATTATAAAAGAAAATAAAACAAAACAAGAAGGAAGAAAAGAAGGAAAAGGAAAAAATACAGTTTTACAAGCTAACTCTTGGGTCCTCACCTAAGCAAGGAACTCTGTCGAAATATCATCGCTTGAAAATAATACGGAAAAGAAGAAAAGGAAAGAGCAAGAAATAACAAAAACTAATTAACAACAAGAAATAAAATTACACTAGAATTAAATTACAATGCAAGAATTAAAAGATACAAAATAAAAAACCCTCATCTTCATTTCATCATCCACTCAATACTCTCACTACATTTTAATGGAGGAATACATGAAGAAGAAGAAGAAGCTAACTAGAACTACACTAAATCCTAACAAAAAGAAGCCTAAAAAGAAGACCCTTGGCTTGGCACAAAACTGGCCTATTTATAGGCTGTGTGCTGAAACCCTAGGGCAAGATTCTGAGCCCAAATGAAATGTCCAAACTATCCCCAAAATCCGAGTTGACACTGAGTCAACTCGTCCGCGGATCCGCCGCGAATCGGCCATTTTAGCCGTGGATCTGTGCTTCTTTGAGGGAGTTGGGTTGTCATTTTTTCTGGGTTTTCTTGTGTTGCTCTCTTCTGTTGTTCTACATGATCCAAATTGCAAATTGCTTCCACAATCTTCAGATCTGCAACAGTCCAAAATGGCTTCAAAAATAATCCTTTTGACCTCATCTCCCTCGAGCTCCGCGCACCCATTGATTCTTATGCATGCTCTGTGCTTGTCCGAGACACGAATAACCACTGTCATTTGTCTTGTCTCATGAACTGGTACGCGGCAATGGACGAATACGGATGACCGGAATCCGGCTTTTATCTATTAGCAACAGATATTCTGCATTTTGGCGTAACAGTGGAGATTTTGTATCATTTGCGTTATTTTGGACTAGAAACATGTAGCCTGTAAATAGATAGCAAACACGGATTAAAAGCACCTACCTATAAACAAACGAGCATAAGAATGAGCGGTATTAAATGCAATATTCTGGTGTGAACAACAACCGCTGCACATGGGCAGCAAGATTTGTGTCCTTTTCAGGGACGATTGTCTAGTAACTACGGGGTGATTCAGGTAAAACATTCCCCTATTAGGGTATCTTATTAAACTTTAGTTAATAGGCTGAGAAAATTATACTAAAAATATTCTCTTCTAAGTGAAGGGGGTTAAGTTGAAAAACTATAGCACAAGTATTTATATTAGCATTATCCCTTCTTAAAAGGTAAAGGAATTTAACAAAACTAAAGTAGTTGGTGGATAAAAGTCTAAATAAAAAATATATATCGTTTTAGTGTCTGAAACATTTATTCTAAATATCTTATCTCATATGGATATTTTAAACATACACGACATTTTAATTAAATGGGGGTATTTTGTGGAAGTAACCTATTTCGAGATCATATTGGTAATATGGATAAGTGGGTGGATTGATGCCCCATGAGTTATAACTTTAACCATATCGTATTCCATGTCGGATGAGGGTGCAATAATTATGCATATAGGAGTAATTAAAGAAGCCATTTTAAACACGGGTTAAAATTATTATCATTAAGAGGTACCAAAATAGGCATGCAGAAATATTTTTAACGTCATTTTAATATAAGATTGGGGATTACGACTTGAAACTAATATCATTATAAGAAAGAAGGCGAAAGACAAGTGGAGAGAGGCGGATCCTACCTTTTATTTGAGTTGGATGCCGATGGGTCAAAAATGTTGACTCGTACTAAATCCTCAATAACTCCGCGCTTGGATTTTTCATCGATACTTGGGTGGAACCACAGCGTCGGCGTCGTCGATACAAAGGCATGGGTATTTTTTTCAGAATTTTTGGAATTCTGAGTTGTGAGAAATTTGAGTTTGAAGGTCTCTATTTATAGGGTCTTTTCCCCAACAATAAAATCCAAAATCTGTTAAAAAAATCCTTAAAATCCGCGCTCCAAATGATTGCCCAATCATCAGCCGTCGCCTCCTCTTCGCCTCAGTCGTTGGATCAAGATCCAACGGTCTTGGCTCCGTCTGCCCACGCTCCACGTGGCCGCGAGAGGAGACCACGCTTTTTCGTGTGGTCCCCAGCACGTGGGCGCCGCCGGTAGATCTGGGCCGTTAGATCTTGTATCCAACGGTCCAGGTTAAGAGTCGGTGGATTTTTTTTTTGAAAACTAAACTGATTATTGTTAAAAAATCGAATTTGGTTTTAAAATTTTTTTAAAATATGGGGAAAATATGAGAAATTTCCAGAAAACATATTTTATTGTTTCCTTCATTTTAAAAATGATTTTGGGCTAAAATTAAATAATATTTCCATATATATAGTGTTCCCTCATAAAATATCAGGAAAGACCCCGATGGGGCATCACGTGCAGACACGTGATGGGCTCTTAAGCCCTCTAAAATAATGAAAAGAATTAAATTCTAATCAAACAGGAGTCACATGTCCACACGTGATAAGTCTTTAAACCTCCCCGGAAAGAATTAAAAATATAGTAAAACAACAAGGAATACCCCAATGGGGTATCACGTCTCCACACTTGACCAGAGGTCACGTGCAGACACGTGATGGATTCCTAAGCTCTCACATTGACGGAATTAAATTCTAATCAACTAGAATTACGTGTCCACACGTGATGGGCCTTTAAACCCGCTGAGAAGAATTAAAAGTATAATAAAATAACAAAGAAAAACCCCAATAGGGCATCATGTGCTCACACGTGACCAAGGGTCACGTGCTGACACGTGATAATTCCTGAGTTCTTTAAAAACGACAGAATTAAATTCTGGTTAAAAGCTTATTCGGTTGGTCACGTGCCACCACGTGATAGGATCTTAACTCTCTGAGTTAATGAAAAGAAAACCCTAAATGGGGCATCACGTGCCCCCACGTGACAGGGGGGTTACGTGCAGACACATGATGGGTTCTTAAGCTATCTGAATTAATAGGATTAAAGTCTAATTAACTAATCAATCAGTGAGGTCACATGCTACCACGTGATAGGCTCTTAAACCTTTTGAACTAATAGAATTAAATTCTAACTGAGGGAAATCAAAAACCCTAATATTTCCCTAAATCTTTCCAAAACAAAAAAGATTGCGCTCTGTAAAATGGAGCACCGTTGGATAAAAAATCCAATGGTGATTAAAAATCACCAGTTTATGGAAAGATTCTATACAAGAAGATATTTCCCTGAAATTTTCCAGGAATAACAGATAAAATATCTTTTGGATTAAAAATCCAATGGTGAATAAAATTCACTAGATGATCTAAAGAATCATGTTGGTTATAAAAACAACCAAAATCTTTCAATGAAAGATTCACTAAACAAATTGATTCTTTTCTTTCTCCTATAAATAGGAGCCAAGAAGAGAAGAAAATGGATCTACTTTTTTTTGTAAATATACAACAAAAGAGAGGAGAATTTAATTCTCAAGAGAGAAAAGAAAATTTCTTCAAAAGAGAAAAGAAACCCTAGGTGAAAAGGGGGAAAGATATCTAAGCTCCATAAAACAAAAGAGAATTTAATTCTCAAATTAAGAGTTTAACTTTTCTGAATAAAGAACTTAGTTCTTCCTTTGGTTGAGGATCTGCAGAAGCAGATCTCCCCATAAGTTGAGAATTTAATTCTCATCATGGAGATTCTGCCATGCAGATCCAAAACTTAGAGGGAGAATTGAGTTTAAAGAATTTAATTCTTCCAAATTCACAGGAATTTAATTCCTCGAAACGAAATTAGGGTTTAACCCTATTTAAGAATTTAATTCTTCCAAATTCACAGGAATTTAATTCCTCCAAACAAGATTAGGGTTTAACCCTATATAAGAATTTAATTCTTCAAAATACATGGGAATTTAATTCCTCTAAATGAAACTAGGATTTAACCCTACACAACAATTTAATTCTTAAAACAAAGGACTTAAAAATCTCCATGCACGTAAAGAGATCAGTACCCAATCTGGTCACGTGGTAACACGTGACCCTCCTCCTCAATAAGTAAAAAGAAGGGATGAGACATGGTCACGTGCCCCCACATGACCCGTAAATAGGCTCCTCAAGATGAAAAAGAAAGAGCTTGGAGGCAATGCCTCACGTGCTCACATGTGACTCTCAAAACAAAGTTGAACAAATCTAGAGGCAGTACTAATTTAGGATGCCCCACGTGTCCCCAAGTGACCCCTAACGAATTCTTTTAATATCCAGTGTATGGATGCTCATCACGTGCTCACACGTGATGACCTTGAAAACTAAAAGTGTTTAACACTTATTTGAATATTTTGAGAACAAAATAAAGGAGGCTTGACCCAACTCTTAGGCGCCTCACGTGACCCGACGTGACCACCTTATGTTTAGTATTTAACACTATTTCGAGTGTTTTGTCCCTAGTGTTTAACACTATTCTGAACGCATCACGTGGGAGCACATGATAGCTAAATTTACTTTAGTGTTTAACTCTATATCTAAGCCAATCTTAGGTTGAACTAGCTGAATTTCTACAGAGGCAGACTCCCCTTTTGACTGAGCCTCAAATATACCCTTGTTTTCCAAAATTGGTCATCTCATATGGCATTTGAATGCTCAGCATTCAATAAAAGACAAAATGTGGTCAGAATCCAGACCCATGCTTAGCATTGCTAAATAATGGGGGACTGAACCCAGAAAAATGTTCAACAGTCCAAACATAGGTCCAACATTTCAAACCTAATTGGACTTAGCCCAAGTTGGTCATAAGTCCTCAATTCAGATTTAACTGAGCCCATGTGCTCATAATCTAATTAATTGATCTTAGTCCCAAATTGGACTACAGATTTCCTAATCAACTTTGGTTTAAGGGTACATCTCTTCACTCCTCTGATATTTGTCATTGTAATCCTTCAACGTCTTCAGGGAGGTGATGGGTCCCGATAACCAATCATTCCACGGACTGTGGGGTCCTTTAAACCCATGGACTATGATGTCCTTAACCTCGGACTGTGGGGTCTCTTTAAACCCACGGACTATGATGTCCTTAACCTCGGACTGTGGGGTCCCTTTAAACCCGCGGACTATGTTGTCCTTAACCTCGGACTGTGGGGTCCTTTAAACCCACGAACTGTGGGGTCCCTAATCTCGGACTGTGGGGTCCCTTTAAACCCACAGACTATGATGTCCTTAACCTTGGACCGTAATGTCCTTAAACTAACGATAGACCATCATGTCCTTAAACTGGTAATCGACCGCAATGCCCCTAAACTAAATAATAGAACCCAAATGCTCTCTTGTTGGATCTAAACGATCCCGTTAAGTTGATCTTAGTCTTAAATTAGACTAACGTATCCTTAAAAAATGTTTAAGTTGATCTTAGTCTCAAATGAGACTAACGTATCCTTAAACCCAACCCCAAACCCCAATCTAAGAAGATATGGATTTGGACTAATCCACGCCCTACGGGCGACAACATAAATTAGTCTCCGTATGCAATCCATGGACAACCAAAAACAAAACAAACACACACAACACGAAGTGACCATCTGGAGAAAGAGAAAGTGGTTACCGCGATGCGGTAGTGTAATTAACTGCAGGGGCTTGCACCTGCAGGGAAGAGCGTCCCCACAATCAAAAAACCCTCAACGAGGGGGGATCTGACGAAATCTGCTACATCGGCCGCATCCGTTTAAACCTTCGATACATGGTGCCATAAATCAACTTGGCATCTTCAGAGAGGTGGACGGACAGCACCAATTAGCATCTGCCCCGAATTCAGGCAAGACGGACCTACGAGGTCGCGTCTCCGTATCCGGCGGAGAACAGATTCTAGCACGCCCGGTAGGACGTTTTTCTCTTTCCAGTCCACACTTCGTGTTTCATGTTCGCGAACGAATCGCGGTTTAATGTGGTTGCCCATGGATTCGAGGTACTAAGATTTAGTGTTTTGCTCCGTGCAGAAAACAGTACATCAATGGCCTCCAACTGCTCCAGCTGCAACTGCAACTCCCGTTCCGCCTCATCTGGAGATGTAACTTACGGGCCCCAAACGGCCTTCTTGTTCAAAATGCCAGTGGAGAAAGTAACTCAGGACACCACTGGGCTGTTCTTTGGGACCATGATCCCACCAATGAGCTTCAATGCCCCGCTGCTGTCGTAAGAAACCCCAAAGAAGTCGGTCTTTGATCGGCTTACAACTACTGCGGCCCCTCTCAACGGATCGCCCAAACCAAGCGCCTCAATCTTTTCCAGACTGGGCCAAAGCTCCAACGGGGCCATAAAGAAGCCCACGTTACCGGAAAGGGTTATCCCGAAGAGAATAGCTATCCCTGCTCCCGAAGTCGTCAAAGCGTCTTTCCCTGCCAAAGAGACGGTCTTCACAAGACTAACTGTTTCGGTTCCCGCTCCAAACAAAGTCATTAAAACTGCTCCTCCTACGCGAAAGTCTGCTTTTGATAGGTTGGCCATCCCCACTCAACGGACGTCGGTCTTCAGGAGGCTGATACCAGCGACAACTCTCCGCCAAGACAGGGGGCATGACGAAGCCATCCCCATAGCTGAACCAATACCATCCGCGCGACATGCTCGCCGTCGTCACTGGCGCCGAGTAAGAAAGGCCGGGGGCAACTCTCCTTCTGGACTGACTCCGCCGGCTCCAACGGTGGAAATCGACGCTGCTGTTCCAACCGGGAATAGCTTTGAACTGCTTAACAAGGTGCGCAGGAACTCTCCGACTGCAGTGCTGAAGAGATCTCCTCCACTTATGGAGAAGACCCCAAAGGCAAAGCCGGAGCAGCCCTCTCATCGGCTGTTCTCCAAAATTTACAAAGTCTGGAGACAGGTTCAAGAATCGGTGATTGACCAAGACTATTCCTGCCGATCAAAGAAGATTAAAGTTCGGCAAGAAAAGAGTCATCCCGTGGTACCACAGAAGATGTCATCCGTATGGATGCCCACTGCAACGGCTCCCTCAACTTCAACCGCTCATATGAGAAGGAGGCCAGAGAAGACCCCCGTGTCCGTGACAAAACGCAAGGACACCGAGCCTAAACGCCCCAAGTCTGGGGGCATGGTGGTGCACACTATTTATATGGCTTCCGGAAAATAAGAAAGCCGTGTTTCTACGGGTCATCGACCGCTTACCCGATCGATAACGAAGGCTCAGGAGCAACAGCAGCAGAAACTTCAGGAGATGCTGACTGCAATGGCCACACTCACTGGGCCGAAAGAAAGTCCAGAGACCTCATACCAGCGTCAGGAACAAGAAACTGACGCTGAATTCCTCCTAAGAATGCTCGAGAGGAAAGAAAAAGAGGCTGCGGAACAGACGGCCAACATAAAACGAATGGCTCTTTTGTTCCAAGACATGGTCGGGATGATGTTACAGCCGGAACCTCCAGCTGAAGACCCCCCGATTATCATTGAAGACGACAGAGGGGAGACATCGAACCCCCTTCCGGCTCTTTCAGCAGCCAAGGAGGAGACCATCTCCAAGGACGCTCTGGATGATTACATCGCTCAGCAAATACGAGCTCATCATGTGAGCGAAACGGCCGGGCAGATCGTTAAAACTGGACGACCCTATCCGGGCTGGTATGACCAAATAAGGTACCCGCCGGGATATACGATCCCTATATTCGATGTATATAAAGGGATGAGAAATCCCCACCAGCATGTCGCCCGGTTCAGGGCTCTATGTGGCAACACTGGAGGTGACGATAAACTGCTGCTCCGCCAGTTTGTTGGCAGCTTGTCTGAGACGGCATTCGAATGGTACTCTGAACTCCCGAACGACTCTGTCAAGACATTTACAGAAATGGAGCTGTTGTTCACGCAAAGATTCGCAAGCGCTAGCGAGCGTACTTCGATTACTGCACTAATTAACGCCAGGGTGAAGCCAGGCGAGACATGGGTCCAATATGCAATACGATGGCGGAATCTGTGGTCGAAATGCGAGCAGCGCATCGAAGAAGCGCGAGCAGTGGGCATGTTCGTGGGTACTCTTGATCCGCAGGCGACCATCTCCCAGTTCATGATGTTTTTCAAGCCCACTACCTTCCAAGCCCTGATTGACAAACTGGCCCAAATGGACCAGATGGGCCACAGGCCTTCCTCTTCAAAGCCGGGGCCATGGAATGAAAAAGGGAAAGGGAAAGCGACTTTCGTCGCCAATGCTCAAAAGCAACCCAGCGGTCCAAAATTAACTGATCGCCTAGACGAGAGACGGCAATTCTATAATGAGAAAATGAAGCGCCCTTATTCGTTTCCCCGGGACAAAACGAGGAGATTGTTCGAGCTGGCAATGCGCAACAGGCTCATTAATTTGCCAAATCCAAAATGCTCATTGCAACCGGGTAAGGCTAATAATCCCAATTATTGCTCCTATCACCAAACGACGGTCATCCAATTGAAGATTGCTTCGTCTTTAATGGCTGGATCGAAGACCAATACCGGCAGGGCAAGTTCGCACTGTCCGAGAATTGGAAAGTAAACCCGCCTCAGCCGCACGCTCCTAAAAAGGGAGATACACCGGGGGCATCGTGCTCGTTTGTCGAAGAAGCTCTATGGGAGGTCGCTCTTTCAGCCAAAACGAAAAGAATGCTGAAGGATCTCCAAGCATGCCCGGCGATCAAATGGAAAAGTCCTCTGGAGCCTGAAGTCATCGAGGGAATGCTGAAGCCGCGCCCGACACCAAAGATTGGTAGCGATAATCAAAATGCTTACATCCAGCCGTCAAAGTCTTCGAAGAAGAAGAAGAAGAAGAAGGCCAAAAAGCCCGTAAAGCCTGATGACAAGTGCACAGACCCGCAAAAACATATTGATGCGCTGGAAGAATATAACCAGAAGGCGCGGACCCCGGTCACACTTCAAGAGTTTCTCAGCCCCGTCCTTGAGGACGAAGATGATGACAATGGAGAAGACTAGTCGGATGAGCTCAAAGATTATGTAGCAAGCTGCCGTGTGATCTCTCACTCGTTGATAGACGATGAAGAAGCTCCTTACGCAGAGAAACTAGGGGCAGATCCTGAGCCGGAACGTCTAGGACCATCAGATGAAATGATTGATGTATTCCTGAACGAATCCCGTCTTAAAAGCAAAGTTGATCGAGAGCGCGAGATGGCCATATTTGAAAAGGCCAAACGCCGGCGACTGGACAAAAGGGTCGAAACACTTCCACCAGATCAAAGTACATCCGCAGCAAATAAAAGCAGGTTCAAGACGAGGAAAAGGTTCGCCAAAGCCATATCGATGAGAATGAAGCTGCCGCCCTCTGAAGGAAACACTCCTGATGAAGCGGATGTACATCCTAGCTACTGCTTATATCATCGAAAGATTGTGCACCCTACCGAAGAGTGCAACGCTTTTAAAAATTGGTGGCAGGGATATGTTGCTCACCGACAACATTTTAAGTGGATGAAATGCAAAACTCGTCGGGAGCAAAGAAATACGACCGAGGAGCGTAAAATAATTACCGGCAACTGTCACATGGTCGACTCTGGGGTATCGCAAGTTCTCACCATTGGAAGCGATTCTGATGAAGAAATAGCTCTTGGCCCTCTCTTCAAAGAATCCACCTCGGGAAAAGAGGAAGAACCGAAGAAATGCGAGAACATTCAGCTGCGCAATCGCACATTACCTGAAAAAAATCTCGGACCTGCAAACAAGGGATTGAATAAAAAGGATAAGGGGAAAGAAAAGATCCCTGAAGATATCGCCCTCGATGATCGAGTCGTCGAAGAGCTGACAACCAAGGACCCGCCCAAGAAAAACAAGGTGGATTACAACGTCCTGGCGCACTTGAGGAAGATACCATCGCAGCTAAGAATTCTCAATGCCCTCTTGTTATCAAAAGAAGCAAGAGATTCTCTGATCAAGGCGTTACAAGAGCCCGAGAAATTCCAAGCTTTCCTCGCCGAAGAAAAGATGAAAGACGAGCTGGAAGAAGTGCATACTGCTGACATCGCCTTCGGTGATGAAGATCTCCTCTTTGGGCCGTGTGAGCATAACCGCCCTTATATGTCTCCGGGTATTGCCATGACATCAGTATAGGGAAGATTCTAGTCGATAACGGGTCTTCCATCAACCTTCTCAATGTGAGAGTGTTGAAGGAAATCTGCATAAGCATTCAGCACCTTGCCCGTGATAAAATCACCATCTCCGGGTTCGACTCCCAGTCATCGCGAACGCTCGGGTCAGTAATATTGACATTGCGCTTTGGGCTGCTCGTCATGGACATTAAATTTCATGTCATTGAAGCCAAGACATGCTACAATGCTCTGCTCGGCAGGCCTTGGCTACACGAGTACAACATCATTCCTTCTTCACAACATCAGTGTATAAAGTATTTCAAGGATGGTCTCGAATATACCGTGACGGGCGAGCTGAACCCATTCTCCGTGAATGAAGTACGAAAGTATGAAGATGCGAAATACTTCTTACCAGATTTCAAAGATACGGAAAGATGTCGCAAACTGGAGGACAAGCAAAAATCCATCACCACTATTCCGATCTTCGGGAGTGACACCGAGGAGGAAGAAGAGATAGTCCATTCGGGACTACCCCAAAGCAGCAAGCCTGGACCGTTTGCTCCCGTATTGATCTTTGGCAGCGACTCTAAAGTTGAGGTCAATGCAGTATTCTCTACTCGACCATCCATACAAGCCGTGCCAGGCGACGAATGGAGTTTGCAAATCGCCATGGTTCCGCGAAAGCACTACAAAGAGCTCGACGCACTTGATACCTATAGTGTGCAGGAACTGCAGACATTCTACGCCCCTCCCAGGCGAAGGGATGAAAAGGCGATCCTCTTTTATCAATCCACGGAAACCAAAGTGGAGAAAGAAATTTGGCATGGTGCTGATTCTACACTTGACAGGCTCCAGCCCATCCGTCTGCCCAGATACTATACAGACGGATTAAAAAGGTTGTTGAAGCATCAAGACGTACCCTTCAAACAGACTGCTCGACAAGCTCAGTTCTACAACAGGATTTAGGACGTCCCCGGAACTCAGCGAAAATTGCCCACCGGGAGAATGGAAACAATCGGGCTTAGATATATTCGATCCAAAAAACGAGAGCGAGTCTATGGCAGCTATGTTATACATGACTTAGACGAAGAAGGAGATGCTCTATGGGAAGGCGCTAATCCTGAAACAGAACAAGGTCTCGCCATGAAAATGCCGCGTCCGTCATTCGAAGAACAGATGGACAAGCTTATAAGGGAAGCGGGTCAAAAGGTTCGAAACGACCATAGACGCGAAATGGCCATTTATGCCATGACGCAACGCCTCCTTCAACAGGCCAAGGAAAATGATGATGCCTTTCGTCGCCAGTCCGTCATGCAAAAGACCCGGCTCAGAGGCAAAAATAAATCAAAGAACGGAAAAAAAAACGTTCGACAACGGCCAAGCGGGTCTGAGAAGCCACATGATCAAGAATTGAGCAGCCGAGATCCATCTCTTATGAAGAAGATGGGTCGAGCATATTCTATTCCCCAAGACAAGACAAAGAAGATATTTGATCTTGTCATAAAATATCAGATGATGACACTCCCGGAGTCCAAGCACCCCGAGCAAGCAGACAAGGTCTCTCACCCAGATTATTGCTCCTATCACCGGGCAATAGGACATACTCTTGAAGACTGCTTCACCTTCAAGAACTGGGTTGAAGACTAATATCAACTCGGCAGGTTCGCTCTATCCAACAGTTGGAGGATAGCCCTACCGCAGAGACATGTGCCAAAGGCGGCGTTAGAACCGGATCAACATCGGTCCTGGAAGCGATCTCGAACCTGTCATATGATAACATTCTCAAAAGAAGGAGAGCATGAGAATATGGACGCCCGCTCCCAATGCTTCGCAAATGAAGATGAGAATGAGCTGATTTCAGAATTTCCACCGGCGCCAAAAGAGCTGGAAGATGGGATACATACTATTGCAGATGACCTCAGAAAAATCAACTTGGGAACGGTAAACGACCCACGGCCGATGTTCGTCAGTGAGCTGTTGTCTGAAGAAAGGGTGGCTATGCTAAAAGACGTGCTCATGCAGTATAAAGACTGCTTCGCATGGAACTATTCGGAAATGCCGGGACTCGATCCAGAGATTGTTGTACACAAATTGGCAATATCTCCGAACATCAAGCCGATTAAACAAGCATCGAGAAAGATGCACCTCGAGCTTGAGATGAGCATCAACGCTGAGGTCAAGAAGCTAATCGACTCTGGCTTCATCCAAGAAGTTCAGTATCCTGACTGGATCGCCAACATCGTCCCGGTAATCAAGAAAAATGGGACAGTGCGCATCTGTGTGGACTTTCAGAATCTCAACAAAGCTTGCCCGAAGGACGACTTTCCAGTACCGGTCACTGAGCTGATGATAGATAATACGTCCACTCACGAAGTTTTCTCCTTCATGGACGGCTCATCAGGATACAATCAGATAAAGATGCATTCCGAAGACCAGAAGCACACCGCTTTCCGGACCTCTTTAGGCATATTCTGCTACAAGGTGATGCCCTTCGGTCTAAAGAACGCCGGTGCCACCTATCAGAGGGCCATGAAAAAGATTTTCAATGACCTCATACATGAAATCATCGAATGCTATATCGACGACCTCGTGGTTAAAAGAAAATCATACGAGGAACACCAAGAACATTTGAAGATTGTGTTTCAGCACCTACGGAAATACAACTTGAAGATGAACCCTCTTAAATGCGCGTTCGGAGTTTCCTCAGGCAAGTTCTTAGGATTCATCTTCCGACATCGAGGCATCGAAATAGACCCGTCGAAGATCAAGGCAATCATGGAAATGCCTCCGCCAAGGACTCTCAAGCAACTGTGGTCCCTCCAAGGAAAGCTCGCGTATATCCGGCGATTCATAGCCAATCTCTCCGGCAAGTGCCGTCCTTACAGTCACATAATGAAGAAAGGGACTCCTTTCGTCTGGGATCAAAAATGCCAAAGCGCACTAGACGAAATCAAGCAATACCTGCAGAATCCGCCAGTACTGGCCACTCCCGTTAAAGGAAAACCTCTCATCCTGTACACGACAGCCCTCGAAGGTTCTTTAGGCGCGCTGTAGGCACAAGAGAACGACCAAGGGAAGGAGAGAGCCCTGTACTATTTGAGTCAAGTTCTCCTGGGGGAAGAAAGCAATTACTCCCCCATCGAAAAACACTGCTTGACGTTAATCTTCGCGATAACGAAACTCAGACACTACGCGTTGGCATATGAGGTCCATCTCATATCAAAGGTGGATCCTCTCAAGTATTTGATGTCAAAGGCTATTTTAACAGGACGGCTCGTTAAATGGGCCCTCCTCTTAATGGAATTCTCGGTGACATATCGTCCCCTCAAGGCGGTGAAAGGCCAGGCTATCGCCGACTTCCTCGCTGAGCATCCGATACCTGCCGATTCTCCTTTGAATTGTGAATTGCCCGATGAGCACGCGTTTGACACGATCGACGGGGAGAGAAGAGAGAATGATACCCGGTGGGAACTCTACTTCGATGGAGCATCTTCCTTGAAGAAGCGCAAACAAAGCACCCCCATAATCAAATCAGGGGTAGGCCCCATCTTCGTAACCCCACAAAGAGGGATAATGCGCTTCGCCTTCAATTTAACTGAGCCGAGAACAAACAATGAAGTCGAGTATGAAGCTTTGATAGCAGGTCTTGAGATCGTTGTCGATATGGGAATCGAAAACCTCCTCATATACGAAGACTCACAGCTGGTCGTCAGCCAAGTAAACGGCGACTATCAAACATGCAAGCCAGAGTTGGTAAAGTACGGCGAGAGAGTGCAGCAACTGCTGACTCAAATTCCCTCCTACACCCTAGAAAGCATACCGCGTGCGGAAAATAGCAAGGCAGATGCATTAGCCAATCTCGCTAAAGAATTGGCCGACGAAAACCTCGATGACGTGAGGATTGTTGTGCAAAGCCGTCGGGTTCTTGCGCCGGCAGAAATATCTCCGGAGTCGTCCGAAGAAAAGGGAGCTACCGAGCAAACGTCCCTACAAATAAAAGACCAGGAAAAGGCTAGGGATTGGAGAGAAGCCTTTATAGACTACTTCAAATCCCGTCGAACGCCTGAAGATGCGTCCTCAAGACATCAGCTCTTGAAACGAGCTCTATATTTTTCCTTCGTCAATGAAACTCTGTATAAGAGATCATTTGATTCTTTGTGGCTAAGATGCCTGGGACCTGAAAAGGCAAGGAGAGTCGTCCAAGAAACTCATGACGGACTCTGCGGTTCTCACCAAGCCGGGCCGAAGATTAAACTAAAGATCAAAAGGATGAGCTACTATTGGCCCACAATGATCCAAGACTGCCTCGAATATACGAAGCAGTGCCACTCGTGCCAGATTCACGGGGACTTTATCCATCAACACCCAAATCCACTACATCTAACGGTGGCTAGCTGGCCGTTCGAAATGTGGGGAACTGACATAATCGGCCCTATCGAACCAGCATCGTCAAGAGGACATCGGTTCATATTGGCAACAACTGATTATTTCTCCAAGTGGGCAGAAGCAGTACTACTAAGAGAAGTGAAGACGGAGAATATCTTCCATTTCTTCAAGACACACGTCATTTATCGGTTCGGCACTCCGTGACGGATTATTTCTGATAACGGGCCAGCATATAGAAGCCACAAGATCAGTCGCTTCGCACAACAGCATAACATAGACTGGAGATACTCTTCGGTCTACAATCCCCGAGCTAACGGTCTAGCTGAGGCTTTCAACAAGACCTTGACGAAGATCGTGAAAAAGATGGTGTCTCGAAATAAGAGGGACTGGCATGAGAGACTGCATGAAGCTCTCTGGGCGTATCGAACTACGTTCAAAACATCCATGAACACAACGCCGTATGCATTGGTATTCGTCATAGAAGTTGTACTCCCCCTCGAGATAGAGTTACCCTCTCTATGAGTGGCGGTTCACTACGAGCTAACAGACGAAGAAAATGCTCACCTTTGGCTTGAGGAGCTCGACGCCCTCGAGGAAACCCGGCTCATGGCGCAACAAAACTTGGAGGCTTATAAAGCGAAGATGACGTGCTTATATGAGAGATTGACTAGGCCGAGGACATTCCGCCAAGGCGAACTCGTGCTAGTAGTCAAAAGACTTATGATCCCCAAACGGGGGAAATTCGAGCCGAACTATGAAGGCCCGTATATCATAGAAAAAGTTTACCAGGGTGGAGCCTATCTACTCATGGACATGCATGGTGAAAGACCTTTCAGACCAATAAACGATCGCTTCCTGAAAAAATACTACGCCTGACGAGTCACGGCCTAGGTCAACGATAGATGACGACACCTATGTCCGCTAGCTATCTTCCTAAGCCCAAACTCTATAAGTAGTAGCCGGCTATGGACTGAAATGTCTTTAAACTAACGATAAACCACTATGTCCTAAAACTGGCTATTGACCGAAACGTCGATAAACTACTATGGACTGCAGCATCCCAAGGCTGACACAAAAAAACAAAAAAAAAACGGTATGTCCATAAGCAAAATGGGCACGGATGAAAACCTGAAAGGGCTCCGTGAGTAAAAACATCAGGGCTACCGGCGAGTTTTGTGAAAACCCAAAAGGGCGCAAGCTCGTTGAAAGACACTTGCAAGGTCCTCTCGACCCTGTAAGGAGAAACCACCTGCGTGAGATCCTTACGACTCACAAGGGAGAAACACACTTAGGGATCCCCACGATTCCTAAAGAGGAATTACACTTGCGAGATCCTCACGACTCGTAAGGAGAACCTTCCTTTGAGACCTTCACGGCTCATAGGATTCAAAAGCCTTAAGTTACAGGGATCTAAACCTGTTCTTAAGCCATAACAACCTCCAATTCTGCCCTACAAGTGGTTCAGTATTGACCCTTGTATACAATCCACGGGCGCGAATAAACATTTCCCTAACAAAGTCCCACCAGAGACTGGGGATATGCTCATATGGCAAAAGACAGTTGTAAGTCCCCTCGACTTATAAGGAGAAAATACTCTTGTAAGATCCTTACGACTTATAAGAGACCATACACTTAAGACTACTCATGATTCTTAAGAAAGAAACGCACTTGCGAGATCCTCACGACTCATAGTCAACAGGATCTTAACCCTGTTAACTAAGCCACCTTTGCTCGACATCGACAAAGGCAAATGATGATTCGCTCCTGGCAATATCCCAGTTGTAGCGATGTTGATGCCTAAATCGGTATCAAATCCCAAAACTCGCAGCAAAAAGCCAGCGAGCCACAAATGCATATGAAATAGCCAAAATGATTGGGCAACTTGCAAATCAGCAAGTAAAAGTGTATGCATACAAAATAGCCAAAATGATTGGGCACCGCGAGAAATAGCCAAAATGATTGGGCAATCGCGACTTTCACGATATAAAAGCTGAAATGATAGAGCATCGCGGAAAGAAAAATATAAAATGAAACTTTTTCCCTACAGGTGAGATCACATCGATCCATGTATACAATCCAGGGGCACAAATTAAGAGGAAACCATACCTTCCCACCAGACTCCATCAGAAAAAGAAGCCACATCTCGATGGTTCACAGACAGCCTGGAGATCATCTCAACATTCGTCTCATTACAACAGACACAACATCAACAAATCGGAGCTGCGGCGAAGTACCCAATTCCATGACTCGACGATGCACAGACAACCGAGAGTCAACCAATCCTGGTTTTGTGGAACACGGCCTATGTCAATCCTGACCCCGTGGGAAACATCCAGAGCGGATCATGGTCCTTGCAGAACACGGCCTATGTCAATCCTGACCCCATGGGAAGCATCCAGAGCAAATCCTGGTTTCGTGGAATACGGCCTATGTCAATCCTGACCCCATGGAAAACATCCAGAGCAAATCCTGGTTTCGTGGAACATGGCCTATGTCAATCCTGACCCCGTGGGAAACGTCCAGAGCGGATCCTGGTCCTTGCGGAACACGGCTATGTCAATCCTGACCCCGTGGGAAGCATCCAGAGCAAATCCTGGTTTCGTGAAACATGGCCTATGTCAATCCTGACCCCGTGGGAAATATCCAGAGTGGATCCTAGTCCTTGCGGAACACAGCCTATGTCAATCCTGGCCCCGTGGGAAGCATCCAGAGCAAATCCTGGTTTCGTGGAAAACGGCCTATGTCAATCCTGACCAGTGGGAAACGTCCAGAGCAAATCCTGGTTTTATGGAACACGGCCTATGTCAATCCTGACCCCGTGGGAAACGTCCAGAGCGGATCCTAGTCCTCGTGGAACATGGCCTATGTCAATCCTGACCCCGTGGGAAGCGTTCAGAGCAAATCCTGGTCTAGTGGAACACGACTTATGTCAATCCTGATCCCGTGGGAAGCGTCCAGAGTAGATCCTGGTCCTTATGGAACACGGCTAATGTCAATCATGACCCCGTGGGAAGCGTCCAGAGCGGAGCCTGGTCCTGTGAAACACGGTTAATGTCAATCCTGACCCCGTGGGAAGCATCCAGAGTAACCCTTGACTCCGTGAAATGCGGATAAAGTCAACCCTCGACTCCGTGAAATACGGATAAAGTCAACTCTCGACCTCCCCTTCAAAGCAATTCTTTGATTCGGGAGAAAATCAACTCATCAATCACTTACGGGTCCTCTCGACTTGTAAGGAGAAAACTCTCTTTTGAGATCCTTACGACTCTCAAGAGAAAACGCACTTAGGAATCCTCACGATTCCTAAGGAGAAAATACACCTACGGGATCTTCTCGGCTCGTAGGGAGAAAATTCTTTATGAGACCCTCACGGCTCATAAATTTGAAAAGTCATAGGAGGCAGATCCTAACCTTGTCTCCCAAGCCATCGTTGCTTCGCAGAGAGGTCAAGGTAGATTTTCTACTGGCCACACTCTCCGACAAGAAAGGAAATAATCACTTACGAGTCCTCTCGACTCATAAGCAACAAGAACTCTCTTGAGAGATTCGTACAACTCTCAAGAGAAAATACACTTAGGAATCCTCACGATTCCTAAGGAGAAATTACACTTACGAGATCCTCACGACTCATAAGGAGAAATACATTTATGAGACCCTCACGGCTCATAAAGTTGGAAAGCCTTAGGAGACAGATCTGAACCTGACTCCTAAGCCATCACTATCCTACAAGAAAATCGAAATAGATTATCCACAAGATGCACTTACTAAAAGGGACACACCATTATGAAGCAAAATTTGTCTTTTATTCATGAATCAAAATGAATACAAAGTACAATCTATGAAAGAATAAAAAAATATACTCTCATTCAGGAGTATGTACAAAAGAAGAATAAAAAGAAAAATATACAATTCTTTAAGCCGGCGGACGATTTAATAAATGTGCCAGTTCATCCTTCTTCTGCTGGGCCTCGGCTTCATGATTCATTATTATTATAAGACGGGCCTCCGCTTGAGCCTGTTGGGCCTGGTACGAGGCAAGCCAACCTTCAAGCTCCTTTTCGGTGACTTTATGATCTTCGACCATTTCATGAGTAAAAACGACGGCTTTATCAATGGCTACCACCATCCTGATAGCTTCTTGAAGCACCCGCCAAAGTTCATACGCCCGAGTGGTCTTAGCCGTAAGATTAGCTTGAAGTTCCCCAGCGCATTTAAAGCCAGCTTCCTCTTTGAGAACTTTCGGCTGAGCCTCTTCTCACATGACAGCATATTCACAGCGCACCGCTCAATCGGCCCCCGTAAGCCCGCCTTCGCAGCCACAACCTCTGAAGGAAGGCATGTACATTCAAGACTATGCAAGCAAGCCTCCACCTGACGACAGAACTCAACCCAGACTTGCACCAATGCTTCACTATGGTAAGTAGCAAGAAAGGGAAGAGAACCGTTGGCTTCAGCGGCAAATGCTTCGGCCGTGATCAGACTGCCAGCACGAAGGTCTTCAATCAAAGCCGACAAAGAGCGAAGGCTTAACTTTGCCATCCGTTCAGAGGCGCGTAAAGCATAGGGGCCGGGTGGCATGACGATGCGAGATTCCAGCACAGTAAAAACTGGCAAAGCTGTTGAGATTTATGAACAGTCAGCAAGGTTTACAAGCAAAAGCAGATGGAATAACATCAAAACTTTACTTACCTACAGTCATGCAAGAAGGGTCCAAAAGATCCCCACGCCCATCAAGAATTTCAACTTCATCGTCGGCTTCCAGAACTGCAGAAGACATCAGTATCATTATACGGAATAATGATAATGCCGTGAAGAAGGCGAACGACACTAACCTTGCTCGGAAGATAGGGCGATGCGTTGAGGAGATATCGCATGCGGAGTGGTCAGCTCTAGCAGACGTTGAAAAGACTCCATGGGGGATAGGTCCGCAATGGACGCAGCCAATTCTCGTAGCTCTGAAAAGACAAAAGGGTTCAGATAATGAAGAGATCATTAAAATAATATATAGAAAGTTACCTTCGATGCTCCTCCCATTCTGGGCTAGAGGGATAGCAGCTTCAGCAGCCTTCTCCATGCCCCCAGGCACATCATCGGAGACATGGGCCAGTATGACAACTCCCAACTGAGAAGCGGTGGCCACCGCTACGGGCTCCAATGTAAGGACGGTGGCCTTAACCACCGGTCCCATAGTCTCTGGGCTAGGCACCGCCGGAACGGAAACCACCAATGGGAGCTCCGTGACAGGAAGTATTGGTGTATCAACCCCCTCCACACTTGCTAGTGTCTCATCAGGGATATTCGCATAGTCGATAGTCAAGATGTGACTCGAATTCGGATCCTCCGCCATTGCCGAAGTCCCTGCAAAGTTTTCACGGAGATAAGAATATATATATATATATATATATATATATATATAAAGCAGTGCAAAATACTACAGAAAGAAATGTAAATATACCAATGCACAAAGGAGCTTCTAGTATGGCTTTTTCAAGCCGACATTCCTTCCTGAGGAGGTATGCTCGCCGAGGTCCAAGGGTAGACTCGTGGCCACTGGTCCACAATGAAAGCGCATCTTCAGCATCGGCCGAGATAGGTTTCTTAAGAGCTATCTCGTCTCCCTCTTCCAAAGGACTTATGAATATCCGCCGTATCGATGGAGGATCCTCGTAGAAGATAATGGCAGGATAAGGCCTCTTTGGGATCCTTACATTCTCGGTCTCATCCTGAGAGCGTCTTATAGCCTCAGCCAATTGTGCGGCTTCCTCGGCAGATGAACCCGGAAAAAGAAGGCCGCCATCCGACTCTTGCATAGCTAGTGGTTCGTCTTGAAAGATAGGCTCTGATTCCACTAGAAAGGCGAGCAGATTAGTGACCGTCTTCTTTCGTCTCTTAGGCCCAGAACTAACACCAGAAGACGATCGCCTCTTTCCCCTTCGTGCTTTAGTTCGACGCTGACCCACTTCTGTCACGACCCGAAAGGTACGGAACATGACCGGCACTTAAATTACGAAACGTCTCGAGACGTATGTAATCTAAGTAAGCCGAAACCCAGAAATCCAAACCAAGTAAAGTAGTAGAGTGAAGGAAAAACCATTTAAATCAAGTAGTTTTGCAACATACGCCGAAATATGCATTTTTTAAAAAATCACATGTCTTTTCTAAAAATTTCGGCAGAGTTTCCTTTGTAAAAACTGACCCCAAACGGGTACAAAACCAGAATAAGCATATATAATGAATAAAGGCATCCCCAAGCGGGAGCTAGCTCTTCGTCAATCGACGGTCACAACCATGAAAGCAATATAATATACAACGCTGAAGGGCGAGGATCAAAGCTCAAAAGGAAACTCGAAACAGCAAGAAGTCTATAGAAATACAACACGTAACTCTAAGGTCGAATGAATGAACAACTGGTCTCAAGTCTGAAATAAATACATGTTTGGTTGATGGAGTTCTAGATACAGCAGAATAAAATAAGGGTACAATAGTGGTCCTGATGTAAAGAACCCACCTACTAGAAAATCACCTAGAAAGGAAGCAGTGTGCCAACAAAGCCGTAATGAAACTTGTACGGCAAAACCTGCAAGAAACTGTGGCACAACGGGGGTGAGTTGCCAACTCGTGAATAGAAAACATCTACGAGCAGAAATCGCATATATGACGCAATCCTAGGTCATACAATCAATATATATAATCCTCAAATGATAAAGTCTGAAGCATAAAAAGGTGGCAAGGGTAAACATCTAAACATAAGTGTAATCCCAGTGCTCTTGTCAGTGCCTCAGGTAGCAATGTATCATATGTATGAGGTATGAATGTAATGTAATGAAATGAGTGAGACAACTGTTTTCTTTATTTTAATGGGATTTCTGTATGTATATAAAACGATTATACTCAATGAAATCAACAGAGAAATCCGTGTCAAGCATCGACACAAAACATAAATCCCAATATCTCAATATCTCAGGTTTCGGCTACCCGGACTAACCTGTACTATCAAATCTCAATGCCTCAGTGTCTCAAATATCAAAATCTCAGGCTCCGCAGAACGGATCAGCCTATAACCATCTCATGACTCCGGCCGGTATCCTCCGGATAGCCGACGAGTCCAAATAATATCACCGGTAGGTAGTGCTCCCCTGCCAGGCTCACCGAATACAACTCGGACTTCTCGCCCCGGGGTACCTTACCGGGCCCCCCATGTACCCAAGACGGTTCATCCAACTCCTCGAATCGGGTCTCGAAATCTATCAGCAATCATGAAAACTCATGATGGACGACTCATACATCATGGGAAAACCACACTTTTCATTTAAAAAGAGAGAGAAAGAAGTTTATAAATGTTCTTGCGGTTTTCCCCAAATCCAGGAAATCTCAGGAAAATCCAAAATCCAATCATCAATAGCACGTAAACAGTGAATATAGGCATAAAACTCCATAATACGGCATAACAGTGAATAATAATATGCAAGAAGTAGCAAGTAATAACTGCAATGTCTAAAATAGCATATAAGGCAAGTACACTAATATTATGTCGAAACTATCAGCTAACAAGCTATGTCGATGAAATAGTATTGTCTAAAGTGTACTTGACATGGCAATTACCGATGATGATGTGTGTGAGCCGGCAAGTAAGTGTACGTGGAACATACGCATCATCGGTAATGGTGCTGGTGTCCTAACAGCATGATATCAATAATGGTATATGAAATCACAATATAAGTATGCGATGCGGAGCGAACAGCAATAATGTGTGGGAGCTGAATAATAAACACAATGATAACTAATCTGCATTTAACATAATTATAAGTCATACAGTAGTGCCTTTTGAAATAATACGAATCGTGGTGTTTTGAAAATAAGGGCTACGGTGTTTTTAAGAAAAGATACGTCCTTTGAAATATCCGTAGAATCCCTTGGCCTGTCTTTTAAAATACCCACGATTCGTTAGTTTTGAAATAGGTAGGAATCGAATCTAGTCTAACAACTACACTAACTATAGGGCTGAGCTAACAGACTAAACAAAAGGTAAGGAAACCGCCTAACATCTGAGTCGATACATATATATATATATATATATATATATATATATAGCAGTCGGTGATCCTGCCTCAAAGTATTACAGTCGATACAATATCTATAATATGATCTCCTCAAGTCAAGAGTGAGGATCTATCATCAATATATAGCTCGTATGTAAATCCGTCGTACGGCATCCCAAACCTGGGTACGGGTCAAAGTCACATCAATCACACTATTCATCTGGTATCATCTTTATCAAATATCATGATCCGGGATACTGACCTGCGTGTAGTACAATACTGATACCATCTATGTATGCATGCAGGTGTATGAAACACTACGCCAAAGGACCCGCTAAAACATCATGGCGTATCTCAAATACGGACCCTGTCATATCACCGATCTCACGGCCTCAAATCGAATCTCATCGGCTCATCTCAAATCCCAAGTACTATCCTCAAATCCATTATATGAACACATAGTCCCATACCCATGTGTAAATATACACATCCACATATACGTACAGGTAAAAGAAAGAATGTATACAAGTATGTGTGTGCGTGTGTGTGTTGGTGCAACCTCTACTCTAGGGTCTCGCAACTAACACTTAAATAAATCCAAGAATACCTAGAATCCATCATTATCAACAATAAACTCAAACAACATATAAAATATATAGGTGTGTATACGTTTTCCTATACATCACAACGAACTGCGGGGGTGTTATACGTCATCCACCCGACTTCCCCCGTAGATATAATCTACTCACCTTGCTTCTTGTGTGTCGATGTCGTTTTCATCTTCTTCATCGCATGAAACCCACGTGAAGGTACCTACAAAGATAAAACAATCGCAAAAGCACATGAAAATCACATCGGAAAACTAAAACGACACGCTAAGGCCTATAGGTTAGAACCTATGGACTACGCTTTCAACACCATCAAACAACCCTCGATATCGTCGTACAAACGTCAAGTGGTCGAGGTAAAACGCAATACGCAAATCCAGAATTCAAAATACGGAATACGGAAACACAAATCAAAACAGCAACTTAGGAAAAAGGCTCCAGATTCTACCCTAGGTTAAATTGGACAATTTTGCACATGCCAGGGATCTAATCTATATATGTAGGACCTACAGAACCAAAACAAGGCAAATCCACCCTGGTCTGGCCGCAATTTGCAGCCAGAATGGATTTAATTGCAGCCTAAAAGAGGGGGTAGGGGCTAGGGTTTTGGGTGATGGTTCCTAGGTGCCTGCACATCTCACTGTTAATCCAAAAACATTTTCAGAGTCTCGGGGTGATAGCAGATCTCATATAACCTCACAGATTCTACAAATCTTCCGATATCGGTTTCTAAATACGTATTCCAGGTTTCAAGTCTCAGGTTTGGGTCTTAATTCAAGCACTAGGGTGTTTGTGTAGGCTCTACTGAGCTCAATTTCACAACACAACTCTCAATTTCCATAAACCCTAACTAGAATTTTCAAAGTTCATCCAAATCACACAATATCGGTTCTAATCTAACATGGATGTAAAAGCAATGGGAAAACTAAGCTAATGGTTCAGAAAATACCTCATTTGGCAACTCAAGAAAATTCTTGAGTTGCCCCAAGTGTCCAAAATGCAAGCTTTCTTGGTCTAGTGTGTTGCTTGAAGGCTTGTGCATCTTTTTAATGAAATGGGTGATGGGGTTTGAGGTGTTTATTATGATGAAATGAAGGGGTAGAGGGGGTTGGAGGAGGTAGGCAGCGGCAGCAGCAGCAGCAAGGGTGAAAGGGAGAGGGGAGAAATGAGTGAATGATGAAGAGGGGATGGCCAAGTCAAAGCAACCCTCACCTTTCTCTCTCTTGCCCATTCCTCTTGACTTTTCTTTTCTTTTCCTTTTTCTTTAACCCAAATTCCTTCTCAAACCAATAGTAACCCCAAAACAACATGGTAGAAATGCACAAGTGTAAGAAAAAATATAATAAGTGCATGTTTTGCACAAAAATGCTAAAAAACCGATTAGCGATTTTTATTCGCGATTAGCACTAAATTAGCATATAATTAATCATAAAAACTTTAAAATGAAATAATTCCATAAAATACCCTATTTTAGAATTTTCCAAAATTTTTTCCAAAATTTTTCCTATTTATCTGTATTTAATTATACCGAAATATTAAAATATTCATTAAAATATTATTAAATTATAAAAATTCCCAAAAATAATATTTTATTTTTTTGAAATGTTACAACTTCACCTTCAGTGTTGTCTCTCGGCGGTGCTACCGATGAGGACACCGCCATTGTTGACGCCGCAGCTGGTGCTGCTGCTACCGGTGCCTTATTGCTCCTTGATTGAGCTCTAGTGCGCAGCGGCATACCAGCTGTAGGATTTAGATCCACTCCCGCCACCTCAAGAATAAGCACAACACTACTATCTCTCAGGGGAGGGCGAACCACTGCCCGCGGTCGCGGCGGGACTCCCGTAGCTTGGATCGGAGTGGGAGCCCTATATCCAAGGAGCATCCTCCTCTCCTAAGTAATAATGGGACTAACTCAGTGGAGGTACCAGCCCGTGAAAGCCCCCATGCATCGAAGAATATAGTCAGCTTCGGGAATCACGAAGCAAGGGTGGGTGTTCAGCCGCATGAAGTGATGAGCGAAGTCACGAACAACTTCCGACGACGGGCTGGGCTCCACTGTAAACGCCTCAAAGGGGACCCCCTGGTCGTATCCCAGTTGCCGAGCGAAGCGGTGTAGGTTGTACCGCATAAAAAGGGCCTCACCATTTTGGCAAAACACCAGATAACCCGGTCTGATTGAATATAAGTGCGCGACCTTCTTTGGCTTCAGGGAAGGTGCTCCCTCTTTTGACGAATCAAAGAGCTGCTGAATCGGTCCTGAAGGAGCAGAGAGGACTCGATCGTTAAACACCATCACGCCCGCATTGTCATAAGGACTAAGCAGCACACGAATAGCGCCGGACTGAGTCAGGTCAGGAGCAGAAGCGTCCACCAGCCGCATGAGTCGTGGAAAAGTGTAAGCATCATAAAAGCTGGGTCTCTGATGCGCAGCAAATGCCCCTAGCACATGCATCTCAATCCATGACATAAAGTAATGAAGAGAGAAATTTACCACATTCATGCCTGGGGTTAAAGTATTGGCTGCGGCGCTTAGCCCATGATACAGATGCGCTAGTCACGCGATGCCCACGGCTAATCGCGTCCCTTCGGCAATGCGATGGGCAGGGTAAATGACCGAGGCTCTCATGAAACGACATTGCATGGGAACGGCAAACCGGCTGAGCCAGACACTGATAAAACCTACGAAGAAAGTCTCTCATCTATGCCAGGGGCTACGATCGATTCAAAAGATACAGCCGGCAGGATTGGAATGTAGAACTGCGGCAAATCACTTCCTTAGCCAGTAGCTTATTTAGACCGAACCCGAAAGGGTCGTTGATATTCGCGAACTTCGGAGCCGTCTTTGATAGAACGTCTCCGCGAAGGAAGCAGGCAATAAAGATTTTGAAAGTGACACCCTTCTCATCCGACTCTATGAACAGCTTTTCAAAAATGCCCAGAGCCTTGATTAGACTTGGGTGCTTGTGGCGAACGGCATTTTCAGTCGACAAGCCGTCAAGCATAGCAGGTTCAACTTCAAAAACGTATTCATCATAAGGAAGCAGTTCTTCATAGAGCGTCCCCCTGATCGGCAACCCCGAAATCTCACGGAACTCTTCCAGAGAAATTGAAACTTCGCAGTCCCCTAGCAAAAAGGTGTTGGTGGAAAGATTCCATTGATTAAGGAAAGCCTTAACCCACAAGACATGTGGGGACTGATAGTGGAAGAGAGACGCGTACACTGCCTGATAGAGCCCGACCCTCTGCAGTCGCACACGATGGGCAGACAGGATATAACGAGCCCAGAGAAGGTAGCCAGTGGGATGTCGAGGAGTAAGCCCTATTTTGTAAACCTGTCCCCATAGCTGGGCTTCACCTTGGCAGATGCGACGCCCTAAGGTGTCTATAGATGGCACAGGGTGGTTCGGAATCCCAGTTGTAGATGGTTCAAACCGTCCCGTAGGGGTCTAATTCGACATCTCCACAGCAAAGGCGATCCGTGGACGCTCCGTCGGCAGAAATAGGAAGGTGGGCTCTGTTGGTATCTCGCAAAGAAAACTGCGGCGACCGCGGATGATATGACCATACCAGGTCACCCATAAAAGTAGATTGGTGCAATTCGGGTCATGAGCCCTGATCATCGCCATCACCTCTTCATCCAATAGTGATTGAGGAAAAGCCGCCTCCGAGCGAGTAAAGGGAAAGTATGGGAGAGAAGCCAGTACTCCTGAAACAAAGGAGAGGAAGCTGTTAGTGAAGCCCACACGTATATATGTATTTATAAATATATATATATATATATATATATATAGACAGTAGAAGAAAACGACAAATAACTTATTTTATGGGACCATTGGTTATAAAACACAAGGGCCCCACAAAATCAAGATGGCGGCTCACTAATGATGAGGCAGGGTAATCATTATGAAAACAAAAGGAAGATTCTCAATAAATGAACAATGGATTTCAAACAACTCTACACATTCTATAGAGAGAAAGGACCCACTGCAGAACCCTATGCAAATCATGGGGGATCTTTCTGAAACTTTTTGCAAAGAACAACTAAGGGCAAGAAAATCCCAAGAAGTCTTCTTTTAAGAACTAAGTTCTTTAAAGAAATTAAATTCCTTTTGAACAAAGGAGTTAAACTCCCAGAAAACTTTTTCAGAGCTAAGACTCTTTGGAATGGAATTAAATTCCAGAGAAAGGATAAGTATCACCATCGATCCCTGAGATCAAAGGAGCCCTAACAAAAGGGATTTATTATTTAAAGATTGGACAGTTTTTTTTAGAACGTGGAAAGATGGGTTCTTGTTAAAGATAAAAAAAAACCTTGGTATGGATTTAAAATCCAAAGAGAATTTCTACAAGAAGTTCTTTAGCCGTTCAAGATCCTAACCTAGAAAAGGAAATCTTCTGTTGACAGAGTTAAACTCTGGAAATTTTGAAGCAAAGAACTGAGCTCTGAGAGAGAGAATTAAATTCTCAAGGCAAGAACAAGCAAGGAAGAAGATGGAAAAAGTGGAGGCGCTTCTGAAGAGACCCCTGCATTTATAGGACGTGATGGGAAACAGTTCATCTGCCCCCTTTCCTAGGCAGATCCAACGGCTACAAAAGGTGACAGCGTCGCACTCATGTGCAAACACGTGAGAACAACGCTGTGGAAGCATTTGTTCCCTCATAAAATATCGGTAAAAACCCCAATAGGGCATCACGTGCTCACACGTGACCATGGGTCATGTGAAGACACGTGATGGGCTCTTAAGCCCTCTAAAATAATGAAAAGAATTAAATTCTAATCAAACAGGAGTCACGTGTCCACACGTGATAAGTCTTTAAACCCCCCTGGAAAGAATTAAAAATATAGTAAAACAACAAGGAATACCCCAATAGGGTATCACGTGTCCACACGTGACCAGAGGTCACGTGCAGACACGTGATGGATTCCTAAGCTCTCTCATTGACGGAATTAAATTCTAATCAACTAGAGTCACGTGTCCACACGTGATGGGCTTTTAAACCCGCTGAAAAGAATTAAAAGTATAATAAAATAACAAAGAAAAACCCCAATGGGGTATCACGTGCTCACACGTGATAATTCCTGAGTTCTTTAAAAATGACAAAATTAAATTCTGGTTAAAAGCTTATTCAGTTGGTCACGTGCCACCACGTGATAGGATCTTAACTCTCTGAGTTAATGAAAAGAAAACCCTAAATGGGGCGTCACGTGCCCCCGCGGAACAGGGGGGTCACGTGCAGACACGTGATGGGTTCTTAAGCTATCTGAATTAATAGGATTAAAGTCTAATTAACTAATCAATCAGTGAAGTCACGTGCTACCACGTGATAGGCTCTTAAACCTTTTGAACTAATAGAATTGAATTCTAACTGAGGGAAATCAAAAACCCTAATATTTCCCTAAATCTTTCCAAAACAAAAAAGATTGCGCTCTGTAAAGTGGAGCACCGTTGGATCAAAAATCCAATGGTGATTAAAAATCACCAATTTATGGAAAGATTCTATACAAGGAGATATTTGCCTGAAATTTGCCAGGAATAACAGATAAAATATCTTTTGGATTAAAAATCCAATGGTGAATAGAATTGGATGATCTAAAGAATCATGTTGGTTATAAAAACAACCAAAATCTTTCAATGAAAGATTCACTAAACAAATTGATTCTTTTCTTTCTCCTATAAATAGGAGCCAAGAAGAGAAGAAAAGGGATCTACTTTTTTTTGGAGATATACAACAAAAGAGAGGAGAATTTAATTCTCAAAAGAGAAAAGAAAATTTCTTCAGAAGAGAAAAGAAAACCTAGGTGAGAAAGGTGAAAGATATCTAAGCTCCATAAAACAAAAGAGAATTTAATTCTCAAATTAAGAGTTTAACTCTTCTGAATAAAGAACTTAGTTCTTCCTTTGGTTGAGGATCTGCAGAAGCAGATCTTCCAATAAGTTGAGAATTTAATTCTCATCGGGGAAATTCTGCCATGTAGATCCAAAACTTAGAGGGAGGATTGAGTTTAAAGAATTTAATTCTTCCAAATTCACAGGAATTTAATTCCTCGAAACAAAATTAGGGTTTAACCCTATTTAAGAATTTAATTCTTCCAAATTCACAGGAATTTAATTCCTCCAAACAAGATTAAGGTTTAACCCTATATAAGAATTTAATTCTTCTAAATACATGGGAATTTAATTCCTCTAAATGAAACTAGGGTTTAACCCTACACAAGAATTTAATTCTTAAAACAAAGGAATTAAAAATCTTCATGCACGTAAAGAGATCAGTACCCAATCTGGTCACGTGGTAACACGCGACCCTCCTCCTCAATGAGTAAAAAGAAGGGATGAAACGTTGTCGCGTGCCCCCACGTAACCCGTAAATAGGCTCCTCAAGATGACAAAGAAAGAGCTTGGAGGCAATGCCTCACGTGCTCACATGTGACTCTCAAAACAAAGTTGAACAAATCTAGAGGCAGTACTAATTTAGAGCGCCTCACGTGTCCCCACGTGACCCCTAACGAATTCTTTTAATATCCAGTGTATGGATGCTCATCACGTGCTCACACGTGATGGCTTTGAAAACTAAAAGTGTTTAACACTTATTTGAATATTTTGAGAACAAAATAAAGGAGGCTTGACCCAACTCTCAGGCGCCTCACGTGACCCCACGTGACCACCTTATTTTTAGTATTTAACACTATTTTGAGTGTTTTGTCCCTAGTGTTTAACACTATTCAGAACGCATCACGTGGGAGCACGTGATAGCTAAATTTACTTTAGTGTTTAACACTATATCTAAGCCAATCTTAGCTTGAACTAGCTGAATTTCTACAGAGGCAGACTCCCCTTTTGACTGAGCCTCAAATACACCCTTGTTTTCCAAAATTGGTCATTTCATATGGCATTTGAATGCTCAGCATTCAATAAAAGACAAAATGTGGTCAGAATCTAGACCCATGCTTAGCATTGCTAAATAATGGGGGACTGAACCCAGACAAATGTTCTGTTGGATATAGTGCCCTCAAAGTCAATTATTGGATCGCAGGTACGTGATTACAATGATTAAGGGAGGACCTATACCGGTAGGACAGTCTTACTCGAGATGATAGTATGCTATCTGGTTTGCCTTTATCAGTCGTGTACAGCTTTTGGTGACATTGTTGTTCACTATTACACGTTGATAGAGCCCTTAGGATCCTGCTTGACTAGCAACAGTGTGATGGCGATCATATACATGAGAGTTGGGTAGTCTATAAGCACATCCTTAATAGTGGTCCCTAGTCGTGGGAGTTTCGAGACAAGGCATCGATACTCCGGATTAGACTAGTGTATACAGTCGAGACCCCGACGAGGGGCGGTGGCCGGTCTCACAAGCCACTGGTGTCAGTTGGATCACCTAAGATGTATACAGGTGCTCATTGGGTTATGAGTGCACCGGAAAGGACTCACCGGGAATCTGCTAGTTGGTAATATACCCAGCGTCAGATAGCAGTTCCCAGGTGACATGTGTACATGTTAGTTCATCGACCTGGGATCGTCATTTTTCGTGTGTGAGTTCCCGCTGTGCTTTGATTATCACCCTACCATGGCTCAAAGGAGTCGTGCAAACAGGTTTTAGTTAGGTACAGTCCCGAGCCACATGGAGGCAGTGAGCGGATCGGCAGGGGATTCGTCTCTCCCAGTATTGGGGGTGAGATTGCGCTGTGTCTAGGAGAGCCATTACACAAAGCCCTCGGCCGAGGCAGGAGATTTACTGGTAGGCACTCCAGTAGTATCTCAGGGTGTTCTCGGCTACACTCTGACACGACTTATACCGCTTTTGGGGGTCTGACGTTACCAGCCCCCTAGGCCCGATATGCGATGCTCATAGACGAATGGACCGGACGGTACGAATATTGTCACTGATAGGCTCAGTAGGGTTCCAGGATGAGTTCGCTCATCGGCTTCCCTTTCGGTCAGTACATGGGCAGCCGTTACGCACAGCTAGTGCCGATGACGTGCTTGTGGTTAAACCCACTGCCAGGGTACTGATGAGTCTTTAGAGTCCCCCACAGATAGTTTCCCAAGTTTCGGGCGAAACGTTGTAGAGGTCGTATGGTTTTATGGCAGGGTTCGAAAATGCATATGCACTTGTGCACGTGTCATATTTCGGACAGATAATACCGGTGGGCTTTGGTTAAGCCGGATCCATGTATTATATTGAGTTGGAATATTTTAGTCTCATCGTATTCGTATTCGGTCGGAATACGGATACAAGTATGTATTTACAGTTGAGGGGTATTCTCGTAATCTGTTACGAGATTACTTTAGAAGATGCATTTTTTTGGGGTTAATCATTTTGGTTTAAATGATTAATGGAAAGTGTGACTCATTGTTGTGACTCATTAATTCTAGAATGTTCACTAAAGACTCATGTAATGAGTCATCTAGTGAGTCATTAAGGAATTAATGAGTTTTGTTTTGGGTATGGATATTTGAGGAGATATTTTTGGTGAGATATTTTCTTTGGTTTTAGAAATCCAACCTCATATATCTATTCACAAAAGGGAGAGAGAAATACATAAGTTTATGTGCTTGGTTTTCTTTTGCTCTCTTGATTTTCTTGAGCTCACACTCTCCAAACCCTAGCATCTTCTTCAACCTCCACCCTAACCCTCTCATGTGATGAGAACCCTACGGTGTTTGAGACAAAGTATTCTACTCATTCTCTACTTCATCTTGGTCATCTCTTTTGGCAGACTTGATGACCGAGTTGCCTCGGTATAGAGGCGGGAGCCCGTTTAAAGATCCGTAGATGTGGTGCCACCTCGACGAGGAGCAAAGAGATCGGAGTTGCCGCGAAGAGCATGGGATGATGGCTAAAGACCGAAGGACTCGGATCGATCGGTATAGCCTTTCTACCTCTTTACAGTTTGTTAGTTTAACGTTAATGGCAAGATCCGGGTTATAGTATATGATAGCGCCATTTATAAAAGTTTTTGTTCCGCGTTTGGCGTCAGAATGACGGCAGGGGCACTACCGTAGACTTACATGTTCAACAGTCCAAACAAAGGTCCAACATTTCAAACCTAATTGGACTTAGCCCAAGTTGGTCATAAGTCCTCAATCCAGATTTAACTGAGCCCATGTGCTCATAATCTAATTAATTGATCTTAGTCCCAAATTGGACTACAGATTTCCTAATCAACTTTGGTTTAAGGGTACATCTCTTCACTCCTCTGATATTTGTCGTTGTAATCCTTCAACGTCTTCAGGGAGGTGACAGGTCCCGATAACCAATTATTCCACGGACTGTGAAGTCCTTTAAACCCACGGACTATGATTCCTTAACCTCGGACTGTGGGGTCCCTTTAAACCTACGGACTGTGATGTCTTTAACCTCGGACTGTGGGGTCCCTTTAAACCCACGGACTATGATGTCCTTAACCTTAGACTGTAGGGTCCTTTTAAACCCGCGGACTATGATGTCCTTAACCTCGGACTGTGGGGTCCTTTAAACCCACAGACTATGACGTCCTTAACCTCGAACTGCGGGGTCTCTTTAAACCTACGGACTATGATGTCCTTAACCTTGGACCGTAATGTCCTTAAACTAATGATGGACAACCATGTCCTTAAACTGGTAATCGACCGCAATGTCCTTAAACTAAACAATAGAGCCCAAATGCTCTCTTGTTGGATCTAAACGATCCCGTTAAGTTGATCTTAGTCTAAAATTATACTAACGTATCCTTAACAAACATTTAAGTTGATCTTAGTCTCAAATGAGACTAACGTATCCTTAAATCCAACCCCAAACCCAAATCTAAGAAGATATGGATTTGGACTAATCCACGCCCTATGGGCGACAACATAAATTAGTCTCCGTATACAATCCACGGGCAACCAAAAACAAAACAAACACACACGACACGAAGTGGCCATCTGGAGAGGGAGAAAGTGGTTACCGCGATGCGGTAGCGTAATTAACTGCAGAGGCTTGCGCCTGCAGGGAAGAGCATCCCCACAATCAAAAACCCCTCAATGAGGGGGAATCTGACGAAGTCTGCTACATTGGCCGCATCCGTTTAAACCTTCGATACATGGTGCCATAAATCAACTTTGCATCTTCGGAGAGGTAGACGGACAGCACCAATTAGCATCTGTCCCGAATTCAGGCAAGACGGACCTATGCGGTCGCGTCTCCGTATCCGGCGGAGAACGTATAGTTTTTGTTAGTTAGCATAATTATTTTAAAAAATCTATCTTATCCTTGGTAATATTTTAATTACGAAATAATTATTTTAATCGATAATAAAAATATGCAGATTATTTTAATGCATTATAAATTTTTTATTAAAACATTTTAAGCCTAGAAAATATAAATAGATTTTTGAAAATTCCTTTAATTGTTTTTCAACGCTTTGAAAAATCACTAACATCACTTTTTTTAAAAATATATTATCTATCAATGAAACACGTAAATATTACTTGACACTATAATATTAAATAAAAGATATTTTATTAGGTATTAAAAAGCACGGTCGTTACATTTACCGACTTAAGCTTCCAAAGTGACAAGTATGACATCAAGTCTGTCTTGGGTTATGTGTTTACCCTCAACGGAGGTACGGTATGTTGGAAGAGCTCCAGATAGGATACCGTTGTAGACTCGACGATGGAGGATGAATACATTGCTTCCAATGATACCGCAAAATAAGCGATCTGGATGAAGAAGTTCATTACTGAACTTGAGGTAGTTCCGTCTATTGTTGATCCAATACCTTTGTATTGCGATAACAATGGGGCTATGGTTTTAGCAAAGGAACCACGGTCCCATCAGAGATCCAGACATATCTTGAGGCAATATCACCTGATCAGGGAGATCGTAAATCGTCGGGAGATCGAGGTCCGAAGAGTAAATACAAAAGAAAACATAGCGGATCCATTCACAAAGACCTTCCCTCAAGCACAGTTTGAGCAACTGTTTGAGATATTGGGTATGTGATACACAAACAACTGGCTCTAGAGTAGACGTTGGGTACTCAATACGCCAATCACTGACCTTAGTGCAAGTGGGAGATTGTTAGATATGTATGCTCTAGAGTCCATTATTGTATATATAGTAGATGCTTGGACACACACACACACACACACACACACACATACACACACATGACAATCTTTCTCGATATGATAGTATGCTATTTGGGTTGTCTTTATTTTAACATGTGTATATATTTTACTTGTTATTATGTATCGCTAATACATGCTGATAAAGCCCGTAGGATTATTGCTTGACTACCAACGTTATGATAGCGATCATACATGTGGGGGCTGGGTAGTCCATAAGTACATTCTTAAAAGACCTTGGTCATGAGAATATCGAGACCGGACACCGATATTCCGGAGTAGACTAGTGTGTACGTTTCTAGACCCGACGTGGGGCGATGGTTGACCCTACAGCCATTGGCGTGTGACGTCTAAGATCGTATACAGGTGCTCACTGGGGGTGAGTACACTGGACGGACTTGCTGAGAACTTCTAGATGGTATTATACCTATCGTTAGATAGTAGTTTTCAGGTGACATGAGCACAGATTGTAGTTTACTTTTTACCCCAAAAACTAATGACTTACATCATTTTACCCTCTTTACGATTTCCGTCAAAACCCTACCCCCGTTAACTTTAACTTTAATTTTTCTTCAAAGATTTTAGGTTTACCATTTACCCCAATACAACAAGTAAGAACGCAGAAGTATTCGACTTTTTCACACCTAGAGAAAGATGTTGAGGATGTTACTGATTTTATGGTCGATTTTTAGAAAGATGCAACAGAAGTCTAATCCTTAATTTCAATTTGAGGAAGAAATTGAGTATTTCCAAAGAAGATGAGTGGTTAGGATTGTTCCCGCCAAAATTTTGGCACAAAACTTGCTCCATTATAAAATAATAACAATAAAATAAAAATAAAAATAAAGGGAAAGCTCCGCATGCAAAGAATGTGATTGATTTCGATTTCTCGATGTGTCGTGTTTTAGAAATGATGTTTCACAATCAAAGAAATTTTTGACCGCAATCAATAACGGTGTCATATGCAGCGCGTTAGTGAGGGTGGATCGTCCACAGGGAAAGTGAGATCCGTTCGAATTTAAATTAGATGAATTGAAAATTAAAGAAAAGAGAAAAAAGACAATTAAATTCAAGATTTAAAAGTGAATTTCAAGAATTATTAAAATCTAGATCTAATAACAAGAAAACATTAAAATCAAGAATCAAGAATTGATGATTTCCAATCGAATTAGGTTTCAAGAATCGAAGTGAGGCTCGTAGGAATCGATTAAATCTATAGACGTGTCCCTAGTAGGAAGAGTGTTGTCTCCTGAGGGTTTTCAGCGGATTGCACCCAAAAAATCCAATAATAAAAGGAAGACCGTGAAAGTTACATATAAAGATAAGAATTGTAAAAGAAAGACTTTAAAAATTAGAGTTTCCAACTATACTAGCTTTTCGGTTGTCATGAGCCCCATCTTAATAGTCATGAAAAGATGTTAGAAATCACATCATCCCTCAATAAAATATCGTCTTTATTCTTCATTCCTATCTTTCTTCCAAAGATCGATCAAATAACCCTACGTGTATGTAATAGACATCCCTACACCCGGAGAATTCAATTCAAGCTATCATACTCTTGTCCATCTGCCTCAGTACTTTTTGAATATTTAGATGAATTTTCTCACACACTTTCATGCGACCGTTAATACTTTTTGAGGTACTAACCGACTGATTACTCATGTGCTTGCTTATTAGGTGTATTTTCCTCGTCTTGCACCACCTAAGGCTTAGCAGTGACTCCCAGACCAGTTGGTCTAAGACACTAGGTGATGAAGCACACTTGTTGTATTTTTTTATTGCTTCCTTGGCGATAACAAAACCAGTGTTCATTTTTCTTCTTTTCACCATTTTATATTTTATTCATTTTTTATTTCCTTCATACTTTGGCTTTTAGACAAGAGCATTTCAAGGTATCCTCTACTATCCCGAGTTTCAAGACGTGTGTAAGTGCGTATAGTAGGGTATCAACGTTCAAATGTTTGGCTTCCAGAATATGAACTATTTTTCAGACTTATTTTTATTCTCAGATTAGTGACTTCCTTCATCTTACTAACCCTTGGGACAACGGCTCATAACTACTTATTACTAGTTCGTTTAAGAAAACTTCTAATTTTCTTGGTTTTCTTAAATTCTTCTAATCTTTTGGATGTAATTTTTCACTATCTAATCTTTTATTATCTTATTTATATACAAATTTATTTTATTTTTTTGAAATTTTTTAAATTTTTATAGATTTTCAAATGTTTTGTGCTTATGCAAAGTGATATGCAAATGATGCGAAAATAAGCACAAACCTCCCCCAAACTTGTTTTCAACAGTGTCCTCACTGTTGCCATCCGCTAGATCACAAAAACCTGTAAGCTTGGAAGGAAATTTATTAATGGGGGCAAAATATTTAAGTGAAAATCCTCCCCCAAACTTATTTTTGGCTTATAATTTTGTGTAAAAATTTTCTTTTCAAGAGCCAGATTATACCCCCCCCAAAAACTTGAGTTAAACAATATTAATCTTTTGAAAATCACAAGAGGGGGTCAAGATTATTGGTCGATGCCAAGCTTTTCAAAGACCGAAGGTTAACACCAACCATTCAAAAAATTTATCAATGTAGTGCATCGGTTGGTGGAAGAAGAAGTGGGGAAAGGGTAAGTAGTGGAATAGAATGTGTTTGCGTCTCGTTTTGGAGAGACGATGCAATGAATGTGATGGATTGCTCGCATCCTTTTTACAGTCCAGAAGAAGGGGTGGAGGTTCAATTTCATTGTATTGAGGTGGATTCATCTCAACACCCGTGCTTTTCAAAAATGCGAGTTCATCAGTGAAGATCTCCTCAAAAGTTTCATAAATACCCCGAAGAATTATGGCATCACAAAGTGCGGGGTGATCTTCTACTCCAAAAACGGTTCATAATCAGTGTTAGTTGTTGACCCGGACAACTCGGTAGAAGAGTCTGTATGTGTATGATTCATAGTTGGGTCAAACAACAACATATGAAAAGAGTCTAGATCAATATCATGAGGATCATCAAATTCGCTGCTGTCGGCATCCATTAATTCGACAGAACAGACCTGAGCAGTAGGTTCGGAGGGTACACTTCCCAACTTGTAAATGTTCAGCTCAATTGACCTATTCCCGAAGGATAGGGTCATAGAACCATTACGATAGTTGATGATAGCATTGGAAGTGGCCAAAAAGGGGTGACCAAGAATCACCGGAATTTGATTCCGTGGGTCGCTACAGGCCGTGTATCAATTACAATAAAGTCTACAGGGAATAAAAATTCCCCGATTTTTATCAAAACATCATCCAGTTCACCCCTAGGTTTGGTGATAGATCGGTCAACCATCTGGAGAGTGCAAGGAGCTGGTTTCAACTCTCCGATCCCTAACTGCTCGTAAACCAAGAAAGGAAGCAGGTTAACACTTGCGCCAAGGTCAAGTAGAGCACGGTTGATGTGTTTGTCCCCAATAGAAATGGAAATAGTAGGATAGCCAGGATCCTTACGTTTCCTCGGTAATTGCTGGGGGAAAGCTGTGTCTACATTGTTTGACATGAATATCTTCTTGGGCACTTGAGTCTTCCTCTTTCTAGTGCACAAGTCCTTAAGAGTTTTCGCATAAGCGGGGACTTGTTGGATTGCATCTAGAAGAGAGATGTTGATGTTAACCTGTTTCAAGATTTCAGTGATCTTCTCCATTTGTGGACTTGGTCTGTTTCTCCTTAACCGATTCGGATAAGGAGCTTGAGCAATAAGGTCGGGGTCCAACATTGGAGAAAATCGTGTGGGTGGAAACGATCTAAGAATAGGAGTGGGGATCATTTTCGGTGGACTAGAAGAGGTGGGTTGAGGTGTCGAGCCTTGGGGAAAACGGAGAATAGGCTCGGAAGAAAATGGTGGGGTGGACGAACTGGGGTCAGAATTAGAAGAAGAAGTGGAAGGAAAAGTCTCAGCCGGGGTATCATTGATTGATTTTTCATTATTATCAATCTCCTCACCAACATGATTGTCAAGCACTCTTCCAGATTTCAACGTGGTGATTGCATTCACATGATGTGAATAGCCAGGATTGGGTAAAGGTTGAGCTGGAAGTTTCCCTTTCTCTCTTGCACTCAATTCAGCTTTTAATCGTGCAATTTCTTCTTCCATCGATTTTATACTCTCAGCTTGGGAAACTGAGTTTTTCTTTATATCATTGACAGAAGACTTAACTTCAACCGACACTTCCTTGAAATTTGACAAAAGTGATTTCATTGTTTGTGTGAATGCAGAGAATTCATCAGAACAGGTCGACTGCAAAGGATTAGAAGGTGCAGGAGTGTTGACTGGATTTTGGAAGTTTTGTGCTTAGAAGGGGTGCTGACTCAATTGAAGTGGTTGCTGTTGGGGTGGAAGAGCCCTTTGAAAATTGTTTTGGTTTGGAACCGTGTTTTGAGTTTGTGATTGGTTCCAAGCAAAGTTAGGGTGATTCCTCCAACCCTGATTATATGTAGAAGAATACGGATCGTTTCTAGGTCTCTGAAAAGCAGCATTGATATGCTCGTGACCTTGAAATGGAGAATTTAGTAGACATTCTTCCGTCAAATGAGAAGGATCAGAACAGCATCCACAGACAGTTTTGGAGAGTGACATTTGATTTAGGGCGGCGGCTAGAAATTTATTTTCCATAGTCTCGAGTTTATTTTTCATAGCGACATTTCAGCTCTAACTCCTATGGAAACATCCGACTGGTTATTGCCACCCCTAGACGATTGACTTACACCCTCCCTCTGTAAAGATTTTTCAGCGAAATCTTCTAGGAATTTCCAAGCTTCCCCATCATCTTTGGTCATAAAAGTGCCTTGACACATGGATTCAAGGGTATGTTTTGCGGTAGGATTAATGCCCTCATATATGATTCTGCACAGATCCCATCTAAGGATTCCGTGATGTGGACATTGAACTAACAGATCCTTGAAGCGTTCAAGACACTTTGAGAATGTTTCATTTGGAAGCTGGGTGAATTGATTTATTTCGCTACGGACTCGAGCTGTCTTATGATTGGGGTAAAATTTCTTTAGGAATACATTTACAAATTCTTCCCAGTTTGAAATGGAATGTGCGGTTGTGTTGTAAAGCCACTTCTCGGTTATATCGCACAAGGTAAATGGGAGAAGACGAAGATGCATAGCATCCACAGAAAGCTGTGAAGTACCCATCATAGTGCATACATTTTCAAATTTGGTAATAAAGATATATGCGTCTTCAGACTCGAGACCGTGATATTTTGGTAGAACGTTGATGTATTGGGGTTTTATTTCAAAATTGGCCCCGTTGGCTGGTGGAATGGAGAGACGGGTCGAAAGAGGACCTCGCATAGGGTAACATCTCTCTTGGAGGGAGATGCGGGGTGGATTCTGCGCACCTGCGGACGGCGGCAGAGTAGTGGTAAAGAAGTTCGATGGAGAAGCATCCATCAAAGTGGGTGTGGTGGTGGGTAAAGAAGAAGTAAATGTAGAATTACCGACTTTAGAGTCGATCGGGGGAACGCGGACAAGACGGGCATTAGAATCCCGTGTCCAGCCTATCTTGCACTAAAGGGTTTAGCACAAGTGGCAGTGTTAAGATAATTAAGGAAAATCATAAGTTGGTGTTTGTTTTGAAAAAAGATACGGATTTTTGAAAAAATGATGCAGATCACAACAAATGAACAAGCAAAACCTTAAGTCTAATGGTCACCTAGGTCAAGTCTCTAGACCACTCCTAACTAGCAGAAGACAAATCGCAGGATCAATCCTCTACTGCCTCTTTGTCTCTCCTGTGGCCAGGTAAGTGCCAGGTAATTGGGAGGTTCTCCACTACGTAAGTAGTGGGCCTAATTAAGTAACCACTTGCCTTAGACACACTTGCCTTAGACACCACAAAAGAAATGCGGATAAGCAATAGATTACCCACGACCTTCTCCTATCCTAAGTGAGCGCGACAGTCCTTAGAGTCAAGTCTAGATTTCTTTTAGTTAATGAGGGCAATGCGGATGCAGTTTTGTGATTTTCGGGGCTTAGGAAGGGTAATGAACTCCCCACCTAATCTGAATTTGGTCTTTGCCCCTTAATTTCCCTATTAAAAAAATGCAAACAACCAAGATCAAACACGCACAATTTTTATTTTGCGGCGCAGCGAATTTTTGCAAAGAAACCTGCAGAAAATTGTTATTAGAGCAGACAGACAGAGAGATAAGAAAGTAAGAATTTCACCTGAAAAATTTGGAACAGCAAAGCCTTAGCCCTGCCGCGGAACCGCCGCGAGATGTGGTCTACGGCCGCGGATGCGCGGTGAGGTAGAATGATCAATGCACAAAAAAATATATACAATGCTTTTTTTCACACCCTGAGCTCTTTGGAATATTTAGAAAAATTTTCCACAAGCTCCAAAGATTTCAGATTTCCTCGCAACAAATCACAACGAATCGTTTAGTGTTTGCGCGAATTTTGATCTAAAAATTCTGATGGAATAAATTTTTCAATTCAAATTTCAAAAACGAACAAATTAGCACACTATCCCTAGCAACGGCGCCATTTAATTGATTTCGATTTCTCGATGTGTCTTGTTTTAGAAATGATGTTTCACAATCAAAGAAATTTTTGACCGCAATCAATAACGGTGTCGTATGTAGCGCGTTAGCGAGTGCGGATCGTCCATAGGGAAAGTGAGATCCGTTCGAATTTGAATTAGATGAATTGAAAATTAAAGAAAAGAGAAAAAAGACAATTCAATTCATGATTTAAAAGTGAATTTCAAGAATTATTAAAATCTAGATCTAATAATAAGAAAACATTAAAATCAAGAATCAAGAATTGATGATTTCCAATCGAATTAGGTTTCAAGAATCGAAGTGAGGCTCGTAGGAATCGATTGAATCTATAGACATGATGAAAACTAGTGATTACGTTTTCTTATCCATTAATGATTTGATACTAGATCCATGACGATCAATCGAGGTATAAGGATCTTTCGAAGAAACTAGGGTTTCTTCATCTCATCCTTTGTCCTTTCGATGAATCTCATTCAAAAACTAGCCTCTAGTAAATTCAAGAATCGATCGTGGATCACTAATTAAGAGCGAACACAATCAAGAAAGTATCGCTCGAAACTAGGTTGTCGATTCTTCAATTTACAAGAGTTTACAAAACTCATAGGACTTAAGAATCGTATCAAGATTTGTAACATCATCATCTATTGATTCTCTCGACTCCTTCACGAGCGAAGTTTTTTACTCAAACATCATATCAAAGAACACAATAACAAATCGAGATCTAGTCATGATGCAAGAATGTAAAGAAAGCAAGATAAAGAATTTCACCTTTTATTTATCAACAATTTAGTTACAATTCTCTCAAGATCTACAATGAGGAAAGAACTCGATTGTCGATTTGGCTTCGCACGTCTTCGTGAGTCGCGGATCGTCTTGGACCACTTGCTCGGATGAAGATCGGCTTCACTCCTAAAAGGTTGAAGGCTTCTTGCTTGAATTGTACTCGGGGATCTTGAATTTGGCTTTGGTGATTGGATTAGGGTTAGGGTTTGAATGCGCAAGTCGTGTCACTCAACTTGTGGGTGAATTGTTGAACAACCTTGAGAGTGAAGTCTTAGGGTCCCTTTTATAGCCTTGATTAGGATTAGCTTCCTTTAGAAGCTAGGTTTAGTTTAGCTTCTCTTATAAGCTTGGTAGTTAGGTAGAAGGTTCTAGAGGTAGTTAGTTAGGGTTAGCTTCCTTCATAAGCTTGGAGGTTAGGGAGAAGCTTCTAGTCTTAGATAGTTAAGTAGCTTGCTTAAGAATCTTGAGAGTGTTTTAGCTTTGAACAAGGAGCCTTGCTGTTATGACAGAAACTTCTAGAGATATCTGGAATTTGGAATAGCTTGACGAGGTGTGGGCCCTGAAAGAAGTAGTCTGAAGCGGAGCTGTGCCGATGACGTGGCAAGGTGGCCGCGGATCCGCCGCGGGAATGTCCTTCTGGCCGCGGATCCGCGGCCCTTTGAAGGCTTCACTGCACTGAATTTCCATGGTACATTTAGGCTGACTTTGTGGCACTTTTCTGATATGTGGAATCTCATAATTCTTTCTTGTTCACTGCCCGATCTCAAGTCTTGGACTTGGCGTATTTTTATCAGCACTTTTTGACAGTTTCGGCTCTTTTCCTGGAATTTCCTACACAGATTCTCGAGACAAGTGTTGCGCTATACAAAGATTATGTGATGCAATGATAAACACTCAATTTCCTTCAAAATGTCGGTTTAAATATATAGCACAAGTTATTTGGTATTTTACGGCTGTTTTGCTAATATGTGTTATATTCATACCGAACACCTTTAGATGAGTGCAAATGGCAGGGAAATTGTCGTGTTAAAAATGAAATATTTTTGACTGATCAGCATGAAAGGACTTGTTTCCCCCCAATAAGAGAGCAAAGCTCTGTTCAAAATTTGAAATTGGAACTGAGGCAGCGCCTCACGTGCAAAGCACGAGAGCGCTAGCGTCAAGAGCACCAACGCTAAGAGTCAAAGACTCTGAGGCAGCGCCAAGAGCGCAGGCGCCATGAGTCAAAGATTCTGAGGCAGCGCCTCACGTGCAAACCACGAGAGCACTCGTGCCAAGAGCGCCAGCGCCAGAGTCAAAAACTCTGAGGTAGTGCCTCACGTGCAAAATATGAGAGCGCCAGCGCTAGAACTAAATGTTCTCCACCATTAGATCAAAGATCCAACGAAGATGACAAATCATCAAATTACAGAATTAAAATCTGTTGAGGAAATACTCCTCAAATCTTTCTAAACAAGAAAGATCGTGCTCTGTAAATCAGAGCACCGTTGGATCAAAGATCCAATGGTGATTAAAAATCACCAAGATACAGAATAAGTTCTGTATGGGAAAATATTTTCCCAATCTAGTTAATAACAAGAAAAATGTCTTCTGTAAAACAGAAGCCCTTGGATCAAAGATCCAATGGTGGGAAACATCCCCAAATCAATCAGAGATCTCTCAATGAGAGATTTCCTTAACTGATTCAACAAATCAGCTCCCCTATAAAAAGGACCTAAGATTTCAAGTCTTAAACAGGGAAGAACCCCCCTATAAACTTCAAGTTCTGACGAAGCTTCAAAGACAAGAGCAAGCTCTAAGAAGAAGAACCTTCTTCAAGGTAAATAAAATGAAGAGAGATCATGACATCTCCTCCATATTTGAGAGTTTAACTCTCACATCAGAAGAACTTAGTTCTTAGATCTATGAGACAACGTCTCTCTTCAAAAAAAGGAGAACTTAGTTCTTAGATCCATGAGACAAAATCTCTCTTCATAAAAAGAAGAACTTAGTTCTTCGGTCCATGAGACAAAGTCTCTCAGAAAGAAAAACAAAAGCGATCATAGTATCTCCTCATAAAGAAGAACTCGGTTCTTAAATCCATGAGACAAAGTCTCTTATAAACGAGAATTTCATTCTCAGAGCACAGAACTAACCAGAACTGCCAAAGAAGCGCTTCAGCGCTCCAAGTCTGGCGCTCAGCACCAAGCACTCCACGTGCTCTTCACGTGGGTGCTATTTTTATAAGGAGCTCTCTGCACTCATTGGTTGGCGCCAAGCGCCAAGCGTGCCACGTGCTCCTCACGTGGGCGTTGTTTTTATGAGGAGCGCTCTGCACTCATTGGTTGGAACCAAGCGTCAAGCGCACCACGCGCTCCTTGTTAGTGTATATGCCCTAGAGGCCATTACTGTATCATACTAGTTTGTATATTACTTGATGGAAGCTTGGGATATTCACCTTGTATTGACAATCTTGCTCAAAATAGTAGTATGCTACTTGGTTTGTTTCTACTTTAATGTGTACATGTGTTTCTTATAGCATATCGCCTTTACACATTAGTGGAGCCCTTAGGATCTTTGCTTGATTACCAGTATTGTGATGGCAGTCACACTCGTGGGGGCTGGGTAATCCACAAGCACATCCTTATGCAGGTCCCTAGTTGTAGGACTATCGAGACAGGGCATCGATACTCCGGAGTAGACTAGCGTATGCGCTTCTCATCCCAGCTTGGGAGACGGTCGGTCCCATAGTCGTCAGTACGTCGTACTTGAGATAGTATGCGGGTGCTCGTTAGGTTACGAGTACACTGGACAGGACTCGTCGGGAACTGTTGGTTGGTATTATACCTATCGTCAGTTATCAGTTCTCAGGTGACATGAGTACAGCTTAGTCCGTTGACTTGACACTGTCACTTCGCCTCGAGTGTGTTCCTACTGTTCTTAGATTGCTATCCTACCACGGCTTAAAGGAGTCGTGCAAACAGGTAGCGGTTGGGTGCAGTCCCGAAACACTTGGAGGCAGTAACGGTTAGATAGGATTCGTCTCTCCTGGTATTGGGGGTTGATATCGCGCTGTGTTTAGGAGAGCCATTACACAAAGTCCCAGGCCAGGGCAAGCGAGATAGACTGGTAGGTTTCCAGTGTTATCTCAGGGTGTTCTGGGCTACACTCCGACACAACTTGTACCGCTATTACGGGATTGACGTTTACCGCCCCCTAGGACCTCCATGCGATACTCTTAGACGAACAGACCGGACTGTACGGAGACTATCACGTTCAGGCTCAGTAGGAGTTTAGATGGGTTTACCTCGTCAGTCTTCTTATCGGCGTCTACTTGGGGACCGTTACGTACAGCTAGTGCCGCTTGCGGTCTGTGGTTAAACCCACTGCCAGCGTAGTGTCGAGTCTTTAGAGTCCCACACAGAGGGTTATTCGCCTTTAGGCAAAACGAGTAGAGGTCGCATGGTTTTGCGACAGGGTTCGTTCACATCCGTGCACTTGTGCACGTTTGGTGTCCGGACAGCTTATACTAGCGGGCTTTGGTTTAAGCCGGATCCTAGTATATGTTTTGGGATTGGTTTTATCTCTTTGTATTCGTGTTCCTCGGAACACGGATACGGGTGTGTATGCACAGTTGACTGAGGCAGAGGCAGAGGACTTTCATTAGGGTTGATGACCGTTGTCATTTTCTTAACCTAATGTTTATGTGTGAAATATGATTATTAATATTAGTTAATTATAATTGTGTTATGGTTAGGGTTGTTGACCATTTGACCATGGTTGACTTGTTGACCTTTGTTGACATATTGACCATCATCATTTCATATAAAAGATACTTTTTGATTCTTGCAAAAGTAATTAATGTGAAATGATAATGGTCATTTCAAGATTAACCATCACAATTATCTTTAGCTAATTATTTATTTATCATAATTCGCATATATGTGAGAGGGTTGTCATTATCTTCTCATTCTATCATTCCCATTCTCTCTCATCCTCTTCCTCTCTCTCAAAGCTCTCCCCTCTCATGAGTTGAGAACCATTGAGCTTGAGATAAAACCTTCAAAATTACTCTCTACTCTTTCTAAGGTTCTAGGTTTAGCACACCAAGCACCTTAGTTACTTCTAATTTGAGTTTGGAGCCAAAGGTAGAGGCCCTCGGGTGGATCTTTCTTCGGCAAGAGAAGGCGAACAGAGAACCCATTCATCCCACTCCAAGGAGCAAGAAGAGAAGGACTTCAAGACTTAGGTATAACCCCTTAAACGAGTAGCTAACTCTTTTAGCTTGGTAGTTAGTTTACGTTTAGCAAAGATCCCTCCTTTGGTTAGTCCATGTTGCCTAGTGTTGTAAAAATCGAATTTTTCATAACGTTCCCGCCTCCCCGTAAGCACCGGGGTGGGTAACGTGGACTTACAGTGGTATCCGAGCCTAGCTAAACACAAACTAACTAGTTAGCAAAGTATCTAGAACTTCGATCGGAAAAAATCGCAAAACACGTTTTCTAAAACCCAAGTTTCTGCCGATTTTTATTTCTGCTCCAAAAATAATAAATCATGTACTAAAAATCGGCTCACGCTTTTGTTAGAACTGGCAAGAAAAACGATCTAGTGAGTCGACCAACTCACTGCGGTTCCGCGGCAAGAGCTTGCTCCTGCCGCGGATCCGCGGCCGAGTTGACTCGGCTGTGGATCGTTTCTCCTACAGTGTTCTTCTGTTGGTGTTTTGTGATTTTTGAGATGGTTTGTTTCTGCCCAGAATTTCCAGAGAACAAGTTAGTTTTTGGGGTGGTCACAAATCCGTATTTTGATCGAACTTCTTTACACTTTGGCTAATGGGTTATATCTGTGATGTGATATATATATTGAACGTCTGCTAATCACTATACGTCGATTAGTGGGGGTTATACATATCTGTGATCTGTAATGTTGATGGTTTGTGTATATGAATTCGTTGGATTGTCGCGGATGAATAGCCGGGGGGTTATGAGATGAGAGTTTTCTTTTGCTTTCAATTCTTATAATATGTAAATTGATGTAATATTATTTATATGGCCGCACAACCGGGATGTGGTTGTAGCCGTCATTGTATAATTTCTTTTACTGTTTTTGCTCCTAGGATAGACCCAAGGTGGGGTGCACAAACTACCGGGTATCTCGAAGTGTCGAGTGGCCTACTCACGGTGTTGAGGGAGGTTGCTTCGCTTCGGGTACTTGGCGGGTAGTTGCCGCACCCGTAGAGGTCTAGGGTGGGGTTTGGCTATTCATCGCGACCGTGTAATCCGCTCTTCGTTACAGGCTCGTACGAAATGCGGATTCCTAGTATATCCAATGTGTTCATCTGTGATCTGGAATGGTTATCATTGCATGTGACGAATGTATATATCTATATATGATATCTATTTAGGCGTTGCTTATGTTTTGCATCCGCGCTAGTCCAGCCCCCGCTCTGTCGTTAGTTAAGTAACCTAACGGGTGATGACGGGACCCCGTGGCGAATGCGGATGGCATAAGCGTACGTCATATTTTCGTTGTTTTCTGCAATGGTAGGATTAATTGATGGGACGCATTAAAATTAATGCAAGAAAAATAAACCAAGTAAAAGTCGTTGGAACACTTTCAAAACCACTCGGTTCTTTTCAAAACCAAATTTTAAATGCGGAGCTTGAACCACTCCTTTTGAAAGCTATCTCATTCCTTCGATTATATCAAGTTCACTACGTTCACGGTTTCGCCAAAACCATTCGCAGCCCTCCGTCGTTTCACATGAATGGTCAATAGTATTCAAGCTATGTATGTTGGCCAAAGTCAAGGCATAGTGATTGGTAGCTATTGGGTATTCATGTGCAACATAAATAGATGTGTTGGTTTGGGACAGTCGTACTTCCATGTTGGCCAAAGTCAAGGGTAGGTACGGGTGGGTTCAAATTAACCTAGAGAATGACGGGTAGAACTTGACATGTGACTTATGATATGTTGGCCAAAGTCAAGGTCATAAGAGCATGGGGGAAAAATCCACATCGGGAGTTTCAAAAGAAACTGAAACTTGCTAGCGCTGCATACCATTTGGAGTGTGATGATTTTGGTAGGATTCCTTCAGTTTTGTCACACAATGATATTTGGATCCCGATCCTACTGTGAGTATATGCTACTCCTCCGGAACTTTCTCACTTAACGATCAATGCTATAAACCAAGTAGGTGTCTAGAAAGGTGTTAGCGGGGATACGCCCACAGGGAAAAGAGGTTATTTAATTAAGGAACTTCGTGAAAGCGTTGGAAAACCTCCCTCGAAGTACCGACACTGGCCTGGCTGAACGGTTAAGCAAGAATTGTACGGTGAGATTGATCCCGACTAATTCTTCCTTTATGGTTTGAGGAGGGATTCGAGAGACAGTGGGAGCCATCCTGTTTAGACAAATTAAAAACCACTCTAAACTTGCAACAGCATCATGCTAAAGTGTTTCTTCTCTCTCTCCTAATTGCAGCGACCAAATATCATGACTGGACTTAAGTTACTACTAGATAAAAACATACTGACAGGGCCAAACTACAAAGATTGGCTCAGGAATGTCAAAATGGCAATCACTTATGACAAGTTGGGGTATCTCCTTACCACCAAAGCTCCCCTGTCCCAGGTCCCAAAACCAGCGTCGCGGAAAGGGAAATCCGTAAGACCTAGGAAATCGACTGCGCGAAGGCCAAGTGCCTCGTGCTTGCCTCTATGGACAATGAACATCAGAGGAGGCACGAGAATATGGACCTCGAATCCATATTTCTCCATACAAAAGAACTGTATGGAGAGCAATCCCGTATCGCCAGATACGAAGTGTCGAAAAAGCTGTTTTCGGCGAGATTGGTCGTCGGAGCATCGGTAGCGGAACATGTGCTTAAGATGATTGGCTAAGTAGAGGAGCTCGCGGACCTTGGGACCACGTTGGAGAATGAGCTCTATACGGACTTGATTCTCCAGTCCCTTCCTTCCACTTACGCCCAGTTTATCCTGAACTTCAACTTGCAAGAAAAGGAAGTTGAACTTTCAGAACTGCTCAACATGCTGAGGAGTGCAGAAGGCACCCTACAGAAAGGTAGGGAAACATCCACTTTGTTTGTAGGAGGATCTTCCTCTTCTAGGTCCAAGGCGAAAGCCAAGGGAAAGAAGAAGAAAACCCCCGCCAAACCAAGGGGCGGTGTTAGTAAAGTGGATACGAAGGGAAAGGCAAAGGCAACAAAGGTAGTGGGAAAGATTGTGGATAAGGAAGAGTGCTTTTACTGTCACAAGAGTGGACACTGGAAGAAAGATTGCAGAGCTTGGAAGGCCAGAAACTAGGATCTGAAGCAAGTTGCGGCTTCAGCTTCAGGTGTGTATGTTATTGAAAACTGTCTATCAATAAACTCTACTTCCTAGGTATTAGATACTGGATCAGGATCTCATATCTGTAAATCTTTGCAGGCATTGAGAAAGCATAGCGTTTTGAGGGCAGGTGATATGACCCTCAGAGTTGCAAATGGAGCTAGCATGGATGCTGAGGCCGTGGGGGACTATCACCTGGGAATGTCAGATGGACATGTTTTGGTTTTACGTAATTGCTTTTTTGTACCCAATGCAACTTGTAATATCATTTTTGTATCTTTAATATCTAAAGAAGGTTATGAATTTGCGTTTGTAAGTAATGTTGTAAACATTCACCTTAATCAAGTTCTGATTGGGTCAGGTACATTAAGCAATGGTATATACGTATTAAACCAGCCATAGATTTTCAATGTCCAGAATACACACAAAAGAAAGTCTCCGGAAACAAATCAGGCTTTCTTATGGCATTGTAGACTGGGTCACATCAATGAGAGAAGGTTGACGAAGTTACATACAGAAGGATATTTGGATCCGTTCGAATATCAATCATATGCAACTTGTCAATCCTGTCTCAAAGGAAAGATGACAATGACTCCGTTCACTGGACACGGAGTAAGAGCGAGCGAGCTCTTGGGACTCGTACACAGCGACGTGTGTGGTCCAATGTCTACGCATGCACGAAGCGGTTATTCTTACTTCATTACTTTTACGGATGACTTTTCAAGGTACGGATATATCTTCTTAATAAAACATAAATCCGAAGCCTTTGGAAAATTCCAGGAATATAAGAATGAAGTAGAAAAACAAACAGGCAAAAGTATCAAGACACTGAGATCTGATCGAGGTGGTGAATACTTGAGTGCCGAGTTCCTGGATTACTTAAAAGAGAATGGAATTCTCTCTCAGCTTACTCCTCCATACACTCCGCAACATAACGGTGTATCGGAGAGACGGAACCGAACCCTATTGGATATGGTACGGTCCATGATGAGTAACGCTGAGTTACCACGATCATTCTGGGGATATGCACTAGAATCAGCTGCATACCTTTTGAACCGACTTCCAACTAAGACTGTGCTTACTACACCATATTAGATGTGGTGTGGGAAGAGACCCTGTCTTAATCACATTAAGACATGGGGATGTCCAACTTTTGTCAAAAAGCAGCATGCGGACAAACTCGAGGCTCGCTCAGTACAGTGCAAGTTTGTGGGATATCCAAAGAACTCCAAGGGATATTTCTTATATTGCGAAGAGGAACAAAAGGTTTTTGTTTCTCGTCATGCCCACTTCTTGGAAACTCGGTTTTTGGAAAATCAGATAAGTGGGAGCGCAATAGAACTGGAAGAAATTCCAGAACCACGAGCTATTACTGAAAGCTTAGTAGAACCAGAGGGTTCGAAAGATCAGGACATTCCTACGCCGCTCCGAAGAAGTAGTAGGCAGTCTCATCCGCCCGAGAGATACTACGGTTTTCTCATAGACGGCGATAGAGAGGATTGCATCATTGATAGTGATGAGCCGACTAGCTTCCAGCAGGCCATTCAAAGCGTTGACTCGGTAAAATGGCTGGATGCAATGCGGACCGAGATGGAGTCCATGTACACCAACAAAGTATGTACGTTGGACGTTGCTCCAGATGGGGTAAAACCCGTAGGATGCAAGTGGATCTTCAAAAGGAAGATTAGTGTAGATGGACAGGTTGAGACCTATAAAGCTAGACTTGTTGCAAAGGGTTTTCTTCAAAGACCTGGTTTGAACTATGATAAAACCTTTTCTCAAGTGGCTATGCTGAAATCCATTCGGATCCTTCTTGCCATTGCTGCCTTCCACGATTATGAGATTTGGCAGATGGACGTAAAGACCGCTTTTCTAAATGGAAATTTAGAGGAGTGTGTCTATATGGACCATCCAGAGGGTTTCATTTAGAGTGGGAGCAGCGGAAAGGTGTGCAAGTTGCTTAAGTCCATCTATGGACTAAAGCAGGTATCGCGGAGTTGGAACATCTGTTTTGATGAGACGGTCAAAGAATTTGGCTTTATCAAAAATCCAGAAGAACCATGCATCTATAGTAGATTTGTAGCAAGAACTGTAGTATTCCTCGTTTTATACGTGGATGACATTCTTTTGATAGGAAATGACATTCCTATGCTACAATCTGTCAAAGGGTTATTGTCACACAGGTTCTCCATGAAAGACCTGGGTGATGCCTCTTACATTCTGGGGATCCGGATCTATCGTGACAGATCCAAGAGGATATTAGGACTTTCACAGTCCAGGTACATCGACACCATACTGAAAAGATTCAGTATGGAAGATTCCAAGCGCGGTAATCTACCGGCTTGTCACGGGAACACCCTCTCCAAAGAGATGTCTCCCAAGACTGATTTGGAAAGGGATCGCATGTCTATTATACCCTACGCTTCTGCGGTAGGCTCTATAATGTATGCGATGTTGTGTGCCAGACCAGATGTAGCTTATGCACTAAGTGTGGTAAGCCGGTATCAGTCAAACCCTGGGGAGAAACACTGGATAGCGGTAAAGAACATTCTCAAGTACCTGAGAAGGACTAAGGAGATGTTCTTGGTGTATGGCGGAAAAGACCTCCAGATTGAGGCCTTTGCTGACTCCAGCTTCCAGAGTGACAAGGATGATTCCAAGTCCATGTCGGGTTATGTCTTTACCCTCTATGGAGGGGCGGTGTGTTGGAAGAGTTCCAAACAGGAAACCGTTGCTGACTCGGCGATGGAAGCGGAATATATCGCTGCTGCTGATGCCGCAAAAGAAGCCGTCTGGATAAGAAAGTTCCTAACAGAACTTCAGGTGGTTCCGTCCATTGTTGATCCAATACCTCGGTATTGCGACAACAATGGGGTTATAGCTTTAGCGAAGGAACCCAGGTCCTATCAGAAGTCCAGACACATCTTGAGGCGGTATCACCTGATCAGGGAGATCGTGGGTCGCCAGGAGATCGAGGTTCGGAGAGTTGCTACGGAAGATAACACTGCTGATCCATTCACGAAGGCCTTACCCCAGACTCAGTTCGAGCGGCTGATCGAGATGATAGGTCTTCGATACGCCGGTACATGGCCTTAGTGCAAGTGGGAGATTGTTGGTGTATATGCCCTAGAGGCCATTACTGTATCATACTAGTTTGTATATTACTTGATGGAAGCTTGGGATATTCACCTTATATTGACAATCTTGCTCAAAATAGTAGTATGCTACTTAGTTTGTTTCTACTTTAATGTGTACATGTGTTTCTTATAGCATATCGCCTTTACACATTAGTGGAGCCCTTAGGATCTTTGCTTGATTACCAGCGTTGTGATGGCAGTCACACTCGTAGGGGCTGGGTAATCCACAAGCACATCCTTATGCATGTCCCTAGTCGTAGGACTATCGAGACAGGGCATCGATACTCCAGAGTAGACTAACGTATGCGCTTCTCATCCCAGCTTGGGAGAAGGTCTGTCCCACAGCCGTCAGTACATCGTACTTGAGATAGTATGCGGGTGCTCGTTAGGTTACGAGTACACTGGACAGGACTCGTCGGGAACTGTTGGTTGGTATTATACCTATCGTCAGTTATCAGTTCTCAGGTGACATGAGTACAGCTTAGTCCGTTGACTTGACACTGTCACTTCGCCTCGAGTGTGTTCCTACTGTTCTTAGATTGCTATCCTACCACGGCTTAAAGGAGTCGTGCAAACAGGTAGCGGTTGGGTGCAGTCCCGAAACACTTGGAGGCAGTAACGGTTAGATAGGATTCGTCTCTCCTGGTATTGGGGGTTGATATCGCGCTGTGTCTAGGAGAGCCATTACACAAAGTCCCTGGCCAGGGCAAGCGAGATAGACTGGTAGGTTTCCAGTGTTATCTCAGGGTGTTCTGGGCTACACTCTGACACGACTTGTACCGCTATTAGGGGACTGACGTTTACCGCCCCCTAGGCCCGCCATGCGATACTCTTAGATGAACAGACCGGACTGTACGGAGACTGTCACGTTCAGGCTCAGTAGGAGTTCAGATGGGTTTACCTCGTCAGTCTTCTTATCGGCATTTACTTGAGGACCGTTACGTACAGCTAGTGCCGCTTGTGGTCTGTAGTTAAACCCACTGCCAGCGTAGTGTCGAGTCTTTAGAGTCCCACACAGAGGGTTATTCGCCTTTAGGCAAAACGAGTAGAGGTCGCATGGTTTTGCTACGGGGTTCGTTCACATCCGCGCACTTGTGCACGTTTGGTGTCCGGACAGCTTATACTAGCGGGCTTTGGTTTAAGCCGGATCCTAGTATATGTTTTGGGATTGGTTTTATCTCTTTGTATTCGTGTTCCTCAGAACACGGATACGGGTGTGTATGCAGAGTTGACTGAGGCTGAGGCAGAGGACTTTCATTAGGGTTGATGACCGTTGTCATTTTCTTAACCCTAATATTTATGTTTGAAATATAATTATTAATATTGGTTAATTATAATTGTGTTATGGTTAGGGTTGTTGACCATTTGACCATGGTTGACTTGTTGACCTTTGTTGACATATTGACCATCATCATTTCATATGAAAGATGCTCTTTGATTCTTGCAAAAGTAATTAATGTGAAATGATAATGGTCATTTCAAGATTAACCATCACAATTATCTTTAGCTAATTATTTATTTATCATAATTCACATATATGTGAGAGGGTTGTCATTATCTTCTCATTCTCTCTCATCCTCTTCCTCTCTCTCAAAGCTCTCCCCTCTCATGAGTTGAAAACCATTGAGCTTGAGATAAAACCTTCAAAATTACTCTCTACTCTTTCTAAGGTTCTAGGTTTAGCACACCAAGCACCTTATTTACTTCTAGTTTGAGGTTGGAGCCAAAGGTAGAGGCCCTCGGGTGGATCTATCTTCGGAAAGAGAAGGCGACGAGGAGAACCCATTCATCCCACTCCAAGGAGCAAGAAGAGAAAGACTTCAAGACTTAGGTATAACCCTTTAACCGAGTAGCTAATTCTTTTAGCTTGGTAGTTAGTTTACGTTTAGCAAAGATCCCTCCTTTGGTTAGTCCATGTTGCCTAATGTTGTAAAAATCGAATTTTTCATAACGTTTCCGCCTCCCCGTAAGCACCGGGGTGGGCAACGTGGACATACAGTCCTCACGTGGGTGTTGTTTTTATAAGGAACGCTCTGCATTCATTGGTAGGCTCCAAGCGCCAAGCGCGCCACGTGCTCCTTACGTGGGCGCTTCTTGACATAGAGTGCTCTACAGTCATCACACAGAACCCAGCACCATAATAAAGAGTGTTCAACACTCATAAAAACAAAAAGAAAGTGGGTGTCGGTACCCCAATAAATGTTCAGCAGTTTGTGCACAGAGAAAGGACTATGTCCTAACAAGTGTCTAACACTTTATAAAAAAAAAAAGAAATGACAGAGACTCAGTGAGCTCAGCCCAAGTTGGCCAAACTCATAATAAACTGAGCCCATGTGCTCCTTATTGGACTCAGTCCCAAACAAGATTATCAAATATTTGATGAACATTCACTGGTTCAAGGGTACATCTCTCCATACCTCTGATACATGTCGTTGTAATTCTTCAACGTCTTCAGAGAGGTGGAGGGTCCTAATAACCAATAATTTTTGACGCATCCCCAAACGGTTAAACCAAAACCTTACAGACTATGATGTCTTTAAACCAGACTATGATATCTTTAAACCGGACTATGATGTCTCTAAACCTTACGGACTATGAGGTCCTTAAACTCATGGACTATGATGTCCTTAAACCCAATGGACCACAATGTCCCTAAACTAAAACGATGGAGTCTAAATACTCTTTCGTTGGATCTAAATGATCCCAAAACCTTCTTGAGTAGATCTTAGTCTAAAACTAGACTAACGTACCCTTAACAAGCGTTTAAGTTGATCTTAATCTCAAACGAGGTTAACGATCCTTAAATCAACCAAACCCAAATCTAAGAAAATACGGATTTGGACTAATCCATGCCCTACGGGTGACAATATAAATTAGTCTCTGTATACAATCTACGGGCAACCAAAAATAAAACAAACACACACGACACGAAGTGACCATCTGGAGAAGAAGAAAGTGGTTACTGCTATGCGGTAGCGTAATTAACTGCAGGGGCTTGCGCCTGCAGGGAAGAGCGTCCCCACAATCAAAAACCCTTCGCAAGCGAGGAGTAATCTGACGAAGTCTGCTACAACGGCCGCATCCATCCGAACCTCCGATATACGGTGCCATAAATCAACTTGGCATCTTCGGAGAGGTGGACAGATAAAACCCAAATAGCATATGCCCCCCAAAATTCAGTCCGGACGTCCCAACGTCCCGGTCACGTCTTTCGGTGGCGAACAGATTCTGGCACGCCCGGTGGGACTTTTTTCTCTTTCCACTCCACACTTCATGTGTCGTGTTCGCGAACGAATCGCGGTTTAATGTGGTTGCCCCTGGATTCGAGGTACTGAGATTTGGTGTCTTGCTCCCGTGCAGAGAAAATGGCTTCCAACTGCACCAGCTGCAACAATAACTCCCACTCCGTCCTCGCCGGAGGAGTGACCTATGGGCCCCAAGAGGCCTCCATCTTCGCCATGCCAGTGGAACAGGTGACTCAGGCCACCACTGGACTGTTCTTTGGGACCATGATCCCACCGGAAAGCTTCAGCGTCCAAATGCCGTCATAGGAAGCTCCGAAGAAGTCGGTATTTGATCGGCTCACCACAACCACGGCCCCTCTCAACGGGTCGTCCAATTCCAAGTCTACTGCATCAGTCTTCAACAGGCTGAACCTGAGCTTAAGTGGGCCCGTGAAGAAGCCTGCAATACCCGAAGGGGTTATCCCAAAGCGGATAGCCATTCCGGCTCAAGTAGAGGAAATCATCTATAACGTTTCAGAAATCGTTTTGCGAATTTTCCCGTTTTAGGGCAAAATTGCCGGTATTTTCCGTTTTAACCCAATTTCGATCAAACGTCCGTATAAGCTTGCCGGCACCTTTTTTAGCTAAAATAAAGCTTGTGCGCGAACTTTAGGGGTATTTGGGAGGTTTTGGTTCAGATAGAATTTTTCCCATATAAAATATTATTTTAAGCGGTATTTTGTGCACGTAAATCGGAAAATTTCTTCTCTTGAGAATAAATTAATTTTTGTCACTAGAATATTTTGGAAACTTCTTTTTAAATATCTAGATATTTTTGGAGTGCAAAAGGATTTATTTTTAAAAAGAAAAGAAAAAGTGTAATGGTGGCATATAGTATTTATTAGCATTTATTACTCTTTTTCCTAGCAATTTCTTCACAAAAAATTCACAAAAATACCTCCTCACCCCCTTGGCCGGCCCTTCCCTTCCCCTTGCTACCCTCCATCATTTCCACCCCTTTTCAACTCATTTTACATCAAATAAATCATGAAAAAATCCAAATAAAATCACAAAAATTCAAATATAATCATTTTCCTTCATTTCCTTCACTAATCCTTCTTGGATTTTCAACAAAGCATGGTTTTTTTGATGCTATGAGGAGAGATTAAGTTTCATTTTGGTGTTCTTGGGGAGGTATAATTCATACCTTAATTCTTGGGGAGGTATAATTCATACCTTAATCTTAATCTAGCTATTTTAGTTGGCTAATTATGTGTTTAGTTTAGTTTTTAAATCATGATTAATTCATTTATATTTGGTTTAAGAAATTCATGTTAGGGTTAAATTTTGTTTAAGTGTTTAGTGTTCATTTGAAGTGTTAATTTGTGTTTTGGAGAAGATTAACCTAGTAGAAAATGTTAATTTTTGCTAATGAACACTTTGTTTAATTATGCAATTTTGCTTACTAGGTTTTTGCTAAAATTTATTTAGCAAGTATTAAAAATATAGGAATAGTTTAGATAGCTTAGTTAAGCTATTTTAAGGTGTTTGTGATCGCTAGATATGCGTTAGCTTGATACTAGTGCGAAATATTGCGATAGGTTGCTTACTAGGTTTCGGGGGTTTTCCCACGTGGGTTCGATAGGTCGTTGCGAGGTAATATCTATTGTATTCCTCGTAATTGTTTGTGTTGTGTTGCGCGATTGTGACGATCGGAGTCTAGACTTGGAGTTTCGTAGTTTAGCGACCCCGGTTAGGGATTTTGACCGATGTCGTGCGCGATAAATACGCTAAGTGCGCAGTGTAATTTTCTGGCCGTTTTCATTTCGTTCCGTTGTCTTTTCGTCGATATAGGATATTTAGCTTATGTGATGTGTTTGTGAAATTTTAGGTTCGCAGGCGGGGACTTCGTACGCTACGACAAAGGGAAAACAGGTGGTAGGCGTCACTTAGCCAGGAGCGTTGGTGAGTAGATTTAACATCTACAGGGGAATCGCCCGCATGGCGTTATGCGTCTGGGCTAGAGATGTTATTTCTGTCGCATATCCTATGTCATATTTAGAATTGCGCATTTACCCTATTACTTAGATATTGTTGTGCTTGGACTAGTATCCTTAGAACACTGCACATATTATTGACGATTCATGTTGCACGAGCACTAATTGTATGCTACACACACCGTCAATAATTGCCATGTCACGCACAACCCACTTATAGATATGATATTGCTTGGTTAGGGACATTGAGACTTTGATTCATATTTCTTTATGCATTGACTTATAGCATACCTGTATACCTACATGCTTATACATATGCTATGATATACTTACATGCTAGTTACCTGTATACCTATAGAGTATTGTACCATTAGTGATAGGTACATGCACACTTTATGACATAGCTACAGGTATACCTTGCACACCTATTTCACTTATACCCAGAGGGTATACTACATCATTACTTATAGGTAGATACATATATCTTACTATACCTTTATGTTTTCACATACATCTGGTTATAGCTACATGTTTACCTTTACCTGATGTTATTTTAGAATTGGAGAAAAACTAGAAACCGCATGATATTTATATTAACTTGTTGCAGTTAATTAGCGGCTTTTCCTTTATATGCTTACATTTCCGTTTATGTTGCATATATTATATTCATGGATTTTCGCATTGTGATATGGATTTTTCATGATGTTTTCTGGATTTGGGAACCGTGGGAGTTCATGAAATTATGCATTATTTGAAAAACCCGATTTCCCTTGATATGATATTTCAGCATCCACCATGAGAATTATTGGTTCTGATTATATACTCCATACGAGGAGTGGTGCCGTATGAGGGTACATGGTGGGGCCCGGTACGGTTCCCCTTGGCAAGATGATCGATAGACTTTGCCGATTGAGCCTGGAAGGTGGGCAAGTACCTACCGGTGACATTACTAATGACTCGGCGGTTATCATGTGGATACCGATGGGAGTCATGTATGTATTGATACGTCGAGAGGCAAGGGTCGGAGTTAGGCACTCGAGCTTTCGGGATAGCGTATGATAAGTACCTATCAGGGTGCCAGTCGTGGTGACAGCATCTGATAGACCTGCATTTCTGTGTCGATACTTGACACATTGGTTTCATGATATTTCTTTTTTACTCCTTCGTATATATAACAGGGGTTTAGGCCGCTGTTATATATGCCCTTACACCAATATTAGTAGAATGGGACGCTAATATATGTGTATTGATATTAAATTATATACATCATCATATTTATTCATGCAAATATATTTAGGATGTTAGATTTTTACTTGATAATTTGATTTGGGATATAGGTGATTCATTTGATATTGGATACAGGATATTTATGAGATTGCTGATTTGTATATTCAGGATATATGAGATTTATTCGATATTGTACATTCAGGATTTGTGAGACTTATATGATATGAGAGCAAATTTGGGGGCTGATTTGAGGATTTGGGATTTGGATTTGTCTTGATGGATTGTGATCCTACCACGATGTCAGGATTCCGTGGAAATGACATATTTCATTCCATACTCCACATTTATTGTTTATGCACTGCTTCATATATTAGTAGTACCTGTTAGAGTATCTTTCATGACTGTTGCATTTACATACCTTTATTTATATGCATTGCTTCATGTATTAGTTGTACCTGCTAGTGTACCTTTCATGACTATTGCATTCATATGACTTTTTATTGCTATTAATTTCACATGTTAGATTCACGTTGTACTTGCATACTTGCGATTACCTGCATATGTTATTTACTATTCAAGAGTTGGCAACTCACCCCCGTTATGCCACAGTGTTTGCAGGTGTTCCTTGTTGGAGATAGTGCCCTCAGAGTCAATTATTGGATCACAGGCACGTGATTGCAATGATTGATGGAGGACCTATCCTGATAGGACAGTCTTACTCAAGATGATAGTATGCTATCTGGTTTATCTTTATCATCGTGTACTGCTTTAGGTGACCTTACAGGTCATTATTGCGCGTTGATAGAGCCTCTAGGATTCTTGCTTGACTGCCAGCAGTATGAGGGCGATCATATACGTGGGAGCTGGTAGTCTATAAGCACATCCTTAAAAGGTCCCTAGTCGTGGGAGTTTCGAGACAGGGCATCGATACTCCAGAGTAGACTAGTGTATACAGTCGAGACCCCGACGAGGGGTGGTGGCCGGTCTCACAAGCCATTGGTGTCAGTTGATTCACCTAAGATGTATACAGGTGCTCATTGGGTTATGAGTACACCGGACAGGACTCGCCGGGAACATGCTAGTTGGTCTTATACCTGACGTCAGATAACAGTTCCGTGGTGACATGTGTACAGGTTAGTTCATCGACCTGAGATCGTCATTTGTTTCGTGTGAGTTCCTACTGTACTTTGATTACTAACCTACCACGCTCAAAGGAGACGTGCAAACAGGTTTTAGTTGGGTACAGTCCCGAGCCACATGGAGGCAGTGAGCAGATCTGCAGGGGTTCGTCTCTCCCGGTATTGGGGGTGAGGTCGCGCTGTGTCTAGGAGAGCCATTACACGAAGTCCTTGGCCAAGGCAGGATATTTACTGGTAGGTATTCCAGTAGTATCTCAGGGTGTTCTGGGCTACACTCCGACATGACTTGTACCGCTTTTGGGGGTCTGACTTTTACCAACCCCCTAGGCCCGCCATGCGATGCTCATAGACGAACGGACCGGACTGTACGGATATTGTCACTGACAGGCTCAGTAGGGTATCAGGATGAGTTCGCTCATCGACGTCCATTTTGGTCAATACCTGGTTGCCCGTTACGTATGGCTAATACCTCTGACATGCTAGTGGTTAAATCCACAGCCAAAGTATTGATGAGTCTTTAGAGTCCCCCACAGACCGTTTCTCAAGTTTCGGGCGAAACGCTGTAGAGGCCGTATGGAGATATGGCAGGGTTCGATCATATACGTGCGGTATTACACAGATCATGATCGGACGGATAATACTAGCGGGCTTTAGTTTAAGCCGGATCCTAGTATAGTACAGTGTAGATTTTGTCTCATTGCATTTGTATTCGGTCGGAATACAAATACGGGTATGTATATACAGTCGCGGGGTTTTCCTGTAATTTATTACGGGATCAGTTTTTTGAAGTTGCCAGTTTGCTTTCCGTTTCAGCCATTTTCCTTTGTTACTTTCTTTGGCTGAAAATTGGTGGGGGGGTTATTTGCAATTGTGCAATTAACAATGGAGATGACTTTTTATGGCACATGATAGCTTGATGATGGTTCCACCATCTTTTGACTTCATTTGTTCATCATGGCTTGACTTTCGGAGATTTGATAGTTGATGGATATGGGTATGATTATTGAGGTGACTTTCTTCATGATTGTCATCATTCATTCACTCTTGCATTATTGCCTCCCACCCTTGACTTTTCTCTCCCTCCACTAGACAAAAAGTGGTCGGCCATTTCCTTGATGAGGGCTGCCCATTTTTTTTTGTGGAAAATGAGTCTCATTTCATTGCTACAATATTCCCAAGTTCATCTAAAAAAAGGTTTACATCTCCTTCTACACTTCCAAATGGCAACTTCTTTAAACCCCTTGAGACAAAGAGTACTACACTTAGCCTACAGTATTCTTGGACACGTCGACTCGCCAACTTCATGCCCGAGTTTCCTCGGTCCAGAGGTGGGAGCCTGTAAAAGAACCCGGCGATGTGGTGCCCTTCCGACGAGGAGTTGAAGACCGGAGATTCCGCGGGGAGATCGGGATGACGACGAGAAGACCGAAAGACACGGATCGCTCGGTATATCTCTCTACCCCTTCTCTTGTTAGCTAGGAGTAGGTTAATGGCCCGATCCGGGTTTATAGTGTGCGGTGGTGCCAGTTTAAAAGTTTTGTAAAAGTATTGTTTCCGTATTTTGGCCTCGGATTGACGGCTGGGGCGCCGCCATACACTTACACTGGTATCAGAGCCACGCCATTAACCTAGTCTAGCTTGCTTTAGTGTGTTTAAAACTTCGATCGAACAAATATCCCAAAACTGCATTTTCAAAGTATCAGTTTTCTGTCGAATTTTTTTTGGCTCGGAAAATTTTTCAGTGTGTTGCAGAAATACAGGCACGGTTTTTAATGGAATCTGGGAAAATTTCGTGGAGTGATCTTCCTCTTTAGCCGCGGAACCGCGGTCGTACCCCTTCTTTCGCCGCGGTTCCACCGCAGTAAAGAAGAAACACTGTACAAAATTTCTTCCAGTGATTCCTGAGTTGAAAATGGGGGTTTTGGAATATTCTGTTTGGGCCCAGATTTTCTTTGAGTGCTACAGTAGTGCTTGGGGCCCACTTCGGTAAATTTGATCGATCGAAAATTTTAAACATGTTAGTTCACAGTATTTACATTATATCTGCGACCGTGAATGTCATTTGATCGGCAAATCCTGTCTAACTGCTATAGCCCTTTTAGACGGATTTGCGAACGTAATATTCACGTTGATGTTTTGTGTTGTGCTGTGATGTTGCGGATTGTCATGGTGGATAGACTAGATGCAATGGTAGTACAGTTTGGTTTATTATGTACATTTGATATTGCGGGGCGAGCGTCCGACATGTGGACTGCCGTCACTGCCTGTTTGTATATTATTCTTTTGGGGCACGACCGGGGTGAGGTCGATGTACCCGTTGTATGTATATTTTACTTTCTATACTAGGATTACCCCAAGGTGGGGTGCACGGATAGCCGGGTTCTAGAGGGAAACGGGCCCGCATCTCATGGATTTGAGATGGAGGGGGCTTCACTCTAGAATTGGCGGGCTACTCGCCGCATTCGTAGGGGGTACAGGTTGACCCAGGAGGGGTGCCCAAGTTACCGGATTCCGTGAAGTGCTGGGTGGTCCATTCACGTTACTGAAGGGGGCTGCCTCGCTTCAGGTTTTGGCGGGTAACTTGTCGCGCCCGTAGGGGTCTAGGATTTCATTGCACAGGCTATCCACACGACCAAGGGAACGTCGGGGTCAATAGCGGCTCTATGAAACCCGGGGATCCCAGATATCTGTATTGTTCTGTGATGCTTATTGCATTTCTGTGATGTTGCATTTTTATCACGCCTTGAGCGAATATTATATATTGATATATATACTGGTAGATGTTGTATATGTTTTGCATCCGCGCTAGTCCAGTCCCCGCTCTGTCGTTAGTTAAGTAACCTAACGGGTAATGACGGGACCCAGTGGAGAATGCGGATGACATATACGTACATCATTATTTTCGTTCTTTATTGGTGTGATCAATTGATGGGACTGCATTGATTCGGATCAATGCAAGCAAAACAAACCTATTCTGATGTTGTTGGAACACTTTTCAAAAGGCTGTTATTGCAAGGACGTTCTCTTTTGTTTTGCACAGTGGTATTCAGTTGGAATATCCAGCACCTCAGTCGACGAGGCAAGGGCCGAGATCCCTTCACCGGGAGTGACCCCTTGGACAGAAGTTTGCGTCAGGGTAATAACTTCACTATAGCCGATTGCCTTTTGCTTTGCATCGTGGTATTCAGTTGGAATATCCTGCACCTCATTCTACGGGGAAAGAGCCGAGATCCCTTCACCGGGAGTGACTTCTTTAGCAAAGGTTTTCGTCACTATATTTTTAAAAGCTATCCAGTTCCTTCAACGATATCAAGTTCATTACGTTAAAGGTTTTTCGCCAAAAACCATTCGTAGCCCTCCGTCATTTCAGACGGGTAGCACATAGTATTCATGCTATATTTGTTGACCTTCGTTAAAGCATAGTGAATGGTAGCTGCTTGTTACCTTTCTGCTGCATAGATAGATGCGTTGGTTTGGGAAAGTCGTATAGCCTTGTTGACCTTCGTCAAAGGCTTGTACGGGTGGGTTCAAATTAACCTGGACAATGACGGGTAGAACTTGACATGTGACTTATGATTTATTGACTTTCGTCATGCTCATAAGAGCATGGGGTAAAAATCACATCGGGGGTTTCTAAAGAAACTGAAACTTGCCAGATATGCGCATACCTTCTGGAGTGTGATAACGTGAGCGGATTCCGTCACGTTATCATGCGATGATAGTTAGATCCCGATTCCTACTGATGAGTTGGTTTACTCCTCGGGTGATCCCGACTAATTCTTCTTTCAGGTTTGGAGGAGAATTTGACGTTACAGTGGGAGGTTTCCAGATTAGATAAATTGGTAACCATTCTGATCTAGGTTAGAGTGCACGCTGAGTGTTTCTTTTCTCTCTCTCTTTGGCAGGGACCATGACCCAACCTTTGACTATGACTCAGTGACCAAGATTAACCGAACCTTCTTGAAACACTGACTTTTGGATTGTCAGAGTTGCATACCTCATTGCCACTCATACTTTTACCCTTTTCTCCAGGACACCCCGTATTACTACGAACGTCCACTTCCATTAGATAAAACCATCGTATGGTTATATACAAACTCGAAGGAATTTATTCGAGAATGGTTTCCGGTTCTGGAAAAAACGAATAGGACTATTCAGTTGTCTTTTCCTTTTACCTTCTCTCAGGTTGCGAGTGCTCCTTAGATTAGGGGATAGTACACCTAATACGCAAATTGGATAGTCTTCTTCCAAACCATAGGCAGGTGCCGACCGGTAGGGAATGAAGAAAACCAATTAGCCTAACGATGGTGTACAGAAGGTATTAAGTAAAGACAAATAAAGGGATTGGAAGGAGGGCAAAGTAAACTGCGACTGCTATTCACGACCAAACCAAGTATTTCATTACCACTCCCACTTCACCTTTGTATTTCTCCAGAACACTCCGTATCACTACGAAGATCAACAGTTTATTGGATACTCCATCGTATGGTTATATACGAACTCGAAAGAAACTTGTTCCAGTTCGGGGATGGATTCTGGTTCAGGAGAAATAGGAATAAGGTTTATTCGGTTGTCTTTTATCTTCATCTTCTCTCGCATTGCGAGTGCTCCTAGGATTAGGACAGTACACCCATTATGCTTATTGGATAGTCTTCTTCCAAACCATAGGCTGGTGCCGAACGGTAGGGAAGGAAGAAAATCATTTGGCCTAAAGGGGTGTACAGAAGATAATGACTAAAGACATATAAAGGGATTTGGAGAGATGGCAAAGAATTATACGGTTACAGTTGTGAATCTGGATAATAGAAGAGGCATTATTAGGAATACCAGGATACCCCTACGAAACATTTCAATGTTTCAGTTTCACTGTGTATTGTTAAAAGAAAACTGATTTCCCAATTAGTACTTACTCCAGGGTATGTATTTAACAGGTTTGATTCTCACATCTGTATGGTTTTACAAATGATGAATGGGATTAAGTTATTGGGAGTTAGGTGATTATCCTCATTATATCGGAATTCATTATAATTGGTGATATTTGAGGAAATCACCTGGGTAGTTTGCCGGTCGGCAAATATTTGGTTTTGAATATCCGTTGCTATGCACCAATTTCAAATTGATATATCTGTACGTCTATTTTTATAGAGTGAGATATAACTTTTTGAAATTATGTCGATGATATTTACCTATATCGGTGGATGGTTAGGTAAGGAGCATTAAACAGCGGTGTAATTCTTCATAACCATAAGTACAGTTTTCAACCTACGGCACACAGGGAATGAGTTATTAGACTCAGGGGACTTATACAGAGTATTGTATATTGTCCAGTGTCCATTAGGACAGAGGGGTTGGTCCTCGTACTATATTCGGTTTACTTATGACTTCTCTAGTTCTTAGATAAGTGTTTCGTAGAAACACAAGGTCTGAGTTTTGAGAAGTTATAGGTATATGAATAAAGTAGAGAACCAGGTGTTGCAAGTATCGGGATTCTTCAAGGTGATCGAAGATGTAGATACTTGTGTAGAGTATTCAGTTGATAGTAATGATTTTGAGAAACTTGTTTCTCTTTCAGGTCACTCATAATTGGAAGCATTCCTAAGTTGAGTAACGCTGATAGGCCTCCTTCCATTTAGTTGACATGCACTAGAAACAGTTGTATGATTTGAATCTGGTTCAATTAAATCAGTGCCTCTGTTTCTGTATTGGATATAGAACAGTTCATATCTTAACATTGTTAAGGTACGGGGAGTTGTCCGGCTTATGATTAAAACCAGACTCTGGATAATTCAAGGCACGTTTCTGTAATGACTGTTTGTGGGTTGACCCAGGCTATGACGAGGGTTAACTTTCTACCATCTGGAAGATCAATAGTGATATTGTTATTGACTCGCCACAGTTTTAAGTAAAATGGATTTTTTCAGAAAACAGTAGTGGGAGTATGGTAGAACTGGAAGTGATTTCAGAACCGCAGACGATTACTGAAAATTTGATAAGAACCTAAAGATTCAATTTGGTTTGAAATTCCATTGTCCACTCCGCAGATACGGTGGGTAACCTCAGGCACCCGAGAGGTACTCCGGTAGCCTCAAGGACGGTGACAGGGAGGTTCTTGTTTACCCAGACTTGCCATTGCTGTTGTTCCAGGCTGCGAGACCCGGCAGGAGGATGAGTATAGCGTCGTTCTAAACTAGCTTTAAAAGTGTACGTGTATATGACTTTGCCAGAGGGTTGTCGTAGTCAGTGGGAGCAGCGGAAGCATTGGTAGACAAGTGGCTTATGTCTATTTATAGACTAAAGCAGATATAGCGGAGATAGATCATCTATTTCTGATATGACAGTCATAGGTTTGACTTCATCAGAATAGGGGATGGATCTGTTAAGAAGGTAATAGGGTGTGATGTCCTGGTATTTGGATGACATACACAGAGTAGGAAGTGATGTTCCTATACTACGATCGGTTATACTTTGGTTGTCACACAGTGGTTTCTCCACATGGGACTTGGATATAATATCAAGACATTCTGGTTACTGGATCTATGGTTTTAGATCTGGATTTGGGTAGTTTCCCAATCAGGGTACTTAGACAGCATTCTGAAGGTGTTTTAGAATAGACGACTCCAGGCATGGTAGTGTACCTGCAGGTGATGGAGTCACCCTCTCAAAAGGTGTCTTACAGACTAAAGTGGAGGGGGGTGTGCATGATTGGCATATCACTTGCTTAGGCAATTGAGTCAATCATGAGATGTCAAGCACCACACCAGATGTTGTTTTTTGCAATAGATGCAATATGTTGATATTGATCCAATCCTGGAGAAACGAACGGAAGCAGTTTTAGAACATAAGTGGATGTTCTAGGGATATGATAACGACAGCCTCTTTTAGGAGACAGTTATCATTCCAAGCTTCCAAGGTGACATGGATGACAGAGAGGTTGTCAGCGTTATAGTTTTCCTTCTGACGAGGGCCGGTATTTTGGACAGGTGGTCCAAGAGGATACTGAGGGAGGCATGACGCAGGATACTGATTAAGTTCAGTTGACGATACAGTCTAAGAAGTTTGGATTTGGAGTTCATTTATGAGCTAGGTCCCATCAGATATCCAGACATATTCTAAGACAGGTATTGCTCATTTCGGAGATGGCTTTCTCCGCGAACTTGAGATAAAGAGAGACATAGAAAGAAACATCAAGGCGGATCCACTCACTGAGGCTATTCCTCGAACACATTAGTTTCACAAACAGGTTTTGTGAGACTGATTAGTAGAGGAGTTGGGTGTTCGGTATCACACGGGCTGTGAGTATGCGACATCGCAATAATTAGCCTTGAGTGCAAGTGGGAGATTGTTGGAGATAGTGCCCTCAGAGTCAATTATTGGATCACAGGCACGTGATTGCAATGATTGATGGAGGACCTATCCCGATAGGACAGTCTTACTCAAGATGATAGTATACTATCTGGTTTATCTTTATCATCGTGTACTGCTTTAGGTGACCTAACAGGTCACTATTGCGCGTTGATAGAGCCCCTAGGATTCTTGCTTGACTGCCAGCAGTATGAGGGCGATCATATACATGGGAGCTGGTAGTCTATAAGCACATCCTTAAAAGGTCCCTAGTCGTGGGAGTTTTGAGACAGGGTATCGATATTCCAGAGTAGACTAGTGTATACAGTCGAGACCCCGACGAGGGGAGGTGGCCGGTCGCACAAGCCATTGGTGTCAGTTAGTTCACCTAAGATGTATACAGGTGCTCATTGGGTTATGAGTACACCGGACAGGACTCGCCGGGAACATGCTAGTTGGTCTTATACCTGACGTCAGATAGCAGTTCCCTGGTGACATGTGTACAAGTTAGTTCATCGACCTGAGATCGTCATTTGTCTCGTGTGAGTTCCCACTGTACTTTGATTAATACACTACCACGCTCAAAGGAGACGTGCAAACAGGTTTTAGTTGGGTACAGTCCCGAGCCACATGGAAGCAGTGAGCGGATCTGCAGGGGTTCGTCTCTCCCGGTATTGGGGGTGAGGTCGCGCTGTGTCTAGGAGAGCCATTACACGAAGTCCTTGGCCAAGGCAGGATATTTACTGGTAGGTATTCCAGTAGTATCTCAGGGTGTTCTGGGTTACACTCCAACACGACTTGTACCGCTTTTGGGGGTCTGACTTTTACCAACCCCCTAGGCCCGCCATGCGATGCTCATAGACGAACGGACAGGACTGTACGGATATTGTCACTGAAAGTCTCAGTAGGGTATCAGAATGTATTCGCTCATCGACGTCCCTTTTGTTCAATACCTGGTTGCCCGTTACGTATGGCTAATACCTCTGACGTGCTAGTGGTTAAATCCACAGCCAAAGTATTGACGAGTCTTTAGAGTCCCCCACAGACCGTTTCTCAAGTTTCGAGCGAAACGCTATAGAGACCGTATGGAGATATGGCAGGGTTCGATCATATACGTGAGGTATTGCACAGATCATGATCGGATGGATAATACTAGCGGGCTTTGGTTTAAGCCGGATCCTAGTATAGTACAGTGTAGATTTTGTCTCATTGTATTTTTATTCGGTTGGAATACAAATGCGGGTATGTATATACAGTCGCGGGGTTTTCCTGTAATTTATTACGGGATCAGTTTTTTGAAGTTGCCAGTTTGCTTTCCGTTTCAGCCATTTTCCTTTGTTACTTTCTTGGCTTGAAAATTGGTGGGGGGGGTTATTTGCAATTGTGCAATTAACAATGGAGATGACTTTTTATGGCACATGATAGCTTGATGATGGTTCCACCATCTTTTGACTTCATTTGTTCATCATGGCTTGACTTTCGGAGATTTGATAGTTGATGGATATGGTATGATTATTGAGGTGACTTTCTTCATGATTGTCATCATTCATTCACTCTTGCATTATTGCCTCCCACCCTTGACTTTTCTCTCCCTCCACTAGACAAAAAGTGGTCGGGCCATTTCCTTGATGAGGGCTGCCCATTTTTTTTGGTGGGAAATGAGTCTCAATTCATTGCTACAATATTCCCAAGTTCATCTAAAAAAGGGTTTACATCTCCTTCTACACTTCAAATGGCAACTTCTCTTTAAACCCCTTGAGACAAAAGAGTACTACACTTAGCCTACAGTATTCTTGGACACGTCGACTCGCCAACTTCATGCCCGAGTTTCCTTGGTCCAGAGGTGGGAGCCTGTAAAGAACCCGGAATTGTATCAGAACGCTAAGTGTAGGATGACCTTGGTATGATGGAGTAGGTAGCTTAAGAAGAGTAACGTAGTGTGTGTGTATGTCTGCAGCATACTCACGATGCGGTACTCCGCCTAAAGTGACATAAGTACAAATTGTTTGAAATTCCTTCCTTGATGATTCATATCCTTAGGATTCGATTTCCGTGTTCATATCGAATCCTATCACTATTTATAGCCTTTGCCGCCGACGACTATGGGGACTCAGAGAGGTGCAGCGAGGGCCGATGTCAGAGTTGACTTGGGTGGGTCAAGGACTGACCAGGATGGCACACTCGTTGCACAGGTGCAGACGGATCCGCCTTCGACAGATAGTATCGCTAGGCTTGTGACAGAGATGCAGGACATGCGCCAGACGATGAGTTCTTTGGTGGAGACCATTCGAGCGCAGCGACAGGAGGTTGTCACCCCTGTTACCCAGTTGTTCCTTGCGATCAGTACACAGCTTTCCGTCACTTACATAGCACCAGTGGATGCAGCCCTAGTTGACGAGGACACGTATTCCAGAGACTTCGGGAGTTCCGGAACCGTGGAGGACTCGTACCGGTATACCAGCCCAGAAACAGAGGCTTAGTCGTCGAGACAGCTTTCGTGACCGTTGCGGGAGTAGCAGAGGTTTGGGACGAGGGGATTCGTGTTAGCTAGATCAGCCGTTTGTTGTGTTAACTTCTGTCAGTGATTCTTTTGTTGCGCGACACGTATTTCAGTCGTATGCCAATCGGTTAGGAGATTCATCGGTCACTTGATCCTTCTAGAGATGTTGGATTTGACGTTCTCCTGGGCACGGACTGGTTAGTTACGTGCTAGGCGTCTGTGGACTACCGCGAGGAAACAGTCAGGTTTGTTTTCCCAGCAAGTCAGTTCTTGTTGTGCAGGGGGACAGTGGTGCCGCCTCTCACAGCTCGAATTCAGCCTTTTTCGCTAGTCGGATTTTGAGGAGAGGATGTCGAGGATTCTTGGCGTTCATTCATGATACCGGAGCCACAGTGGGTTTGTTGGACCGGGTTCTTATCGTGCGAGAGTTTTCCGACGTTGTTCCAGATGAGCCGTCAGAGCTTAAGAAGCTTAAGGATCAGCTGCAAAGTTGTTTGTTGGGGGGCTAGTGCGTCTGAGTGTTTCAAATTGAGGAGCTCCTATTTCTGTTTGTCAAGGAGGAAGATGGCAGTTTAGGTTGTGTATTGATGGATTGCCAATTGAACCGGCTTACGGTGCGGATAGGTATCCTTTACCTCGCATTGACAATTTCTTCGATCAGCTCCAGAGTGCGAGATATTTTCTTATTAGTTATATGTATGCCCTAGAGGCCATTACTGTACATACGATGTATATTGTAATGGATGCTTGGACATATATAGGGAGGACTTTCTTGTTCAACATGATAGTACGCTATCTGGTTGTACTTTATCTTAACATGTACTCTGATTGTCTCTATGTTACATGTTGATAAAGCCCTTAGGATATGTACTCAACTACTGGGACTATGATGAGATCATACTAGTGGGGCCACAGTAGTCGACGAGTACATCCTATAACTGTTCCTAGTAGAGGGTGTATCGAGACAAAGCATCGATACACCAGAGTAGACTAGCGTATACGCATCTGGAACCATATGATGGGCGATGAATGATCCCATATCCATCGGTGTTTGACATCAAGGATGGTGTACGGGTGCTCAGTGGAGACTGGGTACACTGGACGGACTCGCCGAGAACTCCCAGATGGTATTATACCTCACGTCAGATGGCAGTTCTCCGGTGACACTGGTACAGAGTAGTCTGTTGACCCGAGATCGTCATAAAGTCTTGTGTGATTCCCACTGTGCTTTGATTTCCTGTCACGACCCGAAGTACGGAACATGACCGGCACTTAAACTACGAACGTCTCGAGGCGTACGTAATCTAAGTAAACCGAAAACCCAGAAATCCAAACCAAGAAAAGATATAGAGTGCAGGAAAACCAACTTAAAGCAAGTAGTTTCAATAGCATAAACCGAATTATGTGGTTTTTAAGAACATCAAAATTTACTGAAAATTTCGGCAGAGTCTCCTTTGTAAATACTGGCTCCCAAACGAGATACAACATGAATAGTATACGAAATCACTAAAAAGGCATCCCCAAGCGGGAGCTAGCTCTTCGTCAATCGACGGTCACAACCACACAAGCAATAATATACAACGCCAACGGCGAGGATCAAAACTCAAAAGGAACTCAAAACCACCAGAAAAATAACGAGCGACTCTAAGGTCGAAAGAATAAACAACACTGGTCTCTATCTCAAAAATACATGTTTGGTTGATGGAATTTACTAGATACAACGGAATAATATTATACAAGGTAATATGATGGGTACGATACAAGAAAAACCCACCTACTAGCAAGTCACCCGAATGAAACTGAGCCCGCAAAACCGTAATGAAACCTGTACGGCAAACCTGCAAGAAACTGGGGCACAACGGGGGTGAGTTGCCAACTCGTGAATAGAAAAACATCTACACACAGAAATCGCATAAATAACGCAACCTAGGTCAATGATCATAATATATCCTCAAAAATGTATATAACATGCAACCTATAACAAGGCTAGGGTAAATATCTAACCCGAGTGTAATCTCATGTGGCCGTGTCTGTGCCTCAGGTAGCAATATATCATATGAATGAGGTATGCATGCATGAAACAGAATACATGTAGATGAAGAAACTGTTTTCATAATTTAGTGAGATTTCCTTCGTATTTTTAAACTGAGGTATCATAAATGAAATCAGTATCAACAGTGTCTAGCATCGACACAAAACATAAATCTCACTGTCTCGAAATATCAATGTCTCAATCTCAATATCTAGGGCGCCGTCAGTCCAGACCGGCCCCTACCATCCATCTCAAGACCACGACGGTATCCTCCGGATATCCGACGCGTCGGGTAATATCACCGGTAGGTAATCTGTCCCCTGCCAGGCTCAACGTCAACACCACATTCATCTTGCCCCGGGGTACCATACCGGGCCTACCATGTACCCGTGACGGTTCCTCCACTCCTCGACACGGATCTCGAAAACCACAGCAAACTCATGGTGGACGACACTTACATCACTAGAAAACCGCAATTTACATATTTTAAAAGGTTAATAAGTTTAGAAATTTTGCGGCTTTCCCCCGAAATCCAGAAATATCATAAATCTCAAGAAGTCATCACAAGTGCATATGTCAATGCTAATGAATGTATATGGTATCAATAACCAAGTTGCAATGTATGATTCATAACTAGGCATGAACAATGGAATAACAGTATGCATGAAGTGACAAGTAATAACTACAATGTCTAAACTGGCATATAACCCAGGTACACTAATATCATATCAACCTACTAACGAACAAGCTAAGTCAAGCAATTATATTCTCTAAAGTGTACGTGACATGGCAATTATCGATGAAGATGTGTGTGAGCCGGCAAGTAGGTGCACGTGGTACATACGCATCATCGGTAATGGTGCTGGTGTCCTAACAGCATGCTATTAATAATGCAATAAGAAATTATAATATAAGTATGCGATGCGGAGCGAACAGTAAAAATGAGCGGGAGCTGAATACTAGACACAACGATAACTAAACTATAATAATCTAATATAAATCCTACAAATGGTGCCTTTTGAAATAACACAAATCATGGGGTTTTGAAAATAGGGGCTACGGTGTTTTTATGAAAAGATAAGTCTTTTGAAATATCCGTACGATCCCTTGGGCTGTCTTTTAAAATATCCACGATTCGTTAGTTTTTGAAATAGGTAGGAGTCTAATCTAATCTAACAACTACACTAAACTATACGGCTGAACTAACAAGCTGAACTAACAAGCTGAACTACAGGTAAGAAAACCGCCTAACGTCTGAGTCGATACATATACATACCTGTATATATATTAGTCGGTGATCCCGCCTCAATAATATCATATCCGATACCATATCTATAATCAGACATCCCAAGTCAAGAGTGCGGATCAATCATCAAGATATAGTTCGTACGTAAATCCGTCGTACGGCATCCCAAATCTGGGTACGGGTCAATATCACATTCATCATACTATTCACCTGGTATCCTTTTTATCAAATATCATGATCTGGGTACTGATCTACGTCTAGTACAATACTGATACCGCCTAAGTATGCATGCACATGTGTGAAACACTACGTCAAGGATCCGCTACAACGTCATGTCGTATCTCAAATACGAACCTTGCTATATCACCGATCTCACGGCCTCAAATCAAATCTCATCGACTCAGCTCAATCCTAAGTATCATCCTCAAATCCGTATGTGAACACATAGTCCCATACCCATGTGAATCCATAACTATAAAGAATCCCATGAGCACATATCAATAGGAATGTATGCAAGTATGTATGTGTGTATGTGTAGTGCAACACTACCCTAGGGTTCGCAACACTAAAGTAATCCAACACACCAATATCCATCCTAAGAAACGTTATTAATCCTAAATAACATATAATAAATGTTGGTGTGTATACGCATCCGTATACACCACCACGGACTGCGGGGGTGCTATACGCCATCCACCCGACTTCTCCCCGTAGATATAAATCTACTCACCTGGTCCTCGCTAGCCGGTGCCGACGTCGCCACGCGCTTGGTTGTCGTCTCGAAGTCCACATGGGGTACCTACATATCATAACACACCGTATCGCATTAAAACTAAATTCGAAATCGAAACGGCATACGAAAATCAAATCGGCACGCGTATCACGCATAGGTCCAAGCCTATCGCCTACGCATAGGTCCAAACCTATCGCCTACGCATGCAAGAATAGTCAAACCAACCCTCGATGTCGATGTACAAACGTCAAACCATCGAGAAAAATCCAATCACACTCATTTGCACATTCACGAACATTAATTTTAATATAAACTAGGTTAAAACTCACAAAAACCCCAATTTCACTTAAAAAGTCATTTTTCCGAAAATCTAGCAAGCACAATTCGCCGTTTTTGTACAAAACATGATGTTTTAACCAATATAATGGTTACATTACCCACCTAATATTTTAACTAAGTCACACAAACCATAATTAAATTTTAATCTAAAGCATTTAAAAATTTTCCAACAACCCTAGTTAGCAAAATAATTTAATTAGAACTATTTAAATGTAACAATTAGAAAATTGACAACTAGATTTCATTTTGCATACTCTAAGATATTATACTACACTTTCAAATCATAACCAATTTATAAAAACCCTAACTAGATTTTAAATTTCACATTTTTAATAATTTCTAAAAATCTAGTTTGCTAAAAAGGCTATGTTTGGACATTTTACATCTAACAATTTACATATTAGAAACTAGATTAGGTTTTCATTTCCTTAAGATGATAATCTACATTTTGCAACCATGATTACACAACAAAAACCCTAACTATAATTTAATCCTTCTCTTGAAAACCCAATCTTTCAATTAGAACCATAATTCATTTCCTAAATAAGTTAGATTTAAGCAATAACCAACAATTTAACAAAAAGGTTAAGATTTTTATACCTCACCACCCATTGATCCAACTTGAAATGTAGCCCCCCCAAATTGCCATCTTGTCCCCTAGATCCATACTAGAATGGTCAGGTAAAAATGGGTAGGGATTTGATTTGATTTTAGCTTGATTTTTTTGTGGATTTGGAGGCATTTTAGATGGATTTTGAAGAGAAAAGAGAAGGGGAATTGGAGGGGGCTGCTGTTGCAGGAAGAATGGGGCTCGGCCAGGTATGGGGGGGTGAGGGAGGAGAGAGATTGAAGTGGGGAAAAGTCCAAGTCAACTAGGGAAATAAGGCACCCACCTCATTTCATTTTTAAATTCCTTAATTCATTTCTTTTCCTTGTTTTAGTGAGATAAGAGGCCCAAGATGTTGGGCTGATCAAGGGGGGGCCGGCCACTTGGGATGGGTAAGAGAGGGTGAGGTGTGGGTGTGTGGGCTAGGAAAAAGATAAAGGTTTTGCCCCAATTTCCAATAACACTAATTTCACCGAAAAAAAAGCCTTTTTTCTTCAATAATTTCTAAACCGTTTTGGCAAATGATTTCGTTCCAAAAAACACATGATAAAATTTTATTTAATGTTTTATGATGCACAAAATTTGTTTCAACTCGTTCCAATTTGTAATTTTCCCTAATTAAATGTATTAGTGACGGCTTAAAATAATAATAAAATAATATTTTTTCAGAAAATTTGAAATTTCACCAGCGGCTCAATAAACACCAAATAATAGCAATTACATAGCTAGAATATGTATATTTAATTTTTATAATAAGATATTTGCATTTTGTCTTTTTTACAGAAAACCCCCTTATTTTACCGATTTTTCGAAATTTCACCGGAACGATTTTCAAAGCGTTACAATCTTCCCCCCTTAAAGAAATTCGGTCCCCGAATTTAAATTCAAACTCCCCCAAATACTAAAACATCTAAGAAAACCCATCAAGTCGTCGGGGCTCCGAAATTGTAAATACATAAAACAAATCGTAGCGCAGCGCAGCGCATGCGCTTGAAAAATGAGCATATAACTCAAATCAAAACTCCGTCAAGCATCCCGCAATCATCGGAGTCATGGAGAAGACATCAATGCCAAATCCAATACAAAACCAATATGCTATAAATCATAACCACACACGTAAATATCAAATCTATATATGTAAATATCTGAAGGAAATGCATGCCAATCTCTTTAAGTCGTTGTGCAACGCGTATAACACTGCACAGTGGCGGACGTTTATCATAAGAAAATAACTATATACATATATACCTTTGTTTGAAATGTACGTTCCGCCGTTTTGGAAACAATTTAGAAGGGTCTCCTTGTTTTAAACATTTCGTGTCATATAAGACACGCAGGTAAATACTGAGGCTATAGCTCGCTTTTTTTTTTGGAAATCCCTTCAATAACTATCAATGCATGCAAAATATATTCAGGTACTGTCCTCTGACTAGTCCTTCTCAGTACGAAAACACATAGCAATATCATAAAAACGTACTGCTCTATACGAAATCAATCCCCAAAATATGCACATGAATGCTACGTGCGTCTGGTGCGCACGGAAATCAAAATCCATGAATATGCCATACATGCACACAGAAACAACATCTAAGTGCATAGGGTGTGCACGAAACATCTGTCGTAGGCAACGTGTGTGCCTGACAGCAAAATCAGGTGCATCTGACATGCACGAAAAATCTCGAATTAGTGCATCTGGTGTGCACCAAATCGCATCTCGTAACAGGCGCCCAACAGGCGCTAAAAATCCAATCCGGTGCATAAAATGCACAAAACAAATGTCGAGCATCACCCTCGAAATCGAAATCCAGTGTATCCAAGTGCACAAAATACATGTCACTGCACTGCCAGCATATATAAACTATACAGAGTGCAGGAACCAAATCGCGTGCATGCATACGCACAAAATCAACTCAACTGTTTAAAACCGTAAAATCACAAACATGTGAAACTAAAGCACGAAAACGATATCAAGTGCAACACTGTGCAAAGATCGTAAATCCTCAATCATCAAAATCAAATTATACGAATAAATCACCCAAAACATCGAAATCAATAATGGCGGAACAGTACCGCTCAAGCGCATCCTCTAAGAATCTCGGCCAACTGTCGCGGTCACTAGTGGGACGTCTCGTCGATCATGAACTCTGTCCTGCTGGCGTGCGTAACCATGACCACTCCTGGGTCAAGGTCTTCACTGTGAATTACCAATCTTTCGGTCCATCGGCTCATCGGCCCTGTCAGGTGTGCTAACGGGGACGATTCCGTTATGGCACTTCTCTGGTCATCTCTTGGTCAATCATCGCGACCACTTGTAAGACAGCATATTACTGGCGTCGGCCTCTGGCTCTCTGAATGTACGTGACACATCTGATCCTGAGTGCAAGTATCATTGCGGCAGTGTCTTGGAAGGAATCCTGCTCACGGTCTCTTCCATGTCTCGTCTCTGCCAACAGTCCGGAAGTCATTGTCTTTTCCTATATCTGCATCTTGCTCTGGAACGACTGCATACTCATCGCGACTCCTTCTGGAAGGTAAGTCCAAGTACCATGCCTCGGCATGCGCATCGCCTCTCTGATGTCGGCGGAGTGGAACATCATCTCATCTAGATCTGGTGCGAACCTCTTACTCCACTTTTCTCTAATGTCGTCTGCTTTGGACTCGTCTCGTCGCGGCTGCATGGACTGAGCTCCAACGACTATCCTCGAATCTGGAGTCTCCCAAGAAATGCATCTCACCACCTAGCATCCGAATTAAGTCGAACCATCCAATTGATTGTCAAAACCTCATAATCCCCCAAGGGCTCAACATCTTGGGTACAGTTTAATAGTATCGAGTACATACCACAGTATCGGTGGTCCAGCCGTAGAAGGGCAAACCCAAGCCTCACTAATGGCGCCGTAGAACTGCCGCAAACCCGAAGGTTCAAAGGCTTTCACACGGTCATTAAGTTGAGTTAGGGTTTCATTCTTCTAGAGGGACCATAGAATTGCCTGCATGTCTTTCCGACTACTTTAAACTTGGAATAATAGGTTTCTGACATTCGATCGTCTCTGTCGACTCCCAACGTCTCCACGTGAAGTCGTCTCTAGCTGGAATCAATCTATCTGATGACCTCGCATCGGGTTAGGCGAACGATCCACATGTCCTAGTCATTCATCCACGATAACTAGCAACTTTCTATCATCTCTTAGTACAACTCGTTCTGCACTAACTCCAGCATCTGGGGCAATACCTCGTCATTCGCAGCAATAACTGGCTCGCTCGTCTGCACGCTGAACAGTGCCTCGATCATCATGAATAAGCAACACACCAACGGTCATCAAGATCTGGCTGGCCTCTATCATTGGCTCAATCCTCTAATGTCGATCAGCACATCCGAGTAACCTCATAAAGGCGATCCGCCAAACGCTCGTGGCGCGGAAACACAGTCAAAAGACACCTCTCCACAATCGGGTGTCTCCGGAATCATGCCCTGGTCAGTCCTCGTTCGTGACGAGCTCGTGCTGACCGCAACTCTAGCTGTAGCTCTCCCTGCCCGTAATCGTGGCAGCAAAACCATAACTGGTACCGATGAGGCTAGATTAGGAAGGAATATAATACTGAACAAGGAAATGTACATCCTAAGGCTTCTTAAGTGGAGTGGCGTGTCGTAAATATGCCGCAGAACATACCAACGGTACGTCACTCGACTTTAGTCACCTATTCCATCAACCAAGGGTCATCCTACGCTCCGAAGGTAAAACCTAACGCTCTGATACCAACTTTGTCACGACCCGAAGTACGGAACATGACCGGCACTTAAACTACGAACGTCTCGAGGCGTACGTAATCTAAGTAAAGCGAAAACCCAGAAATCCAAACCAAGAAAAGATATAGAGTGCAGGAAAACCAACTTAAAGCAAGTAGTTTCAATAGCATAAGCCGAATTATGCGGTTTTTAAGAACATCAAAATTTACTGAAAATTTCGGCAGAGTCTCCTTTGTAAATACTGGCTCCCAAACGGGATACAACATGAATAGTATACGAAATCACTAAAAAGGCATCCCCAAGCGGGAGCTAGCTCTTCGTCAATCGACGGTCACAACCACACAAGCAATAATATACAACGCCAACGGCGAGGATCAAAACTCAAAAGGAACTCAAAACCACCAGAAAAATAACGAGCGACTCTAAGGTCGAAAGAATAAACAACACTGGTCTCTATCTCAAAAATACATGTTTGGTTGATGGAATTTACTAGATACAACGGAATAATATTATACAAGGTAATATGATGGGTACGATACAAGAAAAACCCACCTACTAGCAAGTCACCCGAATGAAACTGAGCCTGCAAAACCGTAATGAAACCTGTACGGCAAACCTGCAAGAAATTGGGGCACAACGGGGGTGAGTTGCCAACTCGTGAATAGAAAAACATCTACGCACAGAAATCGCATAAATAACGCAACCTAGGTCAATGATCATAATATATCCTCAAAAATGTATATAACATGCAGCCTATAACAAGGCTAGGGTAAATATCTAACCCGAGTGTAATCTCATGTGGCCGTGTCTGTGCCTCAGGTAGCAATATATCATATGAATGAGGTATGCATGCATGAAACAGAATACATGTAGATGAAGAAACTGTTTTCATAATTTAGTGAGATTTCCTTCGTATTTTTAAACTGAGGTATCATAAATGAAATCAGTATCAACAGTGTCTAGCTTCGACACAAAACATAAATCTCACTGTCTCGAAATATCAATGTCTCAATCTCAATATCTACGGCGCCGTCAGTCCAGACCGGCCCCTACCATCCATCTCAAGACCACGACGGTATCCTCCGGATATCCGACGCGTCGGGTAATATCACCGGTAGGTAATCTGTCCCCTGCCAGGCTCAACGTCAACACCACATTCATCTTGCCCCGGGGTACCATACCGGGCCCACCATGTACCCGTGACGGTTCCTCCACTCCTCGACACGGATCTCGAAAACCACAGCAAACTCATGGTGGACGACACTTACATCACTAGAAAACCGCAATTTACATATTTAAAAAGGTTAATAAGTTTAGAAATTTTGCGGCTTTCCCCCGAAATCCAGAAATATCATAAATCTCAAGAAGTCATCACAAGTGCATATGTCAATGCTAATGAATGTATATGGTATCAATAACCAAGTTGCAATGTATGATTCATAACTAGGCATGAACAATGGAATAACAGTATGCATGAAGTGACAAGTAATAACTACAATGTCTAAACTGGCATATAACCCAGGTACACTAATATCATATCAACCTACTAACTAACAAGCTAAGTCAAGCAATTATATTCTCTAAAGTGTACGTGACATGGCAATTATCGATGAAGATGTGTGTGAGCCGGCAAGTAGATGTACGTGGTACATACGCATCATCGGTAATGGTGCTGGTGTCCTAACAGCATGCTATTAATAATGCAATAAGAAATTATAATATAAGTATGCGATGCGGAGCGAACAGTAAAAATGAGCGGGAGCTGAATACTAGACACAACGATAACTAAACTATAATAATCTAATATAAATCCTACAAATGGTGCCTTTTGAAATAACACAAATCATGGGGTTTTGAAAATAGGGGCTACGGTGTTTTTATGAAACGATAAGTCTTTTGAAATATCCGTACGATCCCTTGGGCTGTCTTTTAAAATACCCACGATTCGTTAGTTTTTGAAATAGGTAGGAGTCTAATCTAATCTAACAACTACACTAAACTATACGGCTGAACTGCAGGTAAGGAAACCGCCTAACGTCTGAGTCGATACATATACATACCTGTATATATATTAGTCGGTGATCCCGCCTCAATAATATCATATCCGATACCATATCTATAATCAGACATCCCAAGTCAAGAGTGCGGATCAATCATCAAGATATAGTTCGTACGTAAATCCGTCGTACGGCATCCCAAATCTGGGTACGGGTCAATATCACATTCATCATACTATTCACCTGGTATCCTCTTTATCAAATATCATGATCTGGGTACTGATCTACGTCTAGTACAATACTGATACCGCCTAAGTATGCATGCACATGTGTGAAACACTACGTCAAGGACCCGCTACAACGTCATGTCGTATCTCAAATACGAACCTTGCTATATCACCGATCTCATGGCCTCAAATCAAATCTCATCGACTCAGCTCAATCCTAAGTATCATCCTCAAATCCGTATGTGAACACATAGTCCCATACCCATGTGAATCCATAACTATAAAGAATCCCATGAGCACATATCAATAGGAATGTATGCAAGTATGTATGTGTGTATGTGTAGTGCAACACTACCCTAGGGTTCGCAACACTAAAGTAATCCAACACACCAATATCCATCCTAAGAAACGTTATTAATCCTAAATAACATATCATAAATGTTGGTGTGTATACGCATCCGTATACACCACCACGGACTGCAGGGGTGCTATACGCCATCCACCCGACTTCTCCCCGTAGATATAAATCTACTCACCTGGTCCTCGCTAGCCGGTGCCGACGTCGCCACGCGCTTGGTTGTCGTCTCGAAGTCCACATGGGGTACCTACATATCATAACACACCGTATCGCATTAAAACTAAATTCAAAATCGAAACGGCATACGAAAATCAAATCGGCACGCGTATCACGCATAGGTCCAAGCCTATCGCCTACGCATAGGTCCAAACCTATCGCCTACGCATGCAAGAATAGTCAAACCAACCCTCGATGTCGATGTACAAACGTCAAACCATCGAGAAAAATCCAATCACACTCATTTGCACATTCACGAACATTAATTTTAATATAAACTAGGTTAAAACTCACAAAAACCCCAATTTCACTTAAAAAGTCATTTTTTCGAAAATCTAGCAAGCACAATTCGCCGTTTTTGTACAAAACATGATGTTTTAACCAATATAATGGTTACATTACCCACATAATATTTTAACTAAGTCACACAAACCATAATTAAATTTTAATCTAAAGCATTTAAAAATTTTCCAACAACCCTAGTTAGCAAAATAATTTAATTAGAACTATTTAAATGTAACAATTAGAAAATTGACAACTAGATTTCATTTTGCATACTCTAAGATATTATACTACACTTTCAAATCATAACCAATTTATAAAAACCCTAACTAGATTTTAAATTTCACATTTTTAATAATTTCTAAAAATCTAGTTTGCTAAAAAGGCTATGTTTGGACATTTTACATCTAACAATTTACATATTAGCAACTAGATTAGGTTTTCATTTCCTTAAGATGATAATCTACATTTTGCAACCATGATTACACAACAAAAACCCTAACTATAATTTAATCTTTCTCTTGAAAACCCAATCTTTCAATTAGAACCATAATTCATTTCCTAAATAAGTTAGATTTAAGCAATAACCAACAATTTAACAAAAAGGTTAAGATTTTTATACCTCACCACCCATTGATCCAACTTGAAATGTAGCCCCCCCAAATTGCCATCTTGTCCCCTAGATCCATACTAGAATGGTCAAGTAAAAATGGGTAGGGATTAGATTTGATTTTAGCTTGATTTTTTTGTGGATTTGGAGGCATTTTAGATGGATTTTGAAGAGAAAAGAGAAGGGGAATTGGAGGGGGCTGCTGTTGCAGGAAGAATGGGGCTCGGCCAGGTATGGGGGGTGAGGGAGGAGAGAGATTGAAGTGGGGAAAAGTCCAAGTCAACTAGGGAAATAAGGCACCCACCTCATTTCATTTTTAAATTCCTTAATTCATTTCTTTTCCTTGTTTTAGTGAGATAAGAGGCCGAAGATGTTGGGCTGATCAAGGGGGGGCCGGCCACTTGGGATGGGTAAGAGAGGGTGAGGTGTGGGTGTGTGGGCTAGGAAAAAGCTAAAGGTTTTGCCCCAATTTCCAATAACACTAATTTCACCGAAAAAAAAGCCTTTTTACTTCAATAATTTCTAAACCGTTTTGGCAAATGATTTCGTTCCAAAAACCACATGATAAAATTTTATTTAATGTTTTATGATGCACAAAATTTGTTTCAACTCGTTCCAATTTGTAATTTTCCCTAATTAAATGTATTAGTGACGGCTTAAAATAATAATAAAATAATATTTTTTCAGAAAATTTGAAATTTCACCAGCGGCTCAATAAACACCAAATAATAGCAATTACATAGCTAGAATATGTATATTTAATTTTTATAATAAGATATTTGCATTTTGTCTTTTTTACAGAAAACCCCCTTATTTTACCGATTTTTCGAAATTTCACCGGAACGATTTTCAAAGCGTTACATTTCCATCATACCACGTCCAAGAGGGCGTGCAAAAAGGTGGCTTTTGGGTACAGTCCCGAATCACATGGAGGCAATGAGCGATAGAACGGGATTCGTCTCTCCCGGTATAGGGAGTTGATGTTGTGCTGTGTTCGATTGGCTATAACCGGAAATCCCTGGCCAGGGTTGCTGAGATTTACTGGTAAGTGTTATCAGTAGTTTCTCGAACTGTTATAGACCTCAAATCGATACGACTTATCGAGCTACTGGGGTCTAACGTTTACCACCCCTAGGCAAGATATGCGACATATCAGACGACGAGACCGGACTGTACGGGAGTGTTACTGATTGGATTCACAGGAGAATGTACAGGCTTGCTTGTTGATCTTCCGAGCACTCAATACCTGGGTGGCTGTTACGTTTAGCTGACCGCTTGCAGCTTGTGGGTGTTTGATATGATCATCACCTACTGCCGGCGTATTGACGATTCTTTAGAGTCCTACACAGAGGTTTCTTGACTCAGGCAAAACGGAGTAGGGGCACATATGTGTTATGTGTGGGACTGAGGATAATGCGATATGAGATACCGTATTCTATTCTCGCGACATATGATATCATCCGGGTCATCGGATCAAGTGTAGATTCGATGAATCGGTACGGATAAATATTAGTCGGTTATATATGATATAGCCGGATTGTCGGATCAAGTGTTGATTCGATAATTTAATGTATAATAATATATATGATATATTAAATTACATTAACTAATATTAGCTCACTAAAAGATTCTTTTTCTCACTCGGGTAATACATTGATATATATGCGATATATGTTAATTGTATTATTTTCTTTTATTACAATAAATATTATATATGTGATATATAATATTGTAACATGATATGATAACTAATGCAACATGTTTAGTAGAGATTAAACAAGATTAGGGTTTGATTTGGTTTATGCTTTCTAGATGTTTCTAGAAGGTTTTCTTTTGTTTTGGAAAAGATATTTTCATGTGACTCATTCTTAACCTAACCCAAACCCTAGCCTTGGTTAATTCTCTACAATGGTTTAGTCTACCATGGTTGCATTATTGATCATATTTATCCTTTCATTATTCATCACAAAAGGATTCTAATGATTATTCATCTTCTTCTTCTTTCTTTCTTTCATGAAAAAGCTTACTAGCTTTTTCAAAGTGATGAAAATGAGTGAGAATAAGAAAATAAAAGAGAGAAAAAATCTTACTTCATCATCCTCATCTATCCTTGCCATTTAGATGAGGGTGTTCACTTCATATTATGAGTGTTAGCTTGTGTTAACGAAACTTCAAGGTAGATCATCTTTGTATCGAAGATCGGAAGCAAGACTGCATCTTTCTCTTCATGGAACCTCTCGAGAGTCCGGAACACGATGATCGCAGCGAAGGAACTTCAACACGGAGCTTAAGAAGTGAAGGACCGGATCTACAAAGGTTGTAATCCTTCTCACTTAGTGTTAAAGTGTTTAACATGCTTGTTTTCGCATAAACTCTAGTTTAAAGATCCGGCTTCGGGTTGTTCGGCAAGGCTAATTTTTTAATCGGGCATGGTTGATGCCTCGTAGAACCTTGTGAGCGTGCCTAGCAATCCTACAGTGGTATCAGAGCCTAGCTAGAGGTTTAGGCGATGTCTAGACGAAGTTTAAAGTCCGATCGAACCCGAGAACCCCGATGTTTACCCCTCTCTGGATAATTTTCAAAAAGTTGTTTTTTTCTGAATTAAAAATGCTCAGAAAAACAAGAAGGAAAAACTAAGAATTACTGTGAAGGACGGCCCTCTGATTCGCTCATATGAACTGCGGCCAAACCAAGGGTTCGGCGGCGGTTCCACGGCCAAAATTGTGACTTAGTCCCTGGAATTTCATGTAATTATTCTTAGGTCCTTTCTTGTTATTTTTTTCTGGGAATTTTTTAATTCCACTCAAGTGTTGAGTTTTCTAGGGTTGTATTGGGGACTCGTTGATTCGATCGGATAATTTAACTTTGTTTAGTTAGTCCAGATAATTTTTAGAAACTGTTAAAAAGTTCGAACGGATATCAATAACTCACTTTTTCCCCTGTCGGAAAATTTTCAAAAGTTGGATTTTTTCTCATGTTTGAAACTTTCGTAAAGTCATGCAAGTAACGCGGTGGACCCTCTAGAAGACAACAAAGCTTAACTCGATTATGTGACCGTCTTGAACTGCCTCTAAACCTTAGAGTTTGGGGCAGTACGGCGTGCCACATGTGAGGCGTTGGCTTGACCCTTCTACGGCTGGACCATCGGTACTATGGCATGTGATGGATGTTTTTAAACTGATTTCAAGTGTTGAGATATATTGGGAAATCTTGGGTGTTTGATTATTCGATCGGAAAGTTTAACATTGTTTATTTATCTGGAATGTGATACAATATTTGGAATTCACATCTAGTTATTAGATAACTAATTTGAATGTTATAAATCTAGCAGTTCAGTCTCAGATGATCGGTTGCCACGGAATTTTGATGTGATCAAAAGTCCGTCGCAATCACGTAGCGTACGCGGATACTCGCCGGATAAACTTAATAGACAGCCACGCCCCATAGCCCCGACCAAGTGACTGTAGGAGAACCCCGTCGCCAAAAGCATCCATTCGGGTGCTCGCGGCAGCGGTGTTCCGCCTTAGTGCACTTCGTCGACGGCATCCGGGGGTGCGGCCGTCTACTAAAGTTTGCGACGAGCATTCGATCAGGTTGTCGGGAATCTTGTTGAATTGCCCGACTAGATATTGAAAAGAGTTTTCGATAATGAGACTAAAATGCGGGGTTTATAATTGTTAGGCATGCGATGTCTAAGGAATTCATTTGGTTAGGCATGCGATGTCTAAAGAGGTTGCGGATTCCAACTGTTGTAGTTTTACACTTTCTTTTCTGTGACCGTAAGCGTAGTATGTGGTGTATCGCCGGCTTCGTTGCTATACATCAACGACAATCGGGATACGCATACTTGCTTACGTTGATGATATGAGATATTATATATTGTTGTGATATGTTATATTGGATCGTCGCGTTCTGAATAGCCGGGGGTTTTATGTGAGATGAGAGTTTTTCTTTTTCATTCATGTAAAATTCATTTGTATGTAATATTCTTTTATTGGGGCACTTCCGGGCTGAGGATGATGTCACCATTGTATATTATTTACTTTTCCGCATTAGATAGACCCAAGGAGGGGAGCACAAGTAACCGGGTTCTAGGGTACAGTGGGAGGCCATCTCGAGGAGTCGAGACCGGGTCTCCTAACCCTAGAATTGGCGGTGTTGCTTGCCGCTCTCGTAGGGGTCTAGGGATGTGGGTTTGGCTATTCATCACGACCGTGGAATCCGTATTTTATACAGGCTCGTACTAAAACACGAACGTCCTAGTATATCCAATATTTCATATATGTTCTTCTGCTGCAATGTTCTGTGATGAGATCATATTACTGCCTGAGACGAATGTTTATATTATATATATATGAGATATATGTTATATTGCAGATTTCATTTCAAATGTGATGCTTGTGAAGCATATTAAAATCGGACTTCATTAATGAGATTAATGAAGCTAAAAGAAACCTAAGATGTTGTAGAAACTTGTTTAAAAACTGGTAGCTCTAGTTCTTGCTTTGCATAGCGGTGTTCCTTGTAGAACATCCAGCACCTTATTCAATAAGGAAAGAGCCGAGATCCCTTCACCGGGAGTGACCTCTTTAGTGAAACTAGTAGATACTACAAACTCGGTCTGTCTTTTGATTGCTTCTATAGTTCTTGCTTTGCATAGTGATATTTGTGAAATATCCTGCACCTTATTCGATGAGGAAAGGGCCGATGATCCCTTCACCGGGAGTGACCCCTTTAGCAAAACTAGAAAAGCCTAAAAAACACTCCATTTAAAATCACTCGATTCTACAACGATATCAAGTTCATTACGCAAAGGGTTTTCTTAAAAACCCGTCGTAGCCCTCCATCATTTCAGATAAGTACTACTTAGTATTCGTGCTGCGGTAGTTTGGCATTCGTCAAGGCGTAGTGTACGGTAGCTAACTAGTGCTTATCTGCTAGCATACGATGCGATTGGATTAGGGTATTCGTACGGCGTTGTTTGGCATTCGTCAAGGGTCGTGCGGGTGGGTTTAATTCAATCAAGAAATGTACGGGTTGAACTTGGCTAGCGGACTATGGGTGGTTTGGCATTCGTCAAGGTCATAGGACGCTATGGGCAAAATATTATCGGGAATTTCAAGTGTTGAAATTTGCAATGAGATTGCATACCTTCTATGAGATAGTTGGATCCTGATACCCGCTGCGAGTAAGAGTTACTCCTGGGAGAGTTTTGCACATTACAATTAGCCGATCAAGTAGGTGTCTAGAAAAGTGTTAACGGGGTTATACTCCTGGGAAAACAAGGTTTACTTTAATTAGGTTCGTGTGAAAGCACGGGAGACCTCCCTCAAAGTACCGGCACTGGCCTGGCTGAAAGATTGGCGAACTTGTAGCGTGTAATTAATCCCGGCTAGTCTTTCCTTTTAGGGTTTGAAGGAAGATTTGACTAAAACAGTGGGAGACATCCTGATTAGATATATTAGATAACCAATCTAATCTTGCAAGAGCATACGCTGAGTGTTTTCTTCTCTCTCTCTCCAGGTAGCGACCATATCACACCTTAATCAAGATAATAATACGGATATATTGACTGAACCCGCTTGTTATACTGAGCTGGGGAACGTTGGTCCCGCTCCAACTTATAATTGTTATAAGACAGAGCAGGAAATTGGGGAATACTAGATTTCCCGTGCCACCCAAACGAAGAAAGTGCATGTTGATGCATCATCTTCGGGTGTGTTCATTACAGAAAACTGTTTCTCAGTATCCTTTACGTCCTGGGTATTTGATACCGGATCAGGATCCCACATATGTAATTTGTTACATGGGCTACAGATAGGTAGAGAACTGAGAACGGGTGATAAGTTTCATGAGATAGAAACGGTGCAAGTGTTGCAGCCAAGTCTGTTGGTCACTGTCACCCTGTATTACCAGAATACATAGATTCTGAACGAATGTTATTAGGTACCGAACCTGATGTACAACATCATATCAGTCTCTTTATTAGTAAAGAAAGGATATAATTTTGTATTGTTGGATAATGTTTTGAACATTTCCTATATCAAGAGTTGATCGGTCCAGTCACGTTATCTAAAAGCATTGACATTCTAAATCAAACTACAGTTCTTAGTATACAGAACACACACAAGAGGAAGAATTCAGAAATGAATGAATCTTTCTTGAGGCATTGTAGACTAGGTCATATCAATGCGACCCGATTGGCTGAAGTTACATATAGATGCATATTTAAATTAGTTTGAATTTACATCTTGTGAAACTTGTCGGTCATGTCACAAAGATACGATGACCATAGCTCTGTTTGTTGGAAACAGAGAAAGAGTTAGTGAACTCTTGGGATTGATACATGCTGATGTATGAAAGTCTCCTGTCTACACATGCCAAGACCGGTTCTTTGTACTTCATTACATTCTCTGATGATTTCTCAAGATTCAGACATATGTTTCTGTTGAAACACAAGTCCGAAGCTTTGGAGATATTCACGGAATATAAGTTAGAAGTAGAGAACGAAAAACGGGTATAAGTATTATGTCCTTTGATGAGATCAAGGAGGAGAATACTTAAGCACGGTGATTCCTGGACTATTCTAAAGGAGAATGAGATTCTCTCTTAGCATTACTCCTTCGTATACACCATAGCACGATGGTATATCAGGGCGGAGCAATAGCACCCTATGTGATATGGTGTGCTCTATGATGAGTACTACTGAGTTTCCTATTTCCTTTTGGGAGTTATGCACTTGAGAAGCTGCATACCTATTGAATAGGGTTCGAATCAAATCAGTTGCCTACCACTTCATATGTGATATGGAAAAGGAAGAGCCCATATCTTAAGTTGGTTAAAATTTAGGGGTTGTCCGGCCTATGTCTAAAAGCAAAATCCGGACAAGCTCGAGGCAAGGTCTATTTTGTAGAACTGGAATGGTTCCAGCTATACAAACTGCAGCTGATGATTTGGTAGAACCAAAGGATTCAATAGTTTCCAATGAACCTCAGCCTCTCCGCCGATCTAGTAGGGTTTCTCACCCACCTGAGAGAAACTTCGGTTTCTCTATGACAGTGGGAGCGAGGATTGCATCATGAGATGATGACCCAACTAGTTTCGAGCTGGCCATCAGGAGTGAGACTCTGTAAGAATGGCCGGATGCTTAGCGATCTGAGATGGAATCCTTATACTCCAACAAAGTATGGACTTTGGTTGCTTTATCTGAAGGGTTAAATCCCCATCAGGAGCAAGTATATCTTGAGAAGATTACTTGGTGTACATAGAAAAGTTGAGACTTTCAAAGCTATGCTTAAGTCCATCCAGATCCTACTTGCCACTACTACATACCATGACTACGATATCTGGTGGTTGGGTGTCATGACTGCGTTTCTAAATAATGTTTTAGAAGAGAGTGTCTATAAGTACATAGCCAAAGAGCTTTGTAGACAGTGGGAGCAGCGGAAACGTGTGCAAGATGTTTTATGTGATAAAGTAGGCATCGCAGAGTTGGAACATCTGTTTTGATGTGGTAGTCAAAGAGTTTGACTTCATCAAAATGGTAGATGAACCTTGTATAAACAAAAAGGTAGTAGGGAGTATGGTGGTGATCCTCATAGAGTACGTGGATGACATACTCTTGATAGGAAAGGAGTTTCCTATGCTACGCTCGGTCAATCTCCGCTTATCACAAGGATTCTCCGTATAGGATCAAAGTGATACCTCCTAAATCCTGGGTTTGGATCTATGAGATAGATCTAACTGGATGTTAGGATACTTACTAGTTGTAGTGAGATGGTATCAATCGATCCTGGGGAGAATCACTGGAAAAGTTCAACGGTGATAAGGACGACTGAATGTCAGTCGCAGGCTTGTCTATACCCTCAGTGGAGGGACAGTATGTTGGAAGAGTTCCAAGCTAGATACCGTGACTTACTAGAAGATTAAAGGCAAGATACATCGTTACCAAGGATGCTACCAAAGAGGCAGTCTGGATATACAAGTCCATGAGATGAACTTCGTTCCTACCATTGTGTGACAATGGAGTTGTAGCTTATGCCAAGGAACCCCCGTCCCATCAGAAATTCAGATATAATTCTTAGGCAGTATCACCTCATCATGGAGATGGTTGATCTCCAGGAAGATCGAGGTTAGGAGAGTAGACACAGAGGACGACAGCGCGGATCCACTCACAAAGGCCTTTTTCCCAGTAGAGACATTTATGGGATGGTTGAGTATGAGATACTTCAATAACAGCTAATTGTTGGGTATGTGATACCACAACAGATGGCCCTAGTGCAAGTGGGAGATTGTTAGTTATATGTATGCCCTAGAGGCCATTACTGTACATACGATCTATATTATAATGGATGCTTGGACATATATAGGGAGGACTTTCTTTCTTGACATGATAGTACGCTATCTGGTTGTACTTTATCTTAACATGTACTCTGATTGTCTCTATGTTACATGTTGATAAAGCCCTTAGGATATGTACTCGACTACTGGGACTATGATGAGATCATACTAGTGGGGCCACGGTAGTCGACGAGTACATCCTATAACTGTTCCTAGTCGAGAGTGTATCGAGACAGGGCATCGATACACCAGAGTAGACTAGCGTATACGCATCTTGACCCATATGATGGGCGATGGATGATCCCATATCCATCGGTGTTTGACATCAAGGATGGTGTACGGGTGCTCAGTGGAGACTGGGTACACTGGACGGACTCGCCGAGAACTCCCAGATGGTATTATACCTCACGTTAGATGGCAGTTCTCCGGTGACACTGGTACAGAGTAGTCTGTTGACCCAAGATCGTCATAGAGTCTTGTGTGATTCCCACTGTGCTTTGATTTCTATCATACCGCGTATATGACGGCGTGCAAAAAGGTGGCTTTTGGGTACAGTCCCGAATCACATGGAGGCAATGAGCGATAGGAGGGGATTCGTTTCTCCCGGTATAGGGAGTTGATGTTGTGCTGTGTTCGATTAGCTATAACCGGAAATCCCTGGCCAGGGTTGCTGAGAATTACTGGTAAGTGTTATTAGTAGTTTCTCGAACTGTTATAGACCTCAAATCGACACGACTTATCGAGCTACTGGGGTCTGACGTTTACCACCCCTAGGCGAGATATGCGACATATCAGACTATGAGACCGGACTGTACGGGAGTGTTACTGATTGGATTCACAGGAGAATGTACAGGCTTGCTTGTTGATTTTCTGAGCACTCAATACCTGGGTGGCTGTTACGTTTAGCTGACCGCTTGCAGCTTGTGGGTGTTTGATATGATCATCACCTACTGCCGGCGTATTGACGATTCTTTAGAGTCCTACACAGAGGTTTCTTGACTCAGAAAAAATGGAGTAGGGGCACATATGTGTTATGTGCGGGACCGAGGATAATGCGATATGAGATACCATATTCTATTCTCGCGATATATGATATCAGCCGGGTCATCGGATCAAGTGTTGATTCGATGAATCGGTACGGATAAATATTAGTCGGTTATATGTGATATAGCCGGATTGTCGGATCAAGTGTTGATTCGATAATTTAATGTATAATAATATATATGATATATTAAATTACATTAACTAATATTAGCTCACTAAAAGATTCTTTTTCTCACTCGGGTAATACATTGATATATATGCGATATATGTTAATTGTATTATTTTCTTTTGTTACAATAAATATTATATATGTGATATATAATATTGTAACATGATATGATAACTAATGCAACATGTTTAGTAGAGATTAAACAAGATTAGGGTTTGATTTGGGTTAATGCTTTTTAGATATTTCTAGAAGGTTTTCTTTTGTTTTGGAAAAGATATTTTCAAGTGACCCATTCTTAACCTAACCCAAACCCTAGCCTTGGTTAATTCTCTACAATGGTTTAGTCAACCATGGTTGCATTATTGATCATCTTTATCCTTTCATTATTCATCACAAAAGGATTCTAATGATTATTCATCTTCTTCTTCTTTCTTTCTTTCACGAAAAAGCTTACTAGCTTTTTCAAAGTGATGAAAATGAGTGAGAATAAGAAAATAAAAGAGAGCAAAAATCCTACTTCATCATCCTCATCTATCCTTGCCATTTAGATGAGGGTGTTCACTTCATATTATGAGTGCTAGCTTGTGTTAACAAAACTTCAAGGTAGATCATCTTTGTATCGAAGATCGGAAGCAAGACTGCATCTTTCTCTTCGAGGAACCTCTCGAGAGTCCGGAACACGATGATCGCAGTGAAGGGACTTCAACACGGAGCTTAAGAAGTGAAGGACCGGATCTACAAAGGTTGTAATCCCTCTCACTTAGTGTTAAAGTGTTTAACATGCTTGTTTTCGCATAAACTCTAGTTTAAAGATCCGGCTTCGGGTTGTTCGGCACGGCTAATTTTTTAATCGGGCATGGTTGATGCCTCCTAGAACCTTATGAGCATGCCTAGCAACCCCTGCCCACGGCTAATTTACATACCTTTATTTATATGCATTGCTTCATGTATTAGTTGTACCTGCTAGTGTACCTTTCATGATTATTGCATTCATATGAATTTTTATTGCTATTAATTGCACATGTTAGATTCACGCTGTACGTGCATACTTGCGATTACCTGCATATGTTATTTACTATTCACGAGTTGGAAACTCACCACCGTTGTGCCACAGTATTTGCAGGTGTTCCTCAGGATAGTCAGAGGCAGGCTATTATCACATATCTTATCATCTTTTGCTACGGATACCACATCAGTTCACAGTGTGCAGTTTGCTTAGATGGGTTTTGTGGTTATTCGTTTGTTGTATTGTATATTCGTTGTATCCTTGTACTCTCCATCTACTATATTTTCTTGTTGACTTAGAGACTTGGTGAGGACGATATTGTATATTATTTATGACTTGTTGTCTTTTATACAGTTTCCTTTCTATCGTCTTCTATTTCTTCGCTACGGCGTCTTATATTTGTTGTGGTGGTTGTTTTCCGCCTTTGGGCGTGTATTTGGTCTCGTTTGGGGATGCTTTATTTATATTTATGTTGTACCCATTTTTGGGGCTAGTTTTTACAAAGGAGGTGCTGCCAAAATTTTAAAGAAAGAAAAGTGGGCTTTTAAAGAATTTGGGATGAGATTTCAAATGTTTCAAAACTCCTATTATCTTTTCTTGTCTTTTTTAATGGTTTAGATTTCAGGGTTATGGCTTTCTTTTATTGCGTTACGTCTGTAGGCGTTGCGTAGTATTCGGGCCGTCACGTGCCAATTTCGGGTCGTGACATCGTCAAAGCGGCTTCTCCTGCTAAAGGATCGGTCTTTGCAAGACTGGCCGCTCCAACTCCCGCTTCAGGCAAAGTCACCAAGGCTGCTTCCCCTGCCCAAAAGTCAGTCTTCAACAGGCTGGACGTTCCTTCTTAACGGACGTCAGTCTTCGACAGGCTGGCACCAACAGCAGTTTCTCATCAAAGCATGAAGCACGATGAAGCTACCCCGAAAACGGAGGTGATCCCGGCCGCACAGCATGCTCGATGTCGCCACTGTCGCCGAGTGAGGAAAGCTAGAGGCGGTTCTCCTTCTGGACTGACTCCGCCAGCTCCAATGGTGGAAGTCGATGTTGTTATTCCAACTAGGAACAACTTTGCGCCGTTTAGGAGGGTGCGCAAGAACTCTCCAACTGCCGTGTTGAAAATGTCCCCACCACCCGCTGAAAGTGTTACAAAGGCGAAGCCAGAACAGCCCCCTTAGCGGCTGTCATCCAAAATTCATAGGGTCTGGCGAAGTGTCCAAGACTCTGTAGTTGTCCAAAACTATCTCCATCGACCGAAGAAGACGAAGTCTCGGCAAGAGGATGACCATTCTTCTGCCGTACCACAGAAAGCATCGGCTGCAACAACCCCCTCAACTTCGACATCCCATAAAAGGAGAAGGCCGGAGAAGATCCCCATGCCTGCGACCAATTCCAAAGGCGTTGAACCTAAATGCCCCAAGTCTGGGGAATGGTGGTGCACACCGTCTATATGGATTCTGGAAGAGAGGATAGCCGTGCCTCCACGGGTCATCGACCACTCACCCGGTCTGTAACAAAGGCTCAGGAGCAACAACAGCAAAAGCTCCAAGAGATGCTAACGAACATGGCCGCACTCACTGGGCCAAAAGAAAGCCCGGAAACATCGTCGGAGCAGCGTCAGGAGCAGGAAACCGATGCCGAATTCCTCCGAAGAATGCTCGAAAAGAAAGATAAAGAGGCCGCGGAACAACCAGCTAACATAAAGCAAATGGCGCTTCTATTCCAAGATATGGTCGGGATGATGATACGGCCGGATCCCCCAGCTGAAGACCCTTCGATAATTCTTGAAGACGACAGAGGGGAGACATCAAACTCTCTTCCGGCTCTATCAGCAGCCAAGGAAGAGACCATCTCTAAAGCCGCCCTTGACGACTATATAGCCAACAGATACGAGCTCACCAGGCGAGCGAAGCCGCTGGCCAAATCGTCAAGACTGGACGACCCTATCCGGGTTGGTACGATCAAATTAAGTACCCGCCGAGATATACGATCCCTAAATTTCACGTGTACAAGGGGACAGGCAATCCCCATCAGCACGTCGCTCAGTTCAGAGCTCTGTGCGGCAATACTGGGGGTGACGACAAACTGCTGCTTTGCCAGTTTGTTGGCAGCTTATCGGAGACAGCATTCGAGTGGTATTCCGAGCTCCCGAATGACTCTATCAAGACATTTGCAGAAATGGAGCTACTATTTACACAAAGGTTCGCGAGCGCTAGCGAGCGCACCCCGATCACCGCACTAATTAATGCTAAAGTGAAGCCGGGAGAAACGTGGGTTCGGTATGCAATTCGATGGCGGAACCTATGGTCGAGATGAGAACAACGCATAGAAGAAGCTCCTGCCGTAGGCATGTTCGTAGGGACCCTTGACCTGCAAGCGACTATATCCTAATTCATGATGTTTTTCAAGCCGACCACCTTCCAAGCCTTGATCGACAAGCTGGCCCAAATGGACCAGATGGGCCATAGACCGCCCTCCTTGAAAACGGATCTTCGAAATGAAAGAGGCAAAGAGAAAGTGACCTTCGTCACCAACTCTCAACAACAACCGAGTGCCCCAAGACTGGTTGTTCGCCAAAGCAACAAACAGCGATCCCTCGATGAGAAGTTGAGACGTCCTTACTCGTTCCCTCGGGATAAGGCAAAGAGATTATTCGAGCTAGCGCTGAGCAACGGGCTCATCACTCTGCCAGAGCCGAGACACCCACCGCAACCAAGTGACGTCAGCCATCTTAACTATTGTCCCTACCACAGAGTAGTGGGTCACTCAATCGAAGATTGCCACGTCTTCAAAAACTGGGTTGAAGACTAGTACCAGCATGGCAAATTCGCGTTGTCTGAAAACTGGAGGGTAAACCCACCACAACCGCACGCTTCTAAAAAGACGGATACGCCATGGGGCATTATGCTAGTTTATAGAGGAAGCTCCAAGGGAAGTTGTCCTCTCGGCAAAAACTAAGAGAATGCTGAAGGATCTTCAAGCATGCTCGGCAATCAGATGGAGAAGCCCGCTAGAGCAGGAAATCATTGAGGGGATGCTGAAACCGCGCCCAACACCGAGAATTGGTAATGATGGGGAAAATACCCAGGCTCAGCCGTCAAAGTCTTCAAAGAAAAAGAAGAAGAACAAGAAGCCCGCGTAGCCTGACGACAAGCGTATAGAGCTGCAAAAGAATATTGACGCGCTGGAAGAATATAATCAGAAGGCGCGAACCCCGGTCACACTCCAAGAGTTTCTCAACCATATCCTTGAAAGTGGAGATAATGAAAATGATGAGGGAGACGACTCGTCAGAGGAACCCGAAGATTATGTGGCAAGTTGCCACATGATCTCTCATTCATCGCTAAATAACGAAGAAGCTCACTCGGCGTTAGAAGATAACATAAAGGAGCTGGGGGCAGGAGCAGTGCCAAAATCCTTGGATTATGTGACAAAGTCTACCAAGGTGGGGCTTACTTGCTCATGGATATGCATGGCGAAAGTCCCTTCAGGCCAATAAATGGCCGGTTCCTAAAAAAATACTACGCCTGACGAGTCACGGCCCGGGTCAGCGATAGATGACGACGCCTATGTACGCTCGCTATCTTCCCAAGCCCAAACTCTATAAGTAGTATCCAGCGAAACCGTTGTCTCCGAAATTGCAACAATGGACCGAAACAACCCTAAACTAACAATGGACCGAAACGTCCTTAAACTAGCAACGGACCGCAATGTCCTGAAACTAGCTACAGACCGAAACGTCTTTAAACTACTACAAACCGCAGCATCCTTGGGCTGACGCAGCAAAAAAAACTTCCACAAGCAGAATGGGCACGGATGAAAACCCGAAAGGGCTCCGTGAGTAAAAACAGCAGGACTGCCGGCGAGTTTGTGAAAACCCGAAAGGGCGCAATCTCGTAAAAAAATGGTCATGAACACTCGTAAGGTCCTCTCGACCTCATGAGGAGAAAATACCTGAGTGAGATCCTTACGACTCGCGAAGGAGCAACACACATAAGAATCCTCACGATTCCTATGGAGAAAATACACTTACGAGATCCCCATGACTCGTAAGGAGAATTCCCCTATGAGACCCTCACGGCTCATTGGATTTGAAAAGCCTTAAGCTACAGGGGTCTAAACCTGTTCTTAAGCCATCATACACCCCAATCTGCCCTACAAGCGGCTCAATACTGACCCTTGTATACAATCCACGGGCACAAATAATCATTTCCTCATCGAGTATCACCAACGATGATGAATGCCCTCATTTAGTGAACAGACACTTGTAAGTCCTCTCGGTTTATAAGGAGAAAATACTCTTATGAGATCCTTATGACTTATAAGAGAGAACACCACTTAGAAGTCCTCACGACTTCTAAGGAGAACATACACCTACGAGATCCTCACGACTTGTAAGGAGAAACACCTTTATGAGACCCTTATGGCTCATGAAGTCAAAAGCCTTAGTCGACAGGATCCTAACCCTGTTTACTAAGCCACCTTTGTTCGAATTGACAAAGGTAAATGATGATTCGCTCCTGGCAATGTCCCAGTGGTAGCAATGCTGATGTCTAAATCGGCAATAAATTCCAAGTCCTTTCACGGCAAGTGATGATTCGCTCCTGGCAATATTTCAGTCGCAGCGATGCTGATGCTACGATTGGCACCAGATTCCAAGTTCCATACTCACGGCAGAAAGTCAGCGAGCCATAAATGCATATGAAATAGCCGAAATGATAAGGCAACTTGCAACAAAATCAGCAAGTAAAATATATGCATATAGAAACAGCCGAAATAATTGGGCAACTCGCAATAAAAAGCAGCGAGTAAAAAGAAAAATAGCCGAAATGATTGGGCATCGCGAAAAATAGCCGAAATGATTGGGCATTCGCGACTTTCGCAATATAAAAAGCTGAAATGATAGAGCATCGCGGAAAGAAATAAAAAAATGAAACTTCTTCCCTACAAGTGAGTCCATACTAACCCCTGTATACAATCCATGAGCATAAACAAAAAAAGGGACCACATTTCCCCACCAGACCTTGTCAAAGGAAGAGTTAGATCTCAACGGCAACATCTGCATCCCAGAAGATCAACACGGCGTTCCATCTCAACTCCAGCAGGATGCAGATGTAACGTTAACAACCGACCTCAAGGTCGCAACCAATCAGAGCCATGGCAAAGTCCCTAGTTCCAAATCTCGACGGCCACGTCTACAGCCTAGAGAACAATAACAGCGTTCCTCCTCATTCCAGCAGGATTCGGACGCAACATTACCAATCGGAGCCACGACAAAGTCCCTAGTTCCAAGACTCTACGATTCGCAGATAACCTAGAGTCAACAAATGACCCCGTCGCGGAAATACGTCAGCAAATGACCCCATCTCGGAAATACATCATCCAATGACCCCATTTCGGAAACACGTCAGCAAATGACCCCGTTGCGGAAATACGTCAGCAAATGATCCCGTCTCGGAAATATGTCAGCAAATGACCCCGTCGCAGAAATACGTCAGCCAATGACCCCGTCTCGGGAATACGTCAGCAAATGACCCCCATCACGGAAATACGTCAGCCAATGACCCCGTCTCGGGAATACGTCAGCAAATGACCCCATCACGGAAATACGTCATCCAATGACCCCATTGCGGAAATACGTCATCAAATGACCCCGTCGCGGAAATACGACAGCAAATGACCCCATCTCGGAAATACGTCATCCAATGACCCCGTCTCGGAAACACGTCAGAAAATGACCTCCGTCTCGGAAATACATCAGCAAACGACTCCCGTCTCGGCAGCACGTCGTCCAATGACCCCGTCGCGGAAACACGTCAGCAAATGACCTCCGTCTCGGAAATACGTCTCGGAAATACGTCAGCAAACGACTCCCGTCTCGGAAACACGTCATCCAATGACCTCATCTCGGAAACACGTCAGCCAATGATCCCGTCTCGGAAACACGTCAGCCAATGACCCCGTCTAGGAAATACGTCAGCAAATGACCCCGTCTCGAAAATACGTCATCCAATGACCCCGTCGCGGAAATACGTTACATCAGCAAATGACTCCCGTCTCGGAAATACGTCCCAACGACCCCGTCTCGGAAATACGTCATCTAATGACTCCGACCCGAAAACAAGTCAGCCAACGACCTCCCCGCCGGAACAACACCCCGTCTCAGAATCAAGTAAATTGGCAAAATATCTCAATGCAGGGAAATCAGCGTCCTTGACGAGAACCTCTCGATTCGTTTCGACCCGCATGGAAATCAATGTCTTTGCAGCAATATTTCGATTCGTCTCAACCCCAGGGAAATCAGTGTCCTTGGAGAAATACCTCGATTTAAGGAATCTCTTGATTCGTCTTAACCCCAGGGAAATCAGTGTCCTTGGCAAAATATCTCGATTCAGGGAAATCAGCGTCCGTGACGAGAACCTCTCGATTCGTTTCGACCCGCAGGGAAATCAGTTTCTTTGCAGGAATCTCTCGATTCGTCTCGACCCCAGGGAAATCAGTGTCCTTGGCGAAATACCTCGATTCAGGGAAATCAGAATCCGTGATGAGAATCTCTCGATTCGTTTTGACCCGCAGGGAAATCAGTGTCTTTGCAGGAATCTCTCGATTCGTCTCGACCGTAGGGAAATCAGTGTCCTTGGCGAAATATCTCGATTCAGGGAATCAGCGTCCGTGACGAGAACCTCTCGATTCATTTCGACCCGCAGGGAAATCAGTGTCTTTGCAGGAATCTCTCGATTCGTCTCGACCCCAGGAAAATCAATGTCCTTGGCAAAATATCTCGATTCAGGGAAATCAGCGTCCGTGACGAGAACCTCTTAATTCGTTTCGACCCGCAGGGAAATCAGTGTCTTTGCAGGAATCTCTCGATTCGTCTCGACCTCCAGAGAAATCAGTGTCCTTGGCAAAATATCTCGATTTAAAGAAATCAGCGTCTGTGACGAGAACCTCTGGATTCGTTTCGACCCGCAGGGAAATTAGTGTCTTTGCAGGAATCTTTCGATTCGTCTCAACCCGAGGGAAATCAGTGTCCTTGGCAAAATATCTCGATTCAGGGAAATCAGCGTCCGTGCGAGAACCTCTCGATTCGTTTCGACCCGCAGGGAAATCAGTGTCTTTGCAGAAATCTCTCGATTCGTCTCGACCTCCAGGGAAATCGGTGTCCTTGGAAAAATATCTCGATTCAAGGAAATCAACGTCCGTGACGAGAACCTCTCGATTCGTTCTGACCCGCAGGGAAATCAGTGTCTTTGCAGGAATCTTTCGATTCATCTCGACCCCAGGAAAATCAGTGTCCTTGGCAAAATATCTTGATTCAGGAAAGTCAGCGTCCTTGACGAGAACCTCTCAATCCGTTTCGACCCGCAAGGAAATCATTGTCTTTGAGAGAATCTCTCGATTCGTCTCGACCGACAGGGAAATTAGTGTCTCCGCGCATGAAAAGAAAATTCTCTTATGAGATCCTTACGATTCTCAAGAGAAAACACACTTAGGAGTCCTTACAGTCCCTAAAAAGAAAATACACCTACGGGATCCTCTCGACCTGTATGAAGAAAAGTCTTTATGAGACCCTCATAACTCATAAAGTTGAAAAGTCTTAGGTGGCAGATCCTAACCCTGTCTCCTAAGCCATCACTGCCCTGCAAGGAGGTCAAGATGGACTATCCACGGGCCATACTCTCCCAAGTCGAATATCGACAAGGAGAAAAACAACCACTTACGAGTCCTCTCGACTTGTAAGGGGGAAAATTCTCTTGTGAGAAACTTACGACTCTTAAGAGAAAACGCACTTAGGAGTCCTCACGACCCCTAAGGAGAAATTACACCTACGAGATCCTCTCGACTTGTAGGGAGAAAAGTCTTTATGAGACCCTCACGACTCATAAAGTTGAAAAGTCTTAGGCAGCAGACCTGAACCTGTTTCCTAAACCATCGCTACCCTACAAAGAGGTCATGATGGACTATCTACGGGCCGTATTTGCCAAAGCAACATTCGCCAATGAAATAAAGAAGCTACTTACGGATCCTCACGATTCGTACGGAAAAATACCCGAGTGAGATCTTTAAGACTCACGGAGGCGATGAATACTTAGAAATCCTCACGATTTCTAAGGAGAAAATCCACCTACGGGATCCTCTCGACTCGCAGGGAGAAACGCCCTTTTTGAGACCCTTACGGTTCATGAAGATGGAAAAAGTCTTAGGCTACAGGGACCCTAAACTTGTCTCCTAAGCCATCAATTCTCTGGTCACGCATAACATTGCACTACTTCACCCACGTACATACTTACGTGGGAAAAGTAGTGGGGGGCATTTGTTCCCGCCAAAATTTTGGCACAAAACTTGCTCCATTATAAAATAATAAAAATAAAAATAAAAGGAAAGCTCCGCATGCAAAACATGAAAGGACTTGTTTCCCCACAATAAGAGAGCAAAGCTCTGTTCAAAATTTGAAATTGGAACTGAGGCAGCGCCTCACGTGCAAAGCACGAGAGCGCTAGCGCCAAGATCGCCAACGCTAAGAGTCAAAGACTCTGAGGCACCGCCAAGAGTGCCAGCGCCATGAGTCAAAGACTCTGAGGCAGCGCCTCACGTGCAAAGTGTTGGAGATAGTGCCCTCAGAGTCAATTATTGGATCGCTGGTACGTGTTGCAATGATTGCGGAGGACCTATACCGGTAGGACAGTCTTACTCGAGATGATAGTATGCTGTCTGGTTTGCCTTTATCAGTCGTGTACATGTTCAGGTGACTGATTACATGTTACACTTTGATAGAGCCCTTAGGATCTTGCTTTACTACCAACAGTATGATGGCGATCATATACGTGAGAGTTGGGTAGTTTATACGCATATCCTTAATAGTGGTCCCTAGTCGTGGGAGTTTCGAGACAGGGCATCGATACTCCGGAGTAGACTAGTGTATACAGTCGAGACCCTGACGAGGGGCGGTGGCCGGTCTCACAAGCCACTGGTGTCAGTTGGATCACCTAAGATGTATGCAGGTGCTCATTGGGTTATGAGTACACCGGACAGGACTCGCCGGGAATCTGCTAGTTGGTATTATACATATTGTCAGATAGCAGTTCCCTGGTGACATGTGTACAGGTTAGTTCATCGACCTGAGGTTGTCATTTGTCTCGTGTGAGTTCCCACTGTGCTTTGATTTCTACCCTACCACGGCTCAAAGGAGTCATGCAAACAGGTAGTTTTTGGGTACAGTCCCGAACCATATGGAGGCACGTGAGCGGATCGGCAGGGGATTCGTCTCTCCCGGTATTGGGGGTGAGATCGTGTTGTGTCTAGGAGAGCCATTACACAAAGCCCACGGCCGTGGCAGGAGATTTACTGGTAGGTACTCCAGTAGTATCTCAGGGTGTTATTGGGCTACACTCCGACACGAATTATACTGCTATTGGGGGTCTGACGTTACTAGCCCCCTAGGCAGATATGCGATACTCATAGACGAACGGACCGGACTGTATATACATTGTCACCGTTAGGCTCAGTAGGGTTTCCGGATGAGTTCGCTCATCGGCCTCCCTTGAAGTCAGTCCATGGGCAGCCATTGCGCATAGCTAGTGCCGCTGACGGTTTGTGGTTAAACCCACTGCCAGGGTACTGACGAGTCATTAGAGTCCTCCACAGACAGTTTCCCAAGTTCGGGCGAAACGTTGTAGAGGCCGTATGGTTTTATGGCAGGGTTCGGAAAATGCACGTGCGTTTACGCACGTGTCATTTTTCGGGCAGATAATACTGGTCGGCTTTGGTTTAAGCCGGATCCGAGTATTATATTGAGTAGATATAATATCTTTGTCTCAGTTGCATTTGTATTTGGTTGTAATACAAATGCGGGTATATTTATACAGTTACGGGGTTATCCTGAAAGTCGTTTCGGGATCACTTTTGGAAGTTGCCAGTTTCCAGTTTTCTATCAGCCATCTTTTAACATTCGGTTAAAGACGGATTTATCTTTTCTTTGGAAGAGTGTGGATGCTTCTGGAAGGTTCTAGAAGAGGTGACTAGGTTGAATGGTGTTGAGTTTTCATTGGTTGTTTTCTTTGTATTCACACTGTGTGTTCACACTTTGTGTTCACACTAGAGATATTTTCTTATTGTCACCTCCCCCTCTCCTACACTCACCCCCCCACCTCTATATATATGTGGCCGGCCCCCTCCCCATTCACTCACTCTCACTTTGTAGAAAAAGATTATGATAGTTTTCGGTGTATGGAATTTCACAGCTCATTTCATTCCATCACCCGATTCCCACGGCAACTTCATTAACCGTTCGTCCATGGATTTGGACGAAGCGAGACAAAGTATTCCACTCATTCTCTACATCAATCTTAGTCATCTCTTTTAGCAAACTTGACGACCGAGTTGCCTCAAGTCAGAGGCGGGAGCCCGTTTAAAGAATCCTCGACGTGGTGCCACCTGGACGAGCAGATCGGAGATCGAAGAGATCGGAGCAGCCGCAACAGAGCGTGGGATGATGGTTAAAGAACGAAGGACTCGGATCGTTCGGTATAACCTTTCTACTCTCTTTACAGTTTGTTAGTTTAGCAATAATGGCAGATCCGGGTGAAAGTATACGATAGCGCCAGTTAAGAAGTTTTTATTCTGCATTTGGCGTCTGTAGATGGCCGGGGCGCTACCGTAGACTTACAGTGGTATCAGAGACTCACCATTTTGCTTTACTAACTTGTGCTAACGCGTTTAAAATATCGATCGAACCGGATATCGAAAAACACAATTTTCAAGCTTCACAGTTTCTGTCGATTTTAAATGGGTTCCTAAAATTATTCTACATATCACAGAAAGTTGTGCAGGGTTTTCTAAGAATACTGTAAAAATTTGGGCACATGATACGACCAAACCGCTGCGGAATCGCGGTCAAACCTAGGGTTTGACCGCGCATCCGCGGCCATTTGGTGTGATCATGCCCCCAAATTTGCACAGTGTATTCTTCTCTGGAAATTGGGGTTTTTGGTATATATCTTTTGGGCCTAGATTTTTTTACTGTTCACCAGTTGTTCGTGGGGCCCACTTCGTGATATTCAGTCGATCGAAATTTAAACATGTTAGTTTACAGTGCTTACATTATATCTCCGACCGGGAATGTCATTTGATCGGTAAACCGCGTCTGATTGCTATAGTTCTTTTAGACAGGTTTGCGAACATGACATTCGCGTTGATGTTCTGTGTTGTGCTATGATGTTGCGGATTTATCGTGGTGGATAGCAGTATGCAATGGTAGTGCAGTTTGGATTTATTTGTACATTTGATATTGCGGGGCGAGCGTCCAACATGTGGACTGCCGTCACTGCATGTTGTATAATATTCTTTTGGGGCACGACCAGGTTGCGGTCGATGTACCTGTTGTACTATTTTTCATTACTGTACTAGGTTTTGCCCCGCGATGGAGTGCACGGATAGCCGGGTTCTGGGGGGCAGCGGGTCCGCATCTCATGGCTTTGAGAGGCAGAGGGGCCCCACTCTAGAATTGGCAGACTATTCACCGCACTCATAGGGGGTACAGGTTGACCCAAGGAGGGGTGCCCAAGATTACCGGATTCCGTGAAGTGCTGGGTGGTCCATTCACTTTGCTGTAGGGGGCTGCCTCGCTTCAGGTTTTGGCGGGTAACTTGCCGCACCCGTAGGGGTCTAGGTTTCATTGCACAGGCTGTCCACACGACAGGGGAACGTCGGGTTTCAGCAGCGGCTCTGTGAAACCCGGGGATCCCAGATTATCTGTATTGTTCTGTGATGCTTATTACTTTTCTGTAATGTTGCATATTATCACGCCTGGAGCGATTATTGTATATTGGTTTATATACTATTAGATGTTGTATATGTTTTACACCCGCGCTAGTCCAGTCCCCGCTCTGTCGTTAGTTAAGTAACCTAACGGGTGATGACGGGACCCAGTGACAAATGCGGATGGCATATACGTACATTTTATTTTCATTATTTTCTGGTGTGATTGATTGATAGGACTGTGTTGATTCTGATCAATGCAAAGGAAAACAAACCTGTTTGCAGTTGTTGGAACAAATTTAAAAAGGTGTTATTACAAAGACGTTTCTTTTTTTTTTGCATAGCGGTATTCAGTGGAATATCCTGCACCTCATTCGACGGGGCAAGGGCCGATATCCCTTCACCGGGACTGACCCCTTAGGCAGAAGTTTGCGTCAGGGTAATAACTTCACTATAGTCGATTACAAGTTGCTTTGCACCGCGGTATTCAGTGGAATATCCTGCACCTCATTCCACAAGGAAAGAGCCGAGATCCCTTCATCGGGAGTGACCTCTTTAGCAAAAGGTTTTCGCCGCTATATTTTAAAAAGCTATCAGGTTCCTTCAGCGATATCAAGTTCACTACGTTAAAGGTTTTTTGCCAAAAACCAGCCGTAACCCTCCGTCACTTCTTTTAGGTATTCAGTAGTATTCAAGCTATGCATTTTAGCCAAAGTTAAGGTATAGTGTTTGGTAGCTGCTGGGTATTCATTTGTTGCATAGATAGATGAGTTGGTTTGGGACAGTCGTTCTGCCATTTGGCCAAAGCCGGGGGCATGTGCGGGTGGGTTCAAATTGACAAGATAGTGACGGGTAGAACTTGGCATGTGACTTATGATATTTTGACCAAAGCCAAGGTTATAAGAGCATGGGGCAAAAATCATATCGGGAGTTTCTAAAGAAACTGAAACTTGCCAAGTATGCGCATACCTTCTGGAGTGTGATAACATGAGTGGATTCCGTCACGTTATCATGCGATGAGAGTTGGATCCCGATTCCCACTGATGAGTTGGTTTACTCTTCGGGTGATCCCGATTGATTCTTCTTTCAGGTTTGGAGGAGAATTTGACAGGACAGTGGGAGGTTTCCGGATTAGATAAAGTGATAACCATTCTGATCTAGGTTAGAGTGCACGCAGAGTGTTTCTTTTCTCTCTCTCTTTGGCAGCGACCTTTGACCGACCTTAGACTATGACTCAGTGACCAAGTTGACCGAACCTTCTTAAAATATTGGCTTTAGGATTGTCTGAGTTGCATAAGTCATTGCCACTCCTTCTTTTACCCTTTGCATTTCTCAGAACACCCCGTATTACTACGGACATCCACTTCCATTGGATAGATCCATCGTATGGTTATATACGAACTCGAAGGGACTTCTTCGAGGATGGATCAAGATTCAGAAGAAATAGAATTGGTTTATTCGGTTGTCTTTTATTATCACCTTCTCTCAGGTTGCGAGGGCTCCTTGGTTTAGGAGAGTACACCTATTACGCTTATTGGATAGTCTTATTCCAAACCATAGGCAGGTGCCGAAAGATAGGGAATGAAGAAAACCAATTAGCCTAAGTAGGGTGTGCAGAAGGTAATATGTAAAGAAAAAATAAAGGGATTAGAAAGAGGGCAAAGTAAATTGCGACTATTATCATTCACGACCAAACCACGTACTTCATCGCCACTCCTATTTCACCTTTAAAAGAATAAGGTATTATTCAGTTGTCTTTTATCATCACCTTCTCTCAAGATGCGAGCACTCCTTAGTTTAGGAGGGTACACCTATTATGCTTACTGGATAGTCTTCTTCCAAACCATAGGCTGGTGCCGAACGGTAGGGAAGGAAGAAAACCATTTAGCCTAACGATGGTGTACAGAAGGTAATGACTAAAGACAAACAAAGGGATTTGGAGAGATGGCAAAGAAATATACAGTTATAGTCATGAATTGGATTATGGAAGAGGCGTTGCTATGAATACCAGGATACCCCTACGAAACATTTTCATATTTCAGTGCATTGTTAAAGGAAAACTGTTTTCCCGATTAGATACTTACTCCAAGGGTATGTATTTACCAGGTTTCATTCTCATATTTGTATGGTTTTACAGATGATGAGTGGGAGTAAGATATTGGGAATTAGGTGATCATCCTCATTATATCGGAATTCGTTGTAATTGGTGATATTTGAGGAAATCGCCAGGGTACAGTTTCCAACCTACGACGCACAGGTTTTGAGTTATTCAACTCAGCGGACTTATACAGAGTATTGTATGTTGTCCAAATGTCCATCAGGACAAAGGAGTAGGTCTTCGTACTATGTTCTGTTTACTTATAACTTCTCTAGTTTTTAGACAAGTGTTTCGTAGAAATACAAGGTCTAAGTTTTAAGAAGTTATGGGTATAAGAATAAAGTAGAGAACCAGGTGTCACAAGTATCGGGATTCTTCAAAGAGATCGAAGATGTAGATTCTTGTGATTGGTATTCAGATGATAGTAATGGTTTTGAGAAACTTGTTTCTCTTTCAGGATTACTCATAATTGGATGGATTCCTAAGTTGAGTAATGCTGATTAGCCTCTTTCCATTAAGTTGATATGCACTGGAGACAACTGCATGATTTGAATCTGGTTCTAATTAAATAATGTGCCAAAGTTTCTATATTGGATATAGAATAGTTCGTACCTTAAAAGATGTTAAGGTACGGGGAGTTGTCCAGCTTATGCTTAAAACCAGACTCTGGACAACTCAGGGCACGTTTCTGTAATGGCTGTTTGTGGGTTGACCCTGGCTATGACGAGGGTTGATATTCTACCATTTGGAAGATCAATAGTGATATTGTTCTTGACTCGCCACAGTTTTAGTAAAATGGATCTTTTTCAGAAAACAGTAGTGGGGATATGGTAGAACTGGAAGTGATTCTAGAACCGCGAACGATTACGGAAAATTTAATAGGACCTATATATTCAATCAGGTTTGACATTCCATTAGCCACTCCACAGATATGGTGGGTAACCTCAGACACCCGAGAGGTACTCCGGTAGCCTCAAGGACGGTGACAGGGAGGTTCTTGTTTACCCAGACTTGACACTACTGTTGTTCCAGGCTATGAGACCCGGTAGGAGGGTTGTCGTAGTCAGTGGGAGCATCGGAAGCATAGTAGGCAAGATGCTTATGTCTATTTATAGACTTGAGCAGTTATAGCGGAGATAGATCATCTAGTTTTGATGTGACAGTCATGGGTTTGACTTCAATCAGAATAGGGGATGGATCTGTTAAGAAGGTAGTAGGGTGTGATGTCATGGTATTTGGATGACATACACAGAGTAGGAAGTAAAATTCCTATACTACGATCGGTTGTACTGTGGTCGTCACACAGTTGTTTCTCCAGGCAGGATATGGATATAATATTTGACATTCTGGTTTCTAGATCTATGGTTTTTAGATCTGGATTTGGGTAGTTTCCCAATGTGGGTACTTTGACAGTATTCTAATGGTTTTTAGAATAAATGACTCCTGGCATAGTGGTGTACCTGCAGGTGATGGAGTCACCCTCTCTAAAGGTGTCTTATAGACTAAAGGGGAGAGGAATGGGCATGATTGGCAGATCACTTGCTTAGGCAATTGAGTCAATCATGAGATGTCAAGTATCACACCAGATATTGTTTTTGCACTAGATGCAATAAGTTTGTATTAATCCAATCCTGGAGAAACATAAGGAAGCAGTTTTAGAACATAAGTACATGTTCTACGGATTTGATGACGGCAGCCTCCTTCGGGAGACGGTTATCATTCCAGGCTTCAAAGGTGACATAGTTGACAGAGTGATTGTCAGAGTTATAGTTTTTCCTCTGACGAGGGACAGTATTATGGACAGGTGGTCCAAGAAGATACTGTGGGAGGCTTGGTGCTCGATACTGATTAGGTTCAGTGATCGATACGGTCTAAGAAGTTTAGATTTAGAGTTCATTTATGAACCAGGTCCCATCAGATATCCAGACATATTCTAAGACAGGTATTACTCAATTCGGGAGATGGCTTTCTCCGCGAACTTGAGATTTAGAGAGATATAGAAAGAAACTTCTAGGCGGATCCACTCACTGAAGCTATTTCTCGAACACAATAGTTTTACAAACGGGCTTTGTGAAACTGATTAGTAGAGGAGTTGGATGTTCGGTTTCACACGGGCTGTGAGTAGTCGACATCGCAATAATTAGCCTTAAGTGCAAGTGAGAGATTGTTGGAGATAGTGCCCTCAGAGTCAATTATTGGATCGCTGGTACGTGATTGCAATGATTGCGGAGGACCTATACCGGTAGGACAGTCTTACTCGAGATGATAGTATGTTGTCTGGTTTGCCTTTATCAGTCATGTACATGTTCAGGTGACTGATTACATGTTACACTTTGATAGAGCCCTTAGGATCTTGCTTTACTACCAACAGTATGATGGCGATCATATACGTGAGAGTTTCGAGACAGGGCATCGATACTCCGGAGTAGACTAGTGTATACAGTCGAGACCCTGACGAGGGACGGTGGCCGGTCTCACAAGCCACTGGTGTCAGTTGGATCACCTAAGATGTATACAGGTGCTCATTAGGTTATGAGTACACCGGACAGGACTCGCCGGGAATCTGCTAGTTGGTATTATGCATATCGTCAGATAGCAGTTCCCTGGTGACATGTGTACAGGTTAGTTCATCGACCTGAGGTCGTCATTTGTCTCGTGTGAGTTCCCACTGTGCTTTGATTTCTACCCTACCACGGCTCAAAGGAGTCGTGCAAACAGGTAGTTTTTGGGTACAGTCCCGAACCATATGGAGGCACGTGAGCGGATCGGCAGGGGATTCGTCTCTCCCGGTATTGGGGGCGAGATCGTGCTGTGTCTAGGAGAGCCATTATACAAAGCCCACGGCCGTGGCAGGAGATTTACTGGTAGGTACTCCAGTAGTATCTCAGGGTGTTATTGGGCTACACTCCGACACGACTTATACTGCTATTGGGGGTCTGACGTTGCTAGCCCCCTAGGCAGATATGCGATACTCATAGACAAACGGACCGGACTGTATCTACATGGTCACTGTTAGGCTCGGTAGGGTTTCCGGATGAGTTCGCTCATCGGCCTCCCTTGAGGTCAGTCCATGGGCAGCCGTTGCGCATAGCTAGTGCCGCTGACGGTTTGTGGTTAAACCCACTGCCAGGGTACTGACGAGTCATTAGAGTCCCCCACAAACAGTTTCCCAAGTTCGGGCGAAACGTTATAGAGGCCGTATGGTTTTATGGCAGAGTTCGGAAAATGCACGTGCGTTTACGCACGTGTCATTTTTCGGGCAGATAATACTAGTCGGCTTTGGTTTAAGCCGGATCCGAGTATTATATTGAGTAGATATAATATTTTTGTCTCAGTTGCATTTGTATTCGGTTGTAATACAAATGCGGGTATATTTATACAGTTACGGGGTTATCCTGAAAGTCGTTTCGGGATCACTTTTGGAAGTTGCCAGTTTCCAGTTTTCTATCAGCCGTCTTTTAACATTCGGTTAAAGACGGATTTATCTTTTCTTTGGAAGAGTGTGGATGCTTCTGGAAGGTTCTAGAAGAGGTGACTAGGTTGAATGGTGTTGAGTTTTCATTGGTTGCTTTCTTTGTGTTCACACTGTGTGTTCACACTTTGTGTTCACACTAGAGATATTTTCTTATTGTCACCTCCCCCTCTCCTACACTCACCCCCCCACCTCTATATATATGTGGCCGGCCCCCTCCCCACTCACTCACTCTCACTTTGTAGAAAAAGATTATGTTAGTTTTCGGTGTATGGAATTTCACAGCTCATTTCATTCCATCACCCAATTCCCGCGGCAACTTCATTAACCGTTCGTCCATGGATTTGGACGAAGCGAGACAAAGTATTCCACTCATTCTCTACATCAATCTTGGTCGTCTCTTTTAGCAAACTTGACGACCGAGTTGCCTCAAGTCAGAGGCGGGAGCCCGTTTAAAGAATCGTCGACGTGGTGCCACCTGGACGAGCAGATCGGAGATCGAAGAGATCGGAGCAGCCGCAACAGAGCGTGGGATGATGGTTAAAGAACGAAGGACTCGGATCGTTCGGTATAACGTTTCTACTCTCTTTACAGTTTGCTAGTTTAGCAATAATGGCAGATCCGGGTGAAAGTATACGATAGCGCCAGTTAAAAAGTTTTTGTTCCATATTTGGCGTCTGTAGACGGCCGGGGCGCTACCGTAGACTTACACAAAGCACGAGAGCGCCAGCGCCAAGAGTCAAAGACTCTGAGGCAGCGCCTCACGTGCAAAACACGAGAGCGCCAGCGCTAGAACTAAATGTTCTCCACCATTGGATCAAAAATCCAACGAAGATGACAAATCATCAAATTACAGAATTAAAATTTGTCTAGGAAATACTCCTCAAATCTTTCTAAATAAGAAAGATCGTTCTCTGTAAATCAGAGCACCATTGGATCAAAGATCCAATGGTGATTAAAAATCACTAAGATACATAATAAGTTCTGTATGGGAAAATATTTTTCCAATCTTGTTAATAACAAGAAAAATGTCTTTTGTAAAACAGAAACCCTTGGATCAAAGATCCAATGGTGGGAAACATCCCCAAATTAATCAGAGATCTCTCAATGAGAGATTTTCTTAACTGATTCAACAAATCAGCTCCCTATATAAAGGACCCAAGACTTCAAGTCATAAACAGAGAAGAACCCCCCCCCCCCTAAACTTCAAGTTCTGAAGAAACTTCAAAGACAAGAGCAAGCTCTAAGAAGAAGAACCTTCTTCATGGTAAATAAAAAGAAGAGAGATCATGAAATCTCCTCCATATTTGAGAGTTTAACTCTCACATCAAAAGAACTTAGTTCTTAGATCTACGAGACAAAGTCTCACTTCATAAAAAGAAGAACCTAGTTCTTAGATCCATGAGACAAAGTCTCTCTTCATAAAAAGAAGAACTTAGTTCTTCGGTCTATGAGACAAAGTCTCTCAGAAAGAAAAACAAAAGAGATCATAGTATCTCCTCATAAAGAAGAACTCAGTTCTTAAATCCATGAGACAAAGTCTCTTATAAACGAGAATTTAATTCTCAGAGCACAGAACAAACCAGAACTGCCAAAGAAGCGCTTCAGCGCTCCAAGTCTGGCGCTCAGCACCAAGCGCTCCACGTGCTCCTCACGTGGGCGCTGTTTTTATAAGGAGCGCTTTGTGATCAGTTGAAAATAGTGCATTCTCAACACGCTAATTTCCCTACTCTTATCATTCATATATAGGTGTTTATTGTAATTATAACACAGATTACAATTTCGTATGGAAAATAACAAATAACCTGTGTTATAGTTATAATCGACATTCTAAAGGGAAATTACGTGTTTATTACTAATTGCATTGATCTGTATATATCAATCCTTGTCTCGAGAGAGTGTGCAGGAAATTCTCCAGGTAAAAGAGCCGGAATCATAAAAGTGCTGATAAAAATACACCAAGTCCAAGACTTGTGATCTGGCAGTAAACAAGAAAGTATAAAAATATTCCAAACATCAGGAAATATCCCTAAAGCCATCACAAAGCAGCACAGGAGAAATGATGCAGCAAACCCATCAAACGGTCGATGATCCGCGGCCGAGTCAGGCCGATCCGCGGCGGATCCGCGGCCGAGTTGACTCATTGACGGTGAGAAATTTTCGCATAAGACTCCTTTCAACGGCCAAGCTTCTCCAATACGCTTCGAATTGTGTAGATTTCTCCAGAAGCTTCCCTTCCAACGGCAAGTCTTCTCTTGTAAGCTAAATAACTAACTCAATCTAGAAGTTTCTTCTCAACTACCAAGCTTACAAGGGAAGCTATACCTAGCTTCTAGGGGAAGCCAAAAGAAAAGACTATAAAAAGGCATCCAAGGCTTCATTGAAGAGGTTGTTCGGTTATTGAATATTAAGCCAAATTTCCACAAGTTGAGTGACACAACCTGCATTTCAAAACCCTAGCCCCAAATCCATCTCAAAAAGCCAATTCAAGATTCATCGAGTTCCAAATCGAGCAAGCATCCACGAGCCTTTTGAAGCAACGCCGACCTTCATCCGAGCAAGAGATCCACGACGATCCGCGACTCAAGAAGACGATGCGAAGCTAGTTCGATGATTTTTGTTCCTCCTCAATTCTTGTAGTTTTTTAGTGTACTGTAACGAAACATCGAATAATAAAATGTGACAATGTTGATTCTTACTTTCTATTCATTCTCGCATTATGATATTCTTCATTCTTGATTGTTTTATGATGATGCGTGAGTAAAACTCCGCTTGCTTCGAAATCGAAAGAATAGATAGATGATGTTGATGAATTCTTGAATGATTCTTAAGTCTTATGAGTTTTGTAAACCCTAGGAAATTGAATCAACGATGACCTAGTTTTGAACGAGATGCTTTCTTGAATGTTTTCGCTCTAAATTAGAGATCAACAATCGATGATTGAATTTCCTAGAGGCTAGAATTTGAATGCTGATTAACGAAAGGACAAGGGATGAGGATGAAGAAACCCTAGTTTCTTCAATAGATCCCTAAACCTCGTTGATTGTCATCGATCTAGCAACAAATCTTCAATAGATAAGAATTTGTAATTAAAATCATCAATCATCACTATCGATTCAATTGATTCCGACAAGCCTTTCTTCAAATCTTGATAACTCAAACAATTTGGATATTTTCTTGATTTTTACCATTTCTTGAATTTAGACCTAATTGATGATTCTTGAAACTAAGCTTCAAAATTTTCTTTTATACTTTAATTTCCAACGCAACTAAAACAAGGTCGATCAAATCACACTTTTCCTGTGGACGATCCGTATTCATTAACGCGCTACACCGACACCGTTAATTGATTGCGGTACAAATATTTTTGATTGTGATTACTTTTCATTCTATCACAACTTAAACGATCAATCAAATGGCGCCGTTGCCGGGGATAGTGTGCTAATTTGTTCGTTTTTGTAATTTGTTGGAAAATTTATTATTCCATCAGTTTTTAGATCAAAATTCGTAACAAGCGCTTAACGATTTATTGTGATTTGTTGCAAAGAGATCTGGAATCTGTGGACCGAGAGAATTTTTTTTCAGAGCATCACATAAAGTCCAGAGAGTCAACAGGAACAGTTCTTGAAATTTTTGTGTAGGGATCTCAGCAGAAGACCGCGCATCCGCGGCCAATTGTTGCATATCGTGGCGGTTCCGCGGCGGTATTAGGGCTTCAGTGTACAAAAAGTTTTAGGTGAATTTCTGACTTTCTTATCTCTTCCCTCATCTGCTCCATTAACCAATTTCTGCAGGTTTCTTTGCAAAAATTCACAGCGCCGCAAAAAGAAAAATTGTTGCATGTTTAATCTTGGTTGTTTGCATTTCTAACACGGAAATTAAGGGGCACGACCAAAAATTCAGATTAGGTCGGGATTTCATTACCCGTCTTAAGCCATAAAAATCACAAACTTGCATCCGCATCACCCTCGTTAACTAAAAAATATCTAGACAAGACTCTAAGGACTGTCGCGCTCACTTAAGACAGAAGGAGGTCGTGGGTAATCTACTGTTTATCCGCGTTTCTTTTGTGGTGTCTAGGCAAGTGTGTCTAAGGTAAGTGGTTACTTAATTAGGCCCACTACTTACGTAGTGGAGAACCTCCCACTTACTTGGCACTTACCTAGCCACAGAAGGGGCAAAGAGGCAGTAGAGAATCTATCTTGCGACTTGTCTTCTGGAAGTCTAGGAGCGGTCTAGAGACTTGACCTAGGTGACCACTAGATTTAGGGTTGCTTGTGCATTGTTTGTGTGATTTTTCAAAAATCCTTATTTTTCAAACCAAACACCAATCTCATCTTTTCCTTAATTATCACTTAACGCTTCCACTTGTGCTAAACCATTTAGTGCATGCTCGGCTGGACACGGGATTCTAGTGCCCGACTTGTCCGCGTTCCTCCTATCGACTCCGAAGTCGGTAATTCTACGTCTACTTTTTCTACACCCCCTACCACACCCACTTCGATGGACGGTTCTCCATCAAACTTCTTTAACACTACTCTGCCACCGTCCGCAGGTGCGCAGAATCTGCCCCGCATCTCTCTCCAAGAGAGATGCTATCCTATGCGAGGTCCTCTTTCGACCTGTCTCACCATTCCACCAGCCAATGGGGACAATTTTGAAATAAAACCCCAATACATCAATTTTTACCCAAATATCATGGTCTCGAGTCTGAAGACGCATATGTCTTTATTACCAAATTTGAAAATGTATGCGCAATGATAGGTACTTCACAGCTTTCTGTGGATGCTATGAGATTACGTCTTCTCCCATTTACCTTGTGCGATATAGCCGAGAAGTGGCTTTATAACACAGCCGCACATTCCATTTCTAACTGGGGAGAATTCGTAACAGCATTTCTTAAGAAATTCTACCCGAATCATAAAACAGCTCGAGTTCGTAGCGAAATAAATCAATTTACCCAGCTTCCAAATGAACCATTCTCGAAGTGTTTTGAACGCTTTAAGGATCTGTTGGTTCAATGTCCACATCATGGAATCCCTAGATAGGATCTGTGCAGAATCATATATGAGGGCATTAATCCTACCACTAAACAGAACCTTGAATCCATGTGTCAAGGTACCTTCATGACTAAAGATGATGGTGAAGCCTGGAGATTTCTAGAAGATTTCACTGAAAAAATTTTACAGTGGGAGAATGTAAACCAGTCATCGTCTAGTGGTGACATTCACCAAATTGATGTTTCCATAGGAGTTAGAGCTGAAATGGCAGCAATGCAAAAGAAACTCGAAGCTATGGAACATAAATTTTTAGCAGCCTCCCTAAATCAAATGTCACTCTCCAAAACTGTATGTGGATGCCGTTCTGATCCATCACATCTTACGGAAGAATGTCCTTTAAATTCTCCGTTTTAAGGTCAAGAGCATACCAATCCTACTTTCCAACACAGACCTAGAAATAATCCGTATTCTTCTACTTATAATCAGGGTTGGAGGAATCACCCTAACTTTGCTTGGAACCAACAACAAAATCAAAACACGGTTCCAAATCAAAATAATTTTCAAAGAGGTCCTCCACCACAACAGCAGCCACTTCAACTGACTCGGCACCCCTATCAATCACCAAACTTTCAAAATCCGGTCAACACTTCTGCACCGTCTAGTTCTTTGAAATTGACCAGTACTGATAACTGCTCTGCACTTGGACAAACCATGAATTTGCTTTTGACAAATTTCATGCAAGTTTCGGCTGGGTTGAAGTCTTCCGTCGATGACATAAAGAAAAACTCTGCGTCCTCAAGCGAGAGTATTAAATCAATGGAAGCTCAAATTGCCCAATTAAAATCCGAAATGAGTGCTAGAGAAAAAGGGAAACTTCCGTCTCAACCCCTACTGAATCCTGGGCATTCACAACACTACAATGTGAATGCCATCACAACGTTGAGATCAGGAAGAGTGCTGAACAATCACGTTGGGGAAGAGATTGATAATCATGAAAAATTAATCAATAACACCCCGGCTGAGACTTTTCCTTCCACACACACTTCTACTTCTATACCTACTTTATCTACCCCACTACCTTCTTGCGAGCCTATTCTTCGTTTTCCTCAAGGCTCGACACCTCAGCATACCCCTTCTACTCCACCAAAGACGATCCCCACTTCTATTCTGGGATCAGTTCCACACACTCCACCTTCTCCAATGTTGGACCCAGCTATGATTGTTAAACCTCCTTATCCGAATCGGTTAAGGGGAAACAAATCGAGTCCACATATGGAGAAGATTATGGAAATGTTCAAACAGGTTAATATCAACATCTCTCTTCTAGATGCTATTCAACAAGTCCCCGCTTATGCGAAAATTCTTAAAGACTTGTGCACTAGGAAGAGGAAGACTCAAGTGCCTAAAATGGTCTTCATGACTAATAATGTTAGCACTGCTTTTACCCCACAGTTACCAAAGAAACGTAAGGACCCAGGATGTCCTACGATATCGATTTCTATTGGGGGTAAAACCATTAACCGTGCTTTACTTGACCTGGGTGCAAGTGTTAACCTGCTTCCATACTCTGTTTACGAGCAGTTAGGGATTGGAGAGTTGAAACCAGCTCACTGCACTCTCCAAATGGCAGACCGATCAATCACCAAACCCAGGGGTGAACTAGAGGATGTGTTGATAAAAGTCGGGGAATTCATATTCCCTGTGGACTTTATTGTTTTAGATACACAGCCTGTAGCGAATCCACAGAACCAAATTCCGGTGATTTTGGGTCGACCATTCCTTGCCACTTCCAATGCTGTTATTAATTGTCGAAAGGGTTCAATGAACTTATCTTTCGGAAAAATGACAATTGAACTGAACATCTATAAGATTGGAAGTCAGCCATCTAAACCCTCTGCTCATATACTTGATGTCTGTTCTGTCCACGAGATTGCTCCCGAAAGTTGCGAAGTTGATGAACTTTGCTTTGAAGATCTTGACGACACTAGCACATCAATGTTTGATCTATCACATCTTAGTGAGGACACAATTTCCACGCTTGAGTCTGAAACTCTTGACTCTTCGCCTTCTAAGTCTGTATCCTATGCAGGCTATGAACTTCTCCTTGACTCCGAATATCATTCGATGACCCCACCTTCTATAGTTTCTCCGCCCGCATTAGATCTCAAACTTTTACCATCTCACCTTAAATATGCATATTTAAGTGAGAATGAGTCTTTACCTGTTATCATATCGGCTTCTCTAGCCTCAGAGCAAGAGAATGCACTTTTAACGGTATTGAGATCTAATAGGCAGGCGTTTGGTTGGACTATGGCGGACATCAAAGGGATTAGTCCCTTAATTGTTGAACATCATATACATCTGATGGATAAAGCCAAGCCAACACGAGAACCACAGAGACGGTTGAACCCCGTCATGAAGGATGCGGTGAAGAAATAGATCGTCAAATGCCTTGACAATGATATCATTTACCCAATCTCCGATAGCCAATGGGTAAGTCCAATTCATGTCGTCCCTAAGAAATCTGGCATTACGGTCATAACAAATGAGGCAAATGAGTTAATCCGGACACGCACTCAAACTGGGTGGCGTGTATGTATCGATTATAGAAAACTCAATGCAGCAAAGAGGAAAGACCACTTTCCTCTACCTTTTATTGACCAAATGCTAGAATGCTTAGCTGGACGAGATTATTACTGCTTCATGGACGGATACCCTGCCTATAACCAGGTCCCTATTGCCAAAAAGGATCAAGACAAGACCACATTTACTTGTCCTTTTGGTACTTTTGCTTATAGACGCATGCCCTTTGGGTTATGCAATGCTCCCACTACATTTCAGCGATGTATGATGGGGATATTCTCGGACATGGTCGAGAATTTTCTGGAGATTTTCATGGACGATTTCTCGATATTTGGAGATTCTTTTGCTGACTGCCTATCACATCTTGACGCGGTTCTTACTTGTTGTAAAGAGAAGAACTTAATCTTGAATTGGGAAAAATGCCATTTCATGGTCCAAGAGAGAATTGTGCTTGGACATGTTATTTCACGAAAAGGCATTGAGGTTGACAAAGCTAAAATAGATGTCATTCAAAATCTTCCTCATCCCAAATGCGTCAAGGATATATGATCTTTTCTTGGCCATGCAGGTTTTTACAGGAAATTCATTAAGGATTTTAGCAAAATTGCTAGACCTTTAACTCTTCTCTTGGCCAAGGACACAACCTTTCACTTTGACTCGGATTGTGAGGCAGCATTTGACTCACTTAAACACTCTCTCACTACAGCCCCCGTTTTATCATCTCCAGATTGGAACCACCCTTTTGAGCTTATGTGTGATGCATCAGATTTTGCGGTTGGTGCAATCTTAGGACAGCACATTGAAAAGATGCCACACGTGATCTATTATGCAAGTAAGACCCAGAATGATGCTAAAATTAACTATACAACTACCGAAAAAGAACTTTTGGCAGTTGTATTTGCATTAGAAAAATTCAGGCCTTACTTGATTGGCTCACCAATCGTTGTGTACACTGACCACTCTACTTTGAAACATCTTTTGGCGAAGAAGGATGCTAAAGGTAGGCTAATACGTTAGATCCTTCTATTACAAGAATTTGATCTTGTTATTAAAGATAAGAAAGGATGTGAAAACGTTGTAGCCGACCACCTTTCGCACATCTCTTCTTCACCTGTGACCCTGCCAATCAATGATTCTTTTCCAGACGAACAACTCTTGAAAGTATCCACTGAACCTTGGTTCGGGGATATTGTGAATTATCTTGCTACGGGACTTATTCCCTGTGAATGGTCGAAACAGGACAAATATCGATTTCTATCCCAAGTAAAATATTTTTACTGGGATGAATCGTATCTGTTTAAGTATTGTCCTGACCAGATCATTCGCAGGTGTGTCCCCAATGATGAATTCAAGAGTGTTCTATCTTTTTGTCATGATCAGGCATGTGGGGGTCATTTCGGTTCTCGAAAGACGGCGGAGAAGGTTATGCAATGCGGTTTTTATTGGCCGACTTTGTTCAAGGACTCATTTGATCATTGCAAACCCTGTGCACAGTGTCAACACACGGGTAGGATTTCCTGGATAAATGAGATGCCACTTCAACCCATTTTGGTGGTTGAAATTTTCGACGTTTGGGGTATAGACTTTATGGGTCCCTTTCCCAACTCTTTCAGGAAGCTGTACATATTGCTTGCGGTTAATTACGTCTCGAAATAGGTCGAAGCTATTCATTGTCACACTAATGACAAAAAGGTTGTCATTAAGTTCTTAAAAGAAAACATATTTTCGCGATTTGGACACCCACGCGCTATCATTAGTGATAACGGGACGCATTTCTGCAATCGGTCTTTCGAGACTTTGATGCGGAAATATGCAATCAACCACAAACTTTCTACACCCTATCATCCCCAAACGAGCGGGCAAGCTGAGATTTCAAACAGACAAATCAAACAAATTTTGGAGAAAACAGTTTCTAGAAATCGAAAAGATTGGTCAACCAAATTGACGGATGCTCTTTGGGCATTCCGTACTGCATATAAAACCGATCTAGGTATGTCTCCATACAGACTAGTGTTTGGAAAGGCTTGTCACCTTCCGGTCGAGATTGAGCACAAAGCAATGTGGGCCATTAAAGAACTTAACTTTGACTTAAATCAAGCCTGCAACTTTCGAAAGCTGCAATTAAACGAGCTAAGCGAACTCCGTGATGAAGCTTATGATAATGCTGTAATTGTAAAGAATCGGACTAAGGTATTTCACGATAAAAACATTTTGAGAAAAACTTTTATATCAGGTCAACAAGTCCTTTATGATTCACGACTCCATCTTCATGCGGGTAAGCTAAAATCTCGGTGGAAAGAACCTTTTGTTGTGCGGTATGTATACCCGCACGGGGCAGTCGAGGTAGAAAATATTGAAAACGGTAGGATTTTCAAAGTAAATGGACATAAACTAAAACCGTATTTTTCACTGACCCCTCGGAGGAGCTCCTGTTTTTACAGGAGTCGCTTTATAATGACTAATTTTCCTCTACCTCACCTCCATGACTTAGTAATTTTGTCACATCTTTAGAATGGAGGCGAGTCAATTTGTAAATAAATTTTAGAAAAATAAAATATATATATATATATATATATATATATATATATATATATATATATTTATAACAAAATCATAAAAAGATTTTGTACATGAATAAGAAATAAGTTTGGGGGAGATTTTCCACAATCATATTTCATGTCCCATGTAACAAATTTTTGCCTCTCAAGTTCACAGGTTTTTGAGCTTTAACAGATAGCAACAGTGAGGACACTGTTGAAAACAAGTTTAGGGGAGGTTTGTGCTTATTTGCGCATCATTTGCATCATACTTTGCATAAGCACAAAACTTTTAAAAACATATAAAAATTTTAAAATTTTAAAAGATAAAAATATTTAATATTTAATTTTATAATAAAAGATTAGATAGTGAAAAATTTACATCCAAAAGATTGGAAAAATTTAAGAAAACCAAAAAAGTTAGAAGTTTTCTTAAATGAAACTAGTAATAAGTAGTTATGAGCCGTTGTCCCAAGGATTAGTAAGATGAAAGAAGTCACTAATCTGAGGATAAAAAAAAGTCTGAAAAATAGTTTATATTCTGGAAGCCAAATATTTGAATGTTGATACCCTGCTATACGCACTTACACACGTCTTGAAACTCGGGATAGTAGAGAATACCTTGAAATGCTCTTGTCTAAAAGCCAAAGTATGAAGGAAATAATAAATAAAGCATAAAAAATAAAATGGTGTAGAAAAATGAACACTGGTTTTGTTATCACCAAGGCAGCAATAAAAAATTATAGCGAGGGTGCTTCATCACCTAGTGCCTTAGACCAACTGGTTTGGGAGTCACTGCTAAGCCTTAGGGGTGCAAGACAAGAAAAATACTAAATACACCGTATAAGAGATCACATGAGTAATCGGTCGGTTAGTACCTCAAGAAGTATTAACGGTCGCATGAAAAATGTGTGAGCAAATCCATCTAAATATTCAATTAAAAAGTACTGATGCAGATGGACAAGAGTATGATAGCTTGAATTGAATTTTCCGAGTGTAGGGACGTCCTTTACACATACGTAGGGTTATATGATCAATGTTTGGAAAAAATATAGGAATGAAGAATAAAGACGATATTTTATTGAGGGGTGATGTGATTTCTAATATTTTTTCATGACTATTAAGATAGGGCTCATGGCAACCGAAAAGCTAGTATTAGTTGGAAACTCTAATTTTCAAAGTCTTTCTTTTATAATTCTTATCTTTAAATGTAAATTTCACGGTCTTCCTTTTATTATGGGATTTTGTGGATGCAATCCGCTGAAAACCCTCAGGAGACAACACTCCTCCTACTAGGGACACCTAGAGGTTTAAAGGCTTGTTGTACATGCTCAGTGCAATCGTGTTGCCTACGAAAGTGTGCTAGTTAGTTTTTCTCTTTCTTTATTTTCTCCTTCTTTTTAAATAAAGATGTTTACTCGAGACGACCAAAATTAAGTTTGGGGGAATTTGATCAGTCGAAAATAGTGCGTTCTCAACACGCTGATTTCCCTACTCTTATCATTTATATATAGGTGTTTATTGTAATTATAACACAGATTACGATTTCATATGGAAAATAACAAATAACCCGTGTTATAGTTATAATCGACATTCTAAAGGGAAATTACGTGTTTATTACTAATTGCATTGATCTGTATATATCAATCCTTGTCTCGAGAGAGTGTGTAGGAAATTCTCCAGGTAAAAGAGCCGGAATCATAAAAGTGCTGATAAAAATACACCAAGTCCAAGACTTGTGATCTGGCAGTAAACAAAAAAGTATAAAAATATTCCAAACATCAGGAAATATCCCTAAAGTCATCACAAAGCAGCACAGGAGAAATGATGCTGCAAACCCATCAAACGGCCGCGGATCCGCGGCCGAGTCAGGCCGATCCGCGGTGGATCCGCGGCTGAGTTGACTCATTGACGGTGAGAACTTTTTGCAGAAGACTCCTTTCAACGGCCAAGCTTCTCCAATACGCTTCGAATTGTGTAGATTTCTCCAGAAGCTTCCCTTCCAACGGCAAGTCTTCTCTTGTAAGCTAAATAACTAACTCAATCTAGAAGTTTCTTCTCAACTACCAAGCTTACAAGGGAAGCTATACCTAGCTTCTAGGGGAAGCCAAAAGAAAAGACTATAAAAAGGCATCCAAGGCTTCATTGAAGAGGTTGTTCGGTTATTGAATATTAAGCCAAATTTCCACAAGTTGAGTGACACAACCTGCATTTCAAAACCCTAGCCCCAAATCCATCTCAAAAAGCCAATTCAAGATTCATCGAGTTCCAAATCGAGCAAGCATCCACGAGCCTTTTGAAGCAACGCCGACCTTCATCCGAGCAAGAGATCCACGACGATCCGCGACTCAAGAAGACGATGCGAAGCTAGTTCGATGATTTTTGTTCCTCCTCAATTCTTGTAGTTTTTTAGTGTACTGTAACGAAACATCGAATAATAAAATGTGACAATGTTGATTCTTACTTTCTATTCATTCTCGCATTATGATATTCTTCATTCTTGATTGTTTTATGATGATGCGTGAGTAAAACTCCGCTTGCTTCGAAATCGAAAGAATAGATAGATGATGTTGATGAATTCTTGAACGATTCTTAAGTCTTATGAGTTTTGTAAACCCTAGAAAATTGAATCAACGATGACCTAGTTTTGAGCGAGATGCTTTCTTGAATGTTTTCGCTCTAAATTAGAGATCAACAATCGATGATTGAATTTCCTAGAGGCTAGAATTTGAATGCTAATTAACGAAAGGATAAGGGATGAGGATGAAGAAACCCTAGTTTCTTCAATATATCCCTAAACCTCGTTGATTGTCATCGATCTAGCAACAAATCTTCAATACATAAGAATTTGTAATTAAAAGCATCAATCATCACTATCGATTCAATTGATTCCGACAAGCCTTTCTTCAAATCTTGATAACTCAAACAATTTGGATATTTTCTTGATTTTTACCATTTCTTGAATTTAGACCTAATTCATGATTCTTGAAACTAAACTTCAAAATTTTCTTTTATACTTTAATTTCCAACGCAACTAAAACAAGGTCGATCAAATTACACTTTTCCTGTGGACGATCCGTATTCATTAACGCGCTACACCGACACCGTTAATTGATTGCGGTACAAATATTTTTGATTGTGATTACTTTTCATTCTATCACAACTTAAACGATCAATCACTTTACACTCATTGGTTGGCGCCAAGCGTGCCGCGTGCTCCTCACGTGGGCGTTGTTTTTATAAGGAGCGCTCCGCACTCATTGGTTGGCGCCAAGCGCGCCGCGTGCTCCTCACATGGGCGCTGTTTTTATAAGGAGCGCTCTGCTCTCATTGGTTGGCGCCAAGCGCACCACGCGCTCCTCACGTGGGCGTTGTTTTTATAAGGAACGCTTTGCATTCATTGGTAGGCTCCAAGCGTCAAGCGCGCCACGTGCTCCTTACGAGGACTCTTCTTGACACAGAGTGCTCTACACTCATCACTCAGAATCCAGCACCATAATAAAGAGTGTTCAACACTCATAAAAACAAAAAGAAAGTGGGTGTCAGTACCCCAATAAATGTTCGGCAGTATGTGCACAGAGAAAGGACTATGTCCTAACAAGTGTCTAACACTTTATAAAAAAAAGAAATGACAGAGACTTAGTGAGCTCAGCCCAAATTGGCCAAATTTATAATCAACTGAGCCCATGCGCTCCTTATTGGACTCAGTCCCAAACAAGATTATCAAATGTTTGATGAACATTCACTGGTTCAAGAGTACATCTCTCCACACCTCCGATACATGTCGTTGTAATTCTTCAACGTCTTCAGAGAGGTGGAGGGTCCTAATAACCAATAACTTTTGACGCATCCCCAAACGGTTAAACCAAAACCTTACAGACTATGATGTCTTTAAACCAGACTATGATATCTTTAAACCGGACTACGATGTCTCTAAACCTTACGGACTATGAGGTCTTTAAACTCATGGACTATGATGTCCTTAAACCCAATGGACCGCAATGTTCCTAAACTAAAACGATAGAGTCTAAATACTCTTTCGTTGGATCTAAATGATCCCAAAACCTTATTTAGTAGATCTTATGTCACGACCCGAAAGTACGGAACGTGACCGGCACTTAGATTACGAAGCGTTTAGAGACGCCACGTAACCTAAGTAAGCCGAAGCCCAGAAATCTAAACCATAAAAGAAGAAGAAGAAGAAAAAGAAAACAAGTTTAAAAGCATCAGCAAATTTCCCAAAAATTTCGGTAGAGTCTCCTCTGTAAAAACTGACCCCCAAACGGGTACAACAAGTATAATATACATGAACAATAAAAAGAATCCCCAAACGGGAGCTAGCTCAATGCCAACAGGCGGAAACAACCACTATAATATACAACGCCAAAGGGCGATGCTCAAGACTCAGAAGAAAACAAAACCACCAGATCAGAATAATACATGCGCGACTCTAAGGTCGAAATAAAAGACTGGTCCAATAAACTTATCAAGTAATACAAATATGGTTGATGGAGCTTACTAGATACAAATGAAAGAATAAAAGTATAATGGTGGTTCGGATACAAGTGAACCAACCTACCGTGCAAATCACCCTGAAAGAATAGATGTGCCAGCAAGCTGCCAGGGAAACCTGTACATCGAACCTGTAATAAAATTTGGCACAACGGGGGTGAGTTGCCAACTCGTGAGTAGAAGACATCTACGAAAAGAAATCGAATGCACGACGCTATCCTAGGTCATAATAATACACTATTATATCCTAATCATCTAGTAATAGCAGGGTAAAACTACGTGTAAATGCAGATACTCCATGCTCGTGTCAGTGCCTCATATAATACTATGTCATATGAATGGATATGCATGCACCATGAATATAAAATAATCAATCCTGAAATCCAGATATATCTGTATAAGAAATCTTTAACTGTTATCATAGTAAAATGCGTATAGGAATCTGAAATCTCAACAATGAAATCCATGAAAATCCGTGTCAAGCATCGACACAAACATGCAAATCTCAAGTCTCATAGTCTCAATACCTCGGGCTCCGTCAGTCCGGATCGGCCCACATCATCAAATCTCACGACAACGATCGGTATCCTCCGGATATCCGCCGTGCCAGACATCACCGGTAGGTAGTCCTCCCCTGCCAGGCTCATCGTCTACAACTCGATCTTCTTGCCCCGGGGTACCATACCGGGCCCACCATGTACCCGAGACGGTTCATCCACTCCTCGAATCGGGTCTCGAAATCCAACAGAAAACATGAAATCTCATGGTGGACGACACATACATCACGAGAAAACCGCATCTTATGTTTTAAAAAGAGAGGAGGAGAGAGAGAGAGAAGTTTTTATATATTCTTGCGGTTTTCCCCAAAAATCCAGAAATCTCATAGAAACCCAAATCTCAAAATCATGAGTAAGTATATGATAAGTGTCGGCATATGCCCATAATACTACATGATAACATGAAAATATGAATGCATGAATGTCTAAGTAATAAATACCATGTCTATACTAATATCAGAGAGTAATCACAATATTATATCGGTCTAGTTGTTAACTGATTCTATCAATAAAAGATAATATGATCTAAAGTGTACGTGACATAGCAATTACCGATGATGATGTGTGTGAGCCGGCAAATGAGTGTGCGTGGAATATGCGCATCATCGGTAATGGTGCTGGTGTCCTAACAGGTAAGGTTTATACTGATTATAGCAGCATATGTATGAACATGCAACATGATGATTACAGTGTGAAAGTAAAGACGGATGTGTGTTATCCACTCATTTGATATACAATTATCACTACCACTATATGACTCGAACCTAACCTAGTGTCCATCTAACCTCCTAAGGAACTAAACCTAAGAAACTAGTCATTAAGAAACAAGAGTCTACCTAGGTCTGAATCAATATCTCTAATAGTCGGCGATCCAGCCTCAATAGCGTCACGTACGTAGTACGGCTTTCTCGAATCAAGAGTGCGGATCAATCATCATATCTATGCCTCGTACGGTAAAATCCATTGTACGGCATCCCAATATCGGGGTACGGGTCAAGTATCTCCTAGGTGTCTCATCATTAGTATAATGTCATCATCAACACATCTCATGATCAAGGTGCTAAACTGTGATCGCATACATCAATCATATATCATTGCCATCATAATAAGCATCATTAGTTTATCCTCAGAAATATCATGTCATATGTATCATATTGTGATTAAGTCATACTGATATCATATCGTCCTCAAGTCACACCTCTAAGGTATCGACATCAGGTCGCACCTATATGATAACGTAATCAAGTCATACATATCCCATATCGTGATCAATCACAAGTTACAGTCCGGGTACTATTTTAGAGTCCCATGTACCTCAATATCATCACCACCCATTATAATTTAAGTATACATGTTCATTATCTCATTCTGTAATGATCCGCTAACACTTAATACGACTCTATAGCCAAGAATCACGGCATCAAGCCCAGTTATACTGTTTCATCATACCTCGGACATCATATCACATCAATGTATCCCATATACGTGTTGTATATATATATATATATATATATACCTATACCTCGTCCTATATATATATATACACATGCACGTATACACCATGTCGTGTTTCAGTGTGTGCGTGTGTGTGTTTCTACCTGAAACCTACGAACCTCTTCCAAGGTATTCATCTTCTGATATGTCCTCCTAAATCAGTCTAGTCCAGCCTAGGGTCATTACTAGGGCCCTACTCATTAAGAATCTAGAGTCACGTCTGGTTTCCTAATGTCAATAAGTACTATTCCTATTCTATGTTGCGGGGGTGCTAAACGCCATCCACCCGACTTCCCCCCGTAGATATACATCTACTCACCTGGTCCATGTCTGCCGAAGACGGTGTCGCTATCCTCCTCTTCATCGCCCACAGTCCACGTGAGGGGTACCTAAACGCAAACATATAAATAGCATCGTAAACTGGAATCACATATAAAAGTCGAAACGATGCAAGGAACAAGCATAGGTTAAAACCTATGTCCCGTCCACGCAACAGAACCAAATATCACTCGATATTGGTGTACAAACTCCGATAGATCGAGATAAACATCAACAAACAACTTGTATTATAGAAAACTTGTTACTTATAATATAAAGCATGATTTAATTCATCGAAACACTGAAATCCATTAAATCACCCGATTTCGTAAAACCCGAAAATGCCAATTTACCGTTTTTCATCAAAACTTGACATCTAAATGAAACCAATGGTCATAAAACTCATCAAATAGCATAACAAGACTATACAAACCATTACTATATTTTTATTACACAAATTTGTATTAATTTGAAATTTCTAGTTTGCAACCTTTAACAATTTTCAACATTTTTCAAGCAAAATACCACAATTCCACCACAAAACATGATTTTGCATGAATTAATGTATTAAACCACAATTCATGATGATAATGATTTAATGAAACCATAAATTATATTTTTAATCTCATTTATTTAGGAATTTCTAAAATCTAGTTTACAAAATAGCAATTTTTATCACAATTTATCAATTATCAATAGAAACTAAGTTTTTCTTTCCATTAACATGCTAAAGTTCTCACTAAAACTATAATTTAATGATAGCAACCTTAATTAGAATTTTATATTACCCACAAACACATTTTATAAAAACCTAGTTAGCTAAATAGCTTAATTAAATCAATTTTGGATAAACAAATTATTATACAACAACCATGCAAGATTTTTCCACTCTAAAAATGTTAAACTAGCTATTATAACCTTATTTAATTAATAAAAATCACAACTTGATTTTTCAAACCCTAACTTGAATTTTAAAAGTAGTAAATAGAATTAATATATTAAATCTAATTATGCTTAAATGAACATCTAATAACAATAAATCAAAAGAAGGAAATTTATACCTCCAAAATATGAAACCCAAACATGAAATAAGCCTTCAAAATGCATGCTTTCCATCTCCAAAATCCATGCTAAATAGGTCAAAGGAAAATGGTAGAGGTTGAATGTTGATTTTTGAGATTTATTTTTGGAATTTTTGATGAATTTTGATGATTTTTAATGCAAAAATGATGGGGGGAAATTTTTGGGGCTACCCATGGAGGGGAGGCCGGCCATGGAGAGGGAGGAGGGTGGAGAGAGAGAAAAATGTGTGGTATTGTGTAGAAAGTTCATAAATAATGCATTTTTTTCACTTAAACCCTTTATTATCTAACTTTTTTTCAATTTAACCCTTTTCCTAGAAATTTCTAGAACCATGGAGAGATTTTGGAAAAGATTTTGCATATTATACACTTGATTCTAATATACCATGGCTTATTTTTACAAATTAAAACCTTTCAAATTTGTAATTTACACTATTTTAGTGTAAAAATAAAGCTTATGTTAATATTTAAAATAATTAATTTAGGAAAAATATTTATTAAACTAAAAATTTATAAGTGGCTAAATAAACACTATTTACTAGTAATTACATAATTAAAATAGGTATTTTTGAAATTATAATGAAAAACAATCACGGTTTAATTTTACGAAAAATACATTTTACTTTACCGAAATTCATAAAATTCACTTAAACAATTTTATTCATTTAATTATTTATTTAATTATTTTTAAAACGTTACAATCTTCCCCTCTTTAAGAAATTCGGTCCCCGAATTTAAATTAAAACTTCCCTTCCAAATACTAAAACATTTAACAAAACACTGAAATCGTCGGGGCTCCGAAATCATCAATACATAACAAAAATCAACTCCGTCAAGCATAACGCAATCATCGGAGTTATGGAGAGAATAAAATATCAAAACCCAACATGAAAACCAACATAATATACATCAATCTATAACTTATATATAGTGCGCATCATAGTAAAACCATCCAAATATCTGGATAAGGAAATATACAAAAACCCCTTTTGAAAATCGCCGTGTGATGCACGTGTCACGGCATAAGTAGCGGACGTTTATAAAAAAAAATAGCTATATATATATTTTTTTTATTTAACATACACATCCCGTCTAGTTACTAAATCAAATAGTAATGATTATGAAAACATACTGCTCAAACTGAAATCAATCCCAATCACATCAATAAAATATCATGTGCGTCCGGTGCGCACTGAAATCGAAACCAAATACAGATACCATGAATACACACAAAAACAAAATAAGTGCAACAGGTGTGCACCAAAACATCTGTCAAGTGCAACGGGCGTGCACGACTCATTATCAGGTGCATCTAATCTGCACAAAACCCCGATTTAGTGCATCTGGTGTGCACAAAATCGTATTAAATGCGCCAAGTATGCTCAAGAATCCTAATCAGGTGAACATGGTGCACGAAAATATACATCGAATGTTAAAATCGAAATCACAGCACAAAAATACATGAAAACTAGGTCGAAACATATGTCAAAATCGTGTGTAACCCCTATGCACGAAATCAATCAAAAATCTCAAAATATATAAAACCAAATCATGTGTACTGGGTGTGTACTAAACAACATCAATATAACTGAAATATGAAATACAAATAGAATGTAATGAAGGTACATACATGAAATACCAATCGTAGAACAAAGTCCTCAAAATACCAAAATCCAATCACGAAAATATGAAATTCAAATCACTAAATTACAATCGTAAACACTATCGTCATTGTCCGCCTCTTTCCTCTGATGTCGATTGCTTCGAACTCGTCTCTTCGTAGCTGTGCTGACTGTGCTACCCACGGCAATACTCATATCTAAAGTCTCCCACGTAGTCGATCCCTTCACTTGATATCCGGACTACATTAAACTTTTCGATCGATCCATCAAAATCCCATAATTCCCCGAGAGCTCAACACTCAAGTACAGTTTAAAAATATCCGGTACATACCCCAGCATCGATGATCCAGCCGTAGAAGGGCAAATCCAAGCCTCACTAATGGCACCGCGGAACTGCCGTAAACCCTAAGGTTCAAGGGGGTTCTCGTGGTCATTATGTCGAGTTAGGGTTTCATTCTTCTAGAGGGTCCATCTAAATACCTGCATGTTCTTCCGAATATCTTAAACTTGGGAAAATGGTTTTCTGATAATCGTTCGAACCCTTTAACTTCATCCGGACGGCATGTGAATACCCTTCGTCCGCACGCTAAGCAATGCTTCAATCCTCAAGAATAGCCAATACTTTAATGGTTATCGCATTCGAGCCGCAGCTCCCTCTGCCAGTGTGCCCGTGGTAACAGAAACTACCATCCGATATCGATGAAGATAGATCAAAGGAACGAATGAAATACGGTGCAAACAATGTACATCCTAGGGCTCCTTAAGCAGAGTAGCGTATCGTAATTATGCCGCGGACCATACCCACGGTACGTTACTCTACCTAAATCGCCTACTCCATCAACCAAGGGTCACCTAGACTTATACAAGGTTAAACCTAGCGCTCTGAAACCAACTTTGTCACGACCCGAAAGTACGGAACGTGACCGGCACTTAGATTACGAAGCGTCTAGAGACGCCACGTAACCTAAGTAAGCCGAAGCCCAGAAATCTAAACCATAAAAGAAGAAGAAGAAGAAAAAGAAAACAAGTTTAAAAGCATCAGCAAATTTCCCAAAAATTTCGGCAGAGTCTCCTCTGTAAAAACTGGCCCCCAAACGGGTACAACAAGTATAATATACATGAACAATAAAAAGCATCCCCAAACGGGAGCTAGCTCAATGCCAACAGGCGGAAACAACCACTATAATATACAACGCCAAAGGGCGATGCTCAAGACTCAGAAGAAAACAAAACCACCAGATCAGAATAATACATGCGCGACTCTAAGGTCGAAATAAAAAGACTGGTCCAATAAACTTATCAAGTAATACAAATATGGTTGATGGAGCTTACTAGATACAAATGAAAGAATAAAAGTACAATGGTGGTTCGGATACAAGTGAACCAACCTACCGTGCAAATCACCCTGAAAGAATAGATGTGCCAGCAAGCTGCCAGGGAAACCTGTACATCGAACCTGTAATAAAATTTGGCACAACGGGGGTGAGTTGCCAACTCGTGAGTAGAAGACATCTACGAAAAGAAATCGAATGCACGACGCTATCCTAGGTCATAATAATACACTATTATATCCTAATCATCTAGTAATAGCAGGGTAAAACTACGTGTAAATGCAGATACTCCATGCTCGTGTCAGTGCCTCATATAATACTATGTCATATGAATGGATATGCATGCACCATGAATATAAAATAATCAATCCTGAAATCCAGATATATCTGTATAAGAAATCTTTAACTGTTATCATAGTAAAATGCGTATAGGAATCTGAAATCTCAACAATGAAATCCATGAAAATCCGTATCAAGCATCGACACAAACATGCAAATCTCAAGTCTCATAGTCTCAATACCTCGGGCTCCGTCAGTCCGGATCGGTCCACATCATCAAATCTCACGACAACGGTCGGTATCCTCCGGATATCCGCCGCACTAGATATCACCGGTAGGTAGTCCTCCCCTGCCAGGCTCATCGTCTACAACTCGATCTTCTTGCCCCGGGGTACCATACCGGGCCCACCATGTACCCGAGACGGTTCATCCACTCCTCGAATCGGGTCTCGAAATCCAACAGAAAACATGAAATCTCATGGTGGACGACACATACATCACGAGAAAACCGCATCTTATGTTTTAAAAAGAGAGGAGGAGAGAGAGAGAGAAGTTTTTATATATTCTTGCGGTTTTCCCCAAAAATCCAGAAATATCATAGAAACCCAAATCTCAAAATCATGAGTAAGTATATGATAAGTGTCGGCATATGCCCATAATACTACATGATAACATGAAAATATGAATGCATGAATGTCTAAGTAATAAATACCATGTCTATACTAATATCAGAGAGTAATCACAATATTATATCGGTCTAGTTGTTAACTGATTCTATCAATAAAAGATAATATGATCTAAAGTGTACGTGACATAGCAATTACCGATGATGATGTGTGTGAGCCGGCAAATGAGTGTGCGTGGAATATGCGCATCATCGGTAATGGTGCTGGTGTCCTAACAGGTAAGGTTTATACTGATTATAGCAGCATATGTATGAACATGCAACATGATGATTACAGTGTGAAAATAAAGACGGATGTGTGTTATCCACTCATTTGATATACAATTATCACTACCACTATATGACTCGAACCTAACCTAGTGTCCATCTAACCTCCTAAGGAACTAAACCTAAGAAACTAGTCATTAAGAAACAAGAGTCCACCTAGGTCTGAATCAATATCTCTAATAGTCGGCGATCCAGCCTCAATAGCGTCACGTACGTAGTACGGCTTTCTCGAATCAAGAGTGCGGATCAATCATCATATCTATGCCTCGTACGGTAAAATCCATCGTACGACATCCCAATATCGGGGTACGGGTCAAGTATCTCCTAGGTGTCTCATCATTAGTATAATGTCATCATCAACACATCTCATGATCAAGGTGCTAAACTGTGATCGCATACATCAATCATATATCATTGCCATCATAATAAGCATCATTAGTTTATCCTCAGAAATATCATGTCATATGTATCATATTGTGATTAAGTCATACTGATATCATATCGTCCTCAAGTCACACCTCTATGGTATCGACATCAGGTCGCACCTATATGATGTCGTAATCAAGTCATACATATCCCATATCGTGATCAATCACAAGTTACAGTCCGGGTACTATTTTAGAGTCCCATGTACCTCAATATCATCACCACCCATTATAATTTAAGTATACATGTTCATTATCTCATTCTGTAAAGATCCGCTAACACTTAATACGACTATACAGCCAAGAATCACGGCATCAAGCCCAGTTATACTGTTTCATCATACCTCGGACATCATATAACATCAATGTATCCTATATACGTGTTGTATATATATATATATATACCTATACCTCGTCCTATATATATATATATATACACATGCACGTATACACCATGTCGTGTTTCAGTGTGTGCGTGTGTGTGTTTCTACCTGAAACCTACGAACCTCTTCCAAGGTATTCATCTTCTGATATGTCCTCCTAAATCAGTTTAGTCCAGCCTAGGGTCATTACTAGGGCCCTACTCATTAAGAATCTAGAGTAACGTCTGGTTTCCTAATGTCAATAAGTACTATTCCTATTCTACGTTGCGGGGGTGCTAAACGCCATCCACCCGACTTCCCCCCGTAGATATACATCTACTCACCTGGTCCATGTCTGCCGAAGACGGTGTCGCCATCCTCCTCTTCATCGTCCGCAGTCCACGTGAGGGGTACCTAAACGCAAACATATAAATAGCATCGTAAACTGGAATCACATACAAAAGTCGAAACGATGCAAGGAACAAGCATAGGTTAAAACCTATGTCCCGTCCACGCAACAGAACCAAATATCACTCGATATTGGTGTACAAACTCCGATAGATCGAGATAAACATCAACAAACAACTTGTAGTATAGAAAACTTGTTACTTATAATATAAAGCATGATTTAATTCATCGAAACACTGAAATCCATTAAATCACCCGATTTCGTAAAACCCGAAAATGCCAATTTACCGTTTTTCATCAAAACTTGACATCTAAATGAAACCAATGGTCATAAAACTCATCAAATAGCATAACTAGACTATACAAACCATTACTATATTTTTATTCCACAAATTTGTATTAATTTGAAATTTCTAGTTTGTAACCTTTAACAATTTTCAACATTTTTCAAGCAAAATACCACAATTCCACCACAAAACATGATTTTGCATGAATTAATGTATTAAACCACAATTCATGATGATAATGATTTAATGAAACCATAAATTATATTTTTAATCTCATTTATTTAGGAATTTCTAAAATCTAGTTTACAAAATAGCAATTTTTATCACAATTTATCAATTATCAATAGAAACTAAGTTTTTCTTTCCATTAACATGCTAAAGTTCTCACTAAAACTACAATCTAATGATAGCAACCTTAATTAGAATTTTATATTACCCACAAACACATTTTATAAAAACCTAGTTAGCTAAATAGCTTAATTAAATCAATTTTGGATAAACAAATTATTATACAACAACCATGCAAGATTTTTCCACTCTAAAAATGTTAAACTAGCTATTATAACCTTATTTAATTAATAAAAATCACAACTTGATTTTTCAAACCCTAACTTGAATTTTAAAAGTAGTAAATAGAATTAATATATTAAATCTAATTATGCTTAAATGAACATCTAATAACAATAAATCAAAAGAAGGAAATTTATACCTCCAAAATATGAAACCCAAACATGAAATAAGCCTCCAAAATGCATGCTTTCCATCTCCAAAATCCATGCTAAATAGGTCAAAGGAAAATGGTAGAGGTTGAATGTTGATTTTTGAGATTTATTTTGGGAATTTTTGATGAATTTTGATAATTTTTAATGCAAAAATGATGGGGGAAAATTTTTGGGGCTACCCATGGAGGGGAGGCCGGCCATGGAGAGGGAGGAGGGTGGAGAAAGAGAAAAATGTGTGGTATTGTGTAGAAAGTTCATAAATAATGCATTTTTTTCACTTAAACCCTTTATTATCTAACTTTTTTCAATTTAACCCTTTTCCTAGAAATTTCTAGAACCATGGAGAGATTTTGGAAAAGATTTTGCATATTACACACTTGATTCTAATATACCATGGCTCATTTTTACAAATTAAAACCATTCAAATTTGTAATTTACACTATTTTAGTGTAAAAATAAAGCTTATGTTAATATTTAAAATAATTAATTTAGGAAAAATATTTAATTAAACTAAAAATTTATAAGTGGCTAAATAAACACTATTTACTAGTAATTACATAATTAAAATAGGTATTTTTGAAATTATAATGAAAAACAATCACGGTTTAATTTTACGAAAAATATATTTTACTTTACCGAAATTCATAAAATTCACTTAAACAATTTTATTCATTTAATTATTTATTTAATTATTTTTAAAACGTTACATCTTAGTCTAAAACTAGACTAATGTATCCTTAACAAACGTTTAAATTAATTTTAATCTTAAACGAGATTAACGATCCTTAAATCAATTAAACCCAAATCTAAAAAAATACGTATTTGGACTAATCCACGTCCTACGGACGACAACATAAATTAGTCTCCGTATACAATCCATGGACAACCAAAAATAAAACAAACACACACGATACGAGGTGACCATCTGGAGAAGAAGAAAGTGGTTACCGCGATGCGGTAGCGTAATCAACTGCAGGGGCTTGCGCCTGCAGGGAAGAGCGTCCCCACAATCAAAATCCCCTTGCAAGCAAGGGTGAATCTGACGAACTCTGCTACAACGGCCGCATCCGTCCAAATCTCCGATTCACGGTGCCATAAATCAACTTAGTATCTTCGGAGAGATGGACGGATAAAACCCAAATAGCATCTGCTCCCAAAATTCAGGCCGGACGTCCCAACGTTCCGGTCGCGTCTTTCGGCGGCGAACAGAGATATTTTAAAGAAAAACATTAAAAGTTGACAGAAATCCCAAATGGATAAAATGATGTATCTTATTAATTTCGGGATAAAAAGTAAATACCAGAATTTTTGGATAGGAAGTAATCTGGAACGTTTTACGGGGCTACGAGTAAAAAAACGCAAAAGAAAAAGAAAAAAACACCCAATGAAGTAACCAAGTAAACCGAGTATATATGTCTGCTAAGATTAAACTCATAACTGATACCCTAATTTGGGATCGAACTCCGGCAATATCCTTCATCGAGATCCCGCCTCCTTGAACGATCGCATCCGCTCCCAATCATCTCGTTCTTTCTTCGATCCTTTATTCGACCTCTTCGTGGATCTCGCGAGTTTCTCGTGATCGGATCCCAAATGGAAGGAAGCGGAGGAACCCTATCCGAGATCTACCAGAGCGCTCGCAAGCTGCTGCTTCGAACGAGAGATGGCGTCGCAAAGCTCGAGCGCTTTGCATCCGCCTCCTTTTCGTCTTCGTCGTCGTCGTTCTCATCGTTGCCTGCGATGGGCCTCGGCTTGGATTCGCCTGAGCTCGCCTTCGCGATCAAGAAGGACATCGCCCAGATCCAGTCCATGTGCGCCGACATGGATCGCCTCTGGCGATCCGTCGCTTCCAAAGGCCAACGCGATCTCTGGAAGAGGTAATCTTGTTCTTGTTTTGTTTAGATCGATCTTTCATGTTTTGAATCTGAATTTAGTGTTTCTTCTTTTTGTGTGCATATAAATTAGCATTATGTGTTCGCGTATGTGATTAGGGATTCGGACGAAGCTCGCGGTTTCCTTAAATTTTTGTGCTTAGAGCGTCTTAGATCAAATATAGTAGGTTCCTTAAATATATGTGTGATGGAGGGTGCTTGGATGAGTATTTTTGTGCTTGTGAATTCATAAACCGTCGCCTTATATATCACTACCATCAACAACCAAGGCCTTTCCCCAAATGGTGCTAGTCTCCATTGGTGAAGTTCATGCCATACCAGCTAGTAACTTGACGTCAGCTATGGACAAGAAAGGACGATTGCACCATTTGGCATCATCAGAATTTTTTATGCAAGGGGAGTCTAGAAGAAGGGGAAAAGGATGGTTGATTTCGAAAGGAATTATGTTCTACTTTAAAGCACAAATAATTTCAAAAGCGAAAGGAACACAACTTTATGACATTAATTGGCTTGGATCTATATTTTATATTATTGTTGTTAATTATGACCATTTTTGGATTTCATAACAATAGATTTATTGAAAAAGGCCGTCAGTAAACTAGTTATTTGCAATAAGGATAACTTAAATTATTATAACAAATTAAGCAGCAGTTTTGGAACTAAAATCGATTATGCTTGTCAATTGCAACCATGGGCATGAATGGCTTGTTTTAATAGCTTGAAAACAATATTAGAGGATGGTTGGTACAGTGTAGTTGGACCTATTTTCAGGTGTACCAAAATCTAAAATTAGGTGTTTGGTGACAACTCACAACTTTTTTATGTACCAACATGTAAGATAGCAATGAGTTAGAAAATCTGTAGTTGGAACTTTGTTGACACTAGTGCTTTGCCAACTTATGTAGCACAAATTCGGATATGGTTACATAATACGATTCAATTTAGGTTCACAGAGTCACAATTTTCCAAAACCCAGGATAGGAAATACATTTTATATCAAATTTTAAATTAATATGTAATACTACATCCGTTTCGCAGTACTTATTTTTTCCTCAAATTACATGTCGCTTTAGAATATCAAGAAACATGTTTACTCCATGCTTCTAATACCAATGCAATTTCAACGCGGAGTTTCATAACAATCCCTAGAACTTAGGGGTTGATTGGTACCTAGGAAATGAAGATTCATGCACATTTTTTGCAAAAAATCTTCGCTTTCTATGTTTGGTTAGCAACAAACTTAAGTTGTAAATGGAAATGGAGATGCCAAAAGCAACAAGTTCTTGTAACATTTGTTGCACTCATTTTTGTTGTAACAAAGAGTTGCAACTTTGGGAATAGTGAGCATAGTAATTATTATGAGTGCCACGTAAGATTAAATGTGCCATCTAGACAAATTTGCAACACATGTTGCACATTTTCTTGTTTTTTGTACTGTACCAAACACAAAAAAGTTGTTTGGATTTGAGAATCCAATTACAAATGCTGAATTTAACCAAACAAGGGATTTGAGGCTTTTTATTTGCGACATTTGTTGCAGGAAACAATGGTGCATTTTCTTGTTGCTAACTATACAGCCCCGTAATGAAATTACGGATTTGCTTTATGTTTATACAAGTTTCGAGAGAATTAATGAAGGGTTAAATTAGGGATTTCACACTAATGGATTTCTTAGATTTTAGAAAAGTCAAATTCTTCTTACCAAGTGCACAAGAGGCAGAAAGACTAGTATTGTGAAACGGAGATAGTATGTAGTAATATATACATATAAATATATTAATAACAATATAATGTAATTAAGCAGTGTTAAGCTAATACTAATCAAGGTGATATAGATATGTAGGCAAAAACTGATGTGTGCCCAGCCGCAGTACCTCAAGAGAAAGCCCTAATTTTGTGGAGAGCGAAACCATAATTTTATCGGATGAGATTTAAGTTAAATGATCAATCAAAAACTGCATCTAAAAACCAATTTAAATCATCCCAAGCCTTACCTAAAAACTTATTAAAAATGGTCAAACTCGATATGTGAATCCGCTGCACGAATCTGGTCAAATCATGAAATATTCAAATTATTTTTTGATTTTTAATTATGAAAATTCGGATCCACATTACGCGAGTCAGAACGAATCGGAGATAATCTACCCCGATTTGCAAATCCAAGATGATTCATGAGGGGTTTCACGAATCCGTGCTTCATTGTTTCCAACCACAATGGTTGAATTGAAGAAAAAATAAAAATAAAAGGATAAGTAATTAGCTAAATTTATATTTATAAATCAAGTACTTAGATCTCTTAACTCCATTCTCAACAATGGAATTGGTTTTGATTTTGAACTACAATAGTTGGATATGAATGCAATTACAAATACATTAGATCTCTAACTAACTACAAGCAACCAAAGTGACCAAGTACATCCTTAATGTATTTCTATTAAGAAAATTTATATATAGTGCCATCACGTTGGACTCATGTAGCATTTAGAATTCACTATCCAAGTCGGAAATTTTGATATACAGATTTCTCAACTTTTGATATACCTATTAAGATATTATTTTTTAGGAGTAAAGTATGCTTGAAACGCTCCAAACATGACATAGCCTAGAAAAATTTCTACTTTATAGTTTAGAGAGCCCTTAAGATTTTTCTTTTGGCTGACCATATTCTTTATACCTCCTTGTTTTAGATGCTTGTAGCTATCGAAAGGAAATTAGCCTCCTCTTATCCATATGTTGTATCCATATTAAAACTTGTATGATCTTCAATACATTTCAGTAAATAATTTCTAGGGTGCCTTTTACTTGTCACATCTTGACGAAAGTCAACTTCTTTAGTGTGGCTTGCATACGAGGGCTTGCCAAAAATCAACGGCCTGTTGCACTAATGTAAATAGGTTTATGATGGGTTGGTTATATGCTCTTATGAGCATTACTTGTCAAACCTTTTGGCATGTAGATTATAAGTTCATTCCATACCATACCAGACCGTAATAGGTTTATGTACATTTTTATTATGAGAAGAGGTCATCCAAGCGTATGTGCATAGATACTATGTTTCTATTTTTTTTGGCACATTCTAGTGGAACATCACAAAGAAGTTGATTTCGTTTTAAGTGCGATTCAAAATCAAAATAGAAGTATTCATTATTGTACGTGACCAGGAGAACCATTTCATATACTATACTCGATGTTGATGGTTACGTTCATCAGCGAATTGGCTTGTGGTCTAGGAGTACCAATGTACCACAACCCTTGTGTCGCTTATTCAAATTCTCACAATCAATATATTATTAGGAAAATGATTTTGAAATTATATTGATAAGAGAATTACACATGATTTTATTGGGTATTGAAAAAATATAAATTTCAGAATATTTTTATCTAGTGCTATAAACATGTGCATATAATATTGTTTTATCCTCTATGTTAATTAAGTCTTAAACAATGAGATTTGCAGCTGATTTTCATTAGGAAATATACCATATATCTTTACTTGTGAAATTGTTTTCTATTAGATGCATCCTATTTGATTGAAGTCATTGAGAAACATCACTCTTGTTCTCTTTTGGGTTTCCAGTAGTATGTTCACTTGCAGTTTTCAGATCTTTCATTATTCATTGTCAGTGCACGCTTATGGGCGCAATGGTTAATAGACTGCCAATCTGATACACCTAGAAGCAACTCCAGTTTCCACTACAGTAAAAACCACTTACTAAAGCGTTCACACACCTCAGATATTCACTTTAATGTTTTTTATCCTTTGGTTTTTGAGACAGTAATATACAACAATCATTAAAGTAAATTAGTTCATGGATGTTAAACTGCTTGCTTTGAAGAGTATTCGAGATATTTCGACGGCCAAGGCATTTATTGACTTTTAATTCAAGCAGTGGTGTAAGGTGATAGTTCTTTTGGGGATCATTGTTATTTGCCTATGCTGTGACTATTCCATAACCCAATGAAGGGTCTAATGACTATCCAAAGCCGGAAAGAGATGAAAAGATCTGTAAAGAATGCCATGCTACATGATTTTCTGTTGTTTGATGTCTATGCAGGCACCAAATATCCTCATATATATGGACACCATAGTGTAGAAAAACATTCCACAAGATGCCCTCTAAAGGAATGTTATTGGAATATCTGATAAGAGAACGCATTTCCGCTTATTGGCTATTTAAAGGATAGTATAGACAAAAATTGTGAACCATTGAAAATTTTCAGGATTGTGGGGGAAGATCCCTTAGGCTTGAATACCCTATATACACACGGTTTCCTATCCTCTTAAGTAGAATAAGTAAATGCATGTTTATTTGTGCATCTATGGTTATTAGTATCATGTTCTATCACCCATTCTGTCCCTTCAATGGCTCAGCCATAATAATGACTTAAGACTAAAGAGACGATTGCCATACCAACAGCTGCTATAACTGCAACTGACATAGCAGGGTTATCATTCCTTTTCGGGCATCTGCATTGAGCTCATAATATCCAGGCTATCCACATGCCAGCTTCCCTTTATTAAAAAATGTGAGGTTGGAGTCTATAATACTTGGGGTTATGCCGTTTAGGTCTAAGAATTTGTCAAATTTATGTTCCACCAATTTTACCTAGCAATCTCCTTGAGTTTTGTCAATTATCCTTTCATTCAATTCAAATGTTGTGGAGAGACTTTTTCCATAGCCCTATCCCATTGTGACGAATATTATTCTTGTAGACTTTCCATGATTCTATAAGACTTCGATTGTGGTTGCAACAAAGAACACTCCAAGAATTATCCCCTTAGTGGACTAATTCAATTATACTCAGGGGGGTGACCTCTTACTCCTGTATCATCACAATTTTAAGAGGTTTTCCAACATATTACTGCGCACAGGCATCTTTACCACATTTTTTCACAAAGATGTTCCATTCTTATGAGTGTGTTGATACTCGCACAAAACATCATCTCACTTGTTTGAAAGGGATTTTGTACTAATCTTATGATGTCTTTCCCGACTTTGGAATGTTATGAGACCTTTTGTTGGGGCTGGGGTTAGTCAGGACATAGGTAATAAATGTTATCTCTAGGTGAATCATCACCTTTGTTGCCAATGTTTACAGAAAGAGCGACAGAAGACCAACCTTTGAGACATCCGGAGTACCCGTTGAAACGAGCACAGCAAAATGCCTACTCTTAAGATGATATTACTTTAAATAACAGAAACATGCACCTATTGAGGCCATGAATTTTGCCCTTTAGATTAAATTTCGTGGTGTGTGTGTTGTGGGGGAGGGAGGGAGGGAGGGAGATTCTAAACGATTCAATGATTCTTTATGAGACAAAGTTAAGTAGAAAATATGTTTCAACAACTAAAGAAGGCCAAGTGTATTTTGAAATGAGATAAATTTGAAAAGTGCTATAAAATTTATGATTAGTGGAATTACCATAACGGAAAGAAAACCATATTAAAATTACATGTTATAACGCGCTGAAATTGAATTTCAAATACATTTCCTTTTTAAGTAATCCTGATTAGAATCACGTGTAATCAATCTGTTTGTGATTTGAATTCTTTTCTATATTAAATATTGTATTGGGTTCTGTCACCTACATTCCGTAGAGTGTAGAACGGTTTGTGGACCTGTTGAGGGGGTTCATGATATTGAACTCGATTATAAACAGTTCTATATTGTTTTTGATATAGACTTAAAAACACAACACATTCTAGTTGTAGTTATGGAGCTCGTGGACCACATATTGCAATGAAACATTGAGTGAGGAGACACGACAGTATCATTTGATTTATTACAAGATCCAGTTTAGCTGAAGAGTTTAGTGCAAGTGTTTAACCCTGGACCTCACTTATAATTTTGATGGGCTATGCATGATTTGTGGATATAAGCCTACACTTTTGTCATATCTCATATTTGATGTGGCAGTCTATAATCAAATAGAATAAACACATCATTACATAATTGAGTTTAATATGATGAGTTGGAATGTCTGAGAGATGATCCTTTACCTTAAAGTCAAACATGCAATGCCGGAGTAATGGAAGGAAGAGATACTTGGTTAGATTAAAAATGCACGTGGGAATAAATTTTGTATTTGTATTTGTTTGTTACTGTTGGTGAGGAAATGGACTAACCCGGGGAATTGAGTTATTAGATGATGTTGGAGTGAATGAACTATTATAACCGTTGGGTACCTATCTTATATAATCATGGAATCATTAATTGATCTTCCAACAACGAAGGCTTCATGTTGGTGGTAGATTTGTTGTAAAAGCCATGTAGATTTTGCATCTCCTTTTACTTGGTGACTGTTCATAGATCTGTACACATGTGGCCTAAATTTGATCTTTAAGAGAAAGGAATTGACGGAATCATGGAAGCAATTAGTGCTTTTCAAAACTGAAGGCTATAAGGAGATACTAGTCTAAATGAACAACCAAAGAACCAGACTCACAGTCACTAAAAATACGTATGAATTAAACCTGCCCACCAATAAAAAAGTAATGTATTAATGGATTGGTTATAACAATTTCAAGTATATGTGGTGTGGTGTTCCATTCATAGAATGGATTGGGGAGTTTTACTAACTTAAATAAGTACCTGTATGAGACCGTGCATTATAGAATTTTGATACCTCCGGTTCCTTAGCAGCTGTTTAGAATTATACATCTGGCCCTTGTTGGTTTCATAAACTACAATATATACGGTTTTAAGTAAGCAGATTGCGCATCATCTGTTATTTTGACTCAAGCTGTCTATATAAACATTTAACAATACTGAATCATCTCAGAAATAGCTTATTTTTAAAATTGATTTACTATGCAGAACATGTGTATTGAACAAAACTTTTAGTCGTTTAATGCCCTATTATTTTTAGTCGTTTAATGCCCTATGATGAAACCACATGCAAAAATTGGTCATACGTTAGTTTCTGTGGCATGATCGACCTTCTATATTGGTTCAGAAAAGTGGAGCAAGTAGCGGAAGAGGTTGATTCCTTGAAAGAAAGCCTAGAGAGACTTTCGATGCGCCAACAGAAGCAGATGCAGGAAGCTAAAGATAGAGCAGAGTTAATGCAAAGAGCGGTATGACCTTTATATTTAGCAGTCAGTTTTTGGTGTGTCCTATTACTACCAAACATTTACAAAAACAAGTTTCTGTTACCAGAATGGGGATGGGGAGCACGTTCTGAGAATTTTTGATGATGAAACTCGGGCAATGCAGTCGGCTCGCAATTCGCATATGATGATTGAAGAAGCGTACGCTACTGGAGTTGCTGTTCTTTCCAAATATGCTGAGCAAAGGGATCGCCTTAAGGTGAGCATTCATGGTTCAGTTTTACTAACCTGGATAATAAAGGTTGATATGCTTAATTATACAGTTCAAATATATTTTGATTCATGTGCAGAATGCCCAGAGAAAAGCTTTGGACATCCTCAACACAGTGGGCCTGTCCAACTCTGTGCTGAAGCTCATCGAGAGGCGGCACCGTGTCGACAAGTGGGTTGCATATACCGGAATGATAGTTACAGTCGTGGTGGTCTATATGTTCTGGAGGTGGACGCACTGATAATTGAGTCCCACAAAACTCGTAAAAAAATACCTTTTCTGCAGTTAATTGTGTTCATCTCACGATTTATATCCAAGAGACAGCTATGGCACAAATATTGTAACTGGAGTTCTTGCGTAGAGACGCGATTAGGAGAAGTATTGTTCATTTCAAAAAAATTGGGCTGGGTTGTGCGATAACAGGCTACGCTTGTGATTCTCACAGGATATTCTGATTGTTATTGGTGAATGCTTATCGGCCAGTGTTGGCTGGTGTTTTATATTCAACTGCAGCATGACAACTTCAATTCTGTAGCATAAGTTCTGTTCTCGACAAGAAACTGTGTTCGTAAGCTGTAGCTAGTTAATGTATGTGCTGTTCTTTTGCATTATTGGCAAAAACAATTTTGACTGCTTGTTATGTTATCTGCAACTAAATTAACCACTAGTTTGTTGCATGTGTGTGAACGAGTGCTTATAAAATAAGAAAACAACAAATTTATTTTATATAATGTATATATACAGAGACGCAAGCGTCTTAGGGTCCGTATTGGTTGAATGCCTTTTGGCTGAACCTCGACCGAAGTGCGTTCAGTTTCTTCATCGAAGAAATTAACGATACTTTCGGCCTGAGCTATGTCAGGACTGTTGACAGTGAGATGACTGTTAGGGTAAACAAATAAGGGATGAGCGGTGTCATTTCTCATCTGACTGCTTAAGCTTCCACCCTCAGCTTCTGTGAGCAAGTACGTGAGCAAGTACGACTAAAATAAGAAAACACGGGTTAGCCTCAGAAGTGCACTTCATGGTAGGAGAAAGGAAAACGCTCGATCTATAGCTGGCTCACATGACACTAAGCAATGGGGATTTTGACTGTTTGAGGTAGGGGGATGTTTGAGAGCAACATGCAACACCCCTTTCAATGATGACGTAGCATTCTCTGTCACGTCCGTTGCCATCTTGCAGCTTAGCATCACGTGCTGTGGCGACATCATCCGCGCCTCGAGGACACGTAAATGAAATCTGACACGTGGCATCCTTCCGTTGAATGCCGCGTAGCTGATCCAATCGTCACTAAGGTCATGTTTGGTTGGATGATTGTGAAAGAATTGCATTGTGGAATCCAATATTGAGAATATTTCATAATTTTGTATTTGGTTATGCAATTTGGACTTGTAGGATTCTTTTGTTTTTTATTGCGGGCCACCACAAAACAAGAATTCTTGAATTCTCAAAAATTTAGAGAATTTGCAAGGATTTGACACTGTTCATTGTACTTTTAGATGGGGCCCGGGATACTTTATTTATTTAATAATGATCTCTCTATCCCTCTCTCTAAAATTCTCAAATCCAAATCCCACCTTTTTTCACCAACCAAATAAGGATTACAAGGATCTATAAATCCAATACTATGAATTCAATACCAACCAAACAACAAATTACCAAATCCAGAAATTTTCGACTGTACTATTTTGGAATCCAAATTTCATAATTTTGCAACCAAATAGCCCCTAAGCGATCAGGGAGAGGATTATGCGGTTAATTTCAAACAGGAAACACAATTTTATATCCAATAAATTATTGCCACGAGTTAGAGACGTGGGTTGAATATTATGCATAGGAGGTGTCGTAGGTGGGGATGTTACCGAGCCGAGCTTGAACCAGCCGATTCTTATCCAAGCTCGGCTCGGCTTAGTTTATGCTAGCTCAAGCTCGGTTCGAGTTCGTCTTGAGCTGAGCAGGTCTGACTAATGTTCGGTTCGTTAACTTACCGAGCCTTAAACGAGCCAAAGTCGAACTCAGATTCTATTAGGCGATCTCTGAAAGGAAAATGATAAAGAGGCGTTTGGTGGAGACTGAAAATAGGTCAATGACCATTATAGGGGTTTCAGAAGAAAACATAAAAGTATTTTGTAAGAGGTTAGGCATGGGACAACAATTATAGAGCCTAAGACCCAGTGCTTTGAGATATGAAAAGATTAAAAAAAAAATTAACATCAAGAACATGGAATATGTCTAAGTCCTGGGTTTTATATTCACTTCAGTTGCACTTTATATAATGTCTCTTAATTGACTTAAGTGTTCTGAGAGTTGTATAGGATCTGCTCTATATTATATATTACTGTTTTTTTTCAAACCGTTTAACCGAGCCGAACTCGAGTCAATACCGAATGAGCCTGGCTGAGCTCAAGTTCATCTCGTTTAATAAACGAGCCAGTCATTCTGGCTCATGTTCGGCTCATTAATAAGTGAACCGAGTTTGAACAAGTTGACTCCGAGCTAAACCCTAACCGAACCGAGCTGGCTTGTTCAATTACCACCCCTAACCAGAAGGCACCATTTTAATTGGATACTGGTAGGCATGTCAATAGGTCGGGTCAGATCCGGACTGACACGTTTTAGTTTCAGATCCAGATTTATTTAAATCTGATAGATCCAGATTCTTCCATCTAGCCAACGGGTCTAGACTAAATGGATCGATATCCGGATCCATTAAAACTCGGGTCCAACTGTTGGGGTCGAAAATTGCATCCCGATTGACCAAGTCAAAGTCAACTCCAAGTAAGAGGGCCCAACCCCAGGTCAAGTGGGACAATGCCCGGGTCGAGCCCAAACATGAAGCGGCCGGCCTCCCTCCATGTCAAAATAAAAATTTTGTAATAAATAATTTTGTTGTATTTCCTTTTATTTTATTTTATGAATAAATGTAAGAAAAATGGGCATAAAACCAAATTTTTTAAAGCCCATGACTTATGTGCAAAAAGAAATAACACATGAGGTATGGGATGGGCAAAATGCCATTTTTGTAAAGTCCAAGGGGCTATATGTAAAGTGTATAGCCTATAAAGACAAAGATAATGAAAATATCTCAACAACTTTTTCTCTCTCAAAAAAAAAAATCAAGATCCGTTCTCTTTCTTCTTCCTCAAGGTTCTAAAATCTTCTTCTTTGTTTTGAATTAAATCAAGAGTTTTACTCTTTCTTTTCCAAAACTAAATAGTTTTTCACCACAAAACCCACAAAGGGGAACTTGGATCTTCCATCAGATCTTAAAAAGGAGAGATTTTTAAAAATCTCACCCCTCTTGTTATCCAAGAGCCGGCCAACAGAGGAGAAAGAAGGAGACCCATCTCCAAAGACCCCACTTTGGGGAAAATCCAGGGCTTAAGGGGAGAAACCCCTTCATCAGCTCCAAAAATATCTAAGGAGTTTAACTCCTCAATAAATAAATAAATATACATACACACACACACACACAGACAAAATAATAAGTATTTCTTTCTGGGAGTACACCTCCCAGCGCAGGGACCAAGTCCATTTTGCCGTGCGAGCGCCCACGTGCTTGGCACGTGAGGCGTTAGAGCCAAGCGCTAGCGCCCGAGCTCTCAAAGAGCGCGCCCGAGCGCCCACGCGCCCAAAGCGCTAGCGCCCGAGCGCCCACGTGCCTGGCACGTGAGGCGCTAAAGCCCAAGGCGATAGCGCCAGTGCCCAAATGCCCACGTGCCGCGCACGTGAGGCGCTGGCGTTTTCTCCCACGCATCCTTTGGATGCCCTTTCCCTTTACACACACACACACATACTCTACAACACTGTCCCCCGTTAGAAAAAATTTCTAACGGGGTGCTGCCACGCACCCCGCAAGGGGGCTGCTAGCCCCCTTGACCCCCAGCCCGCTATCCGGGTAGCGGGACCCCGTGAAAACTCTGCGGGCCCCCCGATATATCCAAAACCCCTTCAAAACACAACACTACACATTGAGTTCGCAGAACCAGTTTGACCCGTCAATCGGAGGTTCTCTCGCTTCAAAGGCGAGATGTAATTAACGGCAGCTTAGTCCGCGGCTGCCGAAGATTCGGATCCCCACAATCAATGAACCCCAGCCTACCCTAGACAGGGAGAATCTGTAATGCGCCTGACAAGCGTGCGCGTATTCCCATCTCAATGGGGTGACGAAAAACACCCTACAGATTCTAGCATGCCCGGTGGGACCTATCTCTCCTCCCATATCCCGGGTCAAGTGTTCATGTGAACTCATATAACATATATGCTGATGTTTGTACTGAAATAATGTTTTCTTTTTTTTTTTCCGTGTAGCAATCAACTTTCAACGACAATATCTCTTAAGATGGATCCAGCTTCTGATGCGACCCCGATTCCGTACGTGGTCAAGATCAATACTCGTGTCATTCTCCCCGAAAGCCTCAGTCGACAGTGGGAGGAACTGCCCCTCTAGTTTGGTTCCGTCATCATCTACCCTGCCGCAAGCGCTCATCTGGTAGAAATCCCGGCAAAACAGATGGCCAAGCCGGTCTCAAGGGGAAAGAGGCCGAATGTTGTGATCGCTAAGGCACCATAACCAAAGCTTAAGACGGTGTCTGAACGACTTTCTGGTGCTCCAGCTTAGGGCAAGACTTCCGGTACAAAGGGCAACATCAAACGTTGCGGACGAGCTCAGGCGATAACTCCAACAAATGCACGATCGGGCGTCTCGTCTGGCCTCTCTATCAGTCGGTTTACGGCGTCTTCCCGAAGAGCCGAAGTCTGCCGAGTGCTTAAAACAGAAAAGTTAAGGCAGAAGCGGCTCAGGTATCGAGCCAACAAGAGGGCCAGGACTTCGGCCATGTGGAATCTTGTGAGGTTCCAAGAGCAGGGTTACTCCGCGACGACGGCTGAGTCGGCCGTAAAAATCAGCAATTCCTTCGAACCTCTAAAGTGGGTTCGGAAAAATGCCATGACTGCCAGAATCAAAAAGACAGCGGTCCGAACGTCGCTACAAAGAGACGTGTCCCTGCCCCAACAGAAAAAGTATGATACTGTCTCTTCAAGAGTCTATCAGGCGCTCTGTGCCGCGCGAAAATAGCGGGGCAAAACCAAAAAGAAAGCGTCAGCACCATTCAAGAATCCGGCCAGGCTAGCCGCCTTCAGTCGACTGCCCGTTACCAAAACAGGAGGGTCAAGACAGCGATCTGTGAAATCAGCCGCCGATAATAAAAATACGGCTGGATATGTTATCCATACGGTCTATATGGCGGGTGGGCGCCCCAGCGACAACCTTCGCAGCAAAAGCAAGGATGGGGCCACCACATCCCAAGCTCAATCTGGCTTGAATGTGGTTTCCTCTTTCCAAGAACAGCCGCCTCCGCTGGATGATGAAAACCCTCTCGATGAGGATGATAGGCAGAAAGACCCCTTAGTCCATGTAGAGTCAAGCTCGGACAACGAGAAAGAGCCGACTTTCCGCCCCAGGACCGCGGAGCAAGAGTTGCTTCAAGTGCTTCGAAAACAGCTCAGGAGCAAAGATAAAGAGATGGCTAAGCTCTATTCGAAAATTGACGACCTAACGAACGCTGTGATGCAGCTTACGGCTCAAATTGCTTGAGCGCCTCCCAATCAAGCACAAGTTGCTACTCATGAGCCGGATGATGATAATCCGAAGCGACCGATGCCTGTCCCTTTGGGTCCAAGATTGGTCGAGCCGCACAAAAGCCGGTCACATTCCGTTTCTGGGGACGCCTTGGCCCCAGATAGCACTATCCCGCTAACACAAGATCGGGTAATGGATTTGGTCACCAACAAGGTTAAAACATTGGTGGCCAAAGCTGAAGCTCAGAAAGAAATTGGCAGTAGTGGGCGGCCATATCCCGAACAGTACGATCTGATCGAGTCCTTGAGTGACTACGTCATTCTTAAGTTCGGAAGATTTGACGGGACGGGAAATGCAAATCAGCACGTCATCCACTTTAAAGCATCGTGCGGAAATGTAACACCCGAGTTCATTTATACCAATTCCAGTTCTCGTATTTCTTTATTCGTGATATTCTTGATTCAACGTATTGTGGGTGCGAATGGTATTTTACACTTTACATTGCCTTCGACCCGACCCGCTTGCTTGAACCTGTTTGATTCTTATTTATAGATTACCTTGACTTGTTGCATGGACACGTGCGTCTCGTGATTAGTACATACTGGCATTTTACCTAGTATTGTATCTTTTACCATATATCATTTTAGGTCTTGTAAAATAATTTAAAATTGCATTTCATAGCCTGCATGATACCCTTAACCCCGTGGTAGCGTCCGCGCATCTTGTTCTCATCCCGTTCATTGAAACGGACGTGTTTGGATAGCTACGCGCACATACGTGCATCCGTTCTTAGGGGCATGAATTTTCTTTAACTGAGCATTCATTTTGAATTTTGGAAGTCACATATATTTTTCATATTTTAAATCTGAATTTTTAGACCCGACCCGGGCGTGTTTTGGACTAAATTTGTATTTACCGGGAAAATCTATTTTTTGTTTAATATAATATAATAGTAAATTTTTTATCAACAGTTTAAATTTTTATAAACTAACAAATCTTTTAAAATATAAAATCTTTCCTTAACAAACTCTCTCTCTCCCCCCTTCTGTTTCTACCAATCATCTCTCTCTTTCTCTCTCTCTCTCTCTCAAGCCTTTCTCTCTCCTCTCGCTTTCTCCTCTCTCTCCTCTCGCGGTAAGCGAGGTCCCAACACCGCCTCCCCTCCTTAACGTCACCGCCTATTCTTTTCTTCTCCTTCTTCTATATTTTTTCACCCAGGGCCACGAAACCCATATTAAATGAAACCCTAACCTTGCCTCCTCGTCGCCTTCGCCGCCTCCGCCATCTCGTCGCCGCCTAAACCCCGACCTTGTCTCCTCTCTTCAACTTCCTCCACTCCTTCTCTTCAAACACCAACCGCGCTGCGACCTAGCACCTCATCATCATCGCCTCATCATTATCATGACCATCATCTTCACCGCCGCCTTACTCTTCATCTCCAAGCCGCAAACCCAACTCCATCAACACCGAACCCTAGTCTTCACCCGAGAAATTCTCAAACCACCGCAACCAACACCATCGCCACCACGCATGAGAACACAACCTCGATGACCGACCCATCACCACAACCATTATCAACCTAATATCCACACCGAGCAGCCGCCAGCATCTCACCTGCTGCCACCCTCATCATCGCCGACTCCCTACACCTCGTCTTCATCGCCGAGCACCTTGGAGCCGAGCCTTACCCTAATCTTAATCACTGAACCCAAACTTAAATCTCCATCACCTTTTTCTCCCTTCACCTAACTCACCCTCATTGCCATTCCCTCAATACAACGTCGAACAATGCCATCTCCAGCAGCCTCAATCTTCAACAACTCATCCAACCGAGATCTAGTGATATTCTATATCGATGACCTCGTCATTGACCTGACGGTTGTGGCAGTAAGTTGGTGCTGATCGTCGTGCTTGGTTCCTATTTTTCTTGTTCGCTGCAAACCCAATGCTCACGGGGCAGAACAAGCATGAGCAGATGCAATATTTTGTGGCAACTTGCATGCATGAGATATTAAGCATGTGAGCATCCCCACGTGAGATCTTGCCGGGTGTTTCAAGTTCCGCATTTTCGTTTCATACCATTCACGTGTTTATCACCGAGTTTGCCGGAATCCGATCGTGCCGACGACGATCCTGACGACCCAGCGAGCGTACCTGACCCGTGTGATCACTTTGTGCGTTGTTTGAATTCGTTCCGTGTACCGTGCGCACGTCGCGACTTTTCCCGCCGACGTGTGACGTTCCGTATACCCGTTTCTTGATTTGTCAATGCAAGTAAAACTTACTACATGCTATCTATACTATTTTATACTATTTAATTGCATAGTAAACCTGTAGATTACTTATAATGCCACATGTTCCATTTCCCATTTCGATGTCCATTTTATCATTTTAGATTCATAACTTAGAACATACCATGTTGCATTTTTATTTACTATACCTAGTACCCACATCCGTATTTAAATCACATAATAATTATTTACATAGCCTATAATACCCTTTTAAATAGTTTATAACCGTTCAAACACCTGTTGCATCCATATCGTTTAATATACATAATATTGCACCCATAGATCACTTGAATATATAATATTACAATATTAACATTCCACACTTGATATATTGTAGTTTAATTAGTATTGAAACTTTAACTTTAACCCTAACCATAACTGTGCATCTATATGCCTTAATCTGTACCTGACTGCATGTTACATTACAGTGTTCCATTTTATTGTTCCTGTTTCGCCCAATCAGAGCAAAGCTCTGTTTGAATTCAAAATTCAAAATTCAAAATTTTGAAGCAACGCTTCAAATCTCGGGCGCAACGAGCCACATGTCAGGCGCTGATACATCAGCACAGCGCCCAAGAAGGCGCGCCCAATCAGAGCAAACCTCTATTAAAGGAAGCAACGCTTCAGTTGCGATAGCGCTGCGCTGCGCGACACGTGTCAGCGCAGATTTGCTCGCGCAGTTGCGCTGCGCTGTGCGCTGCGCGACACGTGTCAGCGCAGTTGCGCTGCGCTGTGCGCTGCGCGACACGTGTCGCGCGCTGGGGCATCTGCGCCAAACAAAATTAAATTTCTAAGAAATCTTTTCTGTTCTTATTAAAACAAGAAGATTTTCTTCTGCGAAGCAGAAGCCCTTGGATCAAAAATCCAACGGTGGGGAAAATTCCCCAAATCACTCAGAGAAGGATCTCTTTAACAAATTTAACTAATTTATGGGCACTATAAAAAGGACCCTAGGCCTCAATTCAGAGGCATCAACATCTTTCTAAAAAAAAAGAGAGAGAAAGAGGACTCTGAAGAACTCCTCAAGAACAAAAAAGGTAAAAACGTTTGAAAGAAGAGAAAATTCTCTTATAAACAAGATCATTGATCTTTAAACATAACTAAATAAAATGAATAAATAAAATAAAAATAGTGCTTTGCACTTTTTCATGAACCTTTGGTTCTTTAAGAAAAGAAAAAACTTATCTTTTCCTTTGATCTAAATTAGATCAAGAAATCCAACAGTGCTTTGCACTTCTGTTCTTGAATCTAAAAGATTCTTAGTGCTTTGCATTTCCAAACTGCGCTGTTGCGCCCTTGAGAGAGCGCCACGTGTCAGCTACAGAACAATTTGCACTATGCGCTCTTAAAATAGAGCTTTGCTCTCTGGAATTGGCGCAACTCACCACAGCGCGCCACGTGTCAGTAGCGCAACAGCGCACTGCGCTATTGCGCTTGCGCTCACCAGAGCGCAACACGTGTTAGCCATAGAACCACTTGCGCTACGCGCTCTTGAAACAGAGCTCTGCTATCTAGAATTAGCGCAACTCACCAGAGCGCGCCACGTGTCTGCAGTGCAACAGCGCAGCGCAACAGCGCAGCGCACTGCGCTATTGCGCTTGCGCTCACCAGAGCGTGACACGTGTCACCCCCATATGAGTTTGCGCTCAATACTTAGCGCAAAGCGCCTGACAAGCCACGTGGGGCACTGTCAGAGTATTTAATGCTCTGCATTGTTAAAGAAAAGGGACAGGGCCCAATTAAAAGGCCTAACAGGCTGAATAAAAAATGCTATGCATTTTAAAAGGGGGGCAAAGCCCAAACAAAAAAATAGATGCTCTGCATCATTTATAAAAGGGCAAAGCCCAACCAAAACAAGAATAATGCAGTGCATTACTGAAAAGGGGTGAAGCCCTAGCACAGGCCAAAGACAAAAAATGTTGAAACTGGACTTAGCCCAATTTTGGCCATAAGTCCTTAAATTAAATTGACTGAGCAAGATTGCTCTCTTAAATCAATTAACTTCGGTTCGAGGGTACATCTCCGAACTCCTCTGACATCTGTCGTTGTAATCATTCAACGTCGTCAGAGAGGTGACGAGTCTCGACGACCATACATTAATAGCGGATCGAAACGTCCCTAAACTAATATCGGACCACCACGTCCCTAAACTGGAACATGGACCACCACGTCCCTAAACTGGAATATGGACCGCAATGTCCTTAAACTACCAACGGACCGAAACGTCCCTAAACTAATAATGGACCACCATGTCCCTAAACTGGAGTATGGACCGAAACGTCCTTAAACTAATGTTGGACCGAAACGTCCTTAAACTAATGATGGACCACCACGTCCCTAAACTGGAACATGGACCACTACGTCCCTAAACTGGAACAATAGAGCCTCCAAATGCTCTTTTGCCGGATCTAAACGATCCCGTTTAAGTTGATCTTAGCCCCCAAACACGGCTAACATATCCTTAAACATTCAAACGGACTATAAAACTCCAAATCAACCTTGGTTCAAGGGTACATCTTTGAACTCCTCTGACATCTGCCGTTGTAATCCTTCAACGACGTTAGAGAGGTGACGAGTCCCGATGGCCAGATATTAAACGGATTATCATGTTAAGTTGATCTTAGTCTCAAACAGGACTATCGTATCCTTAACGAACGTTTAAGTTGATCTTAGCCACAACGCGACTAATGCATCCTTAAACTAAAAACACCAAACCTAAATTTAAGTAAATACGGATTTGGACTAATCCACGTCCTACGGGCGACGGCATTACTCAGTCTCCGTATACAATCCACGGGCAACCACAAACAAAACAAACACACACGACACGAAGTGAAATTCTGGAGAAGGAGAAAGTTGTTACCGTGATGCGGTAGCGTAATTAATTGCAGGGGCTTGCGCCTGCAGGGAAGAGTGTCCCCACAATCAAAAACCCCTCAAGCGAGGGGGAATCTGATGAAGTCTGCTACATCGGCCGCATCCGTCTAAACCTCCGATACACGGTGCCATAAATCAACTTGGCATCTTCGGAGAAGTGGAAGGATAAAACCAAATAGCATCTGCCCCGAATCTCAGGCGAGACGCAAAGTCTCGGCCGCCATTCGGAGGGGAACAGATTCTGGCACGCCCGGTGGGACCTTTTCCTCTTTCCACTCCACACTTCGTGTGTTGTCCTCGCGAACCAATCGCGGTTTGTTAAATGGTTGTCTTCGGATTTCAAGTTACTAAGATTTGGTCTTTTGCCTGGCGCAGAACTCAAGATTCAATGGCCTCTAACTGCACCAACTGCTCGAAGTGCCACTACGATGGACGCTCCACCTTCCCCGTAGGTGTAGCATATGGGCCCCAAGCGGCTTCCTTCCTCGCTCTGCCGGTAGACCAGGTGACCCAAGCCACCACTGGCCTGTTCTTCGGGACCATGATCCCACCTACAAGCTTCTCTACGCCAATACCTGCACCGGAAGTGAACAAGAAGTCGGTCTTCGACCGGCTCACTGCCACGACGGCCCCTGTCAATGGGTCACCCATTACCAAACCAACCGCCTCTGTTTTCGCCAGGCTAAATCAGAACTCTAAACTGGCTGTCCCAAGGAAGGCAATAACTGCTGCTCCAGAAGTCGTCGAGGCGGCTTCCCCTGTCAAAGAATCAATCTTTTCAAGACTGACGATTCCTGCTCCTGCCCCTGCTCGAGGATCCGTCTTCGACAGGTTGAATATCACCCCTCAAAAGACAACCTCAGTCTTTAAGAGGTTAACACCAGCGACGCCTCATTCAGACAGGGGGCAAAAAGAAGATGTCTCAATCTCCGAGCCAGTCCCAACGGCTCGTCATGCTCGACGTCGCCATTGGCAACGAGTGAGCAAGGCAGGGGGCAACTCCCCCTCAGGGCTAACTCCACCGGCTCCAGTGGTGGAAATCAACGCTGCTGTTCCAACTAGGAACAACTTTGAACTGCTGAGGAGGGTACGGAAGAACTCTCCAACCGCTACACTGAATCTCCACCTGCGGAGAGAGTTCCAGAAAAGAAGCAAGAACAGCCCCATCAACGGCTGTCCTCAAGAATTTATAAAGTTTGGAGGATAATTCAAGACTCCGTGATCGACCTGGATCACTCCCGTAAAAAGGCAAAGGTGGAAAAAGACAAGGACTGTCCCATTAAACAGCAGGGGACAGCAGCTGCTAGGGTGCCCCCTTCAACGGTTCCTTCAACCTCAACGGCCCACAAGAGAAGGAGGCCAGAGAAAACTCCCGCGTCAGCGGTAAAAGTTAAAAATGGTGAACCCAAACGCTCTAAGTCAGGGGGCATGATAGTTCATACAGTCTACGTGGCATCTGGTAAAGAAGATAGCCGCATATCTACGGGTCATCGACCGCTTACCCGATCAGTGACCAAGGCACAGGAGCAACAGAAAAAGCTCCAAGAAATGATGAATGCTATGGCTGCACTTACCGGGCCAAAAGAGAACCCCAAAGCGTCCTCGGACGAGTGCCACGAGGAAGAAACCGACGCCGAATTCCTTCGTCGGATATTGGAAAAGAAGGACAAAGAGGCCGCTGAACAAGCAGCTAACATACAACGTATGGGCCTCCTCTTCCAGGACATGATAGGAATGATGATACAACAAGATCCTTCGGCTGAAGAGCCTCCGATCGTCCTTGGAGACGATAGGGGAGAGACGTCAAATCCTCCACCAGCCCTGTCGACGGCTAAAGAGGATACAATCTCCAAGGCTGATTTGGATGAGTACTTCGCCCAGCAAATGCGGGTTCATCATGCGACTGAAGTGGCCGGTCAGGTCGTAAAAACGGGGCGGCCATATCCAGATTGGTACGATCAAATCAAGTACCCGCCAGGTTATACGATACCAAAATTCCATGTGTATAAGGGGACTGGCAACCCTCATCAACATGTTGCCCAGTTCAGGGCACTTTGCGGCAACACCGGCGGTGATGATAAGCTGTTGCTTCGCCAGTTTGTTGGAAGTTTATCAGACACGGCGTTCGAATGGTACTCTGAACTCCCGAACGACTCTATTAAAACCTTCGCGGAGATGGAGCTGCTGTTTACTCAACGTTTTGCAAGTGCCAGTGAACGTACCCCGATGACAGCACTGATTAACGCCAGGGTAAAGCCAGGCGAGTACGCTATACGATGGCGGAATTTATGGTCGAAGTGCGAGCAGCGCATTGAAGAAGCTCCTGCAGTAGGTATGTTTGTGGGAACCCTAGATCCACAAGCAACCATCTCGCAGTTTATGATGTTTTTCAAGCCGACTACCTTCCAAGCCTTGATCGACAAACTAACACAGATGGATCAGATGGGCCATAAACCTCCTATTCCAAGGCCGGACTCCCGAAATGACAAAGGGAAGGGAAAAGCGATCGTCGTCGCTAATTCTCAATAACAACCGAGCGACTCAAAGCCGGTTGCTCGTCAAAATAATATGCGTCCGTACGTACCCCTTGAGGATAGGATGAGACGTCCTTATTCCTTCCCTCGCGATAAAACGAGGAGGTTATTCGAGCTGGCGTTGCGCAACAGACTCATAAATCTGCCGGATCCAAAACGTCCGTTGCAACCAAGTGACGTCAACGAGCCCAACTACTGTCCTTATCTTCGAGTACTAGGCCATCCGATCGAAGATTGCTACGTTTTCAAGAATTGGCTTGAAAACCAATACTGACAGGGCAAGTTCGCGTTATCTGACAAATGGAAGGTGAATCCCCAGCAGCCCCACAACTCTAAGGGGACGAATACGCCGGGGGAAACATGCTCCGTCGTTGAAGAAGCTCTTTGGGAGGTCGTATTATCAGCCAAGACAAAGAGAATGATAAACGATCTTCAGACATGTCCAGCAATCAAGTGGAAGAACCCGTTGGAACCGCAGGTCATTGAGGGGGTGTTGAAGCTACGTCCAACTCCAAAGACCGATGATGGTGGTTCAAGCACTTGCAGCCAGCCGTCAAAATCTTCGAAAAAGAAGAAGAAGAAATCTAAGAAGCCCGTGAAGCCTGGCGACAAGCGCACGGACTTGCAAAAGCAAATTGACGCGCTGGATGAATACAACCAAAAGGCACGGACTCCCATTACACTCCAAGAGTTCCTCGATCACGTCTTTCAAGAAGGAGATGAGGGAGAAAGTTCATCGGATGAATCCAAGGAATATGTGGCGAGCTGTCATATGATTTCCCATTCGATCGCGAACAATGAGGAGACTCCTGGCACTAAAACGCTGGAGGCAGATACCGAATCAAAAATTCCGGAGCTATCAGTTGAAATGATTGCCGCGTTCCTTAACGAAGCTCGATTGAAAAGTAAAGCTGATCGAGAACGCGAGACGGCTATATTTGAAAGAGCCAAGCGCCATCGACTTGATAAAAGAGCTGAGATGATCCCGCTGGAGCAAAATGCCTCCACGGCTGACAAAAGCCAATTCAAGATGAGGAAAAAGTTTGCTAAGGCCATATCAATGGGCATGAAGCTACCATCCTCTGAAGGAAAAATTACTGGTGAAATAGAAATGCACCCCTCCTATTGCTTATATCATCAGAAAGTTTCGCACCCCACTCAGGAGTGCAAAGCTTTCGATAGATGGTGGCAAGGATATGTTGCTCATCGACAACGCTTTAAGCGGGAAAAGCGTAAAACTCTTCGAGAGCAAAGAGATACGACCGAAGGGATTAAAAGAACTACCGGCAATTGTCGCATGGTTAATACTAGCGGGGTCATAAGTGCCTACATTCGGGAGCGATTCTGATGAAGAGCTGGAACTTGCCCCTCTCTTTAAAGAATCCACTTCGGGAAAAGAAGAAGAGCCGAAGGTCTGCGGAAATATCCGTCTACGAAATCGGACACTGCCTGAAAAGAACCTCGGACCCTCAAACAGAAAAGATAAAGGGAAAGAAAAGGTCTCTGAAGATATCATCTTAGATGACCAAGTTCTGGAAGAGCTAAACGCCAACAACCCACCGAAGAAGAATAAGGTGGATTACAACGTCTTAGCGCATCTGAGGAAGCTACCCTCACAGCTCAGCATTCTTGACGCCCTTTTGCTATCAAAGGAGGCGAGAGATTCGTTGATCAAGGCACTACAAGATCCGGAACAATTCCAAGCATACCTGGCCGAGGAAAAGATGAAGGATGAATTGGAGGATGTGCACACGGCCGATGTCACTTTCGGCGATGAGGACCTTCTCCTTGGGTCGTGCGAGCATAATCGTCCCCTTTATGTCTCAGGATACTGCCACGATATAAAGATAGGCAAAATCCTGATCGACAATGGATCCTCAGTTAACCTCCTCAATGTTCGGGTGTTAAAAGAAATCTGCATGAGCGTCAAGCACCTTGCTCGTGATAAGATCACCATCTCCGGGTTTGACTCCCAGTCATCAAGAACTCTTGGGTCTGTGATACTGACGCTACGCTTCGGGCTACTCATCACGGACATTAAGTTCCACGTCATAGACGCCAAGACATGCTGCAACGCTTTGCTCGGCCGACCATGGTTACACGAGTACAACATCATCCCTTCTACACAACATCAGTGTATGAAGTATTTTAAGGATGGTTTTGAGTATACCGTGACGGGAGAACTGAACCCGTTCTCTGTGAACGAGGTCCGCAAATATGAAGACGCCAAATACTTCTTACCGGATTTCGAAGACACGGAGAAGTGTCACAAGCCGGAGAATAAAACTAACGCTACCATCCCTGTCTTCGGCAGTGATACTGAGGAGGAAGAGGAGATAGTTTATTCGGGTCCGCCCAAACACAACAAGCCGGGACCATCGGCTCCGACATTGATCTTTGGTAGCGATTCGGAAGATGAAATCCATGCTGTATTCTCTGCTCGACCTTCAATACGAACGTCTGCTGATGAAGAACAAAGTCTACAAGTCGCCATGGTGCCGTTTAAACACCATAAAGAACTGGATGCACTTAATATTTATAATATAGAAGAGTTGCGGACATTCTATATCCCTCCCAGGCGAGAAAGCGAGAAAGCAATTTTGTTCTACCGCTCTGAAGAAACCAAGATAGAAAAAGAAATTTGGCATGGTGCGGATTCTACGCTCAATAGGCTTCAGCCCATCCGTCTCCCCAGATATTATACGGAAGGTTTGAAAAAGCTGCTGAAACGCCAGGGGATATCCTTCAACCAAACCGTTCGAAAAGCCAAGTTCTATGATAAAGTCTGGAATGTTCCCGGGACTCAACGTAAACTGCCTAATGGGAGAATGGAAACAATTGGGCTTGGATACGTCCGGTCAAAGAAACGGGGGCTACTAAATAGCTGCTATGTCATGTACGACTTCGATGAAGAAGTGGATGCTCAATGGGAGGACGCTAATCCTAAGCCAGTAAAAGTTCCAGATGCAAAAGAGCCCAGTCCGTCGTTCGAAGAACAAATGGATAAGCTTATAAGGGAAGCTGCTCAAAAAGTACGAGACGACCATAACCGCGAGATGGTCATCTATGAGAAAGACAAGACGCAACACCTCCTCCAACAGGCCGTGAAAGATGAAAATGCCGCTCCTTGTCAACCTGTTATAAAGAAGGCTCGACGCAAAAGCAGAAATAAGTTGAAAGGCCGAAAAGGCGCTCAGCAGCAACAAAGAAAGGCTAAGAAGCCACACAAACGGGAGTCAAGTGCTATCGATCTATCCCTTATGAAGAAAATGGGCCGAGCGTACTCGTTTCCTCGGGACAAGACGAAGAAGATACTTGATCTTGCTCTAAAACATCAAATGCTTACATTGCCGGAGTCCAAAAACCCCGAACAAGAAGGTGAAGTCTCTGACCCGAATTATTGCACTTATCACCGAGTGATAAGACACCCTCTCGAAGATTGCTTCACCTTTAAAAATTGGGTTGAAGATTAGTACCAGCTCGGCAAGTTCGCTCTATCTGACAACTGGAGGGTAGCGCCGCCACAGAAGCACGAACCCAGAGCCACGAAAGCAGAACTAGATCCACATCGGTCTTGGAAGCGAATCCGCACTTGTCACGTGATAACGCTATCAAAAGAAGGGCCTAAGAATATAGATAACCTCCCTTGGTGCTTCGAAAACAGCAGCGACGAAATAATCTCAGAATTCCCACCAGCGCCAAAAGAGCTGGAAGATGGAATCCATACCACTGCAGATAATCTCAAGAAGATTGAGTTGGGGACGGCAAACGATCCACGACCGACATTCATCAGCGAGTTACTATCTGAAGAAAGGGTAGCTGCGTTAAAGGATGTGCTTCTGCAGCATAGAGATTGCTTCGCGTGGAACTATTCCGAAATGCCGGGACTAGATCTAGAAATGGCTGTACACAAATTGGCGATATCCCCGGACATCAAGCCAGTCAAACAGGCGCCGAGGAGAATGTGACTCGAGCTTGAAATGAGTATCAACGCCGAGGTCAAGAAGCTGATCGACTCAGGTTTTATCCAGGAGGTCCAATATCCTGAATGGATCGCTAACATCGTTCCGGTGATGAAGAAAAATGGGACGGTGCGCATATGCGTGGACTTTCGGGATCTCAATAAAGCTTGCCCGAAGGATGATTTCCCAGTGCCAGTCACCGAATTGATGATAGACAATACATCCACTCATGAGGTTTTCTCCTTCATGGACGGCTCATCGGGGTATAACCAGATAAAGATGCATCCCGAAGACCAGAAGCACACCGCATTCAGGACCCCTCTAGGTATATTCTGTTATAAAGTGATGCCCTTCGGTTTAAAGAACGCCGGTGCTACTTATCAGAGGGCCATGACGAAGATCTTCGACGACCTTATACACGAAATCGTCGAATGCTATATCGATGATCTCGTGGTTAAAAGCAAATCATACGAGGAACATCTCGAGCATCTGAAGACCGTATTTCAACACCTTCGACAATACAACTTGAAGATAAACCCTCTTAAGTGTGTGTTCGGAGTTTCCTCAGGAAAATTCCTGGGATTCATTGTTCGACATCGAGGTATTGAAATAGATCTGTCAAAGATCAAAGCGATCATGGAAATGCCTCCGCCAAGAACTCTCAAACAGTTGCGATCTCTCCAAGGGAAGCTCGCATACATACGGCGATTTGTAGCCAATCATTTAGGCAAGTGCCGTCCTTACAGTCACCTGATGAAGAAGGGAACCCCGTTCGTCTGGGATCAAAAGTGCCAAAGCGCACTAGATCAAGCAATACCTGCAAAACCCTCCAGTGTTGGCTGCTCCGGTTAAGGGAAAGCCTCTCATTCTTTATAGAACCGCCCTCGAAGGTTCTTTAGGCGCATTATGGGCACAAGAGAACGATCAAGGGAAAGAAAGAGCACTCTACTACTTAAGTCGGGTTCTACTGGGGGCAGAAAGCAACTACTCCCCCATTGAAAAACATTGCCTGGCGTTGATCTTTGCGATAACAAAGCTTAGGCACTATGCGTTGGCGCATGAGGTCCGTCTCATTTCAAAGGTGGACCCCCTTAAATACTTGATGTCAAAGGCCATATTGACGGGACGACTTGCTAAATGGGCCCTACTCTTGATGGAGTTTTCGATAACGTATCAACCTCTCAAGGCAGTGAAGGGCCAGGCCATCGCCGACTTCCTCGCTGAGCATCCCATACCCGCCGATTCTCCTCTAAATTGCGATTTGCCGGACGAACATGCGTTCGATGCGATCGACGGTGGTGATACCCAATGGGAACTTTATTTCGATGGAGCATCTTTCATGAAAAAGCGCAAACAAAATACCCCTATAATCAAATCGGGGGTAGGACTCATCTTTGTAACTCCACAAGGAGGGATAATGCGCTATGCGTTCTCCCTGACGGAGCCGAGGACAAACAATGAAGCCGAATACGAAGCTCTGATAGCTGGCCTCGAGATCGCCATTGACATAGGAATTGAAGACCTCCTCATATACGGAGATTCTCAACTGGTCGTTAGTCAAGTAAACGGCGACTACCAAACGTGCAAACCGGAGTTGGTGAAGTACGGGGAAAAGGTGCAACAACTGTTGACCCAAATTCCCTCCTATACTTTGGAGAACATACCGCGCGCGGAAAATAGCAAAGCAGACGCGTTGGCCAAACTTGCTAAAGAATTGGCTGACGAGAACCTCGATGATGTTAGAATCGTGGTACAAAGCCGTCGAGTGCTTACCCCAGCAGAAATATCTCCGGAATCATCCGAAGAAAAGGGAGCGAGCGAGCAGACGACCCTGCAAGTACAAGATTGGAAAAATGCCGAGGATTGGAGAGAAGTCTTCATAGATTACTTCAAGTCCCACCGAATGCCTGAAGAAGCATCCATAAGACATCAACTCATGAAACGAGCTCTGTCTTTCGCCTTCGTCAATGATACCCTGTACAAGAGGTCATTTGATTCTCTATGGCTGATATGCTTATGACCTGACGAAGCAAAAGGGGTCGTCCAGGAAGTTCACGACGGACTCTGCGGTTCTCACCAAGCGGGCCCAAAGATGAAGTTGAAGATAAAACGGATGGGCTACTATTGGCCCACGATGATTCAAGACTGCCTCGAATATGCGAAGCAGTGTCACTCGTGTCAAATCCATGGAGACTTCATCCACCAGCACCCAAATCCACTACATCCAACGGTGGCTAGCTGGCCATTCGAAATGTGGGGGACTGACATAGTCGGCCCTATCAAACCAGCATCGTCTAGGGGACATCGTTTCATCCTGGCAACGACTGACTACTTCTCCAAATGGGCAGAAGCAGTACCGCTGAGGGAAGTAAAGACGGAGACTATCCCCCACTTCTTCAAGACGCATGTCATATATCGGTTTGGAACGCCAAGGCGAATCTTCTCCGATAATGGGCCGGCTTACAGAAGCCACAAGATCAGTCGCTTTGCACAGAAGCACAATATAGACTGGAGATATTCCTCGGTTTATAATCCGCGAGCCAATGGTCTAGCTGAAGCCTTCAACAAGACCTTGACAAAGATCATAAAGAAAACGGTGTCCCGAAATAAGAAAGACTGGCACGAAAGACTGCAAGAAGCTCTTTGGGCATATCGAACTACGTTCAAGACGGCCATGAACACAATGCCGTACGCGTTGGTGTTCGGTACCGAAGCAGTACTCCCCCTCGAGATAGAGTTACCCTCTCTACGAGTGGCAGTCCATTACGAGCTAACGGACGAAGAAAATGCTCACCTTCGGCTTGAGGAGCTTGACGCCCTTGATGAAACCCGGCTCATAGCACAGCAAAATCTGGAAGCTTATAAAGCAAAGATGACACGCTCATATGAAAGATTAACCCGACCGAGGACATTCCGCCAGGGCGAACTCGTGCTAGTGGTCAAAAGGCCTATGATCCCCAATCGCGCCAAGCGGGGAAAATTCGAGCCAAACTATGAAGGCCCGTACATCATAGATAAAGTTTACCAGGGTGGGGTCTATCTACTCATGGACATGCATAGTGAAAGGCCTTTCAGGCCAATAAACGGTCGCTTCCTAAAGAGATACTACGCTTAATGAGCCACGGCCTAGGCCAATGATAGATGACAACGACTATGTCCGCTCGCTATCTTCCTAAGCTCAAGCTTTATAAGCAGTAGCCAGCCTTCTCAATGGCGGACCGAAACGTCCTTAAACTAACAACGGACCGAAATGTCCTTAAACTAATAGCAGACCGAAACGTCTTTAAACTAATACCGCAGCATCCTTAGGCTGACGAGATGAATAAAGAATAAATAAATAAAAAAATATATATAATAAATAAAAACGGTATGTCCATAAGCAAAAAGGGCACGGATGAAAACTCGAAAGGGCTCCGTGAGTAAAAACAGCAGGGCTACCGGCGAGTGTTCGTGAAAACCCGAAAGGGCGCGACCTCGTAAAAAAAAAGAGAAAAAGAAAATAAAAAGAATTAAAAAAAACGGTATATCCATAAGCAAAATAGGCACGGATGAAAACCCGAAAGGGCTCCGTGAGTAAAAACAGCAGGGCTACCGGCGAGTGTTTGTGAAAACCTGAAAGGGCGCAACCTCGTTAAAGGACACTTATAGGGTCCTATCGACCTTGTAAGGAGAAATCACCCGCGTGAGATCCTTACGACTCACAAGGGAGCAACACACTTAGGGATCCCCACGATTCCTAAGGAGAAAATACACTTGCGAGATCCTCACGACTCGTAAGGAGAAATCTCTTATGGGACCCTCATGGCTTATAAGAGTTGAAAGTCTTAAGTTACAGAGACCTAAACCTGTACTTAAGCAACCCCCACAACTTCCGATATTGCCCTACAAGTGGCTCAATACTGGCCCTTGTATACAATCCATGGGCGCGAATAAACATTTCCCTAACCAAGTCCCATTCATGACTGGGGATATGTTCGCATAGTAAACAACCCTTGTAAATCCTCTCGATTTATGAGGAGAAAACCCTCCTGTAGGATCCTCACGACTTACAGAGGAAACGAACACTTAGGAATCCTCACGTGTCCTAAGGAGAAAATACCCCTACGAGATCCTCACAACTTGTAGGGAGAAATAACTTCGTGAAACCCTTACGGCTCATGAAGTCAAAAGCCTTAGCCGACAGGACCCTAACCCTGGTCGCTAAGCCACCTTTGTTCGAAATCGACAGAGACAGATGATGATTCGCTCCTGGTAATATCCCAGTTGTAGTGGTGCTGATGCCGAAATTGGTCTACAGCAAAAAGCCAATAGGCCACACATGCATACGAAACGGCCGAAATGATAGGGCAACTTGCAATAAAAAGCAGCAAGTAAAAATGTATGCATGCAAAATAGCCGAAATGATTGGGCAACTCGCAATAAAATGCAGCGAGTGAAAACAAAACAAATAGCCGAAATGATTGGGCACCATGAAAAATAGCCGAAATGATTGGGCAATCGCGACCTTCGCGATATAAAAGCTGAAATGATAGAGCATCGCGGAAATAAAACAAAAAGAAAAAAATGATGATAACACTTTGGCCCTACAGTTAAGATCACATCGATCCCTGTATACAATCCAAGGACGTAAACAAAGAGGGAAACATACTTTTCCCAACAGGCTCCGCCAGAAGACGAAGCCAAATCTCGACAGTTCAGTCCAACTCTGAAGAAACCAGTATCTTCAGCAAACTCCTCGACTCACGGATACAAACACTCCTTGACGAGAGCCTCCTGATCCGCATCGACTCGCAGAGCCACCAGTGCCTCCGTGGGAATCCTCGACTCGTTTCAAACCCCAAGGAAACAAATAATCCTTGGCGCTTGGGAAACAAATAATCCCTAGCAAACTCCTCGACTCACGGATACAAACACTCCTTGACGAGAGCCTCCTGATCCGCGTCGACTCGCAGAGCCACCAGTGCCTCCGTGGGAATCCTCGACTCGTTTCAAACCCCAAGGAAACAAATAATCCTTGGTGCTTGGGAAACAAATAATCCCTAGCAAACTCCTCGACTCACGGATACAAACACTCCTTGACGAGAGCCTCCTGATCCGCGTCGACTCACAGAGCCACCAGTGCCTCCGTGGGAATCCTCGACTCGTTTCAAACCCCAAGGAAACAAATAATCCTTGGCGCTTGGGAAACAAATAATCCCTAGCAAACTCCTCGACTCACGGATACAAACACTCCTTGACGAGAGCCTCCTGATCCGCGTCGACTCGCAGAGCCACCAGTGCCTCCGTGGGAATCCTCGACTCGTTTCAAACCCCAAGGAAACAAATAATCCTTGGCGCTTGGGAAACAAATAATCCCTAGCAAACTCCTCGACTCAAGGATACAAACACTCCTTGACGAGAGCCTCCTGATTTGCGTCGGCTTGCAGAGAAACCATTGTCTCCACGGGAAACTCCCAATTTGTCTCAACTTGCAAATGAAGCCTCAGGCAGCAGGGACTAAAAAACTTGCTTCCTGAACAATGGGACCCTGCAAGTCAATCCAAAATGGTCTCTTGCATACTATTCACGGGTCTCACTCTCCAAAGTCGAATTTCAACGAGGAGGGAAACAACCGCTTGCGAGTCCTCTCGACTCGTAAGAGGGAAAAACTCTCTTGTAGGATCCTTACGACTTATAAGAGAAAACCACACTTAGGAATCCTCACGATTCCTAAGGAGAAAACCCACCTACGAGATCCTCTCGATCCATAGGGAGAAAATTCTCTATGAGACCCTCACGGCTTATAGAGTTGAAAAGTCTTGGGCAGCAGATCTGAACCTGCGACCTAAGCCATAGCTATTTCTTGAGAAAGTCAGGATACTCATTCTAATCATCCGTCAAACATGGTTACTAAGGTGGCATGCTGATAATGAAAGAATGAAAAGACGGAGAAAATGACACATTACAAAAAAAAAGGTGTATCTTTTATTCATAAACTTGATTGGATACAGGATACATTATGTCAAAGAAAAAAAATATATATATATGTATACATTCTTTTATCTATAAGTACAAACGATACAAAAATGGATAGCTACTGAGGAGGAAGTGTCTTTAGTAAGTTCATAAGCTGCTCTCGCACTTCCTTCAGCGCTTCCTCTCGAGTGACAGCTGCGGCCACCTCCGCCTCCACCTGGGCCCGCTGCTACAAGAAGGATGAAAGTTGCTCCTCCGCCGCCTTCTGGGCTGCTTCCTGGCTGGGTGCAGCTCGCTCGACAACGTCAAGTTTCTGCCTCAATGATAACCCTTCGGAGAGACATTGCAGAAGGCCCTCAAAGATAACCTTCAGCCGTGCGGCGTTGGCCTCCACCCGAGCATGCAGTTGAGCAGACTTGCTCGAAGTCTCACCACGCTCCTTACGCCTTGAAATGATTTCTTGTTCGAGATGGCGGAAGTAAGGAGCGCTCTGCTCAATCCACGCTGTCCTTTGATTACTGGCAGCCACGGTCTCGGGAGCGGGACGCAATGACTCCAACCGATATAGGCGACCCTCGATCTCCTTACAATGGTTAAACCAAGATGCAATGATGCCCTCATCATGAAAGTTCACGAGTATTGCTAGCATCGGGTTAACCACCATAGCGAAATCTGCGGCAGATGTAGGAGTTTCAACGTCGAGTTCCTCGACGTAGTCACTCAACATGCTCAGACTATTCGCGGCGCCTTTTGAAGACAGACTCCTCAGATAAGGACCCGCCGGCATTGTGATGCGAGGTTCGAAGGACGCCGAAGCCAGAATGACAGCTGAAAGAAACAGGATGCGATCAGATAACAGTACAGAAAATAAAGAGAGGAAAGTTACCAATATGATGGTCATTGTACCAGTTGAGATAGGTGGTAAGGTCGGAAGGGCTGGTGGCGCAGCTGATCTGTTATCCCCTCCTTCAATCTGTAGCACTGCAGTTGAGATGAGAAAAAGAGGTTAGAGGTAATTCCATCAATAAGGAAAAAGAGAGGAAGGATGTCAACGGAAATCATACTCACCAACGCCACCAGAGGAAGAAGCAAGCTCAGATGGGAAGGAAAAGTGTGGGAGCAACATCTGATATACATGATCAAAAAGCACTCCTGAAAACACAACAGTGTGACTTTAGTACACGAATTATATGTCTAGAAAACAAGATTAATAAATCGTAAATACATACCTTCCAACATCTTCGAGGGTATGAGAGAGGGTTAAGAGGTGACCACCGCCAAGGCAGTCGTTGAAGGCGCTCCCTCGAGCAGTGGGGCATCGGCACTGGCTGCACCTGCATTGTGAAAAGGTGAACTTGTCAGAAAAGATTGTAAAGTAAAGAAAAGCAGCCACTTGGGGTTTATCTGAGGAGCTCCCGGCTGAAACGGAGGCGACTCCCTCCTCTATCGACATGAGACCACCGCCCGTGGCCTCGTCACCCGACTCGATGGGGACCGTCGTCGTGCTCGCAAGACCTGGAGACGGCGGAGGGCCATAGACGGGAAGGGCTATGATTAGAGTATTGCCAGATTTCAGAGAAGGAGCGGTTGGCTCGTCCTCGGGAATCATGGCCACCTCACCCACCACTCTCTCAGGTTCAGTAGTTGCGGTTGTATCGTCCACCGTCGCCGGGGGATCGCCGGCCTCGAGCGCCTCATCCGCCACCACCCTGGACTCAGTTATAATGATCATATCATCTGCCACCACTTCAGGTTCGGCATCAATGACCTTCTCGGCGGTAGGCCCCTCAACCTCCACTTCAGGCTCCAAAGCCACAACGACATTGCCCACCATCGGCTCGAGTTCGGTAGGTACCGCCTCCTCTGTTTCTTTGGGATCAACGGTTTCCGCCTCCCCCTCGATCAGACTTGGCCCTGCAAGATAAGAGATATAAGGACCAACGACATTAAAATCCTTATAACAAAAACTCTGAGAGAAACATTACCTGAAGTGGATTTACCGTTTGCGCTCCGAACTGCGCGTGCCACCTCTCTGCGGGCAGTGGATAGGGCGACAGGGGCCTCTTCGGATGGAGTATCAGCGCGAGGGACAGTGCTGGGACCCGCTCCCATAGCCAAGGCAGCTCTGCGTGCCTTCGCCTCATGCCTCAGCCTCTTTCTTTCCTCCTGGGCTATCGCGATAGACCTTTGTGACGCCTCCTTCCAAGCGTCGTCATCCTCGTTCAGGGATGCCTCCAGAGCCTTTAATGCATCTCTCATCGGCTCTTCAAGACGAGCCTCCTGCGGTGGCCCAGAGGAAGCAGGAACATCGGCGGCTGGCGGAACATTTGTGTCGCTTGGTGGGAACGGCATTGAGGTTTCTGCAATAAAAAGAGAGAGGTTAGATCGACCATAAAACGAAGGAGATGGAGACTTGATGAATTAAAACTTACTAAGGCCCATAGACGCTCTAAGACGTTCCTCCTCTTGGAAAGTCTTCAAAGAAGCGGCAATGGCTTCTTCATCAGTGATGCCTGTTGGAAGAAAGGAAAGAAAAGTGTTAGTCAAAGGCAACGAAGAGGATATGTTGCAATAAAGAAAAGGCGACTAATAGTTACCTGATTGCGCTAGTTTAGCCAGCCACGCGTCACGCCTCGCCAACCACGCTGAAGCTTTGAGAGCAGCCTCCAAGTCTGTATCGTCCGGCGGCGGCATCACTAGTCCTTCGTTAGTCCCGTATTCGATCAGACCCTCAGCATAAGGGACGTGAGGTTCCTGACCGAACACGACGTCCGCGGCAAAGAGAGATTTCTTTTTCTTTTGCCCTCCGACCCTAGGCTCACGTGGGATCGACTTCCGCTTAGTAGCCACTTTGGGACGATGGGTCCCGATGTCTGCACCTATACCGGACTCTGGCGAGGCCACGACCACTGTCTCCATTGGAGCACGGGGCACTAGGGCTGCATTTGTAATATCGGAAAGCGGCAATCCGTGCGGAAGACTTTGCGCACGTGATGGTCTGCCCCCGGCATCTTTTAAAGGAGTGACCACTGGGGTCCTAGGGACCAAAGCAGCGTTGCGATTGGTACCTGGAGGCACACCCTTACGATCGACCAACAGTCGCCTTTCCTCCTTTATAACTGCTCCTGTTGCATGATTGTACCAGTCTTTGCACACGTTGAGGAGTTTTGGAGCGTAAGCCGGCGCGTTGATAAAAAAATGAAAGCTCGTATTCAGGCGCATGAAATGGTGCAGTGCGTTCTCCATCCCTTCTTCAGGGGCAGCGGGTTCCAGCAAGAATGCTTCCTAGGGGACCCCTTGATCGTAGCCCAGTTGTTGAGCAAAACGATATGGGTTATACCTCATAAAAATTGCCACACCATTCTGCCTAAAAACTAAGAAACCCGGTCTAATGGAATATAAGTGAAGGGTCTCCCGAGCCGTTAAAACCGAGGCCCCATCCTTAAAGATATCTTGTAAAGGCCGCGTCACAGTGGTAGACACCTTTCCAATGGTCAATACCTTATCGACAAAGGACATCCCGGCTCCAACGGTATTAGGGCGAAGGAGTAAGCCCCTGGCGTTCCGCGGTGATGGGGTTACAATTGATGCGCTGATCAGCTGTATAATGCGAGGAAAACCACACTTGTCAAAGAACGAGGGCCTCTTATGCATGCCGAAGACACCCGCTGTGTGTAGCTCGAGCCACGATGCAAAGTAATGCATCGGGAAGACCACATGCAGTACCCCGGGCTCATTAGCATCCGCTGCTCGACTGAGGCCATGGTATAAGTGCGCCAAGCCAGCGATCCCAACAGCCACCTTTACCCCGATGACCATCCGGTGTGCTGGGTAAAAGACAGAGGGCCGCATCCGATGAGAGTGCATTGGGATAGCGAACCAACTCAACCATAGCCCGAGAAATCCTAAGAAAAAGGCCTCCTCATCCATTCCAGGGGCTGCAACTTCTGCAAGAGACATGGTTGGAAAGTTAGGAAGAAAAAAATCCTTTTGGCTTACTTCATTCGCCGGCAGGTTATCCAAACCTAAACCGAAAGGGTCCTCAAGGGTGGCAAACTTGGCAGTGTCTGCAGAGAGGACGTTTGGGTGGAGAAACCGAGCAATGAAATCCTCAAAATTAACTCCCCGACTCCCATGTTCGACGAAGAGAGACGCATACATGTTCAACACTTTAATCAAGCTTGGGAACTGGTGCTGAACAGCATTCTCTGGCGTGACCCCCCTTACCATCGGCCTAGCACTAAAGACATACACATCTGTTGGGAGTAGCTCCTCATAATGTTCCCCCATCACCGGTAAACCGGATACCTCCGCAAACTCCTCCAAGGAGATTGACACTTCCCGATCCATGGCAAGGAAAGTGTGGGTAGGAATATTCCATTGCTCCAAGAAAGCTTTGAACCACCAGGTGGGAAGCGTGGGATACTGAAAGAGAGAGACGTAGACCGCGGTGTACAGTCTTAATCTTATCAACTGCGACTTCTTCGTCGACAGGATGTACCGGGCCCACGGCAGATAGCCAATCGGGTGGCGGGGGATCAGACCAAGGTTATACGATTGCCCCCAAGGTCGTGCTTCACCTTGACAGATACGACATCCTAGGATGTCCAAAACCATAGGACGCTGAACCGGTATCGCATCTATGGAAGGATGTAGAAAGCCTTTCGATGTCCAATCCACCAACTCTACGGCATACTGCACCGAGGGTGGGGTAGCATAATGAATCGCCGTGATAGGCTCGGACGGCACTGCGCATGTGAAGCTGCGTCGACCCATAATGATCTGGTTATACCAGGACCCTCAAAGGTGAAGATTCTTGTATTCCGGGTCGTACTCCTTAATCATGGCCAAGACTTCACGGTCCAAGGGCGCCTCGGGAAATCCCTCCTCCGAGCGGACGAACGGGAATGAAGTGTCTAGAGACATGATCGCTGCAAAAGAACAGTTTAGCCGTTAGTGTTGTAATTCCAACGTTTGGCGTTTAAAGAAGAAAATGCATTAATTAAATTAAAATTAAAATTAATTAATTACACCACACAGCAGTGCAGTGAGTAAGGGACCAAAGGGGGACCCACAAAATCTGGATGACAGTACGTCAGTTAATAGGACAATCTCATCATTGGATGAGATTGTCAGTTGGTCCCCAGGAAAACATTCCCATTAATAAAGAATCCCTAAAGACAAGGAGAAAATCTCCTCTTTCAGAGCAAAGCTCTGTCACAGAGTGACACTTGTCAAACTCTGGTCTCAAGGGAATAAGATTCCTTAAAAGAGCCTAGCTCTGTGATGATGATGAGAAAATTTATTTAAAACTCCTAAAGAAATTAAAATCTTTTGAAGACAATTAGAAGTTCTTCGTTTTTAGATCAAAAAGATCTATTTTTGGATCCATGAGCAAAGCTCTGCTTATGGGTTAGAACCCATGAACAAGATCTTTACAGATCTATAAGCTCTTAAGAGCAAAGCTCTGTTTATGAAACCCCAATAGGGAATTTCTTTAGATCAAAAGATCTATAAGAGCAAAGCTCTTTTGGTTAAGATTGATTTAAATTAATCTGATTTAAATTAATTTTACCTAAAAGTTTTCTAACTGTGGAAACGAGCAAAGCTCTGAAGTTCTTAAGCAAGAGCAAAGCTCTGGAAAATCAAAATCTTAAAACGGTAAGATTTTTCTAAGGGCCAGAGGTCCTATTTATAAGGCGCTTGCGCCCCTTGAGCTCACCCCTTGATCCAACGATCAGGAGTTTGCCACCGCTGCACTCACGTGTGCGCCACGTGAGCGCAACGGTGGGGGGGCATTTGTTTCGCCCAATCAGAGCAAAGCTCTGTTCGAATTCAAAATTCAAAATTTTGAAACAACGCTTCAAATCTCGGGCGCAACGAGCCATATGTCAGGTACTGATACGTCAGCACAGCGCCTAAGAAGGCGCGCCCAATCAGAGCAAAGCTCTATTAAAGGAAGCAATGCTTCAGTTGCGCTAGTGCTGCGCTGCGCGACACGTGTCAGCGCAGATGCGCTAGCACAGTTGCACTGCGCGCTGCGCGACACGTGTCAGCGCAGTTGCGCTGCGCGACACGTGTCAGCGCAGATGCGCTAGCACAGTTGCGCTGCGCGCTGCGCGACACGTGTCAGCGCAGTTGCGCTGCGCGACACGTGTCAGCGCAGTTGCGCTGCGCTTTGCACTGCGCGACACGTGTCAGCACAGATTTGCTCGCGCAGTTGCGCTGCGCTGTGCGCGACACGTGTTAGCGCAGTTGCGCTGCGCTGTGCGACACGTGTCGCGCGCTGGGGCATCTGCGCCAAACAGAATTAAATTTCTAAGAAATCTTTTCTGTTCTTATTAAAACAAGAAGATTTTCTTCTGCAAAGCAGAAGCTCTTGGATCAAAGATCCAACGGTGGGGAAAATTCCCCAAATCACTCAGAGAAGGATCTCTTTAATAAATTTAACTAATTTATGGGCACTATAAAAAGGACCCTAGGCCTCAATTCAGTGGCATCAACATCTTTCTAAAAAAAAACGAGAGAGAAAGATGACTCTGAAGAACTCCTCAAGAACAAAAAAGGTAAAAACCTTTGAAAGAAGAGAAAATTCTCTTATAAACAAGATCATTGATCTTTAAACATAACTAAATAAAATGAATAAATAAAATAAAAATAGTGCTTTGCACTTTTTCATGAACCTTTGGTTCTTTAAGATAAGAAAAAACTTATCTTTTCCTTTGATCTAAATTAGATTAAGAAATCCAACAGTGCTTTGCACTTCTGTTCTTGAATCTAAAAGATTCTTAGTGCTTTGCATTTCCAAACTGCGCTGTTGCGCCCTTAAGAGAGCGCCACGTGTCAGCTACAGAATAATTTGCGCTATGCGCTCTTAAAATAGAGCTTTGCTCTCTGGAATTGGCGCAACTCACCAGAGCGCGCCACGTGTCAGTAGCGCAACAGCGCAGCGCACTGCGCTTTTGCGCTTGCGCTCACCAGAGCGCGCCACGTGTCAGTAGCGCACTAGCGCAGCGCACTGCGCTATTGCGCTTGCGCTCACCAGAGCGCAACACGTGTCAGCCATAGAATCACTTGCGCTACGTGCTTTTGAAACAGAGCTCTGCTCTGTAGAATTAGCGCAACTCACCAGAGCGCGCCACGTGTCTGCAGCGCAGCGCAACAGCGCAGCGCACTGCGCTATTGCGCTTGCGCTCACCAGAGCGTGACACGTGTTACCCCCATATGAGTTTGCGCTCAATACTTAGCGCAAAGCACCTGACAAGCCACGTGGGGCACTGTCAGAGTATTTAATGCTCTGCATTGTTAAAGAAAAGGGACAGAGCCCAATTAAAAGGCCAAACAGGCTTAATAAAAAATGCTATGCATTTTAAAAGGGGGGCAAAGCCCAAACAAAAAAATAGATGCTCTGCATCATTTATAAAAGGGCAAAGCCCAACCAAAACAAGAATAATGCAGTACATTACTAAAAAGGGGTGAAGCTCTAGCACAGGCCAAAGACAAAAAATGTTGAAACTGGACTTAGCCCAATTTTGGCCATAAGTCCTTAAATTAAATTGACTGAGAAAGATTGCTCTCTTAAATCAATTCACTTCGGTTCGAGGGTATATCTCCGAACTCCTCTGACATCTGTCGTTGTAATCATTCAACGTCGTCAGAGAGGTGACGAGTCCCGACGACCATACATTAATAGCGGACCGAAACGTCCCTAAACTAATATCGGACCACCACGTCCCTAAACTGGAACATGGACCACCTCGTCCCTAAACTGGAACATGGACCACCACGTCCCTAAACTGGAACATGGACCACCATGTCCCTAAACTGGAATATGGACCGCAATGTCCTTAAACTACCAACGGACCAAAACGTCCCTAAACTAATAATGGACCACCATATCCCTAAACTGGAGCATGGACCGAAACGTCCTTAAATTAATGTTGGACCGAAACGTCCTTAAACTAATGATGGACCACCACGTCCCTAAACTGGAACATGGACCACTACGTCCCTAAACTGAAACAATAGAGCCTCCAAATGCTCTTTTGCCGGATCTAAACGATCCCGTTTAAGTTGATCTTAGCCCCCAAACACGGCTAACGTATCCTTAAACATTCAAACGGACTATAAAACTCCAAATCAACCTTGGTTCAAGGGTACATCTCTGAACTCCTCTAACATCTGCCGTTGTAATCCTTCAACGACGTTAGAGAGGTAACGAGTCCCGATGGCCAGATATTAAACGGATTATCACGTTAAGTTGATCTTAGTCTCAAACAGGACTATCGTATCCTTAACGAACGTTTAAGTTGATCTTAGCCGCAACGCGACTAATGCATCCTTAAACTAAAAACACCAAACCCAAATTTAAGTAAATACGGATTTGGACTAATCCACGTCCTACGGGCGACGGCATTACTCAGTCTCCATATACAATCCACGGGCAACCACAAACAAAACAAACACACACGACACGAAGTGAAATTCTGGAGAAGGAGAAAGTTTTTACCGTGATGCGGTAGCGTAATTAACTGCAGGGGCTTGCGCCTGCAGGGAAGAGTGTCCCCACAATCAAAAACCCCTCAAGCGAGGGGGAATCTGACGAAGTCTGCTACATCGGCCGCATCCGTCTAAACCTCCGATACACGGTGCCATAAATCAACTTGGCATCTTCAGAGAAGTGGACGGATAAAACCAAATAGCATCTGCCCCGAATCTCAGGCGAGACGCAAAGTCTCGGCCGCCATTCGGAGGGGAACAGTTCCACTAGTACTTCATTCTTGTTTTGTATACCCATGCTTATGTTAGTTTGATTGTGAGCATCCACATGACATTGTGTGCACCCCTAACATGACTTGTTACACCCACTACTTGACACGACATGGTACCGTGCAACTCTTGACATGACATGATACCTATATACATTACTTGACCTGGCCTGATATACCATGGCTTTACCTGTTACCTGATCTTGTGACTAATGCCAACAAACCTGACCTGTTGTCCTTACGGACGTTTCCTGTTGTCTATCCAGACAAACTTGTACCTGCTTGATCCTGTGTTGGCATTAGCTCCAGATTATTTAATACCTGACTTGAGCACATATAACTTGGGGGTATGGGGAAATCAATGATGAAACCTGACTTGTAACTCGACAGTTCTATACCTTTTCTGATCAGTCATACGGGCTAGGCCAGCCCCGGAGTGATGCTACTGACATCACTCGTCATTACTTACCACCTTTTACTGCATTGCGGCACGTCTCGGGTTCAGCCCGAGAGTCATAGACCGTGATCCCGGGCACGCACGGGATACTATTGAGTTACATCGATGATTCATCAAATTGATTTCAAAGACTAGAGAGTAGTTAACCCAATAGACCAGTTTAGATTACTCACTACACATTACCCTCACAGTCCTCATTTATATTACTGTTATACCTGTTTTACTGCTCATACACATACCTGTATGTCTTGCTACCCTGTTTATAGTATTGCTTGATATTATGACACACTGACGTCTGGGTTTTGCATGGCCCAGATTCTCTACCTTTGTTGCAGACTGATCAGGAGTACTGCCGCTGTTAGACCGAGCGGTGAGGACCCTGTTGGTATCCAGATTTGCTATTCTAGGTGTTTTATTTATTGGATCTTTTGCTTCCGCATATTATATTATTTCTTAACTCATTTATTCTGGCTCATGGACATGTATTAGATAGTTTAGTTTACTTTCCTGTTCTTGATATCTCTACAGCCGTAATGTGACTGTGGAGGGATTTTACCTATCCACAGGTAGCATGGTTGGCTATGTCACGTGCCTATCTTAGCATACTCTGGGAAGCGGGGCGTGACAGGAAATACGGGGGGCAATGATGCGCTCCTTCTTCGTCAGTTTGTCAACAGCCTGACAGGTGTCGCTTTTGACTGGTACACAAGTATACCAGACGTGTCCGTCATTACCTTTGCCCAAATGGAATCTCTGTTTCAGCAAAGGTTCATGAGTGTCAGTGATAAAATCTCCATTGCTGACCTTGTGAGGACCAAGCCGGGAAGAATGAAAGCAACACTGACTTTATCGCCCGATGGTGTAATCTCACAGTCAAGTGCGAACCGCCGCTGGAGCAGGACCAGTCCGTCAGCCTTCTCATTGGGAACCTCAGCAATTGGATGGTCCCATTCTTGTGTACAGCAGGCCTCAAGACGTTTCAAGAGCTAACCAAGAAAGTCCAAATGCTGGAACGCTCGAAGCAAGAGCCTACCCCGGACTCTCAGAGAGACAAAACTTGGAAAAGCAAGCGGGACGGTAACCGTAGAAGCGGGAATTCCAGCAGTACCAATGTCTTCAATGCGTCCGACAATGAAGACAAGCGAAGGGCGGGCGATTCCAAAACCAACCGGTCTCGAAAGCCATTGCTGGGAGGAGAAGGACCTTCCTTAGAAAAGAAAAAGAACAAGCTTTACTCTTTCAGAAGAGACAAGGTCCGCAAGATATTTAAAGATGCCTTGAACAACGGTCTACAATTGCCGGAGTCGAAAAGACCTCAAGAAGAAAAAATGACCGACAATCCCCTGTATTGCCCGTACCACCGAGTAGTGAGCCATGCGATCGAGGATTGCTATATCTTCAAAGAATGGGTCGAGAAGCAGTACAAGGCTGGAGAGATCGAGCTGTCCAAAAGCGTGTTGGTAAACAATCAAGTTGCAACCACCAACTTTATACAGACAGAAGCTGAAGCCTTCTGGGAGCAGACAGCCGAACCCACTGCCCTGAGAAATAAAACCGACTCACCGCAGCCTCCTTGGAGTAAGCACATATCTAATAAGACGAAGAAGATGCTAAAGCTACTTCAGAATGAGCCCAGAACGGAATGGGAAGGGCAGAAGAAGCCTACCATTCCATCTGCCAATGCGGCTCCATCAGGATCAAAATCCAAGAAGCTCAAGAAGAAGAAAAGTGCAGCCCGGCGCGAAAAAGAGTCTGCAGGGAGATCGACCATTCAAAAATACATCGATTCCCTCGAAGACTATGAACAGAAGGAAAGAACTCTGATTCAATTGAAGGAGTTCCTCCCTATAGAAGCGGTTGAAATTCTGGAGGAGTTAGAATAAGACTCCAATGAAGAGATCCCTATAGTGACCTGCTATGCCATCTATCTTGGCAGTGACTCTGAGGAAGAGCTCTGTTTTTCCGAAGAGGACGAGGAGCTCGCCACAAAGGCCAACCAAATCCAGCTCAGAAGCAGCAGGGCTCTACCGCCAAATCAGGGAAACACCTCAAAAGGAAAGAAAAAACAGGTGGCTAATAAGGAAGATGGCAGAGAACCGGCTAATGAAAACTCAAGTCCTTCCTCAGTGGACTACAATGTATTGGCTCATCTCCGAAAGCTCCCATCTTTCCTGAGCATCTACGATGCCTTGGTCCTATCTAAAGAGCTTAGAGAGGTTCTCATTCACGCTCTGCAGAACCTCGAGCGGTATAAGGCTCGCTTTGCGGAAATTAATATGAAAGAATCCCAGTACACTCTGCATGCCGCCGCAGTCACGTTTAAGGACGAAGACTTGCTACTGGGAACGGCTGAGCATAATCGGCCGCTTTACGTGACAGGGTACAGCGGCGGAGACCGGATTAATCGCATATTGATTGATCCAGGGTCCTCAGTGAACATCATGAACTTGCGAACTCTGAAGAGTTTGTCAATGGACGTCCGACACCTTTCAAGGGAAAGGATTGTCATTCAAGGCTTCAACCAAAATTGCCAGCAAGTTCTGGGGTCCATAGCTCTGCCAATCAAATTTGGGGATCTGCAGACCGAAGCTAAGATATACGTGATCGACGCTGACACGTCTTATAAAATTCTCTTGGGGCGACCGTGGCTCCACGATTACGGCATCATTCCGTCAACTCTCCATCAATTCATGAAGTATACTAAAAATGGCGATGAAAGACACATTGACGGAGACATCCAGCCGTTCGGTGTGCATGAAGTCCGATATGTGGATTCTCGGTACTTTATGAACCACCAAAATGCTAAGCCACAACCGACTGAGGACAGAGCGGCCCTAAGAATCAAAAGAAAATCTGAGCCAGCTGTCACTTTCAGAAGCAAAAACGCCCAAGTGCGCCCGCATTTTGGTAGTGACACTGATGAGTCCGACGCTGGAAGTCCGTCCTTCCGTAAAACTCGCTCTCGTTTCGGTAGCGATACGGACGAATCTGATACTGAAGGCCCATTTAGCAGCAAAGTCTGCCCTCATCTTTGCAGCGACACTGAAGAGTCGGAGGAAGAGGACCTGCCTTGCAACAGCTGTGCAGATTGGATCCCCATGCAACAAGCGAAACTACGAGAGACCTTCGAAATTGCAAAAGGGTCCCTGGCCATCACAAGGGTGCCGGAACGAATGTGCAAAGAGCTCGATACATTGTCAGTCTCTACCGTGGACCAGCTAAAAACTTTCTACGTTCCCGGGAGGAAAAGTGGACAGAAAGGCAACCTGTTTTATGGGTCAAACCCCGTTGTGCACCCGGACGATTTATCTGTCGCGTGCCTTCCCTATAAGAGAGGCATAAGAGTCGTCCTTAATCCCAGATACTATGCGCTCGAGATGAGGGAATATTTCAAAAGGTGTGGATGCCGGCTATATCAAACGGAATCCGAAGCAAAGTTTTATGAAGGGCTATGGAATCCGCCTTAGGTCTGAGCACTCATCGATGGAAGAATTCTAGATAGATGGGGAAGAGGCTTCATTCAACCTAATTCCAAAGCATGCTACATGATCAATGTTGGTAAAGCCAGCGAAAGATCAAATGATGATGACGAGATAGCCGAGCCAGAAGAATCTCCTCAAGAGCTCAAAGATGGTGGACAAGCAACCTTCAATGAGCTAACCGGGATTGATTTGGGAACGCCTAATAATACAAGGCCGACCTACATCAGCTCGCTCCTGTCAGAGGAAATGAAGGAGCAGATAATTGCCCTGCTGCATGAGTTCGCCGACTGCTTCCGGTGGACGTACAAAGAAATGCCTGGCCTCTCTCCTGAAGTGGCCGTGCATAAGCTGGCTATATCTCATGATGCTAAGCCAGTCAAAAAAGCTCCTCGAAGAATGAGAAGGGAACTGGAAGAAAAGGTCATCGAGGAAACCAAGAAACTCATCGATGCCGGCTTCATCAGGGAAGAGAAATACGCAGACTGGATCGCATGCATTGTCCCAGTAAAGAAGAAAAATGGGCAAATCCGGGTTTGTGTCAATTTTAGGGACCTTAACAAGGCATGCCCTAAAGACGATTTCCCGCTTCCGGTCATGGAAATGATGGTCGATGACACCTCAAATTACGAGTTGTTCACCTTCATGGATGGCTCATCTGGATATAATCAGATCAAGATGTCGCCTGAAGATGAGAAACACACAGCATTTCGAACCCCGATCGGAATATACTGTTACAAGGTGATGTCATTCGGACTGAAGAACGCAGGTGCTACATATCAAAGGGCAATGACCAATATCTTTGATGACCTAATCCATAAAGTCGTTAAATGCTATGTTGATGATATGGTCGTCAAGACTAAAGCTAAGGCCGATCACATCCAAGATCTTATGACGTTCTCACCAGACTGAGGGAATACAATCCGAAGATGAATCCTCTAAAGTGCGCTTTTGGCGTGTCATCGGGAAAATTCCTGGGCTTTATAGTCCGACATCGGGGAATCGAAGTTGACCCATCCAAGATAAAGGCCATCATGGAGATGCCCCCTCCAAAGAGTCTGACGTAGCTAAGATCTTTTCAAGGCAAGCTTGCTTATATACAAAGGTTTATCTCAAATTTATTGGGAAGATGTAGGCCCTTCTCAAAGCTCATGAAGAAAGGAGCTCCTTTTGTCTGGGATGCCGAATGTCAAAAAGCGTTCGAAAGCATCAAACAGTACCTGTTGCACCCTCCAGTGCTTGCTGCCCCTATTATAAATAAACCGTTGATTCTCTATACTGCCGCGCTAGTTGAGTCACTCGGTGCACTCCTTGCCCAGAACAACGAGGAAGGAAAGGAGAATGCCCTCTACTACCTCAGTCGAACTTTAGTTAGGGCGGAACACAACTATTCCCCGATCGAAAAGCAATGCCTGGTTCTAATATTAGCTGTGAAGAAGCTGATGCACTATCTGCTCGCTCATTGGGTTATGCTGATCTCTAAGGTCGACCCGCTCAAACACTTAATAACCAAAGAAAGCCTAGCCGGCAGAATGGCAAGATGGACTGCCATGCTGCTTGAGTTTGACATAGTTTATACTCCTCAGAAAGCAGTAAAAGGGCAAGCCCTCGCCGATTTCCTCTCCGCTCATCCTATACCAGAAGGGTCGCCGCTAAATTGTGAATTACCCAATGAACAAATATTGCACCTCGAGGATAGCGAGCCATGTTGGGAGCTCTACTTCGACGGAGCCTCATCAACAAGGACCTCCAGTAAATCAAGTGTCCTGGAGATAAAAGCAGGGATAGGATTGGTGTTCATCATGCCATCAATGGGAACCCTACGGCGTTCTTTTGCTCTCACCGAGCCTCACACAAACAACGAGGCTGAGTATGAAGCTCTGATAGCTGGTCTGGAGCTCGTCATAGAAATGGAAATCCTTCGGCTACGAGTCTACGGTGATTCCCAGCTTGTCGTCAACCAAGTAAGCAGCGACTATAATATATACAAACCTGAGTTAGCTCGATATAGAAGTCGAGTGGTGGAACTCATGAAACGGTTCACTCATATTGAACTAATGAGAGTCCCTAGAACGTTGAATGGAAAGGCTGACATACTCGCTCGCTTAGCCAAGGAGCTGGCTGATCCTGACATGGACGAAATTCTGATCACAATCAGGAGCCGAGAAATTCTACTCCCTGTCTCTCTATGAGAAGAGGAAAGCGCGGAACAGAAGAGCAGTCCTGCCGAAGAAGCTTCGATCGTTCAAGATAAGCCCGATTGGAGAGAGCCCTTCATAGGGTACCTCCGATACGACAAGCTGCCCGAAGGAAAATCTGCGAGGGTTCAGCTGAAGAAGAGAGCTCTTCGATACATGTTTGTAAATGACACGCTATACGGCAGGTCGTATGACCAACTCTGGCTCGGGTGTCTGTCATTGGCCGAAGCCCAAAAGGTCATGAAAGAAGTTCACTCGGGCGTTTGCGGTGCTCACCGATCTGGCCCCAAGATGCGACTTCAAATTAAACGGCTTGGGTATTACTGGCCCACCATGATACGGGATTGCGGAGAGTGTTAGTGTATATGCTCTAGAGGCCATTATTGTATCATACTAGTTTGTATATTACTTGATGGAAGCTTGGGATATTCACCTTGTATTGACAATCTTGCTAAAAATAGTAGTATGCTACTTGGTTTGTTTCTGCTTTAATGTGTGCATGTGTTTCTTTTAGCATATCGCCTTTACACATTAGTGGAGCCCTTATGATCTTTGCTTGATTACCAGCGTTGTGATGGCAGTCACACTCGTGGGGGCTGGGTAATCCACAAGCACATCCTTTTGCAGGTCCCTAATCGTAGGACTATCGAGGCAGGGCATCGATACTCCGGAGTAGACTAGCGTATGCGCTTCTTATCCCAGTTTGGGAGACGGTCTGTCCCACAGCCGTCAGTACGTCGTACTTGGGATAGTATACGGGTGCTCGTTAGGTTACGAGTACACTGGACAGGACTCGTCAGGAACTGTTGGTTGGTATTATACGTATTGTCAGTTATCAGTTCCCAGGTGACATGAGTACAACTTAGTCCGTTGACTTGATACTGTCACTTCGCCTCGAGTGTGTTCCCACTGTACTTTGATTACTACCCTACCACGGCTAAAAGGAGTCGTGGAAACAGGTAGTTTTTGGGTGCAGTCCTGAAGCACTTGGAGGCAGTGACGGTTAGACAGGATTCGTCTCTCCCGGTATTGGGGTTGATATCGTGCTGTGTCTAGGAGAGCCATTACACAAAGTCCCTGGCCAGGGCAAGCGAGATAGACTGGTAGGTTTCCAGTGTTATCTCAGGGTGTTCTGGGCTATACTCCGACACGACTTGTACCGCTAGTAGGGGACTGACGTTTACCGCCCCCTAGGCCCACCATGCGATGTTCTTAGACGAACAGACCGGACTGTACGGAGACTGTCACATTCAGGCTCAGTAGGAGTTCAGATGGGTTTACCTCATCAGTCTTCTTATCGGCATCTACCTGGGGACCGTTACGTACAGCTAATGCCGCTTGCGGTCTGTGGTTAAACCCACTGCCAGCGTAGTGTCGAGTCTTTAGAGTCCCACACAGAGGGTTATTTGCCTTTAGGCAAAATGAGTAGAGGTCGCATGGTTTTGCGACAGGGTTTGTTCACATCCGCGCACTTGTGCACCTTTGGTGTCCGGACAGCTTATACTAGCGGGCTTTGGTTTAAGCCGGATCCTAGTATATGATTTGGGATTGGTTTTATCTCATTGTATTCGTGTTCCTCGGAACACGGATACGGGTGTGTATGCACAGTTGACTGAGACAGAGGCAGAGGATTTTCATCAGGGTTAATGACCGTTGTCATTTTCTTAACCCTAATGTTTATGTGTGAAATATGATTTATTAATATTAGTTAATTATAATTGTGTATGGTTAGGGTTGTTGACCATTTGAATATACTTGACTTGTTGACCAAGGTTGACAAGTTGACCATCATCATTTCATATGAAAGATGCTCTTTGATCCTTGCAAAAGCATTTAATGTGAAATGATAATGGTCATTTCTTGATTTACCATCACAATTATCTTTAGCTAATTATTTATTTATCATAATTCACATATATGTGAGAATGTTGGTTTATTCTTCTCACTTTATCATTCTCATCCTCTCTCATCCTCTTCCTCTCTCTCTAGCTCTCCCCTCTCATGAGTTGAGAACCATTTGAGCTTGAGATAAAACCTTCAAAAATACTCTCTACTCTTTCTAAGGTTCTAGGTTTAGCACACCAAGCACCTTAGTTACTTCTAGTTTGAGGTTGGAGCCAAAGGTAGAGGCCCTCGGGTAGATCTTTCTTCGGCAAGAGAAGGCGACAAGGAGAACCCGTTCTTTCACTCCAAGGAGCAAGAAGAGAAGGACTTGAAGACCTAGGTATAACCCCTTTTCCGAGTAGCTAACTCTTTTAGCTTGTTAGTTAGTTTTGTTTAGCAAAGATCCCTCCTTTAGCATAGTCCATGTTGCCTAGTGTTGTAAAAATACGATTTTTCATAACGTTTCTGCCTCCCCGCAAGCATCGGGGTGGGCAACGTGGACTTACAGAGAGCATGCAAAGAAATTTCATATCTGCCAAATTCACGGTGATTTCATTCACAAGCATCCCAATCCATTGCATCCTACGGTGGCGTCGTGGCCCTTCGAAGTCTGGGGGACCGACATAGTTGGCCCAATTGATCCTCCATCATCCAGAGGCCATCGGTTCATATTGGCTACAACTGACTATTTCTCAAGATGGGCTGAAGCTGTCCCGCTAAAAGAAGTCAAGACAGAAAATATTCTGATGTTCTTCTAGCATAATATTCTATACCGCTTTGCTACACCAAGAAGAATCATTTCCGACAACGGGCCTTCGTTCAAGAGTTTCAAAGTCTTAAAATTCGCTACTCAACACAAGATAGACTAGAGATATTCCTCTATCTATAATCCAAGGGCCAATGGGCTAGCCGAAACCTTCAATAAGACTCTATGCAAGCTCCTAAGAAAAAATGCTTCAGCCAACAAGAGAGACTGAAATCTCAAACTTCACGAGGCATTGTGGGCATATCGTACCATGCATCGTACTCCAACTCAGTCCATCCCATACTCATTACTCTTCGGAGTGGAGGCAGTCCTCCCCGTCGAAGTCGAAGTTCCAAGCTTAAGAATGGCCATTCAGCACGAGTTAACGGAGGAGGAAAACGTGCTCCTTCGGCTCGAAGAGCTCGACTCCCTCAAAGAAAAGGGCTAGCAGTACAGCAAAATCTAGAGCTGTACCGAGCCCAAATGTCACGGGCCTATGACAAGATGACTCGTCTCCGCGCTTTCAAGAAAGGCGAATTGGTGCCGGTCCTCAAAAGACCGAGCATCCCCAATCGACATGCCAAGGGAAAATTCGAGCCAAACTGGGAAGGACCGTACGTCATCGAGAAAGTGTTCGACAGAGGATCCTACCAACTAATAAATGCCGAGGGAGAAAGGCCCATGCCACCCATTAATGGCCGATATCTTAAGAAATACTACGCGTGAATGCTCCAAGTCGCAGGCGAATTGAGCACACCGGCCCTACGGTCTGGATCATACATCCTGCAAAACCGTATACAATCCACGGGCGTAAATAGCCCCTATCTCTCCCAAGTCCTGCCGGTGAGACTACTTTTAAATTCCCACCAGCGACAAAAAAAACGGTATGTCCACAAGCAAAACGGGCACGGATGAAAACCCGAAAGGGCTCCGTGAGTAAAAACAGCAGGACTGCCGGCGAGTTTGTGAAAACCCGAAAGGGTGCAAACTCGTGAAAAGAGATAAAATACACTCGCAAAGTCCTCTCGACCTTATGAGGAGAAAATCCCTGCGTGAGATCCTTACGACTCACAAAGGAGCAACACACTTAGGAATCCCTACGATTCCTAAGGAGAACATACACCTGCGAGATCCTCTCGACTCATAGGGAGAAAATACTTTTATGAGACCCTTATGGCTCATAAAATTGAAAAGCCTTAAGTGATAGGGATCTAAACCTATCTCCTGAGCCATCGCTCCCCAACGGGCAACGGCAAATAATGAGTCGCTCCTGGCATTTCACTTCAGTGTTAGCGGTGCTGATGCCGACCAAAAACCCAAATCCCAAGTCCTCCCGAGGCAAATGATGAGTTGCTCCTGGCATTATTTCAGTGCAGCAATGCTGATGCCAAATAAGATCCAAATTCCAAGTCTCCAAACGGCGAATGATGAGTCGCTCCTGATATCACATTCCAGTGCAGCGATGCAGACGCCAACCAAAATCCAATCTCCCAAAATTCTCACAGCCCTACGGTTGGTCCCCAAGTTGACTGCCGTATACAATCCACGGGCTTAAATAATTCTCACCATACCCATGCCCCACCGCAATCACCAGTTACGCAGCTGGTCTCCGTCCTTGGAATTATGCTCCATTTGGGGAAGATCCACCCATGTGTCCTCACGATGCATGAGGAGAACAAAACTTGCGAGATCCTTACGACTCGTAAGAAAAACGCCTTCGTGGGATCCTTACGACTCACAAAGGAAAAACACCTGGGGTCCTCACGACTCCTAAGAAGAAAATGCACCCACGGGATCCTTATGACTCGTAGGGAGAAAATGCTTTTATGGGACCCTTACGGCTCATAAAATTGAAAAGCCTTAGGTGATAGGGACCTAAACCTGTCTCCTAAGCCATCGCTCCCCAACAGGAAAATGCAAATGATGAATTGCTCCTGGCATAAGTGCTTCAGTGTTAGCAACGCTGATGCCTACCCTAACCCCAAAAATTCCAAACTCCAATCCAATAGACCCCTAAGTCATTAAACTGGGAATAGATGACCTTTAAGTTGTTAAACTGGGAACATATGACCCCTACGTCGTTGTCACGCCCCGCTTCGCAAAATACAGAATGCGGAGAGCGACGAAGGCCAGCCGTGCTACCTACGGTAAGGAAAGATCCTTCCATAGTCACATAAGGCTGTCTATATTAACCTGTCAAAAATAAAATCCAACACCAAAAGGAATAATACCGATAATCATGCTGTAATGAAACCACAAGGAATACTAAAAATTGGACCACTAGATAATTGATGCAAAAAGATCCGATACAATAGATTCGAAATAAAAAACAAGATCCAAAAGAGATTGTAACGTTTCAAAAATAATTAAATAAATAAACAAATAAATAAAATTCTTTAAGTGAATTTTATGATTTTCGGTAAAGAAAAACGTTGTTTTTGTAAAACTAAACCGTAATTATTTTTCACTATAAATTTAAAAATACCTATTTTAATTATGTTATTACTAGTAAATGGTGTTTATTTAGCCACTTATAAATTTTTAGTTTAATTAAATATTTTTCTTAAATTAATTATTTTAAATATTAACATAAGCTTTATTTTTACACTAAATTAGTGTAAATTACAAATTTGAATGGGTTAAATTTGCAAAAATGAACCATTGCATCTTAGAATCAAGTGTGTTTCATGCAAAATTTATTTTCAAAATTTTACAATAGTTCTACACCATTTTAGGTCAAATGGAGTGAAGAAAAGAAAGAATTTTTAAATAAATTCATGAAAAGACTTAATTGTATGATATTTTTAAGAAATCTTCTACACTTTTTTCACCTTTTATCACTCTCCTCTCTTTTCCTCACCTCATGGCCGGCCTCACCTCCATGGTCAGCCCCAAAATTTTTCCCCCATCAATTTTGCATTAAAAATCATCAAAATTCATCAAAAATCCAAATAAAAATACACAAAATCCTAATTAATTCCCACCCTCTATTCTTTGCTCATCTTTACATGGATTTTGGAGATGGAAAGCATTCATTTTGGAGGCTTATTTCATGTTTGGGTTTCATGTTGTGGAGGTATAAATCTCACTCTTTTGATTTATTGTGATTTAATGTTTCATTCTAGCATAATTAGATAATAAATTAATTCTATCTTCAAGTTTTAAAAATTCAAGTTAGGGTTATAAAATTAAGTTATGGTTTTTATTAATTAATTAGGGTTATAATAACTAGTTTAACATTTTTAGAAGTGGAAAATCTTGCATGGTTGTTGAATTATAATTTGTTCATTCCAATTTGTTTAAATTAAGTATTTTTGCAAACTAGATTTCTATAAGTTGTATATATTGGTGAGATAAAATTCCAATTAATATTTGTAACACTAGAGTGTGGTTTTAAAGAGGATATTAAATTGTTGGTGGAATGAAAAACTCAATTTGGTTACTAGTTTTTATTGATAATTGATAAATTGTGAGAAAAATATTATTTTTGCTAACTAGTTTTTGGAAATTCTTAAATAAATGAGAGTTAAAATCTAAGTTATGATTTCATTATGTTATTATCATCATGAATTGTAGTTTAGTAACTTAATTCATGCAAAATCAACTTTAGTTGTGGAATTATGGAATTTTGCTTGTAAGATGTTGAAAATTGATAAAAGTTGCAAACTAGAAATTCCAGATTAATACAAATTTGTATAATAAAAATATAGTAGGGGTTTGTATAATCTAGTTATGCTATTTAATATGTATTATGACCATTAGTTTCAATTAAACAGTAAGCTTTGAAGTAAAACGGTAAATTGGCGTTTTCGGGTTTTTCGAAATCGGACGATTTGATTGATTTTAGGGTTTTGATGGATTAAATCATGTTTTATATTATAAGTAATGAGTTTTAAAACTATGAGTTGTTTTTTTATGCTTATCTCGATCAATCGGTGTTTGTACGCCGATATCGAGCGATATTTCGTTCTTTTGCATGAGCGGGACATAGGTTTTAACCTATGCGCGTTTCGTGCGTCGTTCTGATGTTGTCCGTGATTCAGTTTACGATATTGGATTTGTTTGCGTATAGGTATCCCTCACGTGGACTGCGGGCGATGAAGAAGAGGATGGTGACACCGTCTTCGGCAGACAAGGACCAAGTGAGTAGATGCATATCTACGGGAGGAAGTCGGGTGGATGGCGTTTAGCATCTCCGCAAACGTAGAATATGAATAGTACTTATTGTCATTAGGAAGCCAGACGTGACCTTAGAATTTCGGTGAGTAGGACCCTAGTAGTGACCTTAGGGTGGACTAGATTGATTTAAAAAGACCTTACCCGGGGATGAATATCTTGGAGGAGATTCGTAGGTTTCAGGTAGATACACATACACACATTGAGACTCGACGTGGTGTATACGTGTATGTATATATATATATATATATATATATATATATATATATATATATATATATATATAGGACTAGGTGTAGGTATATATATATACACAATACGTATATGTGATATAAAGATGCGATATGATACACGGGGATGAAACAATATAACTGGGCTGATGCCGTGATTCTTGGCTATACAGTCGTATTATGATGTTAGCGGATCATTAGAAAATGAGATAATGGATTTGCATACATGAGCAATAATAAAGGGTGGTGATGATATTGAAGTATATGGGACTCTAAAATAGAACCCGGACCGTAACCTGTGCCTGAAATTCTGATATCATATATGTGTGACTTGATTACGATATCATATAGGTGTGACTTGATTACGATATGATCTAAGCATGACTTAATCAATATGATACATATGACATGACATTTCTGAGGATAATTAACGATGTATATTTGTGCTGACAATGATATATGATTGATGCATGCGTTTACAGTACAGTACCTTGATCATGACATGATTTGATGATGATATTATACGAATGATGGGACACGTAGGTGATACTTGACCCGTACCCCGATATTGGGATGACGTATGATAGATTATACCGTACGAGGCATAGATGTGATGATTGATCCGCACTCTTGTTTCGAGGAAATCGTACTACGTACGTGACGCTATTGAGGCTGGATCACCGACTATTAGAGATATGGAATCAGACTTTAGGTGTACTCTTATTTCTTATCGACTAGTTCTTAGGTTTAGTTCTTTAGGAGGTTAGATGGACACTAGTTAGGCTCGAGACATATAGTGGTAGTTATACTTGTATATCAAATGAGTGGTTAATACACATCTGTCTTTACATTCAGACCGTAATTATTATGGTGCATGCTCATACATATGTTTCTGTAATCAGAATAACACTTTGCCTGTTAGGACACCAGCACCATTACCGATAATACGCATATTCCATGCACACTTATTTGCCGGCTCACACACATCATCATCGGTAATTGCTATGTCACATACACTTTAGATCATATTATCTGTTATTGATAGAATCAGCTAACAGCTAGATCGATATAATATTGTGATTACTCTCTGGTGTTAGAATAGACATGGCATTTATTACTTAGACATTTCATGCATTCACATTCTCTTGTTATCATGCAGTATTATGGGGCATATACCGACACTTATCATATACTTACTCATGATTTTGTGATTTTGGATTTCTATGAGATTTCTGGATTTTTGGGGAAAACCACAAGAATATATAAAAACTTCTCTCTCTCCTCCTCCTCTCTTTTTAAAACACAAGATGCGGTTTTCTCGTGATGTATATGTCGTCCACCATGAGTTTTCATGTTTTCTGTTGGATTTCGAGACCCGATTCGAGGAGTGGATGAACTGTCTCGGGTACATGGTGGGCCCGGTATGGTACCCCGGGAAAAGAAGATCGAGTTGTAGACGATGAGCCTGGCAGGGGAGGACTATCTACCGGTGATGTCTGGCGCGGCGGATATCCGTAGGATACCGACCGTTGTCGTGAGATTTGATGATATGGGCTGATCCGGACTGACGGAGCCCGAGATATTGAGACTATGAGACATTGAGATTATGAGGTATTGAGACTTGAGATTTACATGTTTTGTGTCGATGCTTGACATGGATTTCCATGGATTTCATCGTTGATATTTCAGATTTCTATACACATTTTACCATGATAAAAATTAAAGATTTCTTATACAGATATATCTAGATTTCAGGATTGGTTATTTCACATTCATGGTGAATGCATACTGATTCACATGACATAGTTCTATATGAGGCACTGATACGAGCATGGAGTATTTGCACTTACATATAGCTTATGACCCTGTCTTTACTTGATGACTAGTAGTATATTAGTATATTATTATAACCTAGGACAGCGTCGTGCATTCGATTTCTTTTCGCAGATATTTTCTACTCACGAGTTGGCAACTCACCCCCGTTGTGCCAAATTTTATGACAAGTTCGATGTACAGGTTTTTCTGGCAGCTTGCTGGCACATTTTTTCATTCAGGGTGATTTGCACGGTAGGTTGGTTCACTTGTATCTGGACCGCCATTGTACTTTTATTATTTCATTTGTATCTAGAAAGCTCCATCAACCAAACTTGTATTACTGGATAGTTTACTGGATCAGTTGTTTATTTCGACCTTAGAGTCGCGCTTGTATTATTATGATATCTGGTGGTTTTGTTTTCCTTTGAGTTTTGAGCCTCCCCCTTTGGCGTTGTATACTATTGTGCTTGTTGTGGTTGTTTCCGCCTGTTGGCGTTGAGCTAGCTCCCGTTTGGGGATGCCTTTTTATTGTTATATGTATTTATTCTTGTTTGTACCCGTTTGGGGCCAGTTTTTACAAAGGATACTCTGCCGAAATTTTTGAGAAAATTGGATGATGCTTTTTTAACTTGTTTTCTTCATGTTTTCCTTTACTTCTTCTTCTTTTATGGTTTAAATTTATGGGCTTCGGCTTACTTAGGTTACGTTGCGCCTCTAGACGCTTCGTAATCTAAGTGCCGGTCACGTTCCGTACTTTCGGGTCATGACAAAGTTGGTATCAGAGCGCTAGGTTTAACCTTGTATTAGTCTAGGTGACCCTTGGTTGATGGAGTAGGTGACTTAGGTAGAGTGACGTACCGTGGGTATGATCCGCGGCATACTTACGATACGCTACTCTTCTTAAGTAGCCTTAGAATGTACATTTTTTTTGCACCGCATTTCATTCGTTCCTTTGATCTATCTTCGTCGATGTCGGAGAGTGGTTTCTGTTACCACGGGCGCACAGGCAGAGGGAGCCGCGGCTCGAATGCGATAACCATTTGGGTATCGTTTATTCTTGAGGAGTGAAGCATTGTTTAGCGTGCGGACGAAGGGTATTCACATGCCGTCCAGACGAAGTTAAAGGATTCGAACGATTGTCAGAAACCTATTTTCTCAAGTTTAAAGTATTCGGAAGAACATGCAGGTATTTCTATGGGCCCTTTAGAAGAATGAAACCCTAACTCGACATAATGACCACGAGAACGCCCTTGAACCTTAGGGTTTACGGCAGTTCCGCGGTGCTATTAGTGAGGCTTGGGTTTGCCCTTCTACAGCTGGACCATCGATACTGGGGTATGTACCGGATATTTTTAAACTGTACTTGAGTGTTGAGCTCTCGGGGAATTATGGGATTTTGATGGATCGATCGAAAAGTTTAATGTAGTCCGGATATCAGGTGAAGGGATCGACTACGTGGGAGACTCTAGATATGAGTATTGTCGTTGGTAGCGCAGTCAGCACACCTATAAAGAGACGAGTTCGAAGCAGTCGACACCAGAGGAAAGGAGGAAAGAGGCGCACATTGACGATGGTGTTTACGATTGTGATTTGGTGATTTGAATTTCATATTTTCGTTGATTGGATTTTGGTATTTTGAGGACTTTGTTCTACGATTGGTATTTCTTATGTGTACCTTCATTACATTCTATTTGTGTTTCATATATCAGTTGTATTGATGTTGTTTAGTACATACCCAGTGCACTTGATTTGGTTTTAATACATTTTGAGATTTTGATTTGATTTCGTGCATATGGTTACACATGATTTTGACATATGCTTCGACCTAGTTTTCATGCACTTTCGTACTGTGATTTCGATTTTGATATTCGGTGTATGTTTTTGTGCACCATGTGCACCTGATTGGGATTCTTGCGCACACTTGGCGCACTTGATGCGATTTTGTGCACACCAGATGCACTAAATCGGGGTTTTGTGCAGATTAGATGCACCTGATATTGAGTCGTGCACGCCCGTTGCACTTGACAGATGTTTTTGGTGCACACCTGTTGCACTTAATTTTGTTTTTGTTTGTATTCATGGTATCTGTATTTGGTTTCGATTTCAGTACGCACCGGACGCACATAATATTTTTATGATGTGATTGGGATTGAATTCCGTTTAAGCAGTATGCTTTTATTATCATTACTATTGATTTGATAACCAGGCGGGACGTGTATGTTAAATAAAAGATATATATATATATATATATATATATATATAGCTATTTTATTAAAAATAAACGTCCGCTACTTATGCCGTGACACGTGCATCACACGGCGATTTTCAAAAGGGGTTCTTGCATGCTTTTTTATCCAGATATTTGGACGGTTTTACTATGATGCGCACTGTATATAAGTTATAGATTGATGTATAATATGTTGGTTTTTCATATTGGGTTTGGATATTTTATCTTCACCATAACTCCGAAGATTGTGTTATGTTTGACGGAGTTTTGATTTTGAGTTATGTACTTGTTTTTCATGCGCTTGTATCGTGCTAAAAACGTGTTTTATGTATTGATGATTTCGGAGCCCCGACGATTTGAGTGTTTTGCTGAACGTTTTAGTAATTGGGGGGAGTTTTAATTTAAATTCGGGGACCGAATTTCTAAAAAAGGGGAAGATTGTAACGTTTCAAAAATAATTAAATAAATAAATAAATAAATAAAATTCTTTAAGTGAATTTTATGATTTTCGGTAAAGAAAAACGTTGTTTTTGTAAAACTAAACCGTAATTATTTTTCACTATAAATTTAAAAATACCTATTTTAATTATGTTATTACTAGTAAATGGTGTTTATTTAGCCACTTATAAATTTTTAGTTTAATTAAATATTTTTCTTAAATTAATTATTTTAAATATTAACATAAGCTTTATTTTTACACTAAATTAGTGTAAATTACAAATTTGAATGGGTTAAATTTGCAAAAATGAACCATTGCATCTTAGAATCAAGTGTGTTTCATGCAAAATTTATTTTCAAAATTTTACAATGGTTCTACACCATTCTAGGTCAAATGGAGTGAAGAAAATAAAGAATTTTTAAATAAATTCACGAAAAGACTTAATTGTATGATATTTTTATGAAATCTTCTACACTTTTCTTCACCTTTTATCACTCTCCTCTCTTTTCCTCACCTCATGGCCGGCCTCACCTCCATGGGCAGCCCCAAAATTTTCCCCCCATCAATTTTGCATTAAAAATCATCAAAATTCATCAAAAATCCAAATAAAAACACACAAAATCCTAATTAATTCCCACCCTCTATTCTTTGCTCATCTTTACATGGATTTTGGAGATGGAAAGTATTCATTTTGGAGGCTTATTTCATGTTTAGGTTTCATGTTGTGGAGGTATAAATCTCACTCTTTAGATTTATTGTGATTTAATGTTTCATTCTAGCATAATTAGAATTAATAAATTAATTCTATCTTCAAGTTTTAAAAATTCAAGTTAGGGTTATAAAATTAAGTTATGGTTTTTATTAATTAAGTGGGGTTATAATAACTAGTTTAACATTTTTAGAAGTGGAAAATCTTGCATAATTGTTGAATTATAATTTGTTCATTCCAATTTGTTTAAATTAAGTATTTTTGCAAACTAGATTTCTATAAGTTGTATATATTGGTGAGATAAAATTCCAATTAATGTTTGTAACACTAGAGTATGGTTTTAAAGAGGATATTAAATTGTTGGTGGAATGAAAAACTCAATTTGGTTACTAGTTTTTATTGATAATTGATAAATTGTGAGAAAATTACTATTTTTGCTAACTAGTTTTTGGAAATTCTTAAATAAATGAGAGTTAAAATCTAAGTTATGATTTCATTATGTTATTATAATCATGAATTGTAGTTTAGTAACTTAATTCATGCAAAATCAACTTCAGTTGTGGAATTGTGGAATTTTGCTTGTAAGATGTTGAAAATTGATAAAAGTTGCAAACTAGAAATTTCAGATTAATACAAATTTGTATAATAAAAATATAGTAGGGGTTTGTATAATCTAGTTATGCTATTTAATATATATTATGACCATTAGTTTCAATTAAACAGTAAGCTTTGAAGTAAAACGGTAAATTGGCGTTTTCGGGTTTTTCGAAATCGGACGATTTGATTGATTTTAGGGTTTTGATGGATTAAATCATGTTTTATATTATAAGTAATGAGTTTTAAAACTATGAGTTGTTTGTTGATGCTTATCTCGATCAATCGGCGTTTGTACGCCGATATCGAGCGATATTTGGTTTTTTTGTATGAGCGGGACATAGGTTTTAACCTATGCGCGTTTCGTGCGTCGTTCTGATGTTGTCCGTGATTCAGTTTACGATATTGGATGTGTTTGCGTATAGGTACCTCTCACATGGACTGCGGACGATGAAGAAGAGGATGGCGATACCGTCTTCGGCAGACAAGGGCCAGGTGAGTAGATGTATATCTACGGGGGGTAGTCGGGTGGATGGCGTTTAGCACCCCCACAAACGTAGAATAGGAATAATACTTATTATCATTAGGAAGCCAGACGTGATCTTAGAATTTCGGTGAGTAGGACCCTAGTAGTGACCTTAGGGTGGACTAGATTGATTTAGAAAGACCTTACCCGAGGATGAATATCTTGGAGGAGATTCGTAGGTTTCAGGTAGACACACACACACACACACACACTGAGACTCGACGTGGTGTATACGTGTATGTGTATATATATATATATATATATATATATATATATATATATATATATATATATATATATATATATATATATAGGACTAGGTGTAGGTATATATATATACACAATACGTATATGTGATACAAGGACGTGATATGATACACGGGGATGAAACAATATAACTGGGCTGATGCCGTGATTCTTGGCTATACAGTCGTATTATGATGTTAGCGGATCATTAGAAAATGAGATAATTGATTTGCATACATGAACAATAATAAAGGGTGGTGATGATATTGAAGTATATGGGACTCTAAAATAGAACCCGGACCGTAACCTGTGCCTGAAATTCTAATATTATATATGTGTGACTTGATTACGATATCATTTAGGTGTGACTTGATTACGATATGATCTAAGTGTCACTTAATCAATATGATACATATAACATGACATTTCTGAGGATAATTAACGATGTATATTTATGCTGACAATGATATATGATTGATGCATGCGTTTACAGTACAGTACCTTGATCATGACATGATTTGATGATGATATTATATGAATGATAGGACACGTAGGTGATACTTGACCCGTACCCCGATATTGGGATGCCGTACGATAGATTATACCGTACGAGCCATAGATACGATGATTGATCCGCACTCTTGTTTCGAGGAAATCGTACTACGTACGTGACACTATTGAGGCTGGATCGCCGACTATTAGAGATATGGACTCAGACTTTAGGTATACTCTTATTTCTTATCGACTAGTTCTTAGGTTTAGTTCTTTAGGAGGTTAGATGGACACTAGTTAGGCTCGAGACATATAGTGGTAGTTATACTTGTATATCAAATGAGTGGTTATTACACATCTGTCTTTACATTCAGACCGTAATTATTATGGTGCATGTTCATACATATATTTCTGTAATCAGAATAACACTTTGCCTGTTAGGACACCAGCACCATTACCGATGATACGCATATTCCATGCACACTTATTTGCCGGCTCACACACATCATCATCGGTAATTGCTATGTCACGTACACTTTAGATCATATTATCTGTTATTGATAGAATCAGCTAACAACTAGATCGATATAATATTGTGATTACTCTCTGGTGTTAGTATAGACATGGCATTTATTACTTAGACATTTCATGCATTCACATTCTCATGTTATCATGCAGTATTATGGGGCATATACCGACACTTATCATATACTTACTCATGATTTTGTGATTTTGGATTTCTATGAGATTTCTGGATTTTTGGGGAAAACCGCAAGAATATATAAAAACTTCTCTCTCTCCTCCTCCTCTCTTTTTAAAACACAAGATGCGGTTTTCTCGTGATGTATGTGTCGTCCACCATGAGTTTTCATGTTTTCTGTTGGATTTCGAGACCCGATTCGAGGAGTGGATGAACTGTCTCGGGTACATGTTGGGCCCGGTATGGTACCCCGGGGCAAGAAGATCGAGTTGTAGACGATGAGCCTGGCAGGGGAGGACTACCTACCGGTGATGTCTGGCGCGGCGGATATCCGGAGGATACCGGCCGTTGTCGTGAGATTTGATGATATGGGCCGATCCGGACCGACGGGGCCCGAGATATTGAGACTATGAGACATTGAGATTATGAGGTATTGAGACTTGAGATTTACATGTTTTGTGTCGATGCTTGACACGGATTTCCATGGATTTCATCATTGATATTTCAGGTTTCTATACAAATTTTACCATGATAAAAGTTAAAGATTTCTTATATGGATATATCTAGATTTCAGGATTGGTTATTTCACATTCATGGTGCATGCATACTGATTCACATGACATAGTTCTATATGAGGCACTGATACGAGCACGGAGCATTTGCACTTACATGTAGCTTATGATCCTGTCTTTATTTGATGACTAGTAGTATATTAGTTTATTATTATGACCTAGAACAGCGTCGTGCATTCGATTTCTTTTCGCAGATATTTTCTACTCACGAGTTAGCAACTCACCCCCAAATTTTATTACAGGTTCGATGTACAGGTTTTCCTGGCAGCTTGCTGGCACATCTTTTCCAACTGAATACCATGGTGCAAAGCAAAAGTGAACGTCCTTGCAATAACAACCTTTTGAAAAGTGTTCTAACAACATCAAATTGGTTTGTTTTTAACTTGCATTGATCCGAATCAACGCAGTCCCATCAATTGATCACACCAGTAAAGAACGAAAATAATGACGTACGTATATGCCATCCGCATTCGCTACTGGGTCGCGTCATTACCCGTTAGGTTAGTTAACTAACGACAGAGCGGGGACTGGACTAGCGTGGATGCAAAACATATACAACATCTACTAGTATATATATCAATATATAATATTTCGCTCAAGGCGTGATAAAATGCAACATCACAGAAATGTACAGCATTACAGAACAATACAGATATCTGGGATCCCCGGGTTTCACAGAGCCGCTACTGAAACCCGACGTTCCCCTGGTCGTGTGGATAGCCTGTGTAATGAAATCCTAGACCCCTACGGGCTCGGCAAGTTACCCGCCAAAACCTGAAGCGAGGCAGCCCCCTTCAGCAACGTGAATGGACCACCCAGCACTTTACGGAATCCGGTAACTTGGGTACCCCTCCTGGGTCAACCTGTACCCCTACGAGTGCGGCGAATAGCCCGCCAATTCTAGAGTGAATCCCCCTCTGTCTCAATGCCATAAGATGCGAGCCCGTTGCCTTCTAGAACCCGGCTATCCGTACACCCCACCTTGGGGTAATCCTAGTACAGAAAGTAAAATATACATACAACGGGTACATCGACCTCGACCCGGTCGTGCCCAAAAAGAATAAAATACAAACAGGCAGTGACGGCAGTCCACATGTCGGATGCTCGCCCCGCAATATCAAATGTACATAATACAACCAAAACTATACTAGCATTATATCCAGGCTATCCCCCATGACCAATCCGCAACATCACAGCACAATCACAGAACATCAACGTGAATGTCACGTTCGCAAATCCGTCTAACCGGGCTATAGAAGTTAGACAGGATTTACCGATCGAGTGACATTCACGGTCGCAGATATAATGTAAATACTGTGAACTAATGTGTTTAAAACATTCGATCGACTAAATATTCCTAAGTGGGCCCCTTAGCACTATTGTAGCACTTAAAGAAATTCTGGGCCTAAAAAGAACATTCCAAAACCCCCATTTTCAACCTAGGAGCATTCTGTAAAATTTGGGTACAATGAACAGTGAAAGTCGCGGCGGAACCGTGGTCTAAGCATGAGTTTGGCCGCGGTTCCGCGGTGGGGTAGTGAGATCACGAGACCAATTTTTTACAGAAGGCTTAGAATTCCATGCACATCATTCTGCAATAACCTGAAAAAATTTTGGAGCCAAAAAAAATTCGACAGAAACTGATGCACATGAAAAAAACGGTTTTGGAATATTTGTTCGATCGAAGCTTTAAACATACTAGTGCAAGCTAGACTAGGTTAATGGCGTGGCTCTGATACCATGTAAGTGCACGGCGGCGCCCCGGCCGTCTTTCCGAGGCCAAAATGCGGAAGCGATAAATTACTTTAACTTTTGAACCGGCACCACCGCGCACAAAAATCCCGGATCGGGCCATTAAACTAGTCCTAGCTAACTAAAAAACGGGTAGAGAGATATACCGAGCAATCCGTGTCCTTCGGTCTTCTCGTCATCGTCCCGATCTCCCCGCGGAATCTCCGGTCTTCACCACGCCGCCGGAAGGGCACCACGTCGCCGGAAGGGCACCACGCCGCCACCTTCTTTTACGGGCTCCCACCTCTGGACCGAGGCAACTCGGGCACGAAATTGGCGAGCCAACGTGCCCAAGGATGCTGTAGGTTGACTGTAGAACTCATGTCTCATTTGGGGTAGTGGAAGTTGCCTTTGGTGGAGGAATGAGATGATCTATACTTTGGAGATGAGCTACGGGGTTTTTTACAAGCCAAAAGAGATGAAAACCCCACTCCAAATATTTGGGACAGCCCCTCCCTTTCTTGGCCGGCCATAACAAAAAATTGAAAGAGAGGAAAATGAGAGTGGGAGTGTGTATCTAAAAGTCAAGGGGGGAAAATCTATCATACACCAAAAAGAGAGAAAATGTGATCATCAAAAACCAATCCTCACTCCATTATCATAACCCTCCATCATCAATAATCATCATGACTCCAAAAGGTCAAGCCATCATGAAGCAACAAGTCAAATGATGGCATAATCATCATGAAGCAACAATATGCAAAGACAACCCTCCAAAATGCTTATTTGCACAAATGCAAATAAGTCCTCCTCCACCAATCTCCAGCCAATGAAAGATACAAATGAAAATGGCCGAAACGGAAAGCAAACTGGCAACTTCATAAAACTGATCCCGTAATAAATTACAGGAAAACCCCGCTACTGTATATACATACCCGCATTTGTATTCCGACCGAAATACAAATGCAATGAGACAAAATCTACACTGTGCAATACTAGGATTCGGCTTAAACCAAAGCCCGCTAGTATTTACCGTCCGATCATGATCCATGCAATACCGCACATATCTGATCGAACCCTGCCATATCTCCATACGGCCTCTACAGCGTTTCGCCCGAAACTTGAGCAGCTGTCTGTGGGGGACTCTAAAGACTCGTCAATACTATGGCTGTGGATTTAACCACTAGCACGTCAGAGGTATTAGCCATACGTGACGGGCTACCAGCTATTGACCAAAAGGGACGTCGATGAGCGAACTCATCCTGACACCCTACCGAGCCTGTCAGTGACAATATCCGTACAGTCCGGTCCGTTCGTCTATGAGCATCGCATGGCGGGCCTAGGGGGTTGGTAAAAGTCAGACCCCCAAAAGCGGTACAAGTCGTGTCGGAGTATAGCCCAGAATACCCTGAGATACTACTGGAATACCTACCAGTAAATCTCCTGTCTCGGCCGAGGGCTTTGTGTAATGGCTCTCCTAGACACAGCGTGACCTCACCCCCAATACCAGGAGAGACGAACCCCTGAAGATCCGCTCACTGCCTCCATGCGGCTCGGGACTGTACCCAACTAAAACCTGTTTGCACGTCTCCTTTGAGCGTGGTAGGGTAGTAATCAAAGTACAGTGGGAACTCACACGAGAAAAATGACGATCCTCAGGTCGATGAACTAATCTGTACACATGTCACCAGGGAACTGCTATCTAACGTCAGGTATAAGACCAACTAGCATGTTCCCGGCGAGTCCTGTCCGGTGTACTCATAACCCAATGAGCACCTGTATACATCTTAGGTGAACCAACTGACACCAGTGGCTTGTGAGACCGGCCACCGCCCCTCGTCGGGGTCTCGACTGTATACACTAGTCTACTCTGGAGTATCGATGCCCTGTCTCGAAACTCCCACGACTAGGGACCTTTTAAGGATGTGCTTATAGACTACCAGCTCCCACGTATATGATCGCCCTCATACTGCTGGCAGTCAAGCAAGAATCTTAGGGGCTCTATCAACGTGTAATAGCGACCTGTCAGGTCACCTAAAGCAGTACACGATGATAAAGGTAAACCAGATAGCATACTATCATCTTGAGTAAGACTGGCCTATCGGGATAGGTCCTCCCTCAATCATTGCAATCACGTGCCTGTGATCCAATAATTGACTCTGAGGGCACTATCTCCAACAATCTCCAACTTGCACTCAAGGCTAATTATTGCGATGTCGCATACTCACAGCCCGTGTGATACCGAACACCCAACTCCTCTACTAATCAGTCTCACAAAACCCGTTTGCGAAACTATGCGTTCGAGGAATAGCTTCATTGAATGGATCCGCCTTGATGTTTCTTTCTATGTCTCTCTTTATCTCAAGTTCGCGGAGAAACCTATCTCCCGAAATGAGCAATACCTGTCTTAGAATGTGTTTAGATATCTGATGGGACCTAGCTCATAAATGAACTCCAAATCCAAACTTCTTAGACTGTATCGTCAACTGAACTTAATCAATATCCTGCGTCATGCCTCCCTCAGTATCCCCTTGGACCACCTGTCCAAAATACTGCCCTTCGTCAGAAGGAAAACTATAACTCTGACAACCTCTCTGTCATCCAGGTCACCTTGGAAGCCTGGAATGATAACTGTCTCCCGAATGAGACTGTCGTTATCATATCCCTAGAACATCCACTTATGTTCTAAAACGGCTTCCGATTGTTTCTCCAGGATTGGATTAATGTCAACTTCTTGCATCTACTGCAAAAACAACATCTGGTGTGGTACTTGACATCTCATGATTGACTCAATTGCCTAAGCAAGTGATCTGCCAATCATGCACATCCCTCTCCCCTTTAGTCTGTAAGACACCTTTAGAGAGGGTGACTCCATCACCTGCAGGTACACTACCGTGCCAGGAGTCGTCCATTCTAAAACACCTTCAGAATGCTGTCTAAGTACCCTGATTGGGAAACTACCCAAATCTAGATCTAAAACTATAGATCCAGTAACCAGAATGTCTGATATAATATCCAAATCCCTTGTGGAGAAACCACTGTGTGACAACCAAAGTATAACCGATTGTAGTACAGGAATTTCACTTCCTACTCTGTGTGTGTCATCCAAATACCAGGACATCACACCCTACTACCTTCTTAACATATCCATCCCCTGTTCTGATGAAGTCAAACCTATGAGTGTCACATCAAAAATAGATGATCTATCTCCGCTATATTTGCTTTAGTATATAAATAGACATAAGCCACCTATCCACCAATGCTTCCACTGCTCCCACTGACTAAGACAACCCTCTGGCAGAGTCATATATACGTACACTTCTAAAGCTAGTTTAGAAGTACGCCATACTCATCCTCCTGCCGAGTCTCATAGTCTGGAACAACAGCAATGGCAAGTCTGGGTAAACAAGAACCTTCCTGTCACCGTCCTTGAGGCTACCAAAATACCTCTTGAGTGCCTGAGGTTACCCACCATATCTGCGGAGTGGCCAATGGAATGTCAAACCAGATTGAATCTTTAGGTTCCTTTCAAGAGAACAGGACATCCCAGTGCCACTCCGCAGGAGTAGTAGGCAGTCTCATCCGCACGAGAGATACTACGGTTTTCTCATTGACGGGGATAGAGAGGATTGCACTATGGATTATGGTGAGCCTACTAGCTTCCAGCAAGCCATTCAGAGCGGTGACTCGGTAAAATGGCTGGATGCAATGCGGGCCGAGATGGAGTCTATGTACACCAACAAAGTTTGGACTTTGCTCCAGAAGGGGTAAAACCCGTACGCTGCAAATGGATCTTCAGAAAGAAGATTGGTGTAGATGGGCAGGTTGAGACCTATAAAGCTAGACTTGTTGCAAAGGATTTTCGTCAAAGACCTGGTTTGGACTATGACGAGACCTTTTCTCCAGTGGCTATGCTGAAATCCATTCAGATCCTTCTTGCCTTCCACGATTATGAAATCTGGCAGATGGACGTAAAGACGGCTTTCCTAAATGGAAATTTGGAAGAGTGAGTCTATATGGATCAGCCGGAGGGATTCAATCAGAGTGGGAGCAGCGGTAGAGTGTGCAAGTTGCTCAAGTCCATTTATGGACTTAAGCAGGCATCGCGGAGTTGGAACATCTGCTTTGATGATACTGTCAAAGAATTCGACTTTATCAAAAATCCAGATGAACCATGCATTTACAGTAAGATTGTAGGGAGAACTGTGGTATTCCTCGTCTTGTACATGGATGACATTCTCCTAATAGGAAATGATATTCCTATGCTACAGTCAGTCAAAGGATTCTTGTCGCAGAGGTTCTCCATGAAGGACCTGGGCGATGCCAACTACATTCTGGGGATCCAGATCTATCGTGATAGATCTAAGAGGATGTTGGGACTTTCACAGTCAAGGTACATCGACACCATACTGAAAAGATTCAGTATGGAAGATTCCAAGCGCGGTAATTTACCGGCTTGTCACGGGATCACCCTCTCCAAAGATATGTCTCCCAAGACTAATTTGGAAAGGGATCACATGTCTATTATACCCTATGCTTCTGCGGTAGGCTCTATAATGTATGCGATGTTGTGTACCAGACCAGATGTAGCATACGCATTGAGCGTTGTAAGCCGGTATCAGTCGAACCCAGGGGAGAAACACTGGATAGCGGTAAAGAACATTCTCAAGTACCTGAGAAGGACTAAGGGGATGTTCTTGGTGTATGGCGGAGAAGACCTCCAGCTTGAGGCCTTTGCTGACTCCAGCTTCCAGAGTGACAAGGATGACTCTAAATCCATGTCGGGTTATGCCTTTACCCTCAATGGAGGGGCGGTTTGCTGGAAGAGTTCTAAGCAGGAGACCGTTGTAGACTCAACTATGGAAGCGGAGTACATAGCTGCTTGCGATGCCGCAAAGGAAGCTGTCTGGATGAAGAAGTTCCTCACGGAGCTTCAGGTGGTTCCTACCATTGTTGATCCAATACCGCTGTATTGCGACAACAACGGAGCTATAGCTTTAGCGAAGGAACCCAGGTCCCATCAGAAGTCCAGGCACATTTTAAGGCGGTACCACCTAATCAGGGAGATCATAGATCGCCAGGAGATCGAGGTGAAGAGAGTAAATACGGAGAACAACACTGCAGATCCACTCACGAAGGCCCTACCCCAGACTCAGTTCGAGCGGCTGATCGAGATGATAGGTCTTCGATATGCCAGTACATGGCCTTAGTGCAAGTGGGAGATTGTTAGTGTATATGCCCTAGAGGCCATTACTGTATCATACTAGTTTGTATATTACTTGATGGAAGCTTGGGATATTCACAGTTGTATATACAATCTTGTTCGAAATGGTAGTATGCTACTTGGTTTGTCTCTACTTCAATATGTGCATGTGTTTCTTTTAGCATATCGCCGATATACATATTAGTAAAGCCCTTAGGATCTTTGCTTGATTACCAGCGTTGTGATGGCGCTCGCACTCGTGGGAGCTGGGTAATCTATAAGCACATCCTTATACAGGTCCCTGGTCGTTGGACTATTGAGACAGGGCATCGATACTCCGGAGTAGACTAGCGTATGCGCTTCTCATCCCAGTGTGGGAGACGGTCTGTCCCACAGCCGTCAGTACGTCGTACTTGAGATAGTATACGGGTGCTCGTTAGGTTACGAGTACACTGGACAGAACTCGTCGGGAACTGTTGGTTGGTATTATACCTATCGTCAGTTATCAGTTCCCAGGTGACATGAGTACAGCTTAGTTCGCTGACTTGACACTGTTACTTCGCCTCGAGTGTGTTCCCACTGCACTTTGATTACTACCCTACCACGGCTCAAAGGAGTCGTGCAAACAGGTAGTTTTTGGATGCAGTCCCGAAGCACTTGGAGGCAGTGACGGTTAGACAGGATTCGTCTCTCCCGGTATTGGGGGTTGACATCGCGCTGTGTCCAAGAGAGCCATTACACGAATAGTCCCTGGCCAGGGCAAGCGAGATATACTGGTAGGTTTCCAGTGTTATCTCAGGTGTTCTGGGCCACACTCCGACACGACTTGTACCGCTATTAGGGGACTGACGTTCACCGCCCCCTAGGCCCTCCATGCGATGTATCAGACGAACAGACCGGACTGTACGGAGACTGTCACATACAGGCTCAGTAGGAGTTCAGATGGGGTTCACCTCGTCAGTCTTCTTATCGACATCTACCTGGGGACCGTTACGTACAGCTAGTGCCGCTTGCGGTCTGTGGTTAAACCCACTACCAGCGTAGTGTCGAGTCTTTAGAGTCCCACACAGAGAGCTATTCGCCTTTAGGCAAAATGAGTAGAGGTCGCATGGTTTTGCGACAGGGTTCGTTCGCATCCGCGCACTTGTGCACGTTTGCTATCCGGACAGCTTATACTAGCGGGCTTTGGTTTAAGCCGGATCCTAGTATATGATTTGGGATTGGTTTTATCTCATTGTATTCGTGTTCCTCGGATCACGAATACGGGTGCGTATGCACAGTTGCTTGAGACAGAGGGAGAGGACTTTGATTAGGGTTAATGACTATTATCATTTTTATTAACCCTAATGCTCATGTGTGTATTATTGTTAATTGATATTAGTTTTATAATTGTGCATGGTTATGGTTGTTGACCATTTGACCTCCTTAACTTGTTGACTATGGTTGACACTTTGACCATCATCATTTCTTTTGGAAGATGCTTTTTGATCCTTGCAAATTGAAATGATAATGGTCATGTCTTGATTAACCATGACAATTATCTAGCTAATTATCTAATTACAATAATTCACACATATATGTGAGAATGGTTCCATTTTTCTCTCATTCTATCATTCACATTCTCTCTCTTGTTCTTCCTCTCCCTCAAGCTCTCCCCTCTCATGTGTTGAGAAACACTTGAGCTTGAGAAAAACCCTTTCTTGATAATCTCTACTCTCATCTAGGGTTCAAGGATTAGCACTTCTTGCACCCTAGTTACTTCTAGCTTGGAGTTGAAGCCAAAGGTCGAGGCTTTCGGGTGGATCTTTCTTCGACGTGAGAAGACGACAAAGGTGACCTCCTTCCACCACTCCAAGGAGCAAGGAGAGAAGGACATAAAGCCCAAGGTATAACCTTTCTAGCACTTAGCTAGTTTCTAGTTAGCTTTAGCTTGTTTTTGTTTAGCAAAGATTCTTCTTAGTGTAGTCCATGTTGCCTAAGCTCATAAAAATTCGATTTTTATTCCGTTTTCCACCTCCCCGTAAGTACCGGGGCGGGCAACGTGGACTTACAGCTCCCACTGACTAAGACAACCCTCTGGCAGAGTCATATACGTACACTTCTAAAGCTAGTTTAGAACGACGCCATACTCATCCTCCTGCCGAGTCTCATAGTCTGGAACAACTGCAATGGCAAGTCTGGGTAAACAAGAACCTCCCTGTCACCGTCCTTGAGGCTACCAAAGTACCTCTCGAGTGCCTGAGGTTACCCACCATATCTGCGGAGTGGCCAATGGAATGTCAAACCAGATTGAATCTTTAGGTTCCTTTCAAATCTTCAGTAATCGTTTGCGGTTCTAGAATCACTTCCAGTTCTACCATACTCCCACTACTGTTTTCTGAAAAAATCCATTTTTGTTAAAACCGTGGCGAGTCAAGAACAATATCACTATTGATCTTCCAGATGGTAGAAAGTCAACCCTCGTCATAACCTGGGTCAACCCACAAACAGCCATTACAGAAACGTGCCTTGAGTTATCCAGAGTCTGGTTTTAAGCATCGAAGGTCTGGTATCCGCCCCTACTTCAATGAAAGCTCGCGACTACTCATTCTTAGGCATACTCATCCTCTTTCGTTAGCTACCTCGTATGCCGTTCACTTCGTATAGTTCGGTTAGGAGAGCGTCGCTCCCCTTCCCCTCACTTCACTTCTTCAAATCGACGCCTAGGGAAATTGAGAAAATGAGAAATGCGGTCTTCATCTGGTGCATATTCATTAGTTGGGAGGGAGCTTTCCCCCATAGACAGATCTCATCACCCACGCTAGAAACACAAGGGCAAATCTCCCCGGTAGCGTCCTTAAAAGAAGTCACTTAACTATCCGGGTCTGCTGGTCTAGCTGTCTATCTGAGGCTCGCACCCCTTCTCGTCAAGAAGCCGGACAAATCCCCGTACCTTAACAACGTTAAGATATGAACTGTTCTATATCCAATATAGAAACAGAGGCACTGATTTAATTGAACCAGATTCAAATCATGCAGCTGTCCCCAGTGCATGTCAACTAAATGGAAAGAGGCCGATCAGCGTTACTCAACTTAGGAATGCTTCCAATTATGAGTAACCCGAAAGAGAAGCAAGTTCTCTTAATCATTACTATCAACTGAATACCATACACAAGTATCTACATCTTCGATCACTTTGAAGAATCCCGATACTTGCAATACCCGGTTCTCTACTTTATTCATATACCTATAACTTCTCAAAATTCGGACCCTGTGTTTCTACGAAACACTTGTCTAAAAACTAGAGAAGTCATAAGTAAACCGAATATAGTACGAGAACCAACCCCTCTGTCCTAATGGACACTGGACAACATACAATACTCTGTATAAGTCCCTTGAGTCTAATATCTCACTCCCTGTGTGTCGCAGGTTGAAAACTATACTTATGGTTAAGAAGAATTACACCGCTGTTTAATGCTCCTTACCTAACCATCAACTGATATAGGTAAATGTCATAGACATAATTTCAAAAAGGTATATCTCACTCTATAAAAATAGACGTACAGATATATCAATTTGAAATTGATGCACAACAGCGGATATTCAAAACCAAATATTTGCTGTCCGGCAAACAACCCAGGTGACTTCCTCAAATATCACCGATTACAACGAATCCCGATATAATGAGGATGATCACCCAATTCCTAATAGCTTACTCCCACTCATCATCTGTAAAACCATACAGATGTGAGAATCATACCTGGTAAATACATACCCTGGAGTAAGGACTAATTGGGAAATCAGTTTTCTTTTAACAATGCATAGTGAAACTGAAACATTGAAATGTTTCGATGGGGTATCCCGGTATTCCTAGTAATGCCACTTCCATTATCCAGATTCACAACTGTAACCGTATGTTTCTTTGTCACCTCTCCAAATCCCTTTATATGTCTTTAGTCATTACCTTCTGCACACCCCTTTAGGCCAAATGGTTTCTTTCTTCCCTACCGTTCGGCACCAGCCTATGGTTCGGAAGAAGACTATCCAATAAGCATAATGGGTGTACTGTCCTAATCCTAGGAGCACTTGCAATGCGAGAGAATGTGAAGATAAAAGGCAACCGAATAAACCTTATTCCTATTTCTCCTGAACCAGAATCCATCCCCGAACTGGAACAAGTTCCTTTCGAGTTCGTATATAACCATACGATGGAGTATCCAATAAACTGTGGATCTTCGTAGTGATACGGAATGTCCTGGAGAAATACAAAGGTGAAGTGGGAGTGGTAATGAAATACCTGGTTTGGTCGTGAATAGCAGTCGCAATTTACTTTGCCCTCTTACTAATCCCTTGATATGTCTTTACTTAATACCTTCTGCACACCATCGTTATACTAATTGGTTTTCTTCATTCCCTACCGTTCGGCACCAGCCTATGGTTTGGAAGAAGATTATCCAATTTGCGTAATAGGTGTACTATCTCCTAAACCAAGGAGTACTCGCAATGAGAGAGAAGGTAAAAGGAAAAGACAACTGAATAGTCCTATTCGTTTTCTCCAGAACCGGAAACCATCCTCGAATAAATTCCTTCGAGTTCGTATATAACCATACGATGGTTTTGTCCAATGGAAGTGGACGTTCGTAGTAATACGGGATGTCCTGGAGAAAAGGGTAAAAGTAGGAGTGGCAATGAGGTCTGCAACTCTGACAATCCAAAAGCCAGTGTTAAAGAAGGTTCGGTCAACTTGGTCACTGAGTCATAGTCTTAGGGTAGGGTCAATGGTCACTGCCAAAGAGAGAGAGAGAAAAGAAACACTCAGCGTGCACTCTAACCTAGATCAGAATGGTTTCCAATTTATCTAATCTGGAAACCTTCCACTATACCATCAAATTCTCCTCCAAACCTGAAAGAAGAATTAGTCGGGATCACCCGAGGAGTAAACCAACTCATCAGTGGGAATCGGGATCCAACTATCATCGCATGATAACGTGACGGACTTCGCTCACGTTATCACACTCCAGAAGGTATGCGCATATCTGGCAAGTTTCAGTTTCTTTAGAAACTCCCGATGTGATTTTTGCCCCATGCTCTTATGACCTTGACGAAGGCCAACAAATCATAAGTCACATGTCAAGTTCTACCCGTCATTCTCCAGGTTGATTTGAACCCACCCGCACAAGCCCTTGACGAAGGCCAACAAGGCTATACGACTGTCCCAAACCAACGCATCTATCTATGCTGCAGAAAGGCAACAAGCAGCTACCATACACTATGCCTTGACGAAGGCCAACAAACATAGCATGAATACTACTTGCTACCCGTCTGAAACGACGGAGGGCTACGAATGGTTTCTGGCGAAAAACCTTTAACGTAATGAACTTGATATCGTTGAAGGAACTGGATAACTTTTATGAAAATATAGTGGCGAAAACCTTTGCTAAAGAGGTCACTCCCGGTGAAGGGATCTCGGCTCTTTCCCCGTAGAATGAGGTGCAGGATATTCCAACTGAATACCACGATGCAAAGAAAAAGTAAATGACTATAGTGAAGTTATTGCCTTGACGCAAACTTCTATCCAAGGGGTCACTCCCGGTGAAGGGATCTCGGCCCTTGCCTCGTCGACTGAGGAGCAGGATATTCCAACTGAATACCACGGTGCAAAACAAAAGTGAACGTCCTTGCAATAACAGCCTTTTGAAAAGTGTTCCAACAACATCAAATAGGTTTGTTTTTAACTTGCATTGATCCGAATCAATGCAGTCCCATCAATTGATCACACCAATAAAAAACGAAAATAATGACGTACGTATATGCCATCCGCATTCGCCACTGGGTCCCATCATTACCCGTTAGGTTAGTTAACTAACGACAGAGCGGGGACTGGACTAGCGCGGATGCAAAACATATACAACATCTACTAGTATATATATCAATATATAATATTTCGCTCAAGGCGTGATAAAATGCCACATCACAGAAATGTACAGCATTACAGAATAATACAGATATCTGGGATCCCCGGGATTCACAGAGTCGCTACTGAAACCCGACATTCCCCTGGTCGTGTGGATAGCCTGTGCAATGAAATCCTAGACCCCTACGGGCGCGGAAAGTTACCCTCCAAAACCTGAAGCGAGGCAGCACCCTTCAGCAACGTGAATGGACCACCCAGCACTTCACGGAATCTGGTAACTTGGGCACTCCTCCTGGGTCAACCTGTACCCACTACGAGTGCGGCGAATAGCCCGCCAATTCTAGAGTGAAGCCCCCTCCGTCTCAATGCCATGAGATGCGGGCCCGTTGCCCTCTAGAACCCGGCTATCTGCGCACCCCACCTTGGGGTAATCCTAGTACAGAAAGTAAAATATACATACAACGGGTACATCGACCTCGACCCGGTCATGCCCCAAAAGAACAATATACAAACAGGCAGTGATGGCAGTCCACATGTCGGACGCTCGCCCCGCAATATCAAATGTACATAATACAACCAAAACTATACTAGCATTGCATCCAGGCTATCCCCCATGACCAATCCGCAACATCACAGCACAATCACAGAACATCAACGTGAATGTCACATTCGCAAATCCGTCTAACCGGGCTATAGCAGTTAGACAGGATTTACCGATCGAGTGACATTCACGGTCGCAGATATAATGTAAATACTGTGAACTAATGTGTTTAAAATATTCGATCGACTAAATTTTCCTAAGTGGGCCCCTTAGCACTACTGTAGCACTTAAAGAAATTCTGGGCCCAAAAATAACATTCCAAAACCCCCATTTTCAACTCAGGAGCATTCTGTAAAATTTGGGTACATTGAACAGTGAAAGTCGCGGCGGAACCGCGGCCTAAGCATGGGTTTGGCCGCGGTTCCGTGATGGGGTAGTGAGATCACGAGACCAAATTTTTACAGAAGGCTTAGAATTCCCTGCACATCATTCTGCAATAACCTGAAAAAATTTTGGAGCCAAAAAAAATTCGACAGAAACTGATGCACATAAAAAAAAACGGTTTTGGAATATTTGTTCGATCGAAGTTTTAAACATACTAGTGCAAGCTAGACTAGGTTAATGGCGTGGCTCTGATACCATGTAAGTGCACGGCGGCGCCCCGACCGTCTTTCCGAGGCCAAAATGCGGAAGCGATAAATTACTTTAACTTTTGAACCGGCACGACCGCGCACAAAAATCCCGGATCGGGCCATTAAACTAGTCCTAGCTAACTAAAGAATGGGTAGAGAGATATACCGAGCGATCCGTGTCCTTCGGTCTTCTCGTCGTCGTCCCGATCTCCCCGCGGAACCTCCGGTCTTCACCATGTCGCCGGAAGGGCACCACACCGCCGACTTCTTTTACGGGCTCCCACCTCTGGACTGAGTCAACTCGGGCACGAAGTTGGCGAGCCGACGTGTGATTGAAAGAATTTAAAGTTAACCGCAATCAAGACGGTGTCGCTATGCAGCTAGCCGGTTGAGCACGGGTCGATCCACGGGGAGATGGTTGTTATGTCCTTTCTTGTCTTAGACGAGTCGATAAAGAATTTGTGTATGTTTGTTCGATCTAACCTATGTGTATTATTTGCAAGTATAAAGTTTTTAAGAAAAAGATACGAGATTATAAGCTAAAGAAATCCGTACTCAAAACCTTTGAGCCGAGTCTTGACCAATTGAAGCTAGAGCAATCGGCAACAACGTGGATTAGGGGATTTAAGCGCGGTATTCGTGGAATACGGCTTATTTACCCTTGTCCTTCCGTTCTTGTCTCTTGCTTTCGCCTCCGGCCAAACCGAACGCAACCGGTCGCGGTTAGGAATCACCGTTACCTTGTCAGGGTAGGGTGCCTAACGGAGCGCTTGCGTATGGTTTGGGCGGAGTTCAATGGAAAATAACGGGAAAAGGAAATGAGAAGGAAAATATTAACTTACAATACCGTATTTCTTCTTAACAACAATAATTACAACATTCACAAAATGAATAAAAGAGAGCAAAAGAAAAGAACAAAGAAAAGAAAAGATTACAAGTAATTAAGTGCATGAATTAAATTGCAAGAAAGTAAAGCAAGATAATAATAAGCAAGTAATAAAAAGCGATAAAAAGAACAAGAAACTAGAACTCAAGACAAGCATGTGATCAATAGCCAACCCTTAAATTTGCAAGCTCAATCAAGAGGTTGCAAGATCAAGGGAAGGGTAGAGAACGCATGTGAAATGAAGCGCTAATTCCATAAGAAAATACGACCCTTGAGATCAATAACTAACCCTTAACCATTCAAGCTCAATGAAGAGGTTGAATGATCAAGAGAAAGCAAGAATCTCAAGGGGAAGAAGAAACAAAAGAGAATGATACAAAAAGCCCTCATCTTCATTGATCTCCCACTCAAAAAGCTCTCACTACAATTTTCATGGAAAAAGAATGAAGAAGAAGAAGAAAAAGACTAAATCCTAACAAAAAGAAGAACAAAAGAATGACGCTTGGCTTAGCTCAATTCTGGAGTATTTATAGGCAGAGGGTTGAAGATCTAGGGCAAGAATCTGCCACAATATGAAGTACCCAAAATACCCCCAAAAAACGACACGACAAGGAGTCAGTAAGGCCGCGGATCAGCGGCCAATACCCCCTATTGGCCGCGGATCCGCCGCATTATAGAGGGTTCAGGGCATGGGCTTTTCTGTAGGTCCCTGGTCTGCTGTCCCCTGTTGTCTGGTACATATATTTTCTGAAAATACTTTCACATTTCTTCCAGAATTTCTGTTGAGGAATGGTGGACTTTTTGTGGATGCTTTTGTCATGATTGCCTTGAGCTCCGCGTAGATTTCTTGGAACTTGTTGTTGCCATTGAGCCTTGTGCATGAAAACGACATTGATTTGACATTTCGTCTCCCTAAACTGGTATCTGGCAACATACGGATGAAGAGCGGAGACCGTGTTTTATCTGTGGTTGGCAGGAACCCGGATTTTGTCGTGTTTTCCATGAATTTCACCGTTTTAGAACCGAGAACCTGTATCCTGCAAATATGTAACAAACACGGATTAAAAGCACCTACCTATAAACAACCGAGCGTAAGAATGGGCGGTATAAAATGCAGTATTCTGTGATGAACAAATACCCCCAAACTTAACTTTTGCTCGTCCCGAGCAAAACCAATTATTCACAAAAATATAATGATAACCGCACTTTCGCAGGGAACGCGATTGCATTGAGCGCGTGCAATAAGCCGTTAAACCTCTAGGTGTCCTTAGTAGGAGGAGTGTTGTCTCCTGAGGGTTTTCAGCGGATACTACCCACAAAATCCCGTCAAGCTAGTGTCATAAGTTAACGTCGATTCTACTCTTACAGTTTAGTATTTACGTTAGAAACTCTATCATCCTAAGTTAGAAATATCCAACCCTAATGCTTCACACCTCTAATCTATTTAACCTTAGATCATATACGTTCCAAAAAAAGTTTAGAAAGATGTTGGTTCTCCTGAGTTTTCCTTCTAAAGTGCGGCCTCAAATCATGGATTTTTATCAACTTTACAGAAAACACAAGTCTTATTTTTTATTTCTATCTTTTATCCAAACATCGATTGTATACCCCTATGTGTGTGTGTATTTGCACCCCTACACTCAAGAATTCAATTCAAGCTATAATACCCTTGCCCTAATACCTAATACTACTTCTTTTCATTAAGGATGGACGGATTTGCTCACACACCTTTCATGCGACTATTAATGCTTCTTGAGGCACTAACGGCCGATTACTGAATGTGTGAACATTAAAGCGTAAATAGCAGTTTCCAGGTCTTGACTTTATTCTATTTTTTTTTCTTTTTCTTTTTCAAGACCGGATATATTTTTCACATGCTCTTTTGGTGTTTAGCTTTAAATACCGTTTTTTCTTTCATACTAGGATTTCAGGCAAGAGTATTTCTAGGTATCCTCTACTATCCCAAGTTTCAAGGTGCGTGTAAGTGCAGTTTGTAGGGTATATACTTTCTAAATTTGAACTCAAGAAAAGAAACTATTTTTCAGACTTATCCTTTAGTAAAGCTTCAATACTTTCCCTTCATCTTGACTTAACTAAAGAACTGAACTCAAGATTACCTAATTCTCAAAAAACTGTAAGGACGTATACTTACCAAGTTTAAACAGAATGAGGGTTATTTTTAGGGTTTTCAATTCCTAAGCCTAGAATTTAGTTATTTCTATCATATCAACTAAACTTTCAGAATAAAAATCTAAGTTACCCTATTAGCTAACTTGACGACAAAGTTTTTATATTTTTTGGAAAATTTTCGATTTTTGTGGGTTTTTAATAAGGTATGCAAATGCAAAATATACAAATGAATGCGAAGGAAGAAACCTTACCGAGCACACCCCCAAACTTAAACTTGACAGTGCCCTCACTGTCAGGCTATACCAAGAGGGTCAAAATTGTCGGCGCTCCCCCTAAAAACAAATTATATACAAAAAGGAAAACCAAAAATATATACAAAAAAGGTGTCCCCCCAAACTTAAGTAAAACAGTGTTTCCACTGTTAAGCGTTGAAGTTCAGGATTAGGGGGGAAAGAACAGTATTAAGCTATACAAGGCCTTACACAGGCCAAACGTGAGTACCAACCATTCAAAGATTTTGTCTCTATAATGTGCTGGTTGGGGAAAGAAGGCGTAGAGAAAAGAGATGGACAATACGCGAGACCGTATGCGAAGAGAAGCGGGATACGGTCTCGGTATATGAGAGGAAGAAGAATGGCGGAAGGGAAAAAGAAGTGGAATACGAACTTGAGGGTGCAAATGGAGTAAATAGATTAGCACAATTTGTGATGAGCGATGAGTAAAAAGCGATTGTGCTAATCTATTAACTCGTCGAGAGATGGGGTCAAATCCCTCAAGATTCGTGAGAAACCATGGGTACGCCGAACTTGGTAAACCAGATATACGAAGTGAAAATGATACGGGTTCTTGCAAGGTCGGAACGATGGAAAGGATGGAGGGAAGTGGTTGAGGAAGGGTATCGGTTAAGGGTTCTGGAGGGTGTACACAGTCAGTGAAAGGAACAGGATGAATTGGAAAATCCGACTCATCATCTAGAACTGTTTCATCCTCAAAAATTTCCTCAAAATTCTCCTCAAAGTTAAGCACATCCATGCATATTTCATCAATATCCAGACGCATATGGGGTTCGGGAAAAACAGTTAATGACTCGGGATGATGAATTGGAGAGGAAAACTCAGCCAAATCTGCGGGTTCATCATCCAAATTATTCCCAGCGTCAATATCCTCAATCAAGTGAAAATCTATATTCTCAGACACCTCAACAAAAGCATGGATATCAATCAATTCAGGTTCTAGAGTGGAGGTGTAGAGGTCAAAAGGATTGGGTGTGGTTTCACTTGGCAAGGTCCCTTCACAATCTGGCAAATCAAACACCACAAAGTCACACAACTCATTAATCATTCTATCTTCAATTGATAAATCATGTGGGGCACTCGATAGACTTTCAAAACAAGAGTTGTGGGATTCAATTTGGGACGGGTAGGTTTGATTTGGAAGGGGGTACATCTCACTCTCTCCATTAAAATTCACAGCATGTCCTGCCGCCTCATCATACATTGAAAAATTTGGAGCTAGTTGAAAACTAGCTACCGGATCACTAGGTTGTATGAGGGCGGCCATGGACGCATTCAAATCCATCATTTGTTGGCTTGACGCTACCCTAAAGTCTTCCAACGACTGTTCCAGACTAGACATGGGTTGTGAAGGGGTTTCAGTAAAAGATTCAAAGTTGTTTGGATACTGAAAACTCCCAAATGGCAGTTCTGAAGTTATGTCTAGGGAAGGTGCAAAAGTAGGGTAGGATTGGTAGGAATTGAATGGCTGGACAGGAGTAGGATCAACATTTGGATAAGAATGTGAATGGAATTGTTGATCCCAAGAATTTGAAGTGGTGAAAGGAGTGAAAGATCGGCTACGAGATTGTTCAATACGTTCAGCGATGGACAAAGGACGACTTGCAAAAGGGGTATCAACATAAGCGGGTGCGGGAGGTTGAAAAGGTTGATACAAAGTGGAATGAGGAGTGCAAGTGTTTGTCCTAGACGCTGCTATACGATCTTTCAGTGAAACTTTGGGCATGGAGGGATCGTTTGATGTTCGGCCAAAGCAAGAACCGAAAGAAGTAATGTCTGGTTGTGGGTACCAAAGTTCGGCAAGAGTTTTTCAAGGTGGGGTACCCATGATATGAAGAGAGAAAGAGAAAGGTAGAGAAAAGGAGGGGAAAAAGAATGTGATATTTTTTTTTTAAGTTTATATATTAAAAGAAGAATGAAATATACACACAAAAAGAATATGGAAAAAAACAATCACGACACAAAAATACCACACAGCTAATCATTCTAGGGTTCACCTAGGTCAACTAGACCTGCTCCAGAACTTGATTGTCGAAGTAAAACTGTGTCGAGAAACGGGCTCAAGATACACTGATCACGAGGCCAGGTAAGTGCAGAGATAAGGGGAGGTTTTCCAACGCTTTCGCGAAGTTCCTTAATTAAATAACCCTTTCTCTTTTGGCGGTTGCGCCGTTAACACTTTCCTAGACACCCCGTAAACAATATACCGTTAAGCGAGGTTCTAAACACAATTAACTTCTCCTAGTGAGCGCGAAGTCCTTAAGGCTTAAAGTCTAATTTCTTTTAGAATTTGTGCGGGTAAACGTTATGCTCAAGTTCGTGATTTGTGGGCCACGGAAAAGGTGATGAAATCCTTTACCGTATGTTGTGGGGTTCGCTTGCCCTTAAGTCCGTATTAATGTATGCAATGCACAATTCAATAAAAATTCTATAAAGAATCAAACAATCGTTTTTTAGTTTAAGCGCGGCGCTGCAACAAATACGGGTTAGTCAATTTTTAGCGTTTGCTAGCGAACTTGCAAAGAATCCTGCAAAGAATAGTATATTGGATGCGTCGGATTTGAAAAGAAGGTGTTAGTAAAATACGTACCGTTAAGTTTTGGGTTAGGAAACCCCCGTTGAATCAAATCCGGTAAGCTTGAAAAGTTCGCTTGCGCGGGTCAAACTACCCGGATCTTTGGCACTATACTTCGTAATCACCTTAACTTTGAATGTACACTTTGCTTCCACAATCGCAGTTTGCAAATACGCAAAAATCTGCACACTTGCCCACAAAAATTATCAAAAATAACAAAAAGTTTTTTTTTTATATACAAAAAGAATATTAACCCGAATAACAAGAAAGAAAATACGCTACCGTCTCCCCGGCAACGGCGCCATTTGATTGAAAGAATTTAAAGTTAACCGCAATCAAGACGGTATCGCTATGCAGCTAGCCGGTTGAGCACGGGTCGATCCACAGGGAGATAGTTGTTATGTCCTTTCTTGTCTTAGACGAGTCAATAAAGAATTTGTGTATGTTTGTTCGATCTAACCTATGTGTATTATTTACAAGTATAAAGTTTTTAAGAAAAAGATACGAGATTATAAGCTAAAGAAATCCGTACTCAAAACCTTTGAGCCGAGTCTTGACCAATTGAAGCTAGAGCAATCGGCAACAACGTGGATTAGGAGATTTAAGCGCGGTATTCGTGGAATACGGCTTATTTACCCTTGTCCTTCCGTTCTTGTCTCTTGCTTTCGCCTCCGGCCAAACCGAACGCAACCGGTCGCGGTTAGGAATCACCGTTACCTTGTCAGGGTAGGGTGCCTAACGGAGCGCTTGCGTACGGTTTGGGCGGAGTTCAATGGAAAATAACGGGAAAAGGAAATGAGAAGGAAAATATTAACTTACAATACCGTATTTCTTCTTAACAACAATAATTACAACATTCACAAAATGAATAAAAGAGAGCAAAAGAAAAGAACAAAGAAAAGAAAAGATTACAAGTAATTAAGTGCATGAATTAAATTGCAAGAAAGTAAAGCAAGATAATAATAAGCAAGTAATAAAAAGCGATAAAAAGAACAAGAAACTAGAACTCAAGACAAGCATGTGATCAATAGCCAACCCTTAAACTTGCAAGCTCAATCAAGAGGTTGCATGATCAAGGGAAGGGTAGAGAACGCATGTGAAATGAAGCGCTAATTCCATAAGAAAATACGACCCTTGAGATCAATAACTAATCCTTAACCATTCAAGCTCAATGAAGAGGTTGAATGATCAAGAGAAAGCAAGAATCTCAAGGGGAAGAAGAAACAAAAGAGAATGATACAAAAAGCCCTCATCTTCATTGATCTCCCACTCAAAAAGCTCTCACTACAATTTTCATGGAAAAAGAATGAAGAAGAAGAAGAAAAAGACTAAATCCTAACAAAAAGAAGAACAAAAGAATGACGCTTGGCTTAGCTCAATTCTGGAGTATTTATAGGCAGAGGGTTGAAGATCTAGGGCAAGAATCTGCCACAATATGAAGTCCCCAAAATACCCCCAAAAAACGACACGACAAGGAGTCAGTAAGGCCGCGGATCCGCGGCCAATACCCCCTATTGGCCGCGGATCCGCCGCACTATAGAGGGTTCAGGGCATGGGCTTTTCTGTAGGTCCCTGGTATGCTGTCCCCTGTTGTCTGGTACATATATTTTCTGAAAATACTTTTACATTTCTTCCAGAATTTCTGTTGAGGAAAGGTGGACTTTTTGTGGATGCTTTTGTCATGATTGCCTCGAGCTCCGCGTAGATTTCTTGGAACTTGTTGTTGCCATTGAGCCTTGTGCATGAAAACGACATTGATTTGACATTTCGTCTCCCTAAACTGGTATCTGGCAACATACGGATGAAGAGCGGAGACCGTGTTTTATCTGTGGTTGGCAGGAACCCGGATTTTGTCGTGTTTTCCATGAATTTCACCGTTTTAGAACCGAGAACCTGTATCCTGCAAATATGTAACAAACACGGATTAAAAACACCTACCTATAAACAACCGAGCGTAAGAATGAGCGGTATAAAATGCAGTATTCTGTGATGAACAACGTGCCCAAGGATGCTATAGGTTGACTGTAGAACTCATGTCTCATTTGGGGTAGTGGAAGTTGCCTTTGGTGGAGGAATGGGATGATCTATACTTTGGAGATGAGCTAAGGGATTTTTTACAAGCCAAAATAGATGAAAACCCCACTCCAAATATTTGGGACAGCCCCTCCCCTTCTTGGCTGGCCATAACAAAAAATTGAGAGGGAGGAAAATGAGAGTGGGAGTGTGTATCTAAAAGTCAGGGGGGGGGGAAATCTATCATACACCAAAGATAGAGAAAATGTGATCATCAAAAACTAATCCTCACTCCATTATCATAACCCTCCATCATCAATAATCATCATGACTCCAAAAGGTCAAGCCATCATGAAGCAACAAGTCAAATGATGACACAATCATCATGATGCAACAATATGCAAAGACAACCCTCCAAAATGCTTATTTGCACAAATGCAAATAAGCCCTCCTCCACCAATCTCCAGCCAATGAAAGATACAAATGAAAATAGCCGAAACGAAATCAAACTGGCAACTTCATAAAACTGATCCCATAATAAATTACAGGAAAACCCCTCTACTGTATATAAACACCCGTATGTGTGTTCCGACTGAAATACAAATGCAATGAGACAAAATCTACACTGTGCAATACTAGGATCCGGCTTAAACCAAAGCCCGCTAGTATTTACCGTTTGATCATGATCCGTGCAATACCGCACGTATCTGATCGAACCCTGCCATATCTCCATACGGCCTCTACAGCGTTTCGTCCGAAACTTGAGCAACTGTCTGTGGGGGACTCTAAAGACTCGTCAATATTATGGCTGTGGATTTAACCACTAGCACGTCAGAGGTATTAGCCATACGTGACGGGCTACCAGCTATTGACCAAAAGGGACGTCGATGACCGAACTCATCCTGACACCCTACTGAGCCTGTCAGTGACAATATCCGTACAGTCTGGTCCGTTCGTCTATGAGCATCGCATGGAGGGCCTAGGGGGTTGGTAAAAGTCAGACCCCCAAAAGCGGTACAAGTCGTGTCGGAGTGTAGCCCAGAACACCCTGAAATACTACTGGAATACCTACCAGTAAATCTCCTGCCTCGGCCGAGGGCTTTGTGTAATGGCTCTCCTAGACACAGCACGACCTCACCCCCAATACCGGGAGAGACGAACCCCTGAAGATCCGCTCACTGCCTCCATGTGTCTCGGGACTGTACCCAACTAAAACCTGTTTGCACGTCTCCTTTGAGCGTGGTAGGGTAGTAATCAAAGTACAGTGGGAACTCATACGAGACAAATGACGACCTCAGGTCGATGAACTAACCTGTACACATGTCACCAGAGAACTGCTATCTGACGTCAGGTATAAGACCAACTAGCATGTTCCCGGCGAGTCCTGTCCGGTGTACTCATAACCCAATAAGCACCTGTATACATCTTAGGTAAACCAACTGACACCAGTGGCTTGTGAGACCGGCCACCGTCCCTCGTCGGGGTCTCGACTGTATACACTAGTCTACTCTGGAGTATCGATGCCCTGTCTCGAAACTCCCACGACTAGGGACCTTTTAAGGATGTGCTTATAGACTACCAGCTCCCACGTATATGATCGCCTTCATACTGCTGGCAGTCAAGAAAGAATCCTAGAGGCTCTATCAACGTGTAATAGCAACCTGTCAGGTCACCTAAAGCAGTACACGATGATAAAGGTAAACCAGATAGCATACTATCATCTTGAGTAAGACTGTCCTATCGGGATAGGTCCTCCCTTAATCATTGCAATCACGTGCCTGTGATCCAATAATTGACTCTGAGGGCACTATCTCCAACACTAGGACAGCGTCGTGCATTCGATTTCTTTTCGCAGATATTTTCTACTCATGAGTTGGCAACTCACCCTCTTTATGCCAAATTTTATTACAAGTTCGATGTACAGTTTTTCCTGGCAGCTTGCTGGCACATCTTTTCATTCAGGGTGATTTGCACGGTAGGTTGGTTCACTTGTATCTGGACCGCCATTGTACTTTTATTATTTCATTTGTATCTAGAAAACTCCATCAACCAAACTTGTATTACTTGATAGTTTACTGGATCAGTTGTTTATTTCGATCTTAGAGTCGCGCTTGTATTATTATGATATCTGGTGGTTTTGTTTTCCTTTGAGTTTTGAGCCTCCCCCTTTGGCGTTGTATACTATTGTGCTTGTTGTGGTTGTTTCCGCCTGTTGGCATTGAGCTAGCTCCCGTTTGGGGATGCCTTTTTATTGTTATATGTATTTATTCTTGTTTGTACCCGTTTGGGGCCAGTTTTTACAAAGGATACTCTGCCGAAATTTTTGAGAAAATTGGATGATGCTTTTTAACTTATTTTCTTCATGTTTTCCTTTACTTCTTCTTCTTTTATGGTTTAGATTTATAGGCTTCGGTTTAGTTAGGTTACGTTGCGCCTCTAGACGCTTCGTAATCTAAGTGCCGGTCACGTTCCGTACTTTCGGGTCGTGACAGAGATACATAAGTCCTAATGTCCCAGAAGGGCGCACATGCTAAATACTAACAGAAAAGAAATAAACATACGGGTTACTGATCTTCGGCAAAAGTCCTGGTAGCCGCTGCAGTCCTGCTCGGTCGGAAAATCTGTCTCTAAACCTGAGATGGAAAATCTCAGGGATGTCAGAACATCCCAGCAAGTACTCAACGTATAAAGTATATGTGTGGTATGATAACATGAATATATGAATGTAGTGAAGCCCGTGTGCGCAAGTAAAAACATATATATAAATAGATACATTAATACTATGAAACTAACATGTAAAGAGGTCACGTCATAACTTAACTGGTCACTAAAAGGTAAACTATGCTATCATAAGTTCGAGCGTGTGCATCAACCTCTGCAGGAGTATTCCTAACCCAAGAGTGATGCCCCAGGGGCTAGGAAACACAGGCCCAGCTGTGGAATTAACAAGCGACCGATATAGCCCGGTACGAGCTGTAAACATGCGACCGATATAGCCCGGTACGAGCTGTAAACATGAGACCGATATAGCCCGGTACGAGCTGTAAACATGAGACCAATATAGCCCGGTACAAGCTGCCGGCATGGGGCTCCTGAGATCCTGTTGTTCGAATGCACACTCAAACTACCCCAACACCCGCGTATTTAGCTACTATGGTAATGACTAGAGCACTAATTAAGAATGCTGAAAAGGCCGGGACTTGTGATATGGTAATTGAATAGAAATGAAGCTGCTAAATAGTGATGTGTCATGTCATGTAGTTCAGCATTCTAATTAGGGGTCTCGTGTTAGTAAAATGAACTAGAGTAATGAATAGTTAAGACATGTCGAAAGTAATTGTCATCTGGTACTGGTAACTGCATGAAAGTGATGTACAAGCCGGTATTAATCATGGGTGATATCTTTACCGTTAATCTAAACATGGATATAATAATAGTAAGCTGGCTAGTAAGGTACATGTATAAGTTAGATTAACAACTTTCAAAACCTTTTTCGTAGTTTAATAGATTTCATAGTAAAACCATACTTAATCTAGTTTTCTGATTATCAATTAGTTGAATACAAGTCTATATCTTTCTAACAATATGAAATCATTCAACACTAACACTTTCTTTCTATTCTAAGCAGGAAAAGAATATATGTAATATATATAAGGGGTTGCCGATGTGCATTGACCAAAGCAGAGCAAGAATACTTTCATGAGGATAAAGATCAAGGCGATGTACGAAGATGCGAGGCACGAACTCAGCTAAAGTTCGACATGGGATCAGAGTTATACGCTCTTCCTAAATTGATTTTGCCATAAGCCAACAATGTACCGCACTTAACATATGATTATATAAAACCTAACATGCACATTAACAATTACGTTGTACTATATAACAACAACATGATATAATCAGGTTCCGGCATACAACTAGATATGTAATATACAGTACGGATAAGAACGGATATTGGAAAACGGTAAAACAGTAACATGGGATGCACAATGAAATAAACATGTAATATTTTATTTATATGGATATAAATATAGCGACATAGCATGCGGCAAGAGAAACTTGACTGATCAGATCTCACGACGGGGTATATACGCTGTGTCCGACGTCGGGTAAAACGTCGTAATGCACACGCGGGCGTACAGAACCAAACCAAGCAAGGCAAGAAGGTGACCATGATGGCTAGGAACGTCCACTGGGTCGCCTGGATCATCGGCGACGGCACGGCTCCGGCGGTGATCGGAAAACTAAGAAACTAGAAAGAGAAAGAAGAAGAAGAAAGAGAAGAAGAGGAGGAGGAGGAGCTGGGGTTACTTCTGGGGTTTTGGGTTCTGGGACAGAGGAGGCGAGGGGGAGCTGTCGACGAGTCGTGGGTCTCCAGCGAGGTTTCATGGCAAGGTGGGGATCAAGGTTCTTGACATCGGGGGTTCTGCAGGGTTCGAGCTTGGGGAAAGGAGATGGTGTTGGGTTAGAGAGAGGGGAGAGGAGAGGAAGAAGAGGGGGTGGTGAAGAGGTGAGGCCGACGAGGTTGAAGTTCCGGCGAGGTGTTGCGATGAGGGTTGCAGGGTCGGACTCTTGCAGTGGTCGGGTGATGGTTTGCAGGTCGGGAAAGAAGGGGAGGAGGAAGAAGAGAAGGAGAAGAGGGTGTCGACGAGGGTGTGGGGGCGATCGGCGGTGAGGTGGACGGTGGTGACGATGGGGGTCGGGTTCTTGGGTTGTTGGGTTCGGGGATGAGTTGCAGGGGAGAGGCGAGAGAGGGAGGTGATCGAGGGAGATGAGGAGGCGAAGGAGGAGAGACGGGGTCGAGGGTAGAGACGGCGATGGCGAGGCGACGACGAAGCTAGGGTTAGGGTTTCGTGGAGGCGGCGAGAACAAAGACGAGGAAGAAGAGAAAGGACGTGGGTTCAAAATGTTGTTTTCAAAAAGTAAAGAATTAATAATATATAATGTGCACAGAGAGAGAGAGAGATTGGATTGGTTTAGAATATTAGGAAAAATCTTTTTAAAATATTTTTTTGTTAAAGAAAAATTTATAACGTATATAACATATATATTTAACAGTTTAAATATATTAGAATATAATATTGATTAGATTTGAGTTTTCCGGCTAATACAAACTTACTCCAAAATGCCCGGCTTGGGTCTAAAATTATGGTTTGAAAATACGGATAATATACGTGTCAAAAAAAAACCAAAAAGCGGTGTCCGGTTAAAGAAAATGCATGCCACCAAGAACGGATACACGTAGTATGCACATAGCGATCTAAACGAGTCTGTTTCACTAAACGGGACAAGAACAAGATGTACGGATGACACCATAAGGTTAGGGGTATGATGCAGGCTATGCTAAGTATTTTAAAATATATTATTTGACTATAAATGCAATATTAAAAAAATGCAGATGCCAAATATACGACGCAGGTAAACGGAACATATGTGAGCACGGATCCTCGGGACTAGCAGAGATAAGACGTAAACAAGAACCAAGACGGGTTTCAAGCATGCAGGTCGGGTCGGATACTAAAAACAGATACCAAAACACTACCCGCACCCAAAACAAATAACACCAAGAAATAGCCACAGGAAAATAATCAAAGAGAATATGATATAACTGAACTTGGGTGTTACAGTCGTTAAACTGGGAATAAGGGAAATTCCCTCATGGCAAATGATGATTCGCTCCCGGTACCATATTCCAGTGTAGTGGTGCTAATACCAAACCAAAACCAAAATCCCTAAATCCTGTCATGACAGATGATGATTCGCTCCTGATACCATATTCCAGTGTAGCGGTGCTGATGTCAATCCAAATCACATCAAATCAGCAAAACAACCAATGACCTCCCAGGCAGAATCAAACTCCACCTCGGAAACAAGTCAACTTCATCCCTGACACCACAAGAAGAGGAGCAAGTCAAATCCAACACCGACCGTCTAAGTCGCTAAAAGAGCAGCACCGACCATCCAAGTCGCTAAAAGGGCAGCATCGACCGTCCAAGTTGCAAAAAGGGCAGCACAGACCGTCTAAGTCGCTAAAAGGGCAGCACCGACCGTCCAAGTCGCAAAAAGGGCAGCACCGACCGTCCAAGTCGCAAAAGGGCAGCACCGACCGTCCACGTCGCAAAAAGAGCAGCACCGACCGTCCACGTCGCAAAAATGGCAGCACCGACCGTCCAAGTCGCAAAAAGGCAGCACCGACCGTCCAAGTGGCAAAAAAGGCAGCACCGACCGTCCAAGTCACTAAAATGGCAGCACCGACCGTCCAAGTCACAAAAAGGGCAGCATCGACCGCCCAAGTCGCTAAAATGGCAGCACCGACCTTCCACGTCGCAAAAAGGGCAGCACCGACCATCCAAGTCGCAAAAAGGGCAGCACCGACCATCCAAGTCGCTAAAATGGCAGCACCGACCGTCCACGTTGCAAAAAGGTCAGTACCAACCGTCCACGTGGCTAAAAAGGCAGCACCGACCATCCAAGTCGCTAAAAGGGCAGAACCGACCGTCCAAGTCGTAAAAAGGGCAGAACCGACCGTCCACGTTGCAAAAAAGGCAGAACCGACCGTCCAAGTCGTAAAAAAGGCAGAATCGACCGTCCATGCCGTAAAAAGGACAGTTCCAGCTTCCCAAAACCGGGAACCAAATCAAGTCGCCTCCACGTGAAAGAAGATCCATCAATTTCATGCACACGACCCACATGTGTGGTGTGCATTTATTGATGGGGGCAATTTGTTGGGGTCGAAAATTGCATCTCGGTTGACCAAGTCAAAGTCAAAGTCAACCCCAAGTAAGCGGGCCCAAGCCTAGGTCAAGTGGGCCAATGCCCGGGTCGAGCCCGAACATGAAGCGGCCGACCTCCCCCCATGCCAAAATAAAAATTTTGTAATAAATAATTTTGGTGTATTTTCTTTTTTTTATTTTATGAATAAATGTAAGAAAAATGGGCATAAAGCCAAATTTTTGTAAAGCCCATGGCTTATGTGCAAAAAGAAATAGCACATGAGACATGGGATGGGCAAAATGCCATTTTTGTAAAGCCCAAGGGGCTATATGTAAAGTGTATAGCCTATAAAGGCAAAAATAATGAAAATATCTCAACAACTTTTTCTCTCTCTAAAAAAAATCAAGATCTGTTCTCTTTCTTCTTCCTTAAGGTTCTAAAACCTTCTTCTTTCTTTTGAATTAAATCAAGAGTTTTACTCTTCCTTTTCCAAAACTAAATAGTTTTTCACCACAAAACCCACAAAGGGGAATTTGGATCTTCCTTCAGATCTTAAAAAGGAGAGATTTTTAAAAATCTCACCCCTCTTGTTATCCAAGAGCCGGCCAACAGAGGAGAAAGAAGGAGACTCATCTCCAAAGACCCCCACTTTGGGGAAGATCCAGGGCTTAAAGGGAGAAACCCCTTCATCAGCTCCAAAAATATCTTAGGAGTTTAACTCCTCAAATATACACAGACACACACACACACACAAAATAATAATTATTTCTTTATGGGAGTACAACTCCCAGCACAGGGACCAAGTCCCTTTTGCCGCGCGAGCGCCCAAGTGCTTGGCACGTGAGGTGCTAGCGTCCAAAGCGCTAGCGCCCGAACACCCACATGCCTTGAACGTGAGGCGCTAGCGCCCAAGCGTCCACATGCCTGGCACGTGAGGCGCTAGCGCCCAAAACGCTAGCATCTGAGCGCCCACGTGCCTGGCACGTGAGGCACTATCGCCTTGGGGCGTTAGCGCCAGCGCCCAAACGTCCGCGTGCCGCGCACGTGAGGCGCTGGCGCTTTCTCCCACGCATCCTTTGGATGCCCTTTCCCTTTATATATACACACACACACACACACACACACACAAACTCTACAACACTGTCCCCCGTTAGAAAAAATTTCTAACGGGGCGCTGCCCCGTACCCCGCAAGGGGGCTGCTATCCCCTTTGACCCCAGCCCGCTCTCCGAGTAGCGGGACCTCCGTGAAAACTCTGCGGGGCCCCCGATATATCTAAAACCCCTTCAAAACACAACACTGCACATTGAGTTCACAGAACCTGTTTGACCCGTCAATCAGAGGTTCTCTCGCTCCAAAGGCGAGAGGTAATTAACGGCAGCTTAGTCCGCGGCTGCCGGAGATTCGGATCCCCACAATCAATAAACCCCAGCCTACCCTAAGCAGGGGGAGTCTGTAATGCGCCTGACAAGCGCGCGCGTATTCTCATCTCAATGGGGTGACGAAAAACACCCTACACCAACCGTTTATCCATATCCTTTTAACTAATCTCTACTGTTATAGGGCAAAAAGAAGGGGGTCTTTTGATTTTGAAATTGATTGGTGACGCGGTTTCTTATTTTTTCAAAAAAATAAAAAAAATACACTATTGTTTTATGTGCGATACACATAATTAAATGCCTTGTCATTATTATTTTATATGTGCGATGTACGTAATTAAATTGCCACCTCATTATCATTTTCCAAGTGTGATGTACGTAGTTAAATTGATAAAGAATTTTATCATAATTTTTTTTATAATTACATGCAACACATGTGCCTAAACGCTAGTTGTAATAATTAAAAAAGTTAAGTTTAAACTATAACGAGAATTAACAATGGAGGCACCACAGAGAAAGGGAATGGAAAATTGGTGTTAAAATTAGTTGTAATCAACAAAATATTTTGTTGATATGATTTAGTGAACTAAACATATCTTTTCGAGATGATTTAGTCAATTAAATGTTATATGTGCTCTAATTAAGCAAACCGATCGGGTTAAGCGGGTCCGAACAAAGCTTATCCATAACTAATCCATTGATTAAGGCTCTTTATGGATCTGGATCGGGTCCGAGTAAGCAGGTCTGGAATCGGTTCCAGATCCTATTTTTTACAGCGGGTCTGGGTCAGGTCCGGGTCTAGACCCAACCCATTGACAAGCCTAGATACTAGCAAGTGCCCCCGTGCCGTGCACATGCCCGAAGATCTTCCCAAAAAAGGCTATCGCATAAATGACTGAATCTTAACTAAATTTTATTTTAGGCAAATCTTTCAATCCTATCATAAATCGAGTCTCTTTCAAACTGTTAGTGATATATGTCCTAGAGACCATTATTGTATAATACTGGATTGTATATTACATTTTGAAAGTTTGGGATATTCATAGATATAATAACAGTCTTGCTCAATATGATAGTATACTATCTTGTTTGAGTCTATCTTAACATGTGTGTGTTTCTTTTAACATATTGCTAATACATATTGATAGAGCCCTTAGGATCTTTGCTTGACCACCAGCGTTGTGATGGCAGTCACACTAGTGGGGGCTGAGTAGTCTATAAGCACATCCTTAAACATTGTCCCTAGTCATAGGATTATTGAGACTGGACATCGATACTCCAGAGTAGACTAATGTATACGCTTCTTATCCCCGCCAGGAGATGTGGCCTGTCCCGTAGCCATTGGTATATGGTACCAAAGATAGTATACAGGTGCTCATTGGGTTATGAGTTACACTGGACGGACTCACTGGGAACTGCTAGTTGGTATTATACCTATCGTCAGTTAGCAGATTCCCGGTGACATGAGTACAGGTTAGTCCGTTGACTTGACATCACTATTCGTCTCGAGTGTGTTCCCACTGTACTTAAATTACTACCCTATCACGGCTCAAATGAGTCGTGCAAACAGGTAGTAGTTGGATGCAGTCCCTAAGCACTTGAAGGCAGTAGGGGATAGAAGAGATTTGTCTCTCCTGGTATTGGGAGTTGATATCACACTGTTTACGGTGGGCCAATACTAAAGGTCCGTGGCCATGGCAAGTGAGATTTATGTAGGGTTCCAAGGCACTCTAACAAGGTTCTACAAGGCATCAACCATACCCGATTCAAAAAAATAGCCGTGCCGAACAACCGTAACCAAGATCGTATACTATAGATTATGCGAAAACTAGCAAGTTAAACATTTTAACTACAAGTGAAAGGGATTACAACCTTTGTAGATCCGGTCCTTCACTTCTAAAGCTCCGTGTTGACGTCCCTTCACTGCGATCATCGGGATCCCGGACTCTAGCGATGGTTTCTTTGGAGAAATGAGCGGGCTAGGTCGTTGACTTCGAGGCCGAAGATGATCTACGTCGAGGAGACTCAAACTCAAGCTATTCCTTCACTTGGTCATGAACTTTGTGAAGAGAACACCCTATACTACATGGCAAGTAGTAGAGGATGAAGAAGTAGAAAGTGGGCTCACTTTAGAATTTATTTTCTCACACTTTTTCACATGGCACCATTAGAGCTAGCAAGCTTTTCATGGAGCTTGATGAAGAAGAAGAAGAAGAAAGAATAATCATCATATGAATTAATTCCCTCAATAATGTAACCATGGGTGAGTTAAGCTATCATGCTTAACTCATGTAGAGAATTGACCAAGGTATTAGGTTAAGGGTTAGGTTAAAGAATATCAAGAGAAATGACAAAAGAGTGGACTTTGTCAAAGTTTCTCCAAGCTTCTTCAAGCTTGATAACTTTGACTAAGCTCAACTCTTTTGTTAAATCTTAAGATAAAACAATAACCCTAATCTTAAACCTAATCTTGGTACAAGTCTCATACACCTATCTTGTGTGTATCATCAAGTATGACACAAACATATGTACACAAATATATATCACATATACACTTATGCACAAACTAGTGAGAAAATAAATCTTAAGTGAGCTAATACTAGTTAATGTAATGTAACATATCAAATATATAATTATACATTAAATTATTAAATCAACTCTTGATTTAATAATCCGGCTATAACCGACTAATATCAAAAGTAACAACTTATCGAATCAACACTTAATCCAATAACCCAGCTATATCGCATACAACCGATCAATGTCACAAATCGCGAGAATAGAATACGGTATCTCATATTGTATCAATCTCGGTCCCGCACATATCACATATGCGCTCCTACTCCATTTCGCTTGAGCTAGGAAACCCCTGTGTAGGACTCCAAAGACTCGTCAATACGCCGGCAGTAGGTGGTGATCATATCAATCACCCACAAGCCGCAAGCGGTCTGCTAAACGTAACGGCCAGCCGGGTATTGAGCGATCAGAAGATCAACGAGCAAGCCTGCTCACACTCCTGCGAATCCAATCAGTAACACTTACCGCACAGCCCGGTCTGTTCGTCTGATATGTCGCATATCTCGCTTAGGGGTGGTAAACGTCAGACCCCAGTAGCTTGATAAGTCATGCCGATGTAAGGTCCACAACAAGCGTGAAACTACTGATAACACTTACCAGTAAATCACGGTAACCCTGGCCAGGGATTTCCAGTTATGGCCAGTCGAGCATAGCGCAACATCAACCCCCAATACCGGGAGAGACGAATCCCCTCCTATCGCTCATTGCCTCCATGTGAATCGGGACTGTACCCAAAAACCACCTGTTTGCACGACTCAGTAGAGTCGTGGTAGGGTGGAAATCAAAGCACAGTGGGAGACACACAAGGCTCTATGACGATCTCGGGTCAACAGACTAAGCTGTACCAGTGTCACCAGAGAACTGCCATCTGACGTGAGGTATAATACCATCCGGGAGTTCTCGGCGAGTCCGTTCAGTGTACCCAGTCTCCACTGAGCACCCGCATACCGTCTCTGATGTCAAACACCAATGGATATGGGATCAACCATCGCCCATCTCATGGGTCGAGAAGATATACGCTAGTCTACTCTGGAATATCGATGCCCCGTCTCGATATTCCCACGACTAGGAACATTGAAGGATGTACTCATAGACTACCCAGGCCCCACTAGTATGATCTACATCATAGTCCTGGAAGTCGAGTACACATCCTAAGGGCTTCATCAACATGTAACAGAGAGATAATAAGTATACATGTTAAGATAAAGAGCAACCAGATAGCGTACTATCATGTCGAGCAAGAAAGTCCTCCCTATATATGTCCCGGCATCCACTACAATATACATCTCATGTACAGTAATGGCCTCTAGGGCATACATATAACTAACAATCTCCCACTTGCACTAAGGCCATCTGTAGCAGTGGTTGCAGTATCTCATACTCAACCATCCCATAATAGTCTCTCTCTGGGAAAAACCCTTTGTGAGTGGATCCGCCGTGTTGTCCTCTGAGTCTACTCTCCTAACCTCAATCATCCTGGAGATCAACTATCTCCATGATCAGGTGATACTACCTTGGAATATGCCTGGGTCACTGATGGGACCGTGGTTCCTGGGCCAAAGCCTCACCTCCATTGTCATATAATGGTAGGAACCTAGTTCATATCATGAACTAATATACACCCAAACTGCCTCTTTGGTAGTATCATTGATAGCGATGTCACCATCCTTTATCGTCTAGTTTGCCACGGTATCTAGCTTGGAACTCTTCCAACATACCTTCCCTCCACTGAGGGTAAAGACAATACTTGCGACTGACATTCAGTCGTCCTTATCACCCTGGAACTTTTCCAGTGATTCTCCCCAGGATCAACTAATACCATCTCACTACACCTAGTGAGAATCCTAATATCCATTTAGATCTATCGCATAGATCCATAACCCAGGATTTAGGAGGTATCACTTTGATCTTATTTGGAGAATCCTTGTGATAAGTGGAGATTTACCGAGCGTAGCATAGGAAACTCTTTCCCTATCAAGAGTATGTCATCCACGTACTCTACGAGGATCACCACCTTACTCTCTACTATCTTTTTGTATATACAAGGTTCATCTACCACTTTGATGAAGTCAAACTCTTTGACTACCACATCAAAACAGATGTTCCAACTCCACGATGCCTGCTTTATCACACAAAGCATCTTGCACACGTTTCCGCTGCTCCCACTGTTTACGAAGCCATCTGGCTGTGTTCTTATAGACGCTCTCTTCTAAATTAATATTTAGAAAAGCAGTCATGATACCCAACCACCAGATATCGCGGTCATGGTATGCAGCAATGGCAAGTAGGATCTGGATGGACTTAAGCATAGCCACTGGAAAAAGTTTCATCATTATCCACGCCTGGTCGATGACGAAAAAGTTTAACAAGTCTAGCTTTGAAAGTCTCAACTTTTCCATCTACACCAAGTAATCTTCTCAAGATATACTTGCTCCTGATGGGAATTTAACCCTTCAGATATAGCAACCAAAGTCCATACTTTGTTGGTGTACATGGATTCCATCTCAGATCGCTAAGCATCCATCCATTCTTACAGAGTCCCCACTCTTGATGGCCTGCTCGAAACTAGTTGGGTCATCATCTCATGATGCAATCCTCGCTCCCACTGTCATCGAGAAACCGAAATATCTCTCAGGCGGATGAGGAACCCTGCTAGATCGGCGGAGAGGCTGAGGTTCGTCGGAATTTATTGAATCCTTTGGTTCTACCAAATCATCTGCTATAGTTTGTATAGCTGGAACTCCTTTCAGTTCTACCTCATGACCACTAATTTCTTCATAAGAAATTCCCTTTCACAAAGGTGGTATGTTGAGAAACAAAACATATTTTGTTCCTCTGTTAATTAGAAGATATTCCCTTGCGAATGCTTGGGATATCCAACAAACTTCTACAGAACTAACTTTGCCTCGAGCTTGTCCGGATTTTGCTTTTAGACATAGGCCGGACAACCCCAAATCTTAACAAACTTAAGATATGGGCTCTTCCCATTCCATATCACATATGAAGTGGTAGGCAATGGATTTGATTGGAACCCCATTCAATAGGTATGCGGCTTCTCAAGTGCATAACTCCAAAAGGAAATAGGAAACTCAGTAGTACTCATCATAGAGCGCACCATATCACAGAGGGTGTGATTGCTCCGCCTCGATACACCGACGTGCTGTGGTGTATACGGAGGAGTAATGCTGAGAGAGAATTTCATTCTCCTTTAGAATAGTCCAGGAATCCCGTGCTCAAGTATTCTCCTCTCTGATCACATCAAAGGACATAATACTTATACCCGTTTTTGGTTCTCTACTTCTAACTTATATTCAGTGATTATCTCAAAAGTTTTGGACTTGTGTTTCAACAGGAACATGTGTCCGAATCTTGAGAGATCATCAGTGAATGTAAGGAAGTACAAAGAATCAGTCCTGGCATATGTAGACTGGGAACTTTCATACATTAGCATGTATCAATCCCAAGAGTTCACTAACTCTTTCTCTGTTTTCAGTAAACGGAGCTATGGTCATCTTATCTTTGTGACATGACTGGCAAGTTTCATAAGATATAAATTTAAACTGATTTAAATATGCATTTAAATGTAACTTAGCTAGTCGGGTCGCATTGATATGACCTAGTCTACAATGCCTCAAGAAGAATTCGTTCATTTCTGAACTCTTCCTCTCGTGTGTGTTCTGTATACTAAGAACTGTAGTTTGATTTAGAATGTCAATGCTTTTAGATAACGTGCCTGAACCGATCAACTCTTGATATAGGAAATGTTCAAAACATTATCCAACAATACAAAATTATATCCTTTCTTTACTAAAAAGAGACTGATATGATATTGTATATCAGGTTCGGTATCTAATAACATTCGTTCAGAATCAATGTATTCTAGTAATACATGGTGATAACTATCAACAGACTTGGCTGCAACACTTGCACCGTTTCTATCTCATGAAATTTATCACCCATTCTCAGTTCTCTACCTATCTGGAGCCCATGTAACAGATTACATATATGGGATCCTGATCCGGTATCTAATACCCAGGACGTAGAGGATACTGAGAAACAGTTCTATGTAATGAACACACCCGAAATAGATGCATCAACATGCATTTTCTTCGTTTGGATGGCATGGGAATCATGGCATTCCCCTATTTCCTGCTCGGTCTTATAACAATTATAAGTTGGAGCGGGGCCAACGTTCCCCAGCTCAGTATAACAAGCGGGTTCGGTCAATACATCCATATTATTATCTTGATTAAGGCGTGACATGGTCGCTACCTGGAGAGAGAGAGAAGAAAACACTCTGCGTGCGCTCTTGCAAGATTAGATTGGTAATATATTTTATCTAATCAGGATGGCTCCCACTGTTTTTATCAAATCTTCCTTCAAACCTTAAAAGGAAAGACTAGTTGGGATTAATTACACTCTACAAGTTCGCCAATTTTTCAGCCAGGCCAGTGCCGGTACTTTGAGGGAGGTTCCCCGTGCTTTCGCACGGACCTAATTAAAATAAACCTCGTTTTCCCAGGGGCGTAACCCCGTTGACACCTTTCTAGACACCTACTTGATCGGCTAATTGTAAAATGCAAAACTCTCCCAGGAGTAACAATTACTCGCAGTGGGTATCGGGATCCAACTATCTCATAGAAGGTATGCAATCTCATTGCAAATTTCAACACTTGAAACTCCCGATAAAGGTTTTTACCCCTAGCACCTATGACCTTGGCTAAGGTCAACAAATCATAAGCACTAGTCAAGTTCTACCCGTCATTTCGTGATTAATTAGACCCACCCACATGACCCTTGGCTAAGGTCAACAAAGTCACATGACTGTCCTAACTAATCGCATCATATGCTGTGTAGGAAGACATCACTTAGCTACCGTACACTACGCCTCGGCTATGGTCGACAAACGCAGCACGAATACTAAGTACTCTACTTCCTAAAATGACGGAGGGTTGCGGATGGTTTTTAATAAAACCTTTAACGCTTTGAACTTGATCTCGCTGCAGAATCAAATGGTTTTAAAATGGAGTATTTTTTAGGCTTTTGCTAGTTTCGCTAAAGAGGTCACTCCCGGTGAAGGGATCTCGGCTCTTTCCTCGTCGAATGAGGTGCAGGATATTCACAATACCACTATGCAAAGCAAGAACTAGAAAAGCAGTCAACAGACAAACCGAAAGTTGTAGCATCTGCTAGTTATTGCTAAAGAGGTCACTCCCGGTGAAGGGATCTCGGCTCTTTCCTTATCGAATAAGGTGCTGGATGTTCTACAAGGAACACCGCTATGCAAAGCAACAACTAGAGCTACCTAATTTTTTGAAATTCGATTCCACAACATCATTTTAGGTTTATTTTCTTTCATTAATCTCATTAATGAATGTCCCATCATTTAAGTCCACCTAAACATCACAGATAAATACAACGTACGCTTATGTCATCCGCATTCGCCTCGATGTCCCGTCTGCACCGTTAGGTTAGGTAACTAACGGCAGAGCGGGGCAGGGCTAGCGCGGGTGTAAAACAGAAGCAATGTCTATATAATATATCATATATACTATATACAATATCTATCTGAACATATCACATGACCATATCACAGATAATGCAGCAGAAAACAACATATGAAATATTGGATATAATAGGACGTTTGTATTTTATTTTGAGCCTTTATAAAACACGGATTCCACGGTCGTGATGAATAGCCAATACCATACCCGTAGACCCCTACGAGAGCGGCAAGCAACCCTACCAATTCTAGAGTTAGGAGACCCGGACTCGACTCCTCGAGGTGGTCTCCCACTGTACCCTAGAATCCGGTTACTTGTGCTCCCCTCCTTGGGTCTATCCTAATGCGGAAAAGTAAATAATATACAACGGTGACATCATCCTCAACCCGGAAGTGCCCCAATAAAAGAATATTACATACAATGAATTTTACATGAATGAAAAAAAACACTCATCTCACGTAAAAAACCCCGTCTATTCAAACACGACGATCCAATACAACATATCCAGCAACACATAACATCACATGTCATCAACGTAAGAAAATATGCCCATCCCAATTGTCGTTGACATATAGCAACGAAACCGGCGATATCACATATTACACTTACGGTCGCAGAAAAGAAAGTGTAAAACTACAATAGTTGGAATCCGCAACCTCCATAGACATCGCATGCCTAACCAAATGAATTCCTTAGACATCGCATGCCTAACAATTATAAACCCCGCATTTTAGTCTCATTATCGAAAACTCTTTTCAATATCAAGTCGGGCAATTCAACAAGATTCCCGACATCCTGATCGAATACTCGTCGCAAACTTTAGTAGACGGCCGCACCCCCGGATGCCATCGATGAAGTGCACTAAGGCGGAACACCGTTACCGCGAGCACCCGAACGGATGCTTTTGGCTACGGGGTTCTCCTACAGTCACTTGGTCGGGGCTATGGGGCATGGCTGTCTATTAAGTTTACCCGGCGAGTATCCGCGTACGCTACGTGATTGCGACGGACTTTTGATCACATCAAAATTCCGTGGCAACCGATCATATGAAACCGAACTGCTAGATTTATAACATTCAAATTAGTTATCTCATAACTACTTGTTGATTCCAAATATTGTATCGCATTCCAAATAAATAGACAATGTTAAACTTTCCGATCGAATAATCAAACACCCAAGTTTTCCCAAATAGCTCAACACTTGAAATAAGTTTAAAAACATCCATTTCATGCCACAGTACCAACGGTCCAGCCGTAGAAGGGTCAAGCCAACGCCTCACATGTGGCACGCCGTACTACCCAAAACCCTAAGGTTCAAAAGGCAGTTCAAGACGGTCACATAATCGAGTTAAGGTTTGTTGTCTTCTAGAAGGTCCATCGCGTTACTTGCACGACTTAGAACATTCTTAAACTACGGAAAAATCCAACACTTGGAAATTTTCCGGGTCGGGAAAAAGTGAGTTATTGATATCCGGTCGAACTTTTTAACACGATCTAAAAATTACCCGGACAAACTAAACAAAGTTAAATTATCCGATTGAATCAATAAGTCTCCAATACAACCCTAAGAAAACTCAACACTTGAGTGGAATTAAAAAATTCCCAGAAAAAATTGACAAGAAAGGACCTAAGAATAAATATATGAAGTATGAGGGACTAAGTCATAATTTGGGCTGCAGAACCGTCGCCAAACCCTTGGTTTGGCCGCGGTTCCACGGTCATATAGACGAATCAGTGGGCCGTACTTCACAGTAATTCTTAATTTTTCCTGCTTAATTTTCTGAGCATTTTTAATTCATAAAAAATCACATTTTAAAAAAATATCCAGAGAAGGGTATTCGTCGGGGTTTACGGGTTCGATCGGATTTTAATATTCGTTTAGACTTCGCCTAAAGCTCTAGCTTGGCTCTGATACCACTGTAGGGTTCTTAGGCATTCTAACAAGGTTCTACAAGGCATCAACCATGCCCGATTCAAAAAAATAACCGTGCCGAACAACCCTAACCAAGATCGTATACTAGAGATTATGCGAAAACTAGCAAGTTAAACATTTTAACTACAAGTGAAAGGGATTACAACCTTTGTAGATCCGGTACTTCACTTCTAAAGCTCCGTGTTGACGTCCCTTCGCTGCGATCATCGGGATCCCGGACTCTAGCGATGGTTTCTTCGGAGAAATGAGCGGGCTAGGTCGTTGACTTCGAGGCCGAAGATGATCTACGTCGAGAAGACTCAAACTCAAGCTATTCCTTCACTTAGCCATGAACTTTGTGAAGAGAACACCCTATACTACATGGCAAGTAGTAGAGGATGAAAAAGTAGGAAGTGGGCTCACTTTAGAATTGATTTTCTCACACTTTTTCTCATGGCACCATTAGAGCTAGCAAGCTTTTCATGGAGCTTGATGAAGAAGAAGAAGAAGAAAGAATAATCATCATATGAATTAATTCCCTCAATAATGTAACCATGGGTGAGTTAAGCTATCATACTTAACTCATGTAGAGAATTGACCAAGGTATTAGGTTAAGGGTTAGGTTAAAGAATATCAAGAGAAATAACAAAAGAGTGGACTTTGTCAAAGTTTCTCCAAGCTTCTTCAAGCTTGATAACTTTGACTAAGTTCAACTCTTTTGTTAAATCTTAAGATAAAACAATAACCCTAATCTTAAACCTAATCTTGGTGCAAGTCTCATACACCCATCTTGTATGTATCATCAAGTATGACACAAACATATGTACACAAATATATATCACATATACACTTATGCACAAACCAGTGAGAAAATAAATCTTAAGTGGGCTAATACTAGTTAATGTAATGTAATATATCAAATATATAATTATACATTAAATTATTAAATCAACTCTTGATTTAATAATCCGGCTATAACCGACTAATATAAAAAGTAACAACTTATCGAATCAACACTTGATCCGATAACCCGGCTATATCGCATACAACCGATCAAAGTCACAAATCGCGAGAATAGAATACGGTATCTTATATCATATCAATCTCGGTCCCGCACATATCACATATGTGCTCCTACTCCGTTTCGCTTGAGCCAGGAAACCCCTGTGTAGGACTCTAAAGACTCGTCAATACGCTGGCAGTAGGTGGTGATCATATCAATCACCCGCAAGCCGCAAGCGGTCTGCTAAACATAACAGCCACCCGGATATTGAGCGATCAGAAGATCAACGAGCAAGCCTGCTCACACTCCTCCGAATCCAATCAGTAACACTTACCGCACAGTCCGGTCTGTTCGTCTGATATGTCGCATATCTCGCCTAGGGGTGGTAAACGTCAGACCCCAGTAGCTTAATAAATCATGCCGATGTAAGGTCCATAACAAGCGTGAAACTACTGATAACACTTACCGGTAAATCACGGCAACCCTGGCCAGGGATTTCCGGTTATGGCCAGTCGAGCATAGCGCAACATCAACCCCTAATACCGGGAGAGACGAATCCCCTCCTATCGCTCATTGCCTCCATGTGAATCGGGACTGTACCCAAAAACCACCTGTTTGCACGACTCAGTAGAGCCGTGGTAGGGTGGAAATCAAAGCACAACGGGAGACACACAAGGCTCTATGGCGATCTCGGGTCAACAGACTAAGCTGTACCAGTATCACCAGAGAACCGCCATCTGACGTGAGGTATAATACCATCTGGGAGTTCTCGGCGAGTCCGTTCAGTGTACCCAGTTTCCACTGAGCACCCGCATACCGTCTCTGATGTCAAACACCAATGGATATGGGATCAGCCATCGCCCATCTCATGGGTCGAGAAGATATACGCTAGTCTACTCTGGAATATCGATGCCCCGTCTCGATATTCCCACGACTAGGAACATTGAAGGATGTACTCATGGACTACCCAGGCCCCACTAGTATGATCTACATCATAGTCCTGGAAGTCGAGTACACATCCTAAGGGCTTTATCAACATGTAACAGAGAGATAATAAGTATACATGTTAAGATAAAGAGCAACCAGATAGCGTACTATCATGTCGAACAAGAAAGTCCTCCCTATATATGTCCCAGCATCCACTACAATATACATCTCATGTACAGTAATGGCCTCTAGGGCATACATATAACTAACAATTTACTGATAGGTACACCAGTAGTTTCTCAGGTTGTATTGGGTTCCACACCGACACGACTTATTGCGCTATCAGGGGTCTGACGTTTACCACCCCTAGGCCCGATATGCGATACTCTTAGACGAACATATCGGACTGTACGGAGAATGCTACCTATAGGCACAGTAGGGTTTTCGGACGAGTTATCTGTTAGTTGTATGTATGCCCTAGAGGCCATTATTGTACATATGATGTATATTATAGTGGATGCTTGGACATATATAGAGAGGACTTTCTTGCTCGACATGATAGTATACTATCTGGTTGCTCTTTATCTTAACATGTATATTTGTCTCTTGATACTTTCTCATAGTTACATATTGGTAAAGCCCTTAGGATGTATACTTGACTACCAGGATTATGATGCAGATCAAACTAGTGGGGCCATGGTTGTCCATAAGTTCATCCTTTAATGTTCCTAGTCGTGGGTGTATCGAGACAGGGCATCGATATACCAGAGTAGACTAGCGTATATGCTTCTCGACCCATGAGATGGGCGATGGATGATCCCATATCTATTGGTGTTTGACATCAGAGATGGTATACGGGTGCTCAGTGGAGACTGGGTACACTGGACGGACTCACCGAGAACTCCTAGATGGTATTATACCTGACGTCAGATAGCAGTTCTCTGGTGACACTGGTACAGGTTAGTCTGTAGACCCGAGATCATTATAGAGTCTTGTGTGATTCCCACTGTGCTTTGATTTCCACCTTACCAAGTTCAAGAGGACATGCAAAACGGTGGTTTTTTGGTACAGTCCCGAGTCACATGAAGGAAATGAGCGATAGGAGGGGATTTCGTCTCTCCCGGTATTGGGGGTAGATGTCGTGCTGTGCTAGATTGGCTATAATTAGAAGTCCCTGGCCAGGGCTGATTTGGAGATTTACCGGTAAGTGTTATCAGTAGTTTCACGACCCGTTATGAGCCTTGTATCGACATGACTTATCGAGTTATTGGGGTTTGACGTTTACCACCCCTAAATTAGATATGCGACATCTCAGACGAAGAGACGGACTGTAGGGTAGTGTTACTGACAGGCTTTACAGGATCTAGAGCCGGCTTGCTTGTTGATCTTCTGATCTCTCAATACCCAGGTAGCCGTTACGTCCAGCTAGTACCGCTGACGGCTTGTGGGTGCTTGATATGATCATCACCTACTGCTGGCGTATTTACGAGTCTTTAGAGTCCTACATAGAGGTTTCACCGGCTCAGGAAAAACGTAGTAGGAGCACATATGTGATATGTGCGGGACCGAGATTAATACGAGTATGTGATACCGTATTCTATTCTCGCGATTTATTTGTATCGGTCGGTTATATGTGATATAGCCGGGTTATCGAATCAAGTGTTGATTCGATAAGTTGATACAAATTATATTAGGCGGTTGTATGTGATATAGCCGGATTATTAAATCAAGTGTTGATTTGATAATTTAATGTATAATTGTATATGTGATATACTAGATTACATTAACTGATATTAGCTCACTTAAACATTTCTTTTTCTCACTTGTGTGCATATAATATATATGCGATATATATTAATGTACATTTTTGTGTCATGGTTGATGATACATGCAACATGGGTGTATGAGACTTACACCATACTAATGATAATGAAGGGTTTATTTATTTATTATAAATCAATTATTAGTTGGATAATGGTCACATGGCTTGAAGCTTGTAGAAACTTAGAGATCCATTGAATAGTTCACTAGTTTTGTCTTATACTAGATATTTGTTAACCCAACCATTATCTAAACTCATGGTTAAGTCTCTACATGAGATACATTAGATATTTTCTCACCCATGGTTGCCATTCACTCTCTCATCCATTATTTGCTTCTTCTTCCTCAAGCTCAAGAGAGAGCTCTCTAGGTTTTTGAGAGGAGCTTAAAATTAGTGAGAAAAGTAATTCTAAAGTGAGCAAAAATCCTACTTCATCATCCTCTACTAGATTAGCACTTTAGTATAGGGTGTTAGCTTCACTAATCCCACATTAGTGAAGAGGTAACTTGGGTTAGTGTCTCCTCGACGTAGATCATTTTCGGCCTCGAAGACTTCGTGCAAGCCCGTTGCTTTCTTCTTGTGGAGCTATTCAAGAGTCCACAAGATCACTACTTGGAGTGAAGGGACTACTACAAGGAGCTATTGAAGTGAAGGACCGGTCTACAAAGGTTGTATTCCTAGTTCACTTAGTTGTAAAGTAGTTTAAACATTGTATTGTCTAAATCTTTAATTATGATTCTATGGTTAGGATTGTTTTATACGGCAAATTTTTTAAAATGGCATAGACGATGCCTCCCAAAACCTTGCTGTCGTACCAAACAACCCTACATTATCGTGTCGATCTTCTCTTAGACAAATACCTGGGTAGCCGTTACGTACAGCTAATGCCACTCACGTGCTTGTGGTTAAACCCACTGTCAACGTATTGTCAAGTCTTTAGAGTCCCATACAGAGGGTTACCCGGTTTAGGCAAAATGGTGTAGCTTGCGTATAGTGTTACGCATGGGTGTTCGATTGAACACGTGTATTTATACACGTGCTTTAATCAGACGGTTTAGTAGTAATAGCAGGTTTGAAAGACAGCCAGTTTTGATGCTAGTATTATATTTCTGTCTTTTTGGTATTTGTATTTTAACACGAATATGGTATTTATACGAATACATGTATTTTTATGCTTTGATACAAATACATGTATTTCTTTCTAAATATGAATACGCGTATTTTTCATTTTCGATACAAATACGGTATTCATATTTTGGTAGAAATACGGTATACGCATTTATTATAAATACGGGTTTTGGTATACTTGATTATACACATACAAGTATTTGTATGTGTATTTATATCATGGTGAGGTGGCCTCTCTCACACTCTCACTCATTCTCATATCTTCTAGTATCTTGTGGGCTTGTGACTCACACTAGTGAGTCACAACCCACTCACCCACTCTTTTGTTTTGCATTGAAGAGATAAGAATGAGAGAGTAGTGTATGATTTTTTGGATGGTTGTTGATTTTCTTGAGTTGCCATTCTCTTCTTCATCCTCTTCCTCATTTTCTCTTTTTTAGTTCTTGAGAATTAAAAGAGAGCATCTTATTTCATAAACTACACCACTTTAAGCATCTTGTCCTTGCAAGATTTGATCTTTAGTTGCTTCGGTCGAAACTCTCGCTTGAATCGATATTCTCGAGTGGATCGTCTTTGACGCGGAAGATCGATTTCGAGAGCTCGTTCCATCAACCCAAGAAGCTTGTGGAGTCAACCTTTCAAGACTCGAAAGACCGTCTACAAAGGTTGTAATTCTAATCTAGTAGCTAAACCTCTACTTAGAATTGTTTAGTTTAGTGTCTGGGCTTGTATCGTAGGGTTTATAGTGTATTGTGCTCAAGATTTTAAAGTTTTTGATTCCGCATAACTGTAGTTGTCACGGCAAGGAGCACATATACACTTACACCGGTATCAAAGCCTACCCAAACACTTAACCAATGGTTTAGACAAAGTCTGGAGTTTCAAAATTGAATTAACTCCGTATCAATAAATCCGAAGTCCAAGTTTCTGTCGAATTTTTCAGAGCCTCTAATTTTTTTTAAACAGTTGCAGAATGCTCTTTATGATGTAACTAGAACACTAGAGAAAACGAGGCACTCAGTCGCCAGAAATCACGTTTTTCCCGGCGATTTTTCTGGGGACTTGTGTCTCGTGCTTCTTGTGGTGTTTTGTACTCTTGGATTTAGGATTCATGGTATTGTTTGATTTTGCCCAAATTTCATATTGTGTTATCTTTGTGCTTGGGCATACGAAGCATTTCTAAGTCGAGATTTTAACGTTGTTTATTCGCTTTAAGTTTGTATATGTGTTTTTAAACGTCAACTAATTTCAATAAGTCGATTAGTAGGGGTTGCACATATCTAGTATCTTCATTGCGGTTTGTGGATATGAAGTATTTGATCGTCGTGATTGAATAGCCGGGAAATGTAAGAAGAGTGTTTTTTTCCATTCATGTAATTTGTAAAGTGATGTAATATTCTTTTGCGGGGCACTTCCAGATTAAGGTTGTAACCACCGTTGTATTATTTCATTTACTTTTCTTATACCTAGGATAGACCCAAGGTGGGATGCACAAACTACCGGGTTCTTAAAGTGCCGAGTGGCCTATTCATTTCATTGAGGGAGGTTGCTTCATTTCGGGGATTTTTCCGCACTCGTAGGGGTCTAGGGTGAGGGTTTGACTATTCATCACGACTGTTGAATCCGTTTTTCGTTAGAGGCTAAAACGAAACACGGAAATCCTAGTATATCCAATATATTTATCTGTGTTGCTTGTGCTGTGATCTGCGATCTGAAATGGCTATTATTGTGTGAGGCAAATGGCTATATATATATATATATATATATATATATATATATATATATATATATATATATAATAAACGCTGCTTATATTTTGCACCTACACTAGTCCAGCCCCCGCTCTGCCATTAGTTAAGTAACCTAACGGTGCATGACGGGGCCCCGGGGCGAATGCGGATGGTATGAGCGCACGTTCTATTTTCGTTTCTTTCTGCATTGATAGGGTTAAATGATGGAACCGCATTAATTTTGATTCATGCAAAGAAAACAAACCAAAATTTAAATCGTTGGAACAATTTAAAAACCACCCGGTTTTCTTTAAAAAAAATAACTTTTAAATGCGGAGCCTAAACCACTCCTTTTAAAAGCTATCATGGTTCCTTCGACTATATCAAGTTCATTACGTTCACGGTTTTCGCCAAAACCAGCCGTAGCCCTCCGTCATTTCAGATGGGTATTCAGTAGTATTCAAGCTATGTATTTTGACCTTCGTCTAGGCATAATGATTGGTAGCTGCTGGGTATTCATCTGTAGAATAAATAGATGCGTTAATTTTGGACAGGCGTACAGCTATTTCGGCATTCGTCAAGGGTTTATTTGTACGAATAGGTTTAGATTAACCCGGACAATAACGGGTAGAACTTGACTTGCATCTTAAGATATTTTGACATTCGTCAAGGTCATAAGCGCCTGGGGCAAAAATCTATATCGGGAATTTTAAAGGAAAATGAAATTTGCTAGTTTTACATACCATCTGGAGTGTGTTGATTTTGGTAGGATTTATTCAAATTTGTCACACAATGATAGTTGGATCTACTGGGTTCGCTTAGCACCCCGACATGGTTTCGACATGCATCAAGTATGCTATTTAAAAATTTTAGGGTGCCGAGCGAGCCCGAACCAAGGATCTAACTAGAGGATTAGGGTTTAACTATGCAAGTAAACAACTTTACTCTAAGTGAACAAGGAATACAACCTTTGTAGACCGGTCCTTCACTTCTAAAGTTCCGTGTAGTAGTCCCTTAGCTCCAAGTGGTGGTCTCCAGGACTCTCCTTAGGCTCCACTAGACGAAAGGAACGAGCTTGCTCAAGGATCTTCGAGGCCGAAGATGATCTACGTCGAAGAATCTCTAATTCAAACTACTTCTTCACTAATTGATGAATTAGTGAAGCAAACAACCTATACTAAATGGCTAGTTTGATATAAATTGATGAAGTAGGAATTTTGCTCACTTTAGATTTATTTTTCTCCTTTTCTTTTTCACCTCACAAGAAAGCTAGAGAGCAATGAAGGGGATGAAAATGTAGAAGAAGTTGTGAATCATGGCAACCAAGGGTGAGGAAATATCATATATGATATTTATAGAGACTTAAGCATGGCTAAAGATAATGGTTAGGTTAATAAATATCTAGAGTAAAACAAAATTAGTGGACTAAGTCAATGTTTCCACAAGCTTCTCCAACCATCTTAAACAAAGCCATTTTCCACCTAATTTTGTTTATTCCCTAAATAAATAATCATCCAAATTATCTTAAGTATGGTATGAGTCTCATATACCCATGTGCAATGTATCATCAAGTATGACATAAAATAAATACATTAACATATATCACATATATATATTAAATGTATAAGTAGAAAAGAAATTCTTAAGTGAGCTAATATTAGTTAATATATATATTAATATATCAAATATATAATTATATATATTAAATTATTAAATCAACACTTGATTTAATAATCCGGCTATATCACATACAACCGACTAATATCATATAACAAATTATTGAATCAACACTCGATTCAATAATCCAGTTATATAACATATAACCTATATCGTGAGATTTGAATATGGTATTACATACACGTATTAATATCGGTCCCGCACATATCACATATGTGGCCTACTTCGTTTCACATGAGCTAGGAAACCTCTGTGTAGGACTCTAAAGACTCGTCAATACGCCGGCAGTAGATGATGATCATATCAGCCATCCACAGGCCGTCAGCGGTACTAGCTGGACATAACGGCTACCCGTGTATTGAGCGATCGGAAGATCAACAAGCAAGCTTGTTCATACTCCCGTGAATCCAATAAATAACACTACCGTACAGTCCGGTCTCTTCGTCTAATATGTCGCATATCGAGTCTGGGGGTGGTAAACGTTAAACCCCAGTAACTTGATAAGTCATGCCGATGTGAGGCTCATAACGGGTCGAGAGATTACTGATAACACTTACCAGTAAATCTCAGTTTCCGCCCTGGCCAGGGACTTCCTGCTATGGCCAATCGAGCACAGCGCAACATCAACCCCCAATACCGGGAGAGACGAAATCCCCTCCTATCGCTCATTGCCTCCATGTGACTCGGAACTGTACCCAAAAACCACCGTTTTGCACGCTCTCCTTAGAACGTGGTAAGGTGGAAATCAAAGCACATTGGGAATCACACAAGACTCTATGACGATCTCGGGTCTACAGACTAACCTGTACTAGTGGCACAAAAGAACTGCTATCTGACGTTAGGTATAATACCATCTAGGAGTTCTCGGCGAGTCCTGTTCAGTGTACCCAGTCTCCACTGAGCACCCGTATACCATCTTTGATGTTAAACACCAATGGATATGGGATCATCCATCGCCCATCAAATGGGTCAAGAAGCGTATACGCTAGTCTACTCTGGAATATCGATGCCCCATCTCGATATACCCACGACTAGGAACAATTAAAGGATGAACTAGTGGACTACCCTGGCCTCACTAGTATGATTTGCATCATAATCCTGGTAGTCAAGTACATCCTAAGGGCTTTACCACCATGTGAGAGCAAGACATTATCACAATACAAGTCTACATGTTAAGATAAAGAGTAACCAGATAGCATACTATCATGTCGAGCCAGAAAGTCCTCCCTATATATGTCCAAGCATCCATTTTAATATACAATCATGTACAATAATGGCCTCTAGGGCATACATACAACTAAAAATCTCCCACTTGCACTGAGGCCAATTGATGTAGTATCTCATACCCAACATCCCAAAATCTCTTAAATTGTATCTGGGATTTGGCCTTCGTGAGTAGATTGCCCTGTTATTCTTCGTTTCAACTCTCCTGACCTCGATCGCCCAGAGATCAACCATCTCCCTGATCAGGTGATACTGCCTAAGAATATGTCGGATCACTGATGGGGCCGGGGTTCTAGTCCAAGGCCACACCTCCATTGTCATCACAATGGTAGGAACATCACCAAGTTCATCTCATGAACATCTTCATCCAGACAGCCTCTTTGGTAGCATCGTTGGTAGCGATGTATTCAGCCTTTATCGTCGAGCCTGCTACGGTATCTTGCTTGGAACTCTTCCAACATACCGTCCCTCCACTGAGGGTAAAAACAAAACCCGTGACTGTCTTACAGTCGTCCTTATAACTCTGGAAGCTCAAATCGGTAAAGGACTCAACATGGAGTTCACCGTTACCATACACCAAGAACATTTCTTTAGTCCTTCTCAAGTACTTAAGAATATTTTTCACAGCTGTCCAGTGATTCTCCCCAGGATGTAAGAGGCATCACCCAAATTTTTCATGGAGAAACTCAGTGATAAGAAGTGCTTGACCGAGTGTAGCATAGGACCATCATTTTCTATCAAGAGTATGTCATCCACATACAATACGAGGAAGACAACCTTACTCTCTCAACCTTCTTGTATATACAAGGTTCATCTACTTTTTTTGATGAATTCAAACTCTTTGACTGTCACATCAAAACAGATGTTCCAACTCCGCGATGCATGCTTTAACCCGTAGATTAATGTAAGCAGCTTGCACACTTTTGCGCTGCTCCCACTGTCTACGAAGCCCTCTGGCAGTGTCATGTACACGCTCTCTTCTAAATCACCATTTAGAAAAGCGGTCTTGATGTCTATCTGCCAGATTTCATAGTCATGGTATGCAGCGATGGCAAGTAGGATCTAGATGGACTTAAGCATAGACACTGGAGAAAATGTTTCATCAAAATCCACACCTGGTCATTGACGAAAACCTTTTGCTACAAGTCTAGCTTTAAAAGTCTCAACTTTTCCATCTACACCAAGAATCTTCTCAAGATCCACTTTCTCCTAATGGGTTTTACCCCTTCAGTTGCAACTACCAAAGTCTATACTTTGTTGGTGTAAATGAATTCCATCTCAGATCGCATGGTATCCAGCCATTTCACAGAGTCCCCACTTGTGATGGCCTGCTCTAAATTAGTAGGGTCATCATCTTCCATGATGCAATCCTCGCTCCCACCGTCATTGAGAAAACCGTAGTATCTCTCAGGCGGATGAGGAACCCTACTAGATCTGCGGAAAGGCTAAGGTTCGTCAGGAACTATTGAATCCTCCGGTTCTACCAAATCATCAGCTGTTAGTTTGTCTAGATGGAACTTCTTCCAGTTCTACCTCATGACCACTAATTTCTTCCATAAGAAATTCCTTTTCTAAAATGGTGGCATGCCGAGAAACAAAACACCTTTTGCTCCTCAGTGTGGTAGAAGATATACCCTCGCTAATGTTTGAGATATCCAACAAACTTATACAGTACTGACCTTGCCTTGAGCTTGTCCAGATTTTGCTTTTCAACGTAGGCCGGACAACCCCATATCTAATAGGGTGCAATTCCTCTGCTCCGATACACCGTTGTGCTGTGGTGTATACGGAGGAGTAAGCGGAGAGAGAATCCCATTATCTTTTAAATACTCCAGGAACTCCGTGCTTAAGAATTCTCCTTCCCGATCAGATTGAAGGATTTTAATACTTTTACCCGTTTGGTTCTCTACTTCGCACTTATATTCCTTGAATTTCTCAAAAACTTCAGACTTGTGTTTCAACAGGAACACATGCCCAAATCTTGAGAGATCATCGGTGAATGTAATAAAGTACGAGAAACCATTCCTGGCATGTGTAGATATGGGACCGCATACATCACTATGTATTTGTAACATTTCAGAAAAATAAAATATTATTTTTGGAAATTTAATATTAAAATAATATATTTCGCGAAAACTATTCGATTTGCGAATAGGGGGTTTTCGTAAATTGGTATAAGTATATACCAATATTTGGAATATAATTTGAGATTAAAATGATTTATTTATTATAATGATATTTATCGGATTTTGGCATTTTTATAATTAATAATATGCATATTTCGATTAAAATTGATTAGTGCACTACTAATCGTGATTAAGACAAATCCGTATTTTTTTTACATTTTCCCATGGCTAGTGCACCATGTCATGTGCATGTTGTTATTTTGTTATGACTTGTGAGTTAGTGAAACAAAGAAAAGAAAAGGAAATGAAAAGAGAGAAGTGAGTTAAGAATGAAAAACAAAAGGAGAAGAAAACAAAGCAGATATTTTGGAGATGAGAGAATGAGCTTAAGAAAGAGAGTGAGGTTAAGAGAGAGAGAGAAGATTATACTTGGCTGCCTCTTTATTCCCCCTCCATTCTCTTCTTCATAATTCCTCTTCATCCCATTCATCTCTCAACCTCCATGCATCATCTCAATTTCCTTCTTTAAACCTCATGCCACCTTCACATAAAACATGCATAAACTCATTCTAAATCCTTTAGACCAATCAAGTATGGATTTTGAAGACTTTGGGCAACTCAAGAATTTTCCTAAGTTTCCAAATTGAGGTAATCCCATCACTTTAGATTGGTGTTTATGTTAAATATCCTAGTTTAGTTTAGAATTTGAATTAGTTAGGTTTTGTGATCTTAGAAAATTCCAAGTTGCTGTTAAGTGGTAATTTGAGGTGTAATGAGTGTTTGCATGACCTTAGAGAGTGTTTTTATTGGCCAGACCAGATACTAGAAATCAAAACACGAACTTTGAATTGGCCGATATCGTATTTTGTGAGAATTGTGAGGGGATACTGAGATTTGCTATAACCCGAGTACTCTAAAAATTATTTAGCGATTATAGAGAGACGTGCAGGGAACTAGGAACCTACCCTAGAAACCCGAGCCTATTCCCTATTGTTCTGGCCACAGATTTATTGCCTAAGGCCTCAAATTACGGCCACTTTGTGGTGAAAAGTTGTTATTTTTTGTTAGTGGCATTGTTATTTGATATTTAGAGCAACCCTATGTGCAAAATTGGCTAATTTTACCTGAGTCAAAATCTGAGATAGATTTCCTTAGTTGCTGATTTCGTGTTATGCGATTTATGAAACTTGGTTTTGATATTTGATTTGGATTCCATTGTTGGACGTTTGTACGTCAACGGATGAGGGTTATTTGGTTGATTTGCATGCGAAGCTATAGGTTTTAACCTATGAGAGAATCCGTGTGCCGTATCGGTTTTCGGATATTGGTTTTAATTGCATTTCGATGTGTATTGATTATAAGTACCTTCACGTGGACTTCCGAGATGACGAAGCACATCGACTTTGGCTAAGCGAGGAGTTTAGCAGGTGAGTAGATTTATATCTACGGGGGAAGTGGGGTGGATGGCGTATAGCACCCCCGCAACCATTGATATGGAAGATCGTTTTATAACTTATAATTTTGATAAAGGATATGCTACGAACTTATGGACATGGTTATAGGATTTAGTAAAAGATGATATGATAAAAGTTGACACTAATAGATATATTGATATATGAGAAAGTGAATCATGATAAGTATGAATTGAAAGAGGACAAGTAATGAGTTGATAAGGATATGAGATATGATCGAGATCGATATGAATTGATATTAACAAGATATGACGTATATGCAAGATGACACGATATAAGATTGTTATAGATGTGCTATGTGATTGATAAGGTATGCCGTACGAGATTATAGATCCGTACCCTTTGCTGGTGAATAGGATGATAGATTCCCTACTCTGTTTGTGACACCGTACGATGGATTACCGTACGCGATGAGTTTACCGAATATTCGATCCACGCTCATGAATTGAGAATGATGATCGAGGATATTGCGACACCTGATATTATGAGGCGGGATCGTTGACATAAGAGGCTACCTTACTATAGTTCATGTTTATGTTGGATTATTCCTCGTGTGATACCTATCATGTTTTCAGTATTTAATGTTATATGATATCAAATGCTAGTACACCTGCACAATTACCGTTGATGCGCATGTTATACGTACACAGATTACCAGCTCACACACATTCATCATCGGTAATTTCCATGCTACTTACACAGTAGAACTGCCCTATCTTGATATTACTTTTAACCGTAAAAGTACATTCATTGTTCAGTATTATCACTTGACATGCTTGCATGATATACTCGATATGCTCATATTACTACTCTATGTTGCATACATCGTACTTTATGGTTATATGCATTGAGATGCTATTTTTATGAGATCTCTGGATTTGAGGACCGCGGTTTAATTTCAAAGGAAATTGTGTATTGTTTTAAAAATGCGGTTTCACTTGATATGATATTTTGAGGTGTCCACCATGAGTTTTCTCGGTTCTGAGCAGCGAGTATACCCGATTCGAGGAGCGGTAGGAACCGTCTGCGGGTACATGGTGGACCCGGTAAGGTACCCCGGGGCAAGAAGACTCGTATTGTTAGGAGGTGAGCCTGGCAGGAGAACACTACCTACCGGTGATTGTATAGAACTCGACGGATATACGGAGGATAGCGTTTTGGAGTTATGATATGAGATGGATATGAGGGCCGATCTGAGTATGCGGTGCCTGAGATATGAGGATTTACGTGTCGATGCTGGACACGGGTTTTCATGATATTTCGAGTGTCGGTGTTGGATACTCAAGTTCCATGATTTGATGTGTCGTTGATGGACACACGTGGTTGATATCCTTATATATATACATGCATATGTTTTCATGATGTTCGAGTGTCGGTGTGGGACACTCAGGTTCCATGATATTTTTTGTGTCGTTGATGGACACGTGGATGATATCCATATGCTTACAGGCATATGATGTCGGATGTTTATTTATATATGTCATTGCATTGACTCAATTGTTGACATATATGCATATGTGGTCACCCTAGATATCATAGTATTACCTTCAGGATATAGTGACCTAGGAAATCTTTGTTTTATTCGATTTCTACTTGTTGATGTTTTCTACTCACGAGTTGGCAACTCACCCCCGTTGTGCCACAGTTCTTGCAGGTTTAACCGCTTAGGATCAGTTGCGGTATTGCTGGCACACCGCTTCATCCAGGGTGCTTTGCTTTGGTAGGTGGGACACATATTTGATCGTGCCAACTCTTGTACTGTTATATTCTGTTGTATCTAGATAAACTCCATCAAATCAAATCAGAGACTAGAATTGTATATTGGTAGACCTAGTCAGACTTGGGTATTGTGCGAGATTTAGAGCTATGGGTTTATGATCTCTTTTCTTGAGTTTTGATGTCTTGCTTAGTATTTGTCTTTCTAGGTTGATTCTTCGCCGTTGGGTGTCGTATATATGTTATGTTATTGCGTGGTTGTGATTCCGCCAATTGGCGAAGGGCTAGCTTCCGCTTGGGGATGCCTATATATTGTTGTGTATATGGTTTTGGATCAAAATGTACAAGGGAGGTGCTATCCAAATTTTTAAAGACGAAATATGTTTTCAACTAGTATAACCCACTTGCATTTTCATATCCCATTAGTTATGCATTTAAAGAAAAACATGATTCATTATACCTTTATTTCAAAACTGCACCCCCGCTATTTTCCGCAAAAAGGTTTAGATTTTCTAGGCTTCGGCTTACTTTATTTACGTTACGCCTTTAAACGTTGTGTAATTTAAGTGCCGGTCATGTGCTAAATTATGGGTCGTGACAAAATTGGTATCATAGCGTTTGGTTTAACCTTGGTTTGAGTCTGGGTTTGACTATGCAGAGTCTAGGGCGTATATATTTCGGAACCTAGGCTTGACCTTACGGAACTTAGACTTAACAGGGGGGTATTAGACACGAACTTTCGTTTCATAGGTTGACCTTGATTGATGGAGTGGGTAGCTTGAGTAGAGTGACGTACCGTACGTATGTTACGCAGCATAATTACGATACGATACTCCACTTAAGAAACCTTAGGATGTATATATTTTGAGATATGTGACACTATTCGTTCCTATGATCATATATCTATTTGGGATCTGTTGATTTCTTTCGTTCATTTGATCCATCATCATCGATACCTGCTTGAGGTTCCTATCACTATGGTTTGAGCGCAGAGAGAGCTGCGGCTAGTGTTGCGGTCAGAGCGACCTCATCATGGACGAGGACTGACCATGTTGTTTTTTGGTGACATAGGAATGTGTAAGTATAGTGTTGTGTTATGATCTCTCGTTGAAGCGAGTGTTCGGTTTTGCACCGGATGATCGGGCTATTGTTAGAGGCTACCAGATTGAGCGGACTGTTGATGTACAGCCTACCTCAGAGGTCGTGATGTTGTTTACCGTGCAGACAGATGATCCAGCTATTGCTGAGATTGATAGGATTTCGTTTCCAGAGTCTATGAGCTGAAACCGCTGGAGCTTTCAGACAGAGATATGTCAGGAGAGAGCTAGTCTATCTTGAGTTGAGCGACTGATATGATTCGTCAGATTTGATGTGCCGATGTAGGCTCAGTTGAGTTGAAGAATTCCAGTTAAAGGATCTTACTTGGATCTAGAGTAGATCGGTCAAGAGAGGAAGTTGTTCGTCGAATGCTCCGATGTGAGATCGGTAAGTTGACCAGTTTCAGATAGAAAGACCTTACCGGATGCGTAGTGAGTTGATCGAGAACGGACGAATAAAGTATATTCCTCTGATGATTGGACGAGTTCCTAAGGATGTGTTCGGCTAGATATCTTCTACAGAGTGATGAAGATACCGAGTTCGTAATTTCGAGTCCGTGTGAGAGACCCCGGATTGATTGTAACCTAGAGTGAATTGCAATACGCAGACAGTAAGAGATGACGTCGAAGTGGACGATAATAAAGACGAGTGGAATAAGAGGTTCGTGTGAGATGTTAACGAGCGGTTGTTACTCTCTATTGATGCCAGAGAATTGATATGTGTGCAGAGGTGTTAGATACAGCCAAATTTCAGAGGAAAGCCGTGCTGAGGACGCAGCTATCCGGTTATGAGAAAAGAGTTAAGCAAGAGTGCTAACCTTCGTATAGTTCGGCATAGGTGAGATCGGAAGAAGCCACGAGCAGGTTCTTTCCAGGACACCGCAGCGATAAGACTTGCACCCAGGATCAGTTATATCGTGCGTATTCAGAGAGCCAGATGTCGCCGTCAGTAATGTGCCGTTGAGAGTGGTCATGTTGATTGGCCAAATAGTGATCAGAGGAGTTCCAGAGTGGGACTGTTCCGTTAGTACACCTGACCAGGTCAACGAGCAGAAGGATCGTGAGATTGGTAATCCACAGAGAAAATGAGGACCCTGAGACCGAGGACGCCATATCGTGAGCAGGAGGCAATTAGATGATCTTGCTCTGCCAGCTTGGGCGTACCGGTATATTTTTTGACATTGTAGGAGGTGTACCTCAATGTCAGTTATTGCGATTTGCATTTTGTGATCCGAGTATCACACTTTTATCGCTTGGACTTGAGTTTCGATGATTGGGTTTCGACTTATGTTTTTATGCGCCATGGCTGCACCTACTGGAGATTTATATTTTGTGCACAGGTATTGCACTTTATTTATATTTTATACACCGCTACATTGGTTTATGATTTGTACATATCTATTGCACTTGGTATCGATTAGTGCCTACGTAGCACGTATTTATGGTTTCGTGGATTCGATACTGTTGATTTGATTTCGTGCATGTTATATGCACTTGCCTTTACTTATGCATTCGGTATAACTTATATGTGCTTGCAGTGCATTGGGATGGATTTTGTGTACGCAGTTTCACACGTTTATGGTTTTATACACCTTGGTATACTCGGTGTTGTTTTAATACGCATTTGAGATGTTGAGGTATTTCGTGCATTAGTTGCACCGGATTTGTATTTCGTGCATTGGTTGCACCGGATTTTTATTTCGTGCATTAGTTGCATCAGAATTGTATTTCGTGCATTGGTTGCACCAGATTTGTATTTCGTGCATTTGTTGCACCGGATTATGTTTTCGTGCGCGTCTGCACTTGATGTTCGTTATCGTGCATACTATTGCACTAGATGTTTTGTGCGGACCGGACGCACTTGATTTGGATTTTCGCACATGTTGGGCGCATGATATGAGATTTTGTGCTCACCGGGTGCACTCGATTGAGATTTTTATTGGTGCATGATTGGATGCACTTGATTGAGATTTTCATTCGTGCATGTTAGTTGCACTGGGTTGAGATTTTCGTGCACTATAGATGCACTTGATATTGTTGTCGTACACATCCGTTGCACTGGACAGATGATTTCGTGCACACCCGTTGCACTTAGTTTTGCTTTTGTGCATATTGTGGCACTTGTATTGGATTTGATTTCCGTGTGCACCAGACGCGCGTGATGTTGGATATGCCTTTTGAGGCTGATTTTTTTATTTATGAGTATCGTGTTTTGATGATGGATACTATATTATATAGTAGTCGAGAAGGGCTGGTCTGAAGATAGTGCCTGAGTACTTTTGCATGCATGAAAAGTTACTAAAAGGTTTTCAAAAAGGAGCTATAGTCTCGCTATTTCCTACGTGTCCGCGAGTGACACGAAATTTTATAAGAGAACCTTCTGGGATATTTCAAAATGGCGGGTCGTATAATTTGAGCAAAACATATATAAATATATATATATATATATATATATATATATATATATTTACTACTTTACAAAGGATCATCCGCCACATGTGCTGTTATCTACGCATAACACGGCGATTTGGAAAAGATTTGGCATGAGTTATTCAGCTTCTAAAATGGTTTTACAAAGATACGTGCTATATACGTATTATGATTTGGCTATAGTGCATTTGGATTCCAGTAGTGGAATTCGATATTCGTATTTTCTTTATAACTCTGATGATTGCATGGCGCTTGACGGAGTTCGATTTTGAGTTTTGCACTCGTTTTCATGCGCACGTGATGCGCTGTGGTATTTCTATATCTTCCGTGATTTCGGAGCCCCGTTGATTGGAGCCGATTATTGAAATGTTTTAGTAGTTGGGGATTTAAATTTAAATTCGGGGATCGAATTTATTTAAGAGGGGAAGACAGTAACATTTCAGAAAAATAAAATATTATTTTTGGAAATTTAATATTAAAATAATATATTTCGCGAAAACTATTCGATTTGTGATAGGGTTTTTTCGTAAATTGGTATAAGTATATACCAATATTTGGAATATAATTTGAGATTAAAATGATTTATTTATTATAATGATATTTATCGGATTTTGGTATTTTTATAATTAATAATATGCATATTTCGATTAAAATTGATTAGTGCACTACTGATCGCGATTAAGCCAAATCCGTAGTTTTTTTACATTTTCCTGTGGCTAGTGCACCATGTCATGTGCATGTTGTTATTTTGTTGTGACTTGTGAGTTTTTTGAGTTAGTGAAACAAAGAAAAGAAAAGGAAATGAAAAGAGAGAAGTGAGTTAAGAATGAAAAACAAAATGAGAAGAAAACAAAGCAGATATTTTGGAGATAAGAGAGTGAGCTTAAGAAAGAGAGTGAGGTTAAGAGAGAGAGAAGGTTATACTTGGCTGCCTTTTCATTCCCCCTCCATTCTCTTATTCATAATTCTTCTTCATCTCATTCATCTCTCAACCTCCATGCATCATCTCAATTTTCTTCTTTAAACCACATGTTACCTTCACATAAAACATGCACAAACTCATTCTAAACCCTTTAGACCAATCAAGTATGGATTTTGAAGACTTTGGGCAACTCAAGAATTTTCCTAAGTTGCCAAATTGAGGTAATCCCTTCACTTTAGATTGGTGTTTATGTTAAATATCCTAGTTTAGTTTAGAATTTGAATTAGTTAGGTTTTGTGATCTTAGAAAATTCCAAGTTGCTGTTGAGTGGTAATTTGAGGTGTAGTGAGTGTTTGCATGACCTTAGAGAGTGTTTTTATTGGCCAGACCAGATACTAGAAACCAAAACACGAACTTTGAATTGGCCGATATCGTATTTTGTGAGAATTGTGAGGGGATACTGAGATCTGCTATAACCCGGGTACCCTAAATATTATTTAGCGATTATAGAGAGACGTGTAGGCAAACAGGAACCTACCCTAGAAACTCAAGCCCATTCCCTATTGTTCTGGCCGCAGATTTATTCCCTAAGTCCCCAAATTGCGGCCACTTTGTGGTGAAAAGTGGTTATTTTTGGTTAGTGGTATTGCTATCTGATATCTAGAGCAACCCTATTGTAACATTTCAGAAAATACAAAATATTAATTTTGGAATTTAATATTAAAATAATATATTTCGCGAAAACTACCCGATTTGCCAATTTGGGGTTTTCGTAAAATGGTATAAATATATACTAATAATTGGGAAATAATTGGAGATTAAAATGATTTATTCATTTAAATATATATTTATTGGCATTTTTATAATTAATTATATGCTAGTTTAAATTAAACTCGATTAGTGTACTACTAATCACGATTAGGCCAAATCCGTATTTTTAATTAGTCATGGCTAGTGCACCATGACATGTTGCATTTTGTTGCATGTTTGTTTCATCTTATTTGTGTTATGTGTTTGGTTTTAAATGAGTAAGGGGAAAAAGAAAAGGAAAGCCATGAGAGGATAATTGAAGAGAGAGGGGGGGACAACATGATGATGGCATAGCATGCCACATGTGAGAGAGAGTGATGGTGAGAAAGAGAGAGAGAGAGAGACCCTTGACCAATTCTCACCCATTCATTTTCCTTCCTCATTTTCATTATTTCCTTCATCATCTCCTTCATCTTCATCCTTATATCTCCTCCCACTCCTCTACCCCATGGCAACCACCTTAAATCTTCACCAAAACCCTATACTCCCTTCATTAAAAATGATCACCACCTCATCCTACACTTTATGGACCTTCCAAGCTTGGATTTTGAAGACTTTGAGCAACTCAAGAAATTTCTTGAGTTGCCAAATAAGGTATATTTCCTATCTTTAGTTAAGTTATTATGTTTAGTGTATTCTAGTTTAGTTTAGAATTTGATTAAGTGTGGATTTGTGAACTTAGAAATTCCAAGTTAGGGTTTAGTGGGAAATTTGACTTGAGATTGGTAAATTGAAGTGTTGTGAGAGTTTGTAAGACCTTAGTGATGATTTTACTGGCCAAGAACAGAGAATAGAAACCAAAATACGAACTTAGAAATGGTCCCGTGTCGGTTTTGTGAAGTATCGTGTGCCTACAGGGAATCTGGGATGACCTGAGACCTGTACGAGAAAAACTAGCAACCCCAGAGACCAAGATTAACCACTAGAAACCCACCATAGAAGTACGAGCCCCTGTTTCCCCTATATGGCCGGCGAGATCGGATATCCTGGTATTGTCGCCGGATTTCTGTTGGGATATGATGTTGGGTTTTTGGCTGTAGCTCAGTTTCCCTATAAACAACTCCCTGTACTTGCTAGTTTAGTCCCAATTTAACCTGAGATAAATCTGGGAGCATATTGGGTTGGTTTTGGATATTTTTTCCGATATTGGGATTATTGGTTTTGATATTTGATATTGTATTTGGTCATTGGATGTTTGAACGTCGATGACGAGGGTTGTTTGGTTGTTTTTGCATGCGTAGGCTATAAGTTCTAACCTATGAGCGCACCGTGTGCCGTATTGGTTTTCCGGACTTGATTGTAATAGCATTGCGACTATGTATTTATTGTAAGTTTCTTCGTGTGGATTCCGAGACGATGAAGCACATCGACTACGGCTGAACAAGGAGTTCCGCAGGTGAGTAGATTTATATCTACGGGGGAAGTCGGGTGGATGGCGTATAGCACCCCCACAATTATTAAATGGAAACCGGTATATAGAATATAGTCGGAAAAACCTATACTAGGAAACCACGGATGTGATTAAAGGTTTAGTATGAAATGATATGATTGATAAGGAAGTGAAACGTAAATGTGAATCACGATATATACATATAAGTAGTTGCAAGAGAATAAGTATGAGATTATAGTGGTATGTAATGAGGTCGATAAATACGACATGAGATTTATAAGATGACTTGATGTGAGATATTGATGTGAGATATTGATGTGATGAAAAGAGTATACGATGAGATATGATGACTTGGTTTGATATGTCGTTATACGGATGCGAGTCGATATGAGATAATTGATACCTTTGTCGGTCCCATGATATGAGATGGATACGGATGTGACCTGAGATATAGGTATATACATATATAATGATGTGAATAATGAGTGATATGCCATACGAGACGTTAGGTCCGTACCCTCTTTATCATATAGGTTGATAGAATCCCTAATTGTTTAATGCCGCCATACGATGGATTACCGTACGTGATGAGTTTTACCTGATGATTGATCCATACCCTTGACTAGAGGATGCCGTATGATGTATTGTACCGTACATGATGTTGTGAGGCTGGATGCCGATTGATAGATTCACCAACTCGGTTATGTTATAGATACGTATACCTTGTAGCATTTCGCTTACGATGTACTTTATGCTACGTTCATGATATTCTCATTGCATTACATATACCTGTGCTAGTACACCTACACCATTATCGATGATGCGTATGTTACACTTACACAGATTGCCGGCTCACACACTTTCATCATCGATAATTGCTATGTCACTTATACAGTAGAATTGCCACATCATTATGATATGTTGCATGATCTACAGATATGCTCACATCACTATTCTATGTTGCATGATATATTGATATGCTCATATTTCTGTTATATGTTTATATACATCACGCTTTACGATTATATGCATTGAGATGCTGTTTTCATGTGATTCTGGATTTGAGAATCGTGGTTATATTTCAAAGGAAATTATGTATTGTTTTAAAAACCTGGTTTCTCTTGATATGATATTTCAAGACGTCCACCATATGTTTTCTCAGTTATGAGTTATGTGATACCCGATTCGAGGAGCTGGATGAGGCTGTTTGCGGGTACATGGTGGACCAGATATGGTATCCCGGGGAAAGAAAGGTATGTTGTGCAGTAGACGATGAGCCTGGTGTAGGGATGTTTTTTGTCACCCCATTGAGATAGGAATACGCGCACGCTTGTCAGGCGCATTACAGATTACCCCTGCCTAGGGTAGGCCGGGGTTTAATGATCGTGGGGATCCGAATCTCCGGCAGCCGCGGACTAAGCTGCCGTTAATTATCCCTCGCCTTTGGAGCGAGAGAACTGCCGATTGACGGGTTAACCGGGTCATGCGAACTCAATGTGCAGTGTATGTGTGTTGTGTTTTGAAATGGGGTTTTGGATATATCGGGAGCCACGCAGAGTTTTGACGGGGTCCCGCTACCCGGATAGCGGGCTGGGGGTCAAGGGGGCTAGCAGCCCCCTTGCGGGGTGCGGGGCAGCGCCCCAGCCCAAAAATTTTTGGGGGGGACAGTGTAGTGGAGTATATGTGTGTGTCTGTACATATATATACATGTATATATATAAAAAGGGAAAAAGCGCCCAAAGGATGAGTGGGGTCAGCGCCTTGAGCGCTGTGCGCTTAGGTGCTGTACGTTTAGGCGCTAGCACGACACGTGTCGGCATGTGGGCGCTTTGCGCTTGAGCGTTGGGCGCTTGAGCGCAAGCGCGCCACGTGTCGGCACATGGGCGCTTTGCGCTTGAGCGCAGGGCGCTGGAGCGCAAGCGTACCACGTGGCGGCATGTGGGCGCTTTGCGCTTGAGCGTTGGGCGCTTGAGCGCAAGCACGCCACGTGTCGGCATGTGGGCGTTTTATGCTTAAGCGCAGGGCGCTGGAGCGCAAGCGCGCCATGTGTCGGCACATGGGCGCTCTGCGCTTGAGCGCTGGGCGCTGGAGCGCAAGCGCGCCACGTGTCGGCACGTGGGCGCTCTGCGCTCGAGCGCTAGCGCACTATGTATCGGCACGTGGACGCTTAGCGCTTGGGCGCCGGCGAGGAAAAAGGCGGCTTTTAGTCCCAGAACCAGAAGCTATGCTTCAGAAAGAAAATATTTATTATATATATATATATGGAGTTAGACTCCTAGGATGTTTTGAAGCTGATGAAGGGCTTCTCCCCTTGAGCCCTAATTCCTCCCCAAAGTGGGGTTTCTGGAGATAGGTCTCCTTCTTCTTCCTTTGTTGGCCGGATCTTGAAGATCGAGAGATGTGAGATTTTAAAAATCTCTCATTTCTGAGATCTGATGGCAGATCTGAGTTCCCCTTTGTGGGTTTTGTGGTGGAAAACTACTTAGTTTTTGAAAAGAATGAATAAAACTCTTGATTTAATTCAAAAGAAATGAGAAGGTTTAGAACCTTGGAGAAGGAGGAAGAGGCACAAACCCTAGGTTTTTGAGAGAATGAAAAGTGTTATTGCTTTATTCATCAAAATGTTGCCTTATATAGGCTTACATATTTGCATATAGCCCTTGGGCTTTACAAAATGGCATTTTGGCCATCCCTTGGCGCATGTGCCATTTCTTTTTGCACATAAGCCACGGGCTTACAAAAATTTGGCTTTACGCCCATTCATGCATAAAAAATTACATAAAAATTATTTATTACATGATTTTTTTATTTTGGTATGGCGGAAAGCCGGACGCTTCGTGTTCGGGCTCGACCTGGACATTGGTCCACTTGCTTGGGCTTGGGCCCACCTGGCTTGGGGTTGACCTTGACTTTGACTTGGTCAACCGGGGTGCAAATTTTGACTTCAACAAAGTGCCTCCCATCAATAAATGCACACCACATATGTGAGTCGTGTGCATGAAATTGATGGATCTTCTTTCGCGTGGAGGCGACTTGCTTTGGTTCCCACTTTTTGGGATGCACTGCCCTTTTTACGACATGGACGGTCGACGCTTGACGCGTCTCCGAGATGGAGTGTCTGTGGTAGACGTTTCTCGGGCCCAGATTGATTTGGTAGACGTGCCCCCGGCATGGAGTGTCGCTGGTCGTCTTGTCCCCGGCACGGAGTGTCGCTGATGTTCGACTTGTCCCCGGCACGGAGTGTCTGCTTGACGTTTCCCCGTTACGGAGTGTCGCTAGTTGACGTTTCCCCGAGACAGAGTGTCTGCTTGACGTTTCCCCGTTACGGAGTGTCGAATTGACGTTTCCCCGTTACGGAGTGTCGGATTGACGTTTCCCCGTTACGGAGTGTCGTTGTTGGACGTTTCCCTGATGCGGAGTGTCTGTGTTGGACGTTTCCCCTATGCAGAGTGTCGCTGGTTGACGTGTCCCCGAGAAGGAGTGTCTGCTTGATGTTTCCCCGTCACGGAGTGTCGGATTGACGTTTCCCCGTTACGGAGTGTCGCTGGTAGACGTTTCCCCGAGACGGAGTGTCTGCTTGATGTTTCCCCATTACGGAGTGTCGGATTGACGTTTCCCCATTACGGAGTGTCGTTGTTGGACGTTTCCCTGATGCGGAGTGTCTGTGTTGGATGTTTCCCCGATGCAGAGTGTCGCTGGTTGACGTTGTTAGTGTATATGCCCTAGAGGCCATTACTGTATCATACTAGTTTGTATATTACTTGATGGAAGCTTGGGATATTCACAGTTGTATAGACAATCTTGCTCGAAATGGTAGTATGCTACTTGGTTTGTATCTACTTTAATGTGTGCATGTGTTTCTTTTAGCATATCGCCTATACACATTAGTGGAGCCCTTAGGATCTTTGCTTGATTACCAGCGTTGTGATGGCAGTCACACTAGTAGGGGTTGGGTAATCTATAAGCACATCCTTATACAGGTCCCTAGTCGATAGATTATCAAGACGGGGCATCGATACTCCGGAGTAGACTAGCGTATGCGCTTCTCATCACAGCTGTAAATCCCCGTTCTCCATCTATAAAATTTTCCTGTACTTTCCAAATCCTGTATGTCTCCTGTTTTTCCCCGTATTTTGTGGGTAATTGATTACTCGAGATTCAAGATTTAGCTTAATCAAAACCCTAGAATTATTTTCTAAATTAAACCCCAAACCCTTTTTACAAAATACCCTCAGCCCATTCAAAACTTTTTAAAATAAATCCCTAAATTAAAAACCCTAGCCGGTCACTCACTATTTTCCCCAGCCCACTCGGATTTTAAATAAATCCTTTTATAAATATAAAATCCCTCGGCCCAAACTCGTTCCTCAGCCCACTTCATTTTAGGGAATTATTTGTTTTTAAACCGGCCCAAATCCCTTCGGCCCGCCTCCATCTGACCCGACCCGCTACCTCACTGTTCATCTTCTTTAAAATATTCTAACGGTAAAGTCCACTGTTCACACGCGCGATTCCCTCCTCCGCCGCGTTTCGCGCCCACGCTCACGCCCCCGCTCCTGCCGTTACACCCAAGACTTCAACCCCCGACGTTTCCTATCACACCCTCATTCATCCCTCTCACCCTCATATCTCTTCTCCCTTGTTCTAAAATCTCAAATTCTATCCACCACCGAACACCCATTTTTCCCTCGAAACCATTGCCACCTCCACCGTCGGCGATCATCCCACCACTTCGCTCGACCCACGATGACAGCCACTCATTCACCCTCCTTCTCCCTCTACGACTTCACACCCCCATCAACTCGAGATCCCCTGCACTCACTCCCCTGCACACCAACCCGGTGCACCCAAGCCGACCACCACCTTGCACCCCTCGACGCCGGCGAACTCCCCACCACGTCGTCGACCTCCACCTCGTCAGCATCATCACCATCACCATCACCATAATTCCCTAGCCCCACTGCTCACCCTCTCTCTCCAAAACCCACATTTTCCCCTCACTGCGAGCACTCACTGTGCACGTCGCCGGAGCGACCACCGCCGACATCGTCGACCCCAGCGCACCCGGGAGACCCACATAGCACCACTCTATACTTCCAGCGAGAGCGAGACGACTCCGGGAACCCCGACGTCAAATCCGCATCCCGATCCAAGCTCGCGCGAATCGGTTTCACGGCGTACATCACGCGTTCGTGACGACGTTGCTGCCTTGCGACCCCGAGACGTTTCCAGGCAAGTGTATACTTGCTTCATGCTAAAATTATAGTGATACAAACCTAAATAATCTAGTTTACGAATTTACCGATTCCCGATACGTATTGTGACCTAAGTGTTCGATGCTAGATCCCAATGGAAATAATAGTTTATTTTGACGGAAACTGATATTTTCTGTTGGCCCATTCGATGATAAATATTGTGTATGAATCTCGCTGGAAAATACGATTGTTAGTGACAAAAATTGATACCCCCAAATATGCCGTTAAAACTGGAATTCTCTCGTACCGGAAAACGAATAAAATCACCATAAATTGTATACAAACTGGAATGATGCATTCGAGAGCTTAAATTGAATCCGACTTGACGAACTTTAACCCTATGTAAAATTTCAATGATTTCTGTTCCGTAACTGTGAAGATAATTAGATCGGAAGGAGACTCTGGACTGCAGTCCAGAGCGTTTCTGATTATTGTGTTCTGTCCCAAGTCCTGTATCACTGTGTTTCCTGAAGTCGTATGTTACGGAACTCTACAGTAGATTAAAGATAATTCTTCTAGCTAAATAAAACAGGTGGTTCCATTCTGTTTCATCGCCATTTACTATTTTAAACTGTATTTAAAAGGGCAGAACGTATAACTGTCCAGAATAGATTCAAAAATGACATATTGAGGTTAAACTGTGTATAACTTTCAACGTACAGATGCGATTGAGGATCCGTCTATTGAGTTGAATACTTTATTGAAAACCCTATATTTCATTCAACTGAAACATCGCTAAATTCTGAGCCCAACTGGGTGCAATTCGTGTCGCGAAACGTACGTTCAGTTCTGAAACTGAATTTCCAGCCACGAGCACTTAAAATGGAACAGCTATATCTTGAAAACCGGAATCCCGATTGAACTGAAACAAATTTTGATGAATTGCTGACTGAGTGTTCTATTTATCTTACTTGTATCATTTTGCTGAATTCTTAACATATTAATTTACGCAAATTATTTTAGTTAATGACATGCATGTTGATTCATAACATACAGAGCTTATTGGTAGTATACAATACATATATCATACCCTTGCCATATATTCAGTGTTAGAGCGTGTGGACATTGCATTATCGTGCGTGATAGATGTTGGTTTAGGAGTGACGAGTATACCAATGGAAAGTGAATATTCGTGACAGTGATTGATACAGTGAATTGTTATGAAACCGTGCCATTGGTATACTTGTACACAACTAGATCAATATCATAAATAGTGTAAACCTGGAGAAAAAGGGGAAATCAAAGTGGAAAGAGTATCGTATTTAGCGGGACCGTGTTTAGAGGATGATCATTCGAACCGTGATACTGATACGTGTAGGGTAGGATCTAGCGATCCGGCTGACAGGGTTATGTCCCGGGCATGTGGGCCGTTGTCTCGGGTATGTACGAGACTCCTGTTAAACATGATCCTCCTTCCACTATATGTTTTCAAACATGACCTAGAGACCGATAGGGACACATAATATATTTTGCATCATATAGTGACACAGTGATTACTTGCATTGTTCTTATACCAGTATTACCTCATTTACCCGTTTCATCTTATTATAATAATATTGTTATTGTGTCGCTCTGACGACCTGAGTATGCATGCTCAGATCCCGCGGGAGGACTAGCACAGGAGACGGATCTACCCTTCGAGTTCACAGAGATATAGTCTGGTGTACTCCCTATCTTTACTGCTTTCCATAGAGTGATCGTGAGATTGAACTTGGTTAGTTATTGTTCTTATTATCTGTAATTTGTGAACAATGGAATTTTAATGTAATAAATTAGTGATGTGATTCCTTTAATACTGTGCTTTATTTACTGATTACCATGTAATGCTAGTAATGCTAGAAGCCGAAGTGTGACTACGGCGGGATGATTCCTTGACCGTAGGAGCATGGCTGGCCTAGTCATACCTCGTTTTCCGTATTTTGGGAAGCGGGGCGTGACATAGTTTAGTTGGTATCAGAGCCTGTGTTTAGTATCAAGGAATAACATTAACTATACTGTATTACGTTATTCTTGTTTCACTACTCTTGATTTTCATCCTTGAATCTGATCCTATCCTTTTGAATCTTCCAGTGATATGACGTCCTCGAACGACCCCTCCTCGGACTCCAGCTCTTAGGACCGCACGGAAAGAATACTTAGTGCACTGACCACTCTTGCGGAAGCTCAGGAGAGAAAGACAGATTTACTCACTGAGGGACTCAGGACGATTACCGCAGCAGGAGGACCCTCCGCACTCATTACCACCCCTGAGGGCGCTACTCCACCAGCTTATCAGACTAGGGCTGGTACCGTATCAGACTTCCGACGGTTACACCCAGCTGCATTCACAGGGCTAGCTGAACCCCTTGAGGCTGAGCAATGGCTGGTAAACATGGAGAATTTATTGACAGCCTCCAGGGTTCCAGAGGAAGACAGAGTGGATGTGATAAAGATTCAATTAGAAGACGGAGCCCGTACATGGTGGTCGGTGGAAGAAAGCAGACTTGACGAGCCGATTGAATGGAGCAAGTTTAAGGAGTGCTTCTTAGATCATTATTTTCCTCCTACAGCCAAGGCAGAAATGGAGGAAAGGTTTATTCTTTTGAAGCAGAATGGACGCCCAGTGGACGTATATGCGGCAGAGTTCAACCGTCTGAGCCGCTTTGCTCCATACATGGTCAAATCAGAGGCCACCAGGGCCAGACGCTTCCTTCAGGGGTTAGATTTCGAGTTGCAGCAGTTGATTGCATCGTTGGATTTGCAGACTTTCGCACAGGTACTTAACGCGGCGAAAGTTCAGGAGCAATTGATTAACAAGTTCAGAAGACCCCCAGTCGTTCCAGCACGTACCCACGCGCCTTCTTGAGGACCCATATCGGTTCACAGAGCAGGAACGACACAAATGAAGCGCCCGTTTGTACCACAACATCGCCCCCAGAGACAGGGCGTAACTTGCGGCTATTGCGGTAGAGGAGGGCATACCCAGAAGGACTGTCGCCGTGCCAAGGGACAGTGTTTGATTTGCGGTTCCAGTCATCACAGGATTAACAGTTTTCCTGAGAGAGCAGAGATACAGGGAGGTTCTGGACCGCCACAGCAGAGGCCGCAGGAGCAGAGACAGCCATTTACAGGTCGCGGTCAGGGACGGGCTTTCACCTTGACCGCCGAGCAGGCAGAGGCGTCAGGAGACGTGGTTACAGGTACTCTACTCGTACATTCCTTGCCAGCTAGAGTACTATTTGATTCGGGAGCATCGCATTGTTTCTTGTCTGAGCATTTCACTAATACACACTCAATACCACATGAACCACTAACCAAGGGATGGGAAATTCATACGGGTAATGGCATTATTATATCTAGTCGAGAATGTAGATTATGCCCAGTTGTAGTGTGTGGCAGGGAATTCTATGCGAATTTCCTTCTGATCGGGACAGGCAGTTACGACGCAATTCTCGGGATGGATTGGAAGAGCACTTTCCATGCAGTTATCGATTGTCGTGCAAGGAAGGTGATCTTCCGCATCCCCAATCACCCGGAGTTTATTTTCGAGGGCGGAAGTGAATCTTTGGGGCCAGCTAAGTATAGAGCCAAGCCCAAGGAGCTGACAGCTATGGAGATTGATAAGAGCCCAGTTCCAGAAATTGTTCGGGACTTTCTGGATGTATTTCCCGAAGATTTACCAGGTCTACCACCTCTTCGAATCTTGGAGTTCTCAATCGATTTGATTCCAGGTACAGCCCCAGTATCCAGGGCCCCATACAGAATGGAACCAGTTGAGTTGGCAGAATTGAAGAAGCAGGTTGAAGAACTTTTGGAGAAGGGATTTATTCGGCCAAGCGCTTCACCGTGGGGTGCACCAGTCCTGCTAGTAAAGAAGAAGGATGGATAGCTGCGAATGTGTATAGATTATCGGGAGCTGAACAAGGTCACAATAAAGAACAAGTACCCAATACCGCGCATTGACGACCTGTTCGATCAGCTAAGTGGAGCTAAGGTATTCTCGAAGTTGGACCTCCGTTCTGGATATCATCAAATCAGAGTAGCAGCCGAGGATGTATGCAAGACGGCCTTCAGGACCCGATACGGACACTACGAGTTTATTGTGATGCCGTTCGGTGTTACCAATGCCCCAGTAATATTCATGGACTTGATGAACAGAGTGTTCACAAAGTACTTGGACACGTTTGTCGTTGTGTTTATCGACGACATACTTGTCTACTCGAAGACCCGAGAAGAGCACGCTGAACATTTGCGCATGGTACTACAAATTCTTCGGGAAGAGAAGCTATATGCGAAGCTGAGCAAGTGTGAATTCTGGCTCGACAAAGTTCAATTTTTGGGACATATGGTTTCGGGCGAAGGCATCTCGGTGGACCCGGCAAAGATAGAATCTGTCAGAGATTGGCCAACACCGAAGTCAGTGGCCGAGATCAGAAGCTTTCTGGGATTGGCAGGTTATTATCGGAGATTCGTCCAAGATTTCTCAAGAATCGCGGAACCATTGATGAGGTTGACACGGAAGGACGTGCCGTTTACATGGACAGAGGAGTGCACTCAGGCATTCGACACACTAAAGCAGAAGTTAACCACGGCGCCTATTCTTACTGTACCAGATGATTCAGGTGGTTTGGTGATACACAGTGATGCCTCAGGGAAGGGTTTAGGCTGTGTTTTGATGCAGCATGGCCGATTGGTTGCTTACGCCTCTCGACAACTGAGGAACCACGAGAAGAACTACCCTACACATGACTTGGAGTTAGCTGCGGTAGTCTTTGCGTTGAAGATTTGGAGGCACTATCTATTGGGTGAGAAAGTGGAGGGGTATACAGATCACAAAAGTTTGAAGTATATTTTCACCCAGAAGGAACTAAATATGAGGCAGCGCCGATGGCTAGAGCTGATGGCAAATTATGACTTGGACCTTCAGTATCACCCGGGGAAGGTGAATGTTGTACCAGATGCGCTCAGTCGCAAGCCAGCGTTAATGATTTTGACCGATCAGAGAAGCATTATTGAGGATTTCCAGAGACTTGCACTTGAGGTCGTTACGCCGAACGCACTCAGTCAATTTTGGCAACTGCAGGTGCAATCTTCCCTGGTGGATCGCATCAAGATTGCACAAGCGGACGATCCCCGATTGCAAAAGTTCAGAGAGCAAGTGGAAGCTGGACTGAGAACAGATTTGATTATACATGAAGATGGCTCTCTGAGATTCGGTAGCAGACTTTGCGTACCTAAAGGAGATGTTCGAGAAGAAGTTTTGGCCGAAGCACATAGTTCAGCTTATTCTGTGCATCCAGGAGGTACAAAAATGTATCAGGACGTAAAGCAGCACTTTTGGTGGAACGGAATGAAGCGGGAAATTGCGAGGTTTGTATCCAAATGTTTGGTATGTCAGTAGGTGAAGGCAGAACATCAGAGGATAGCAGGACTGTTACAACCCCTGCCGATACAGTAATGGAAGTGGGAGCACATTACTATGGATTTCGTGACGGCCTTACCACGGAGCCCTAGGGGCAATAACGCCATTTGGGTTATCGTCGATCGCCTCACAAAAGATGCACACTTCCTACCTTTCCGAGTGGGACAGTCAACAGAATCACTGGCAGAAAGATATATGCAGGAGATTGTGCGACTTCACGGTGTTCCAGTCAGCATTGTGTCAGACGGGGACACGAGATTCTTGTCGCACTTTTGGAAGAGCTTACAAGAGAGTTTGGGAACCCGCCTTAAATTCAGCACAGCTTATCACCCACAGACGGATGGACAATCTGAGTGTACGATTCAGACGCTCGAGGATATGTTGAGAGCTTGTATGTTAGACTTTCAGGGTTCCTGGGAAGACCATCTGCATCTAGTCGAGTTCTCTTATAACAATAGTTATCAGGCTAGTATTCAGATGGCTCCTTTTGAAGCACTATACGGGCGGAAGTGTCGATCCCCAGTATGTTGGGATGATGTGGGAGAACGAAGACTACTGGGCCCCGAACTCATTGTTCAGACAGTCGACAAAGTCCAAATGATCAGCCAGCGTATTAAGACGGCTCAGGATCGACAGAAGAGTTGGGCAGATACCAGCAGAAGGGCACTTGAGTTCGAAGTCGGAGATCATGTGTTCTTGAAGATTTCCCCTACTCGTGGAGTTATCAGGTTCGGAGGTCGGGGAAAGCTTAGTCCCCATTTTATCGGACCTTTTGAGGTGCTAGAGTGAGTGGGAGAGGTGGCCTATCGACTCGCCTTGCCTCCATCGCTAGCTGGTGTGCACAATACCTTCCACGTGTCACAGTTGCGGCGTTATGTTCGGGATGAGAGCCATGTCCTGGACCATTCGGAGCTAGTTTTGGGAACCGATCTGTCATACGAGGAGCAACCCACTACCATTCTCGACCGCAGAGAGAAAATGCTGAAGAATAAGGTCATTCCGTTAGTCCGAGTGTCTTGGGGCGGTCGTTCCCCAGGAGAATCCACCTGGGAGCGGGAGGATGATATCCGTGATCGTTATCCACATCTCTTTGTTTAGTACATTGTAATCTTATATCCTTGTTAAATTTCGAGGACGAAATTTTTGTTAAGGGGGGTATGATGTAAATCCCCGTTCTCCATCTATAAAAATTTTCCTGTACTTTCCAAATCCCGTATGTCTCCTGTTTTTCCCCGTATTTTGTGGGTAATTGATTACTCGAGATTCAAGATTTAGCTTAATCAAAACCCTAGAATTATTTTCTAAATTAAACCCCAAACCCTTTTTACAAAATACCCTCAGCCCATTCAAAACTTTTTAAATTAAAAACCCTAGCCGGCCCCTCACTATTTTCCCCAGCCCACTCGGATTTTAAATAAATCCTTTTATAAATATAAAATCCCTCGGCCCAATCTCCTTCCTCAGCCCACTTCATTTTAGGGAATTATTTGTTTTTAAACCGGCCCAAATCCCTTCGGCCCGCCTCCATCTGACCCGACCCGCTACCTCACTGTTCATCTTCTTCAAAATTTTCTAATGGTAAAGTCCACTGTTCACGCGCGCGATTCCCTCCTCCGCCGCGTTTCGCGCCCACGCTCACGCCCCCGCTCCTGCCGTTACACCCACGACTTCAACCCCCGACGTTTCCTATCACACCCTCATTCATCCCTCTCACCCTCATATCTCTTCTCCCTCATTCTAAAATCTTAAATTCTATCCACCACCGAACACCCTTTTTTCCCTCGAAACCATTGCCACCTCCACCGCCAGCGATCATCCTACCACTTCGCTCGACCCACGACGACAGCCACCCATTCACCCTCCTTCTCCCTCTACGACTTCACACCCCCATCAACTCGAGATCCCCTGTACCCACTCCCCTGCACACCAACCCGATGCACCCGAGCCGACCACCACCTTGCACCCCTCGACGCCGGTGAACTCCCCACCATGTCGTCGACCTCCACCTCCTCAGCATCATCACCATCACCATAATTCCCTAGCCCCACTGCTCACCCTCTCTCTCCAAAACCCACATTTTCCCCTCACTGTGAGCACTCACTGTGCACGTCGCCGGAGCGACCACCGCCGACATCGTCGACCCCAGCACACCTGGGAGACCCACAGAGCACCACTCTATACTTCCAGCGAGCGCGAGACGACTCCGGAAACTCCGACGTCAAATCCGCATCCCGATCCAAGCTCGTGCGAATCGGTTTCACGGCGTACATCACGCGTTCATGACGACGTTGCTGCCTTGCGACCCCAAGATGTTTCCAGGCAAGTGTATACTTGCTTCATGCTAAAATTATAGTGGTACAAACCTAAATAATCTAGTTTACGAATTTACCGATTCCCGATACGTATTGTGACCTAAGTGTTCGATGCTAGATCCCAATGGAAATAATAGTTTATTTTGATGGAAACTGATATTTTCTGTTGGCCCATTCGATGATAAATATTGTGTATGAATCTCGCTGGAAAATACGATTGTTAGCGACAAAAATTGATACCCCCAAATATGCCGTTAAAACTGGAATTCTCTCGTACCTGAAAACGAATAAAATCACCATAAATTGTATACAAACTGGAATGATGTATTCGAGGGCTTAAATCGAAGCCGACTCGACGAACTTTAACCCTATATAAAATTTCAATGATTTCTGTTCCGTAACTGTGAAGATAATTAGATAGGAAGGAGACTCTGGACTGCAGTCCAGAGCGTTTCTGATTATTGTGTTCTGTCCCAAGACCTGTATCACTGTGTTTCCTGAAGTCGTATGTTACGGAAATCTACAGTAGATTAAATATAATTCTTATATCTAAATAAAACAGGTGGTTCCATTCCGTTTCATCGCCATTTACTATTTTAAACTGTATTTAAAAGGGCAGAACGTATAACTGTCCAGAATAGATTCAGAAATGACATATTGAGGTTAAACTGTGTATAACTTTCAACGTACAGATGAGATTGAGAATCCGTCTATTGTGTTGAATACTTTATTGAAAACCCTAGATTTCATTCAACTGCAACATCGCTAAATTCTGAGTCCAACTGGGTGCAATTCGTGTCGCGAAACGTACGTTCAGTTCTAAAACTGAATTTCCAGCCGCGAGCACTTAAAATGGAACAGCTATATCTTGAAAACCGGAATCCCGATTGAACTGAAACAAATTTTGATGAATTACTGACTGAGTGTTCTATTTATCTTTCTTGTATCATTTTGCTGAATTCTTAACATATTAATTTACGCAAATTATTTTAGTTAATGACATGCATGTTGATTCATAACATACAGAGCTTATTGGTAGTATACAATACATATATCATACCCTTGCCATATACTCAGTGTTAGTACGTGTGGACATTGCATTATTGTGCGTGATAGATATTGGTTTAGGAGTGACGAGTACACCAATGGAAAGTGAATATTCGTGACAGTGATTGATACAGTGAATAGTGATGAAACCGTGCCATTGGTATACTTGTACACAACTAGATCAATATCATAAATAGTGTAAACCTGGGGAAAAAGGGGAAATCAAAGTGGAAAGAGTATCGTATTTAGCGGGACCGTGTTTAGAGGATGATCATTCGAACCGTGATACTGATACGTGTAGGGTAGGATCTAGCGATCCGGCTGACAGGGTTATGTCTCGGGCATGTGGGCCGTTGTCTCGGGTATGTACGAGACTCCTGTTAAACATGATCCTCCTTCCACTATGTGATTTCAAACATGACCTAGAGACCGATAGGGACACATAATATATTTTGCATCATATGGTGACACAGTGATTACTTGCATTGTTCTTATACCAGTATTACCTCGTTTACCTGTTTAATCTTATTATAATAATATTGTTATTGTATCGCTCTGACGACCTGAGTATGCATGCTCAGATCCCGCGGGAGGACCAGCATAGGAGATGGATCTACCCTTCGAGTTCACAGAGATATAGTCTGGTGTACTCCCTATCTTTACTGCTTTCCATAGAGTGATCGTGAGATTGAACTTGGTTAGTTATTGTTCTTATTATCTGTAATTTGTGAACAATGGAATTTTAATGTAATAAATTAGTGATGTGATTCCTTAATACTATGCTTTATTTACTGATTACCATGTAATGCTAGAAGCCGAAGTGTGACTACGGCGGGATGATTCCTTGACCGTAGGAGCATGGCTGGCCTAGTCATACCTCGTTTTCCGTATTTTGGGAAGCGGGGTGTGACACCAGCAGGGGAGGTGGTCTGTCCCACAGCCGTCAGTACGTCGTACTTGAGATAGTATGCGGGTGCTCGTTAGGTTACGAGTACACTGGACAGGACTCGTCGGGAACTGTTGGTTGGTACTATACCTATCGTCAGTTATCAGTTCCCAGATGACATGAGTATAGCTTAGTCCGCTGACTTGACACTGTCACTTCGCCTCGAGTGTGTTCCCACTGTTCTTAGATTGCTACCCTACCACGGCTCAAAAGAGTCGTGCAAACAGGTAGCGGTTGGGTGCAGTCCCGAAGCACTTGGAGGCAGTGACGGTTTGACAGGATTCGTCTCTCCCGGTATTGGGGGTTGATATCGCGCTGTGTCAAGGAGGGCCATTACACATAGTCGTCCCTGGCCAGGGCAAGCGAGATATACTGGTAGGTTATCCAGTGTTGTCTCAGGGTGTTCTGGGCTACACTCCGACACGACTTGTACCGCTATTAGGGGACTGACGTTCACCACCCCTAGGCCCGCCATGCGATATTTTTAGAAGAACAGACCGGACTGTACGGAGATTGTCACATTCAGGCTCAGTAGGAGTTCGGATGGGTTCACCTCATCACTCTTCTTATCGGCATCTACCTGGGGACCGTTACGTACGTCTAGTACCGCTTGCGGCCTGTGGTTAAATCCACTGCCAGCGTAGTGTCGAGTTTTTAGAGTCCCACACAGAGAGCTATTCGTCTTTGGACAAAACAGAGTAGAGGTCGCATGGTTTTGCGACAGGGTTCGTTCGCATCCGCGCACTTGTGCACGTTTGGTGTCCGGGCAGTTATTACTAGCGGGCTTTGGTTTAAGCCAGATCCTAGTATATGTTTTAGGATTGGTTTTATCTCATTGTATTCGTGTTCCTCGGAGCACGGATGCGGGTGTATGCACAGTTGACTGAGGCAGAGGCTCAGGATTCTCATTAGGGTTGTTGACTGTTGACTTTTTCTAAACCCTAATGAGAATAAGAAATATGATTAATAATAATATTAATTAAGTATTATTGTGCCATGGTTGAGTTGAAAGTTTGACTTTTGTTGACCGGTTGACTATTTTGGACTTGTTGACCCTCATCATTTCATGGCTATGACTTTTGTTTACTTGTTGTTCTTTACAAAATGCATTAAATGCATGAAATGATAATGGCCATTGATATGAACCATCACATATACTTAATTATTATTATTATCATGATTATTTTCTCTTTTGTGAGCATGGTTGTAAAAAGTCAAGCTCATTCTATCATTCTCATTCTCTCTCATCCAAGCTCTCCCTCTTCCTCTCTCTCAAGGCTCTCATGTCTCATGAGTTAAGAAACATGAGCCATTGAGATAAAACCCTCAAAACTCTTCTCTACTCACTCTTGAGTACAAGGTCTAGCAAGTCAAGCACTTTAGTTTCCTCTCGGTTGAGGTAAGAGCTCAAGGTAGAAGCTTTCGGGTGGATCCTTCTTCGACAACAAGAGGACTACGAGGTGGAGCCGATCCAACCACTCCAAGGATCAAGAAGAGAAGGAGTTCAAGACCTAGGTATAACCCTCTAATATAGTAGTTAAACTTCTTGTTAGTTTGCTGGGTTTTTGTTTAGCAAAGATCCTATTTCTAGTCCATGTTACCCCGTAAAAATCGTTTTTTATCGTTTCCGCATCCCCGAAAGAATCGGGACGGGTAACGTGGACTTACAGTGGTAACAGAGCCTAGCTAAACTGCAACTAGCAAGTTAGCAAAGTATTTAGAATTTCGATCGGAGAAAAAATCACAAAACGAGTCCAAGAACTGAACTTTCTGCCGATTTTTAAACTGTTCAAAAAATGATTCCACATACACTAAAAATCGGCTCAGGGTTTTTTAGGAAGACACGGGAAAAATGAGTCACTGACTCGGTCAACGCGCCGTGGAACCGCGGCGAGAACAAGCTTCTTGCCGCGGATCCGCGGCCCAGTTGACTCGGCCATGAATCGTGAATCGTTTTTGCTGCAGTATTCTCAGTGTTCTGTTTTGGGATTGTTAGAATATTTTGTTTCTGCCAAGATTTTCCAGAGAACAAAGTTGTGTTTGGGATAGTTACAAATCCGTATTTTTGATCGGAGTTCTGTAGACTTTAGCTAATGGGTTATATCTGTGATGTGATATATGTATTGAACGTCTGCTAATCGCTATATGTCGATTAGTGGGGGTTATACATATCTGTGATCTGTAATGTTGATGGTTTGTGTATATGAACTCGTTGGATTGTCGCGGATGAATAGCCGGGGGGTTGTGAGATGAGAGCTTTCTTTACTTTTCATTTGATGTAATATGTAATTGATGTAATATTATTTTTATGGCCGCACATCCGGGATGAGGTTGTAGCCGCCATTGTATATTATTTCTTTTACTGTTTTTGCTCCTAGGATAGACCCAAGGTGGGGTGCACAAACTACCGGCTACCTCGAATGCCGAGTGGCCTACTCACATTGTTGAGGGAGGTTGCTTCACTTCGGATACTTGGCGGGTAGTTTGCCGCACCCGTAGGGGTCTAGGGTAGGGTCTTGGCTATTCATCGCGACCGTGTAATCCGCTTTTCGTTGCAGGCTCGAACGAAACCCAGATTCCTAGTATATCCAATGTATTCATCTGTGATCTGGAATGGCTATCATTGCATCTGACGAATGTATATATCTATATATGATATCTAGTAGGCGTTGCTTATGTTTTGATCCGCGCTAGTCCAGCCTCCGCTCTGTCGTTAGTTAAGTAACCTAACGGGTAATGACGGGGCCCCGTGGCGAATGCGGATGGCATTAGCGTACGTCATATTTTCGTTGTTTTCTACAATGGTAGGATTAAATGATGGGACGCATTAAATTATTGCAAGAAAATAAACCAAAGTTAAAATCGTTGGAACAATTTCAAAACCACTCGGTTTCTTTTCAAAAACCAACTTTTAAACGTGGAGCTTAAACCACTCCTTTTAAAAGCTATCTCGTTCCATCGATTATATCAAGTTCACTACGTTTGCGGTTTCACCAAAACCATTCGTAGCCCTTCGTCATTTCATATGGATAGTCAATAGTATTCAAGCTGTGTTTGTTGGTCAAAGTCAAGGCATAGTGATTGGTAGCTATTGGATATTCATATGTAGCATAGATAGATGCGTTGGTTTGGGACAATCGTACTGCCTTGTTGGCCAAAGTCAAGGGTGGGTACGGGTGGGTTCAAATTTACCTGGAAAATGACGGGTAGAACTTGACATGTGACTTATGATTTGTTGGCCAAAGTTAAGGTCATAAGAGCATGGGGCAAAAATCTACATCGGGAGTTTCTAAAGAAACTGAAACTTGCTAGCGCTGCATACCATTTGGAGTGTGATGATTCTGGTAGGATTCCTTCAGTTTTGTCACACGATGATATTTGGATCCCGATCCTACTGTGGGTATATGCTACTCCTCGGGAACTTTCTCACTTAACGATCAATGCTATAAACCAAGTAGGTGTCTAGAAAGGTGTTAGCGGGGCTACGCCCACAGGGAAAAGAGGTTATTTAATTAAGGAACTTCACGAAAGCATTGGAAAACCTCCCTCGAAGTACCAACACTGGCCTGGCTGAACGGTTAAGTAAGTATTGTACGGTGAGATTAATCCCGACTGATTCTTCCTTTCTGGTTTGAGGAGGGATTTGAGAAACAGTGGGAGCCATCCTGTTTAGACAAACTAAAAACCACTCTAAACTTGCAAGAGTATCATGCTAAAGTGTTTCTTCTCTCTCTCCTAATTGCAGCGACCAAACATCATGACCGGACATAAGTTACTACTAGATAAAAACATACTGACAGGGCCAAACTACAAAGATTGGCTCAGGAATATCAAAATGGCAATCACTTATGACAAGTTGGGGTATCTCCTTACCACCAAAGCTCCCCCTGTCCCAGGTCCCAAATCCAGCGTCGCGGATAAGGAAATCCGTAAGACCTGGGAGATCGACTGCGCGAAGGCCAAGTGCCTCGTGCTTGCCTCTATGGACAATGAACATCAGAGGAGGCACGAGAATATGGACCTAGAATCCATATTTCTCCATACTAAGGAACTATATGGAGAGCAATCCCGTATCGCCAGATACGAAGTCTCGAAAAGTTGTTTTCGGTGAGATTGGCCGTCGGATCATCGGTAGCGGAACACGTGCTTAAGATGATTGGCTTCATTGAAGAGCTCACGGACCTTGGGACCACGTTAGAGAACGAGCTCTACACTGACTTGATTCTCCAGTCCCTCCCTTCCACTTACGCCCAGTTTATCCTGAACTTCAACTTGCAAGGAAAAGAAGTTGAACTTCCGGAACTCCTCAACATATTGAGGAATGCAGAGGGCACCTTACAGAAAGTAAGGGAAACATCCACTTTTTTTGTTGGGGGATCTTCCTCTTCTAGGTCCAAGGCGAAAGCCAAGGGAAAGAAGAAGAAAACCCCCACCAAACCAAGGGGCGGTGTTAGTAAAGTGGAAGCGAAGGGAAAGGAAAAGGCAACAAAGGTAGCGGGACAACTTATGGGAAAGGAAGAGTGCTTCTATTGTTATAAGAAAGGACACTGGAAAAAAGATTGCAGGGCTTGGAAGGTCAAGAACCAGGACCCGAAGCAAGTTGTGGTTTCGGCTTTAGGTGTGTATGTTATTGAAAACTGTCCATCAATAAACTCTACATCCTGGGTATTGGATACCAGATCAGGATCTCATATATGTAATTCTTTGCAGGCACTGAGAAAACGTAGATTTTTGAAGGCAGGTGATATGACCCTCAGAGTTGCAAACGGAGCTGGCATGGATGCTGAGTCCGTGGGGGACTATCACTTGGGATTGTCAGATGGACATGTTTTGGTTTTACGGGATTGTTATTTTGTACCCAGTGCGACTTGTAATATCATATCTGTATCTTTAATGTCTAAAGAAGGTTATGATTTTGCATTTGTAAGAGATGTTGTAAACATTCACCTTAATCATGTTCTGATTGGGTCGGGTACATTAAGCAACGGTATATACGTATTAAACCAACCACAGATTTTCAATGTCCAGAATACACACAAAAGAAAGTCTCCAGAAATAAACCATGCTTTCTTATGGCATTGTAGACTGGGTCACATCAATGAGAGAAGGTTGACGAAGTTACATACAGAAGGATATTTGGATCCGTTCGAATATCAATCATATGCTACTTGTCAATCTTGTCTCAAAGGAAAGATGACAAAGACTCCGTTCACTGGACACGGAGTAAGAGCGAGCGAGCTCTTGGGACTCGTACACAGCGATGTATGCGGTCCAATGTTTACACATGCGCGAAGTGGTTATTCTTACTTCATTACTTTTACGGATGAATTTTCAAGGTACGGATATGTCTTCTTAATGAAACATAAATCTGAAGCCTTTGGAAAATTCCAGGAATACAAGAATGAAGTAGAAAAACAAACAGGCAAAAGTATCAAGACACTGAGATCTGATCGAGGTGGTGAATACTTGAGTGCCGAGTTCCTGGATTACTTAAAAGAGAATGGAATTCTCTCTCAGCTTACTCCTCCATACACTCCACAACATAATGGTGTATCGAAGAGACGAAACCGAACCCTATTGGATATGGTACGTTCCATGATGAGTAACGCTGAGTTGCCGCGATCATTCTGAGGATATGCACTAGAATCAGCTGCATACCTTTTGAACCGAGTTCCAACTAAGACATTGTCTACCACACCATATCAGATGTGGAGTGGGAAGAAAACCTATCTAAAGCACATTAAGACATGGGGATGTCCAGCTTTTGTCAAAAAGCAGCATGCGGATAAACTCGAGGCACGCTCAGTACAGTGCAAGTTTGTGGGATATCCAAAGAACTCCAAAGGATATTTCTTCTATTGCGAAGAGGAACAAAAGGTTTTTGTTTCTCGTCATGCCTACTTCTTGGAAATTGAATTTTTGAAAAATCAGATAAGTGGGAGCACAATAGAACTGGAAGAAATTTCAGAACCACGAGCTATTACTGAAATCTTAGTAGAACCAGAGGGTTCGAAAGAACAGGACATTCCTGCGCCGCTCCGCAGAAGTAGCAGGCGGTCTCATCTGCCCGAGAGATACTACGGTTTTCTCATAGACGGGGATAGAGAGGATTGCATCATTGATAATGATGAGCCGACTAGCTTCCAGCAGGCCATTCAGAGCGTTGACTCGGTAAAATGGCTGGATGCAATGCGGACCGAAATGGAGTCCATGTACACCAACAAAGTATGGATTTTGGACGTTGCTCCAGAAGGGGTAAAACCCGTAGGATGCAAATGGATCTTCAAGAAGAAGATTAATGTAGATGGACAGGTTGAGACCTATAAGGCTAGACTTGTTGCAAAGGGTTTTCGTCAAAGACCTGGTTTGGACTATGACGAAACCTTTTCTCCAGTGGCTATGCTCAAATCCATTCGGATCCTTCTTACCATTGCTGCCTTTCACGATTATGAGATTTGACAGATGGACGTAAAGACCGCTTTTCTAAATGGAAATTTAGAGGAGTGTGTCTATATAGACCAGCCAGAGGGTTTCATTCAGAGTGGGAGCAGCGGAAAGGTGTGCAAGTTGCTTAAGTCTATTTATGGACTAAAGCAGGCATCGCGGAGTTGGAACATCTGTTTTGATGAGACGGTCAAAGATTTTGGCTTTATCAAAAATCCAGATGAACCATGCATCTATAGTAAAATTGTAGCACGAACTGTCGTGTTCTTCATTTTATACGTGGATGACATTCTCTTGATAGGAAATGACATTCCTATGCTACAATCTGTCAAAGGGTTCTTGTCACACAGGTTCTCCATGAAAGACCTGGGTGATGCCTTTTACATTCTGGGGATCCGGATCCATCGTGATAGGTCCAAGAGGATATTAGGACTTTCACAGTCCAGGTACATCGACACCATACTGAAAAGATTCAGTATGGAAGATTCCAACCGCGGTAATCTACCGGCTTGTCACGGGATCACCCTCTCCAAAGAGATGTCTCTCAAGACTGATTTGGAAAGGGATCGCATGTCTATTATACCCTACGCTTCTACGGTAGGCTCTATAATGTATGTGATGTTGTGTACCAGACCAGATGTAGCTTATGCACTGGGTGTGGTAAGCCGGTATCAGTCAAACCCTGAGGAGAAGCACTGGATAGCGGTAAAGAACATTCTGAAGTACCTGAGAAGGACTAAGGACATGTTTTTGGTTTACGGCGGAAAAGCCTTCCAAATGGAGGCCTTTGCTGACTCCGGCTTCCAAAGTGACAAGGATGACTCTAAGTCCATGTCAGGTTATGTCTTTACCCTCAATGAAGGGGCGGTGTGTTGCAAGAGTTCCAAACAGGTAACCGTTGCTGACTCGACGATGGAAGCGGAATATATCGCTGCATCTGATGCCGCAAAAGAAGCAGTCTGGATGAGGAAGTTCTTGACAGAACTTCAGGTGGTTCCGTCCATTGTTGATCCAATACCTCTGTATTGTGACGACAACGGGGCTATAGCTTTAGCGCAGGAACCCAGGTCCCATCAGAAGTCCAGACGCATCTTGAGGCGGTATTACCTGATCAGGGAGATCGTGGATCGCCGGGAGATCAAGGTTCGGAGGGTTGCTACAGAAGATAACACTGCATATCTATTCATGAAGGCCTTACCCCAGACTCAGTTCGAGCGGCTGATCGAGATGATAGGTCTTCGATACGCCAGTACATGGCCTTAGTGCAAGTGGGAGATTGTTAGTGTATATGCCCTAGAGGCCATTACTGTATCATACTAGTTTGTATATTACTTGATGGAAGCTTGGGATATTCACAGTTGTATAGACAATCTTGCTCGAAATGGTAGTATGCTACTTGGTTTGTTTCTACTTTAATGTGTGCATGTGTTTCTTTTAGCATATCGCCTATACACATTAGTGGAGCCCTTAGGATCTTTGCTTGATTACCAGCGTTGTGATGGCAGTCACACTAGTGGGGGCTGGGTAATCTATAAGCACATCCTTATATAGGTCTCTAGTCGAAGGATTATCGAGACGGGGCATCGATACTCCAGAGTAGAGTGGTGTATGCGCTTCTCATCCCAGCAGGGGAGGTGGTATGTCCCACAGCCGTCAGTACGTCGTACTTGAGATAGTATGTGGGTGCTTGTTAGGTTACGAGTACACTGGACAGGACTCGTCGGGAACTGTTGGTTGGTACTATACCCATCGTCAGTTATCAGTTCCCAGGTGACATGAGTACAGCTTAGTCCGCTGACTTGACACTGTCACTTCGCCTCGAGTGTGCTCCCACTGTTCTTAGATTGCTACCCTACCACGGCTCAAAAGAGTCGTGCAAACAGGTAGCAGTTGGGTGCAATCCTGAAGCACTTGGAGGCAGTGACGGTTAGACAGGATTCGTCTCTCCCAGTATTGGGGGTTGATATCGCGCTGTGTCAAGGAGAGCCATTACACATAGTCGTCCCTGTCCAGGGCAAGCGAGATATACTAGTAGGTTATCCAGTGTTGTCTCAGGGTGTTCTGGGTTACACTCTGACACGACTTGTACCGCTATTAGGGGACTGACGTTCACCACCCCTAGGCCCGCCATGCGATATTCTCAGACGAACAGACTGGACTGTACGGAGATTGTCACATTCAGGCTCAGTAGGAGTTCGGATGGGTTCACCTCATCAGTCTTCTTATCGGCATCTACCTGGGGACCGTTACGTACAGCTAGTACCGCTTGCGGCCTGTAGTTAAACCCACTGCCAGCGTAGTGTCGAGTTTTTAGAGTCCCACACAGAGAGCTATTCACCTTTGGGCAAAACAGAGTAGAGGTCGCATGGTTTTGCGACAGGGTTCGTTCGATTCCGCGCACTTGTGCACGTTTGGTGTCCGGGCAGTTATTACTAGCGGGATTTGGTTTAAGCCAGATCCTAGTATATGTTTTGGGATTGGTTTTATCTCATTGGATTCATGTTTCTCGGAGCACGGATGCGGGTGTGTATGCACAGTTGACTGAGGCAGAGGCTGAGGATTCTCATTAGGGTTGTTGACTGTTGACTTTTTCTAAACCCTAATGAGAATAAGAAATATGATTAATAATAATATTAATTAAGTATTATTGTGACATGGTTGAGTTGAAAGTTTGACTTTTGTTGACCGGTTGACTATTTTGGACTTGTTGACCATCATCATTTCATGGCTATGACTTTTGTTTACTTGTTGTTCTTTACAAAATGCATTAAATGCATGAAATGATAATAGCCATTGATATGAACCATCACATATACTTAATTATTATTATTATCATGATTATTTTCTCTTTTGTGGGCATGGTTGTAAAAAGTCAAGCTCATTCTATCATTCTCATTCTCTCTCATCCAAGCTCTCCCTCTTCCTCTCTCTCAAGGCTCTCATGTCTCATGAGTTGAGAAACATGAGCCATTGAGATAAAACCCTCAAAACTCTTCTCTACTCACTCTAGAGTACAAGGTCTAGCAAGCCAAGCACTTTAGTTTCCTCTCGGTTGAGGTAGGAGCTTAAGGTAGAAGCTTTCGGGTGGATCCTTCTTCGACAACAAGAGGACTACGAGTTGGAGCCGATCCAACCACTCTAAGGAGTAAGAAGAGAAGGAGTTCAAGACCTAGGTATAACCCTCTAACATAGTAGTTAAACTTCTAGTTAGTTTTCTAGGTTTTTGTTTAGCAAAGATCCTATTTCTAGTCCATGTTACCTTTACCGTTAAAATCGTTTTTTACCGTTTCCGCATCCCCGAAAGAACCGGGATGGGTAACGTGGACTTACAGACGTGTCCCCAAGACGGAGTGTCTGCTTGACGTTTCCCCGTCACGGAGTGTCGGATTGACGTTTCCCCGTTACGGAGTGTCGTTGTTGGACGTTTCCCTGATGCGGAGTGTCTGTGTTTGACGTTTCCCCGATGCGGAGTGTCGCTGGTTGACATGTCCCTGAGACGGAGTGTCTACTTGACGTTTCCCCATCATGGAGTGTCGGATTGACGTTTCCCCATTACGGAGTGTCGTTGTTGGACGTTTCCCTGATGCAGAGTGTCTGTGTTGGACGTTTCCCCGATGCAGAGTGTCGCTGGTTGACGTGTCCCCGAGATGGAGTGTCTGTTGTCGATGTGCCCCCGGCACGGAGTGTCTGCTTGACGTTTCCCCGAGGCGGAGTATCGGCTGGCTGACGTGTCCCCGAGACGGAGTGTCTGTTGTCGATGTGCCCCTGGCACGGAGTGTCTGCTTGGCGTTTCCCCAAGGCGGAGTATCGACTGGTTGACGTATCCCCGAGACGGAGTGTCTATTGTCGATGTGCCCCCGGCACGGAGTGTCTGCTTGACGTTTCCCCGAGGCGGAGTATCGGCTGGTTGACGTATCCCTGAGACGGAGTGTCTGTTGTTTGACACAGAGGTCGGTGTTGGAATTGGTTGGCTTGATTTGTTTGATTTGAGTTAACATCAGCATCGCTACACTGGAATATGGTACCAGGAGCGAATCATCATCTGTCTTGAGAGGATTTGGGAATTGGTTTTTGTTTGGCATCTGCATTGCTACACTGGAATAATGCCAGGAGCAACTCATCATTTGCCCCGGAAGGATTTAGGAATTGGTGGCTTAGGAGACAGGTTTAGATCCCCATCGCCTAAGGTTTTTCAATTTTGTGAGCCGTAAGGGTCTCACAGAGCATTTTCCCCCTACGGGTCGTAAGGATCCCGTAGGTGTATTTTCTCCTTAGGAGTCGTGGGGACTCCTAAGTGTGTTGCTCCTTTGTGAGTTGTAAGGATCTCACACGGGAATTTTCTCCTTACAAAGTCGAGAGGACTTTGTGAGTGTATTTCATCTCTTTTTCACGAGTTTGCGCCCTTTCGGGTTTTCACAAACTCGCCGGCAGTCCTGCCATTTTTACTCACGGAGCCCTTTCGGGTTTTCATCCGTGCCCATTTTTCTTGTGGACATACCATTTTTTATTTATTTATTTTTTATTTATTCTTGGTGGGACTTTGAATGTGGTCTCACCGGTAGGACTTGGGAGAGATTGGGGTTGTTTTACGCCCGTGGATTGTATACGGTTTTGCAGGATGTATGATCCAGACCGTAGGGCCGGAAACATTTCAAGACTTTGTTGGCGTCTGCATCGCTGCACTGGAATATGGTACCAGGAGCGACTCATCATTCGCCATTGGGATATGGAAGTTGGAAGTTGGTCGGCGTCTGCATCGCTGCACTAGAATATGGTACCAGGAGCGACTCATCATTCGCCACTTGGGGATTAGGGAGCGATGGCTTAGGAGACAGGTTTGGATCCCCATCACCTAAGGCTTTTCAATTTTATGGGCCGTGAGGATCCCATAAAAGCATTTTCTCCCTACGAGTCGTAAGCATCCCGCAGGTGTATTTTCTCCTTAGGAGTCGTGAGGACTCCTAAGTGTGTTTTTCCTTTATGAGTCGTAAGGATCCCACAAAGGTTTGTTCTCCTCATGTATCGTGAGGACACATGAGCGGGTCTTCTCAATGGAGCATAATTCCAAAGGCGGAGACCAGCCACGTAACTGGTGATTTTGGTGGGGCATGGGTATGGTGAGAATTATTTGAGCCCGTGGATTGTATACGGTAGTCAATTTGGGGACTAACCGTATGGTCGAGGGAATTTTGAAAATTTGAATTTTTGTTGGCGTCTACATCGCTGCACTGGAATATGGTACCAGGAGTGACTCATCATTCGCCTTTGTATTGTTTGTTTTTTGTTTTACCGCGATTGCTCTATCATTTCAGCTTTTCTTATCGCAAAGATCGTGATTGCCCTATCATTTCGGCTATTTATTCGCGGTTGCCACATCATTTCGGCTTTATTTTAATTTTTATTTTCACACGCTGATTTTTATTGCGAATTGCCCCATCATTTCGGCTTTCTTTATTTTTCTTTTATTTACATATTTTTTGTTTATTTACATTTTTTTACATTCCCAGTTTAACGACTTAGAGGTTGATTATTCCCAGTTTAACGACGTGGTGGTCATTGTTCCCAGTTTAATGACGTGGTGGTCGATTGTTCCCAGTTTAATGACGTGGTGGTCGACTGTTTCCAGTTTAAAGACGTGGAGGTCATCTGTTTCCAGTTTAAAGACTTAGAGGTTATCTGTTTCCAGTTTAAAGACTTAGATGTCTTCTGTTTCCAGTTTAACAACTTGGAGGTCATCTGTTTCCAGTTTAACGATGTGGAGGTCATCTGTTTCCATTTTAACGACATGGAGGTCATCTGTCTCCATTTTAATGACTTGGTGGTCATCTGTTTCGAGTTTAACAACGTGAAGGTCATCTGTTTCCAGTTTAACGACGTGGAGGTCATCTGTTTCCAGTTTAACGACTTGGAGGTCATCTGTTTCTAGTTTAACGACGTGAAGGTCATCTGTTTCCAGTTTAACGATATAGAGGTTATCTGGCGGAGAGCTTAGAGAAAATACCCGATTGAGCAGTAATCAGGGGCACCGCTGGAGCTTGCCCGAGATGCCTTATTACTTTGTCGGTGTTGATGGCTTTGCCCCCAGATGGGGCCAAGGAAAGCCGTTCAAATACCGACTTGCGTTCGAAGATAGCAATTGAAAATTGTTAACCCCTGCACAAAGAAGCATGAATTCAGTATAGATAATCAATGTATATTGATTGAGTTCGCATGAACATTTAACCCGAAATATGGGAGGAGAGAAAGGTCCCACCGGACGTGCCAGAATCTGTAGGGATGTTTTTCGTCACCCCATTGAGATGGGAATACATGCGCGCTTGTCAGGCGCATTATAGATTCCCCCTGCCTAGGGTAAGCCGGGGTTTATTGATCGTGGGGATCCGAATCTCCGGCAGCCGCGGACTAAGCTGCCGTTAATTACCCCTCGCCTTTGGAGCGAGAGAACCTCCGATTGACGGGTTAAACTGGTCATACGAACTCAATATGCAGTGTATGTGTGTTGTGTTTTGAAATGGGGTTTTGGATATATCGGGAGCCACGCAGAGTTTTTATGGGGGTCCCGCTACTCGGATAGTGGGCTGGGCGTCAAGGGGGCTAGCAGCCCCCCTTGCGGGGTGCGGGACAGCGCCCCGGCCCAAAAATTTTTAGGGGGGAACAGTGTAATGGAGTATATGTGTGTGTCTGTACATATATATACATGTATATATAAAAAAAGAAAAAAAGCGCCCAAAGGATGCGTGGGGTCAGCGCCTTGAGCGCTGTGCGCTTAGGTGCTGTGCGCTTAGGCGCTAGCGCGCCACGTGTCGGCATGTGGGCGCTTTGCGCTTGAGCGCAAGCACGCCACGTGTTGGCACGTGGGCGCTTTGCGCTTGAGCACAGGGCGCTGGAGCGCAAGCACGCCACGTGTCGGCATGTGGGCGCTTTGCGCTTGAGCACTGGGCGCTGGAGCGCAAGCGCGCCACGTGTCGGCACGTGGGCGTTTTGCGCTTGAGCGCAGGGCGCTGGAGCGCAAGCGCGCCACGTGTCGGCATGTGGGCACTTTGCGCTTGAGCGTTGGGCGCTTGAGCGCAAGCGCGCCACGTGTCGGCACGTGGGCGCTTTGCGCTTGAGCGTTGGGTGCTGGAGCGCAAGCGCGCCACGTGTCGGCACGTGGGCGCTCTGCGCTTGAGCGCGCCACGTGTCGGCACGTGGGCGCTCTTCGCTTGAGCGCAGGGCGCTCGAGCGCAAGCGCGCCACGTGTCGGTACGTGGGCGCTCTGCGCTCGAGTGCTAGCGCACTACGTGTCGGGACGTGGGCGCTTGGCGCTTGAGCGCTTGGGCGCCGGCGAGGAAAAGGGGGCTTTTAGTCCCAGAACCAGAAGATAAGCTTCAGAAATGAAATATTTGTTATATATATATAGAGAGTTAGACTCCCAGGATGTTTTGAAGCTGATGAAGGGCTTCTCCCTTTGAGCCCTAATTCCTCCCCAAAGTGGGGTTTCTGGAGATAGGTCTCCTTCTTCTTCCTTTGTTGGCCGGATCTTGAAGATCGAGAGATGTGAGATTTTAAAAATCACTCCTTTCTGAGATCTGATGGTAGATCTGAGTTCCCCTTTGTGGGTTTTGTGGTGGAAAACTACTTAGTTTTAGAAAAGAAAGAGTAAAACTCTTGATTTAATTCAAAAGAAATGAGAAGGTTTAGAACCTTGGAGAAGAAGAAAGAGGCACAAACCCTAGGTTTTTTGAGAGAATGAAAAGTGTTATTGCTTTATTCATCAAAATGTTGCCTTATATAGGCTTACATATTTGCATATAGCCCCTTGGGCTTTACAAAATGGCATTTTGGCCATCCCATGGCTCATGTGCCATTTCTTTTTGCACATAAGCCATGGGCTTACAAAAATTTGGCTTTATGCCCATTCATGCATAAAAAATTACATAAAAATTATTTATTACATGATTTTTTTATTTTGGTATGGCGGAAGGCCGGACGCTTCGTGTTCGGGCTCGACCTGGGCATTGGCCCACTTGCTTGGGCTTGGGCCCACCTGGCTTGGGGTTGACCTTGACTTTGACTTGGTCAACCGGGGTGCAAATTTTGACTTCAACACCTGGCAGAGGGACTACTACCTACCGTTGATAGTATTTGGGCTCGGCGGTTATCCGGAGAATATCGACCAGAGTCGTGAGATGATATGGGCCGATCCGGACTGACGGAGCCCGAGATATGAGGATTTACGTGTCGATGTTGGACACGGGTTTCATGATGTATCGAGTGTCGATGTTGGACACTCAGGTTCCATGATTTTGATGTGTCGTTGATGGACACACGTTGGTTGATATCCTTATATTTACATGCATATGCTTTCATGATATTTACATGCATGATGTTGTTGTGTCATTGATGGACATATAGATGTTATCCACATGCTGATAGGTATTGATTATAGATATCATAGTATTACCTTTATGATATAGTTGACCTAGGAATCATTGTTTTATTCGATTTCTACCTGATGATATTTTCTACTCACGAGTTGGCAACTCACCCCCGTTGTGCCACAGTTCTTGCAGGTGTGACCGCATGGATCAATAGCGGTATCGCTGGCACACAGCTTGCTTTCGGGTGGTTTGCTTTGGTAGGCGGGACATATTGGATCGTGCCACTCTTGTATTATTATTCCTGTTGTATCTAGTCAACTCCATCAATCAGAAACTAGTATTTGTATATGTAGTAAGACTTAGAAAGAGTTGAGGTTGCGAGACTTAGAGCAATGGGTTATATGTTCTCTTGGTGGGTTTGATGTTTTTCTTTATTTACATTATTCCTTTGTGTTGATCTTTGCCGTTAGGCATCGTATACATATTATGACTTGCGTGGTTGTGATTCCGCCGATTGGCGTAGAGCTAGCTCCCGTTTGGGGATGCCTTTTATATTATCATGTATATGTAGTTTTGGATCAAAATATACAAGGGAGGTGCTGCCCAAATTTTTAAAAGACGAAACATGTTTTTCAACTAGTAAAATCCACTTGCATTTTTCATGTTCCATTATCTATGCATTTAAGAAAACATTTGATTTCATCATACCTTTATTTCAAAACTTCACCTCTTTTATTTTCTTTAAAAATGTTTAGATTTCTGGGCTTCGGCTTACTTGAATTACATTACACCTTTAGACGTTGCATGATTTAAGTGCCGCTCACGAACTAAATTTTTGGGTCGTGACAAAGTTGGTATCTGAGTGCTAGGTTTAACCTTGGTTCGAGTCTAGGTTTGACTATGTGGAGTCTGGGGCATGATCTATTTCGGAACCTAGGCTTGACCTTACGGAACTTAGACTTGAACAGGAGGGTATTACACCCGAACTTTCGTTACATAGGCTGACCCTGATTAATGGAGTAGGTAACTCAAGTAGAGTGACGTACCGTGCGTATGTTCCGCGGCATACTTACGATACGATACTCCGCTTAAGTGACCTTAGGATGTACATATTATGAGACTTGTGATTCTCTTTGTTCCCTTGATCATACATCCATTTGAGATTCTTGATTCTATTCGTTTCCATGATCATACTCTTATTGATTCCGTTCCTCCTCATGATCATGTATCCATTTTGGATCTGTTGATTCCTTTCGTTTCTTTGATCTATCTTCATCGATACATGCTTGAGGTTCTTGTCACCATGGTTTGAGCGCAGATTGAGCCGCTTCTAGTGATGCGGTCAGGGCGAGCTCATCATGGACGAGGACTGACCATCGTGTTTTCTGGTGACATGGGAACATATTGGTTTAGTGCTTGTATTGTGACCTCTCGTTTGAGGCGAGTGTTCGGTTTTGCACCGGATGATCGGGCCACTGATAGAGGCTGCCAGTTGTGAGAGGACTCTTGATATACAGCCTACCTCAGTGTTCCTGATGTTGTCTACCTTGCAGACTGATGACCCAACTGTTGCTGAGATTGATGGGATGTCGTTTCCAGAGCTTATGAGCTGAGATCGCTGGAGCTTTCAGGCAGAGATGCGACGGTAGATAGCTAGTCTATCTTGAGTTGAGTTGAGCGACTGAGATGGTTCGTCTGATTTGATGCACCGACGCAGGCCCAGTCGAGTTGAAGATTTCTAGTGAGGAGAATTTTATTCAGATCTAGAGTAGATCGACCCAGAAAGGACGTTGTTCGTTGGATGATCCGATAGGAGATCAATAAGTTGACCATCTTCGGATAGAGGACCTCACCCAGATGCGTTGTGAGTTGATCGAGAGCGGACGAATATAGAGTATTCCTCCGATGGTTGGGACGAGTTCCCGAGGATGTGTTCGGCTCGATATCTTCTACAGAGTGATGAAGATACTGAGTTCGTAATTTCGAGTCCATGTGAGAGACTCCGGATTGACTGTAGCCGAGAAAAATTGCAGTACACAGATAGCATGACGTGATGTCGAAATGGACGATAATAAAGACGAATGGAACAAGAGGTTCGTGAGAGATGCTGACGAGCTGTTGTTACTCCCCGTTGAGATTCGAGGTCGTATATGTATACAGAGGCATTGGAATACAGTCAGTTTCCGAAGAAATGCTGTGCTGAGAATGCAGATGTCCAGAAAACGAGAAAAGATTAGGTAAGAGTACCAGCCTCCGTATAGTTCGGCATAGGCGAGATCGGAAGAGACCTTGAGCAAGTTCCTTCCAGGACACTGCTGCGATAAGATTTGCACCGAGAATCAGTTGTGTCACGTGTATTCAGAGGGCCAGATGCCGACGCTAGTGACGTGCTGCTTTACGAGTGGTCGTGCTAATCGGCCGAGAGATGACCAGAGGAGTGTCAGAGCGGAATCGTTTCCGTTAGTACACCCGACCAGGCCGACGAGTCGATGGATTGCGAGATTGGTAATCCACAGAGAAAATGAGGACCCAGAGACATAGGACGCCAGACCATGAGCAGGAGGCGAGTAGATGATCTTGCTCTGCCATTTTTGGGCGCACCGGCATTTTTCGACATTGTAGGAGGTGTACCTCAATGTCATTTGTTGCGATTTGGGTTTGTGATCCGATTATCACGCTTATATCGCTTGGATTTGAGTTTTGATGATTGAGTTTCATGATATTGTTTCGTGCACCATGGCTGCACCTGCTGGGTATTTACATTTTGTGCATAGTTATTGCACTTGATATATGCTTTATACGTCGTTGTGTTGGGTTATGATTTGTGCATATCTATTGCACTTAATATTTATTTTGTGCCTTGGTTGCACGTGTTTATGATTTCTTGGATTTCAAACGGTTGATTTGATTTTGTGCATGTGGTACGCACTCGATTTGATTTTTGCACTCGGTATAGCTCAAATGTGCTAGCAGTGCATTGTTACGGATTTTTTGTACATAGTTGCACACGTTTTTGATTTTATACACCTTGGTACACTCGGTGTTGTTTTTATACGCATTTGAGTTATTGATGCGTTTTCGTGCACTTGTTGCACCCGATTTGCATTTTGTGCATTTGTTCCACTATATTCATACGCCGTGCATTTGTTGCACCGGATTCGTATTTCGTGCACTGGATGCACCGGATTCGTATTTCGTGCACTGGATGCACCCGATTTGTATTTTGTGCATTTGTTGCGCCGGATTCGTATTTCGTGCATTTGTTGCACTAGATTTGCATTTCGTGCATTTGTTGCACCAGATGGGTATTTCGTGCGTTGGTTGCACTAGATTTATACTCCGTATATTGATTGCACCGATTTATGTCTTTGAGCACTTGTTTCACCAGACTTATGTTTTTGTGCGCGTTTGCACTTGACGTTCGTTTTCGTGTGCTTTACTGCACTGGGCATTTTTACGGACCTGACGTGCCTGGGTTGGATTTTTACGCATATTAGACGCTTGGTATTGGATTTCGTGCGCATCAGATGCACTTGAGCTAGATTTTATTCATGCATGTTGGATGGACTTGATGGAGATTTTATTCGTTCATGTTGGATGCACTTGATTTAGATTTCTGTCACGACCCGAAATTGGCACGTGACGGCCCTTAAACTACGCAACGTCTACAGGCGTTACGCAATTTAAGTAAGCCGAAAACCCAGCAATCTAAACCATCAAGAGTAGTAAGTGATAATAGCATTTTCAAAACCTTTGAAATCTCAAACCAAATTCTTTAAAATCCAACTTTATTTCCTTTAAAATTTTGGTAGCACCACCTTTGTAAAAATCCATCCCCAAAAAGAGGTACAACAAAGATATAAGTAAAGCATCCCCAAACGGGAGCAAATACACGCCCAAAGACGGAAAACAACCACCACAACAAATATATGACGCCGTAGCGAAGAGTAAAAGACGATATAAATAAAACTGCATAAAAGACCTCCAAGTCACAAAATAATAAACAATATCGTCTTCACATCAAGTCTCTAAGTCATACATAAAAGTGGTAGATGGAGAGTACAGGATACAACGAATATACAAAGAACTACATCGGATAACCGCAAAACCCACCTATAGCAAAACTGCATACTGTCAGCCGGAGCGGTATCCGTAGCAAAAGATGATACGATAGATGAAAAGCCCTGCCTCGACTACTCTAAGAAACAACCTGCAAAACACTGTGGCACAACGGGGGTGAGTTGCCAACTCGTGAATAGCAGATAACATATGCAAGTAATCGCAAGTATGCACGTACAGCGCGAATCTAATGCATGCAATCAATAATAGCAATATGTATGCAACAGTCATGAAAAGTACTCTATCAGGTACTACTAATACATGAAGCAATAAATAGCAATATTGTATATGCAACAGTCATGAAAGGTACTCTATCAGGTACCACTAATACATGAAGCAATGCATATAAAATAAATGCGGAGTATGGGATAAAACAAGTCATCCCCACTGAATCCTGACCTCGTGGCAGGACCAAAGTCCATCAAGACAATCAAAATCCCAAATTTCCTCAATCAGCCCCCAAATTGGCTTTTATAATCCTGTAAGTCTCATATATCCTGAGTGTCCAATATCAAGTAAATCTCATATATCCTGTATCCAATATCAAGTAAATCTCATATATCCTGTATCGAGCATATAGGCCCCGAACACATAGGCCCCGAACATCGAGCACATAGGCCCCGAGCACAATAGTCCCCTCACATCGAGCACATAGGCCCCGAGCACATAGGCCCCTCTCATATCGAGCACATAGGCCCTGAGCACATAGGCCCCTCACATCGAGAACATAGGCCCCGAGCACAATAGTCCCCTTACACTCACATCGAGCACATAGGCCCTGAACGCATAGGCCCCTTACATCGAGCACATAGGCCCCTCATAAATAATGAATAAGTATATTTACATATATCATATGATGTAGGTGTATATATATAACAGCGTCCCATACCACTGATATATATATATATACACACACACACACGATGGGTATACATATATATATCGGCGTCCCATACCACTGATATATATACGCAGGAGTAAAACAATCCAGAAAACATCATATGAAAACCATATCTCAATGCGAAATCCATGAATATAATATATATGCAACATGAAACGGTAATATGAGCATATAAGGAAAAATCGCTATTTAACTGCAACAAGTTATAAAATATATCATTCGGTTCTTAAATTCTCCAAATCCATACAACATCATATAAAGGTGAACATGTAGCTATAGCCAGGTATGCGTAACCATGTCGGTATAGCAAGATGTACATGCAGCTATATCTCATATGTGTATATACCTATCACTAATGGTACAATACTATATAGGTATATGGGTAACTAGCATGTAAGCATGTCAAGGCATATGTGTAAGCATGTAGGTATACAGGTATGCTATATGTCATATGCACAATGGAATATGAATCAATGTCTCAATGTCCCTAACCAAGCAATATCATATATGTATGTGTATTGTGCGTGTCATGGAAATTATTGACGGTGTGTGTGGCATACAATCAGTGCTCGTGCAACATGAGCCGTCAATAATAGTGCAGTGTCCAAAAGGTACAAGTCCAAGCACAACAAGTAATAATATGCAATGAGGTGTATGCGCAAACTCTATATATGCAATAAAATATGCGACTAATATCATAACATCTCTAGCCCAGACGCATAACGCCATGCGGGAGATTCCCCTGTAGATGTTAAATCTACTCACAGGTGATCTCGAGCTAGGTGTATCCGACCATCTGTTTCCCTTTCTTCGCGACGTACGAAGTCCCTGCCTGCGATCCTAGAATTTACACAAGGCAACACACATAAGCCTAAAGTCCTGCAAAAACACGATATCAAGACTAAATAAAAAACTAGCGTCGCAAGCTAACGCGTGTGCAAACGTGACACCAAAACGTGTGTGCAAGCGCCTGGAACCACCCTGACACGCCGTGATACGCAGAACACACCAGACCCAAACTCAGAACATGTGTGTCGCGCAAGTCTAAAAGTATTGAAAACAAGGTATTAGATCCCAGATTTTACTCGAGTGGAAATAGGAAAAGTTGCATATACCAAACACCTACAAAACCTAGCAGACACTTACAGAAAAACCCCTGACATCCAACTCACCCCTCTGGCCACAATTTGCGGCCAGAATGAATTTTTCTGCGGCCTGGGATGGAAGGTGGATTCTCGTGCTTTGTGTGTGTGTTCCTAGCTCAGTAACTAAGTCCCAGTATTTGCAACTTTTTCCTGAAGCACTCGGTTTAAAAGAAGATCACAAAACTTCCCAAAATCTTAACTAAAACGTTTAATTAATCCTAAACTAAGACAATATGGTAATTTAGTGTAAACTGAAGCAAAGACTTGGGTTAAACGACACTAATAGCACTTAATTAAGTTAATCAAGCCAAAACAACCCCAACTTAACCTAATCTCACTTAAACCACCTAATTAGCACTAAAACCCACATAAACACTAATTAAAGCTAAATAAACTATAAGTTTAGCAAATAGGAGATTAAGGTGGGTTTAATACCTCACAAAGGCCAAGTGGTGGCACAAACTTGCTGGCCTTGCCTCCTAGAGCTCAGAGTAGGCTCAAAACCAACAAGGGAGTAATCTTGGAGTGATAAATGTGAGGTTGGTGTGATAAATGATGGTTTTTAATGGAGATTTGAGGTTAAAATTGATGAGAGGAAGGAGAATGAAGGGGGGATGAGCTGCTGCTGCTGCTGAGTGAATGGGGGAGAGAGAGAGAGCCCCAAAGTCAAGCCCTCCATGCACATTAAATGCACCATGCCTCTCTTTTCTTTTCTTATTTTCTTTATTTGATTTGTTTTGTTATGGTTTTATAAGGATAAGAGGAAATATGAAGAATGTGTTGCATTATGTGTTAAGTTGTTATGGTTGCTAAGCACCTATTAACCTAGGGTGAAAATTGTGCATGCATGCTACACTAAATTTTGCTTAAAAAAAGTTAAGAAAATTTGCTAACTGAGTGAACACTAAACTAATTAATAATTAATAAAACACTATTATATAATTATTTACATACTTTCACTATAAAAATTTGATTTATTCCAGTTTATGTGGAAATTTATTAATTAGGAGATTTTATGAAAAACACGCATTATCGCTAATTAACACTAATCGCATTTCTAAGGTGTTACAATCTCCCCCCCTAAAAAAATTCGTCCCCGAATTTAAAATTCTCACTAAGCGTACCTTCAAAGAGATGAGTACAAAACTCCTAAATCTCGCTCGCGGCCTCCCAAGTGATTACCTCACTATACGGCTACGCAAAAAAAACCTCCACAGATGGCAAGACGCTTAACCGAAGTTTCTCCACCTGTCGATCCACTAACACCATCGGCTTTTGTTGAACGAAAAGATCGCGTCAAAGCTAAATGGTCTGATGCTGAATCATGTGAGAAAGGTTATAAAGGTATTTGCGAAGTATCGACATAAGGAATATGGGGTGAAAACTCAATAATCTGGGCGGAAGTGCCAATTTATTGGCAACGGTACCAACTCGCTTGAGGATCTCAAAAAGACCTACAATCTGGGACTAAGCTTCCCAAAACTCAACACGTCACTCATCGGAAAATCTGTAGGAATACATGATCTCCTACTGCGAACTCAAGTCTGCGACCACCACGGTCGGCATAAGACCTCTGTCTGCACTGGGCTGCTCTCATCCTGACCTGAATCAACTGGATCATCTCCGAAGCCTTTCGACGAGATGGGGTCCAAAAATCCTACTCACACAGATTCAGAAAAATAGACTGGCGATCGACACCACCTAACAACAAGCCTAAAGGTTGCCAATTGGAATGTCTCCTGATAACAGCTATCGAAGGAGAACCCTAACAATGGCAAGTGACGATCCCAACTGTCAACAACCACTTAGTACGTACGCACAAGCATATCCTCCAGAGTCTGTATAGTCCGCTCTGTTTAACCATCGGCTAACGGATGGAAAGCAGGGCTAAAGCTCAACCAGTACCCAAGGCTTCCTAAAGCTTCTGCCAAGAACTGCAAGAGAACAGGGTGCCTCCATTGGATACAACACATGAAGGAACTCCGTGCAAACGCACAAACTTAACGAAGAACAACTGAGCAAACGGAGCATAACCGGACAACAAACACCTAAATGGAGTCACACCCTTTCTAGACCTGGGTAGACACCACAGCAAAATTCATGGAGGTCTGCTCCCATTCCCACTCCGGAATGGTAAAAGGTTGGAACTCTCCAGCCGGTCTCAAATGCTCAACCCTAGCTCACAACAAGACATACACCTCGAAACGAAATCCGAAACTTCACTCTTCATCCCTGTCCATCCGTAACTATCTCACAAGTCACGCTACAAATTGGTGGAACTTGAATGAACACTGAAAGCTGACTGATGTGCCTGCTTTAGGATTTCACGTCTCTACCCATCAGTATCAGGTACACACGAACGCGTCCCTAAACGTAGCACACCCTGGTCACAAATTAATGACACCGAATCTTTACCCGGCCGAACATGCTCTAGAATTTCAGACAAACGAGCATCGGCGGGCTGTGCCTCGCGAAAACGATTAAGGAAAAATGGACGGGCGCGGACATAAGCAAGCTTTCCCCTCAGTAGAGGCAAACTTAAGCTGTACTCAACGATCGCACAAGAACTGTAAATCTGAAGAAGACTGTCTTAGAACTGCGCACAACTGGGACAAGCAACCCCGGGCCTACGACTCCAGCATCAGCTACCACAATCGCCTTGCCACGGGTAACGAGGATTTCACAAACACAATCCTTCATAAGTTCCATCCAATGGCGCTGTCATAAAAATCAAAACCCGCTGCAGGAAGATGTATATTATGCTCTGGTGGTCCGTGAAAATCTGACACGACTCTCCGCACAAGTAGTGTCCTCAGATCTTCAACGCACGACCACCGCGGCCATCTCCAGATCATGAGTAGGATATCCTGCTCGTACTTCCTCCAACTGTTGGGAAGCAAAAGCGATAACTCTATAATGCCACATCAGTACACAATCGAGCCCCACTCGCGAAACATCACAGTAAACAACAAAGTCGCCCGATCCAAAAGCATAGAAAGAACTGATGCAGTCGTCAACCGAGTCATCAACTGCTGAAAACTCCACACGCATGCCTCAGTCCAAAGAAAAGGAACCTCCTTTCTGGTCAGTCCAGTCAACGGTGCAGCGATACACAAGCAATCCTGCACGAAACGGCGGTAAAAACCTGCTAAGCCTAAAAATTTGCGGACCTCCGTCCCATTCACAAGTCTGGGCCAAAGCTGTACGGCCTCGATCTTCCTCGGGTCCATACGAAAACCGTATCCTGTAAATACACTCCTAGGAGTCAACACAATCAAGCCTGAAGGAACACTCCGAGAATTTAGCAAACCACTGGAGCTCTCCCAATGTCTGCAAAGCAAATCTTCAAGTGTTGCCCACGCTCCTCACGACTCTTGGAATAGACCAGAATGTCATCAATAACACAACAATCAACTGGTCGAGGAACGGCCTGAAGAAATCTGGTTCATCACATCCACGAAAGCTGCTAGGGCATCGGTGGGTCCAACGACACCACCAACACTCATATTGCCCGTAGCGCGCACAAAAGCAGTCTTCGGAATGTCATCACTCCGAACCCGCAACCAATGATGACCTGATCCCAAACAAACCTAGAAAATGTCTCGCACACTGGAGCTGATCAAAGAAATCGTCCAGCGAGGTAAAGGATACCTATCCGCACCGTAACTCGGTTCAATTGACGATCCATTAATACAGAACCTCAACTGTCGTCCTTCTCCCGACGAACGGAATAGGATCTCCCCAAATCGAAACACTTGGACGAACAAGTCCCCCAACCAACAACTCTGCAGCTAATCATTAAGCTCCTAAGCTCCGCCGGCTCATCTGGAACAACGTCGGAAAACTCTCGCACGATAGGAAGCTGGTCTAACAAACCCACTGTGGCTCCAGCATCGCGAATGAAAACCAAGAATCCTCGACATCCTCTCCTCAAAAACCGACTAGCGAAAAAGGCTGAATTCAAGCTATGAGGGGCGGCACCACTGTCCCCCTGCACAATAAGAACTGACACGCCGGGAAAACAAAACCTAACTGTTTCCTCGCAACAGTCCACAGACGCATAGCACGTAGCTAACCAGTCCGTGCCTAGGAGAACGTCAAATCCAACATCTCTAGAAGGATCAAAACTGTAGGGTTCCTAGGCACACTAATGAAGTCTCACAAGTGATCAAACATGCACAAATCAAAAAATTCCTTGTGCCTACAAACCCTAATACGGATCGTTAACTAGATATATAGGCGAAGCAAGCATATAATCGAATTAAATGCTAAGGGAAAGTGACTACAACCTTTGTAGATCCGATCCACCACTTCCTAAGCTCCGCGATGATCTCCCTCCGCTGTCCAAATTGAACCCTTGGCTCTAGCATTGGCATCATCGAAGAATGGGCGGGCTTGATCGTCGGTTCGATGCCGAAGATGATCTACGTCGAGGCATCACAAGAACAAGCTCCAACTTCACCAAGCCTTGAAAACTTGTGAAGGAAACACCCTATACAAGTTGGCAAGAGGTAGAGGATGAAGAAATAGGAAGTGGGTAGACTTTAGATTTGGATTTCTCACTTGTTTTGGCTAGTTGCCATTGAAGAGGCGAGCTTTTTCTTCATGTTGAAGAAGATGAAGAAGAAGAAGAAATGATAAGTTATTCATTTAAAATAAAAAACCATATGATACTTATCATGTCAACAACCATGGTTTAGTGTAGAGAATCAACTAAGGTTAATAGAATGGTTAGGTTTAGGAGATGAAGACAAAATGGTCATTAGGTCAAAGATGCTTGAAGCATCCAAAAGAAACCATTTTGTTTTCTTTACCTTTTAAAAATAAATAGATAAATAAGTAAATGGAAAAAACAAAACCTTAACCATTAGTTTAACCATGGTACATTCTTTACACTAACCCTACCTTGCATGTATCATCAAACATGATACAATCTTGTGCACAAAAGTATATCACATATACAACTTGTGCATTTCAAGTGAGAAAATCCATTTAAAGTGAACCAATACTAGTTAATGCAAAGTAATATATCAAATATATAATTATACATTAAATCATTAAATCAACACTTGATTCAATGATCCGGTCATATCGCATATAACCGGCTAGTATCCAATGTATCGGCTTATCGAATCAATCATTGATTCGATAACTAGGTTATATCGCATACAACCATTCGACACATTCATCGCGAGAATGAAATACGGTATCACATACACGCATTATTCTCGGTCCCGCACATATCTCATATGCGCTCCTATTTCGTTTCGCTTGAGCCAGGAAACCTCTGTGTAGGACTCTAAAGACTCATTAATACGCCGGCAGCAGATGATGATCATATCAAACACCCACAAGCCGCAAGCGGTCTGCTAAACGTAACGGCCACCCGGGTATTGAGCGATCAGAAGATCGACGAGCAAGCCCGCTCACACTCCTGTGAATCCAACCAGTAACACTTACCGTATAGTCCGGTCTGTTCGTCTGATATGTCGCATATCTCGTCTAGGGGTGGTAAACGTCAGACCCCAGTAGCTTGATAAGTCATGCCGACGTGAGGTCCATAACATTCGTGAAACTACTGATAACTCTTACCAGTATATCACTGCAACCCTGGCCAGGGATTTCCTGTTATGGCCAGTCGAGCATAACGCAGCATCAACCCCCAATACCGGGAGAGACGAATCCCCTCCTATCGCTCATTGCCTCCATGTGAATCGGGACTGTACCCAATAACCACCTGTTTGCACAACTCAGTAGAGCCTTGGTAGGGTGGAAATCAAAGCACAGTGGGAGACACACAAGACTCTATGACGATCTCGGGTCAACAGACTAAGCTGTACCAGTGTCACCAGAGAACTGCCATCTGACGTGAGGTATAATACCATCTGGGAGTTCTCGGCGAGTCCGTTCAGTGTACCCAGTCTCCACTGAGCACCCGCATACCATCTTCGATGTCAAACACCAATGGATATGGGATCATCCATCGCCCATCGCATGGGTCGAGAAGATATACGCTAGTCTACTCTGGAATATCGATGCCCTTTCTCGATATTCCCATGACTAGGAACAATGAAGGATGTACTCATTGACTACCCAGGCCCCACTAGTATGAACTGCATCATAGTCCTGGAAGTCGAGTATACATCCTAAGGGCTTTATCAACACGTAACAGAGAGACGGAAAGTATACACGTTAAGATAAGGAGCAATCAGATAGCGTACTATCATGTCGAGCAAGAAAGTCCTACCTATATATGTCCCAGCATCCACTACAATATACATCCAATGTACAGTAATGGCCTCTAGGGCATACATATAACTAACAATCTCCCACTTGCACTAGGGCCATCTGTAGCAGTGGTTGCAGTATCACAAACTCAACCATCCCCTAAAAGTCTCTCTTTGGGAAAAGGCCTTCGTGAGTGGATCCGCCGTGTTGCCCTCTGAGTCTACTCTCCTAACCTCGATCACCCCGGAGATCAACTATCTCCATGATCAGGTAATGCTTCCTCAGAATTTGTCTGGGTCACTGATGGGACCAGGGTTCCAGGGCCAAAGCCACATTTCCATTGTCATACAATGGCAGGAACCTAGTTCATCTTTTGAACCAATATACACCCAAACTTCATCTTTGGTAGTATCTTCAATAGCGATGTTACCAGCCTTTATCGTCTAGTTTGCCACGGTATCAAGCTTGGAACTCATCCAACATACCGTCCCTCTACTGAGGGTAAAGACAATGCTCGTGACTGACATTCAGTCGTCTTTATCATCCTGGAACTCTTCCAGTGATTCTCCCCATGATCGATTGATACCATCTCACTACATCTAGTGAGAATCCTAGCATCCAATTACATCTATCTCATAGATGAAAACTCAGGATTTAGGAGGTATCACTTTGATCCTAGTTGGGGAATCCTAGTGATAATAGGAGATTGACCGATCGTAGTATAGGAAACTCTTTTCCTATCAAGAGTATGTTGTCTACGTACAATACGAAGATGACCACCTTACTCTCTACTACCCTTTTGTATATACAAGGTTCGTCTACCATTTTGATGAAGTCAAACACTTTGACTATCACATCAAAACAGACGTTCCAACTCCGCGATGCCTGCTTCATTATGTAAAGCAACTTGCACACGTTTTCGCTGCTCCCACTATTTACGAAGACCTCTGGCTGTGTTCTTATAGACGTTCTCTTCTAAATCAGTATTTAGAAAAGCAGTCATGGCACCCAACCGCCAGATATCGTAGTCATGGTTTGTAGCCGTGGTAAGTAGGATCTGGATAGACTTAAGCATAGCTACTGGAAAAAGGTTTCATCATTATCCACGCCTGGTCGATGACGAAAACCTTTAACAAGTCTAGCTTTGAAAGTCTCAACTTTTCCATCTACACCAAGTAATCTTCTCAAGATATACTTGCTCCTGATGGGGATTTAACCCTTCAGATATAGCAGCTAAAGTCCATACTTTGCTGGTGTACATGGATTCCATCTCAGATCGCTAAGCATCCAGCCATTCTTACAGAGTCCCTACTCTCGATGGCCTGCTCGAAACTAGTTGGGTCATCATCTCATGATGCATTCCTTGCTCCCACTGTCAACGAGAAACCGAGGTATCTCTCAGGCGGATGAGGAACCCTACCAGATCGGCGGAGAGGCTGAGGTTCGTCGGGAACTATAGAATCCTTTGGTTCTGTCAAATCATCAACTGCAGTTTTGTATAGCTGGAACTTTTCCAGTTCTACAGAACTGATCCTGCCTCGATCTTGTCCGGATTTTGCTTTAAACATAGGCCGGACAACCCCAAATCTTAACTCGCTTAAGAGATAGGATCTTCCCACACCATATCTTATATGGAGTGGTAGGCAGTGATTTGATTCAAACCTAATTCAATAGGTATGCAGCTTCTCAAGTGCATAACCCCAAAAGGAAATAGGTAACTCAGTAATACTCATCATAGAGCACACCATATTTAATATTGTGCAATTGCTCCGCCCTGATACACCGTTGTGCTGTGGTGTATTCAGAGGAGTAACACTGAGAGAGAATCTCATTCTCCTTTAGAATAGTCCAGGAATTCTATGCATAAGTATTCTCCTCCCTGATCTTATCATAGGACATAATACTTATACCCGTATTTTGGTTCTCTACTTCTAACTTACATTCTGTGAATATCTCAAAAGGTTCGGACTTATGTTTCAACAGGAACATATGACTGAATCTTGAGAGATTATCAGAGAATATAATGAAGTATAAAGAACCAGTCCTGGCATGTGTAGACAGGAGACCTTACATACATCATCATGTATCAGTCCCAAGAGTTTACTAACTCTTTCTCTGTTTCTAATAAACAGAGCTATGATCATCTAATCTTTGTGACATGACTGGCAAGTTTCATAAGATATAAATTCAAATTGATTTAAATATGCATCTAAAATGTAACTTCAGCCAGTCGGGTCGCATTGATGTGACCTAGTCTACAATGCCTCAAGAAGGATTCGTTCATTTCTGAACTCTTCCTCTTGTGTGTGTTCAATAAACAAGGAACTGTAGTTTGATTTAGAACGTCAATGCTTTTAGATAACGTGCCTGAACCGATCAACTTTTGATATAGGAAATGTTCAAAACATTATCCATCAATACAAAATTATATCCTTTCTTTACTAATAAAGAGACTGATATGATTTTGTATATCAGGTTCGGTATCTAATAGCATTTGTTCAGAATCAATGTATTGGTAATACAGGGTGACAGTGACCAACAGACTTGGCTGCAACACTTGCCTCGTTTTCTGCCTCATGAAACTTATCACCCGTTCTCAGTTTTTCTACCTTTTTGTAGCCTTATGTAACATATTATATATCTGGGATCCTGATCCGGTATCATATACCCAGGATGCAGAGGATACTGAGAAACAGTTCTTTGTAATGAACACACCCGAAGGAGATGCATCTCATGCACTTTCTTCGTTTGGGCGGCATGGGAATCCTGGCATTCCCCTATTTCCTGCTCTGTCTTATAACAATTATAAGTTGGAGCGGGACCAACGTTTCCCAGCTCAGTATAACAAGCGGGTTCGGTCAATACATCCATATTATTATCTTGATTAAGGCGTGATATGGTCGCTACCTGGAGAGAGAGAGAAGAAAACACTCAGCGTGCGCTCTTGAAAGATCAGATTGGTTATTTATTTTATCTAATCAGGATGGCTCCCACTGTTTTTATCAAATCTTCCTTCAAACCCTAAAAGGAAAGACTAGCCGGGATTAATTACACTCTACAAGTTCGCCAATCTTTCAGCCAGGCCAGTGTCGGTACTTTGAGGGAGGTTCCCCGTGCTTTCGCACGGACCTAATTACAGTAAACCTCGTTTTCCCAGAGGCGTAACCTCGTTGACACCTTTCTAGACACCTACTTGATCGGCTAATTATAATGTACAAAACTCTCCCAGGAGTAACAATTACTCGCAGTGGGTATCGGGATCCAACTATCATATAGAAGGTATGCAATCTCATTGCAAGTTTCAACACTTGAAACTCCCGATAAAGGTTTTTACCCCTAGCACCTATGACCTTAACTATGGTCAACAAATCATAAGTACTAGTCAAGTTCTACCCGTCATTTCGTGAATAATCAGACCCACCCACATGACCCTTAACTAAGGTCAACAAAGTCACGCGACTGTCCTAACTAATCGCATCATATGCGGTGTAGGAAGACATCACTTAGCTACCGTACACTGTGCCTTAACTAAAGTCAACAAACACAGCACGAATACTAAGTACTCTACTTCCTAAAAGGACGGAGGGTTGCGAATGGTTTTTGTGAAAACCTTTAACACTTTGAACTTGATCTCGTTGCGGAATCAAATGGTTTTTAAATGGAATGTTTTTGAGGCTTTTCTAGTTTTGCTAAAGGGGTCACTCCTGGTGAAGGGATCGTCTGCCCTTTCCTCGTCGAATGAGGTGCGGGATATATCATATATATCACTGTGCAAAGCAGAAACTATAGAAGCGATCAAAAGACAAACCGAGGGTTGTATCATCTGCCAGTTATTACTAAAGGAGTCACTCCCGGTGAAGGGATCTCGGTCCTTTCCTTATCGAATAAGGTGCAGGATGTTCTACAAGGAACACCGCGATGCAAAGCAAGAACTGTAGCTACCTGTTTTCATTTTGAAATTCGATTCCACAACATCAATTAGGTTTATTTTCTTTCATTAATCTCATTAATGAATATCCCATCAATTAAGTCCACCTAATCATCACAGATAAATATAACGTATGCTTATGCCATCCGCATTCGCCTCGATGTCCCGTCTGCACCGTTAGGTTAGGTAACTAACGGCAGAGCGAGGCAGGGCTAGCGCGGGTGTAAAACATAAGCAATGTCTATATAATATATCATATATACTATATACTACATCTATCTGAACAGAGCACAGAACATCGCATGATCACATCACAGATAACACAGCAGAAAGAATCATATGAAATATTGGATATACTAGGACGTCCGTGTTTTCAATACGAGCCAGTATAAAACACGGATTCCACGGTCGTGATGAATAGCCAATCCCACACCCCTAGACCCCTACGAGAGCGGCAGGCAACCCTACCAATTCTAGGGTTAGGAGACCCGGACTCGACTCCTCGAGTTGGTCTCCCACTGGACCCCAGAACCCGGTTACTTGTGCTCCCCTCCTTGGGTCTATCCTAGTGTAGAAAAGTAAATAATATACATCAACGGTGACAACTTCCGCAACCTGGAAGTGCCCCAATAAAAGAATATTACATACAAGTTTTTACATGAATGAAAATGAAAAAACACTCATCTCACATAAAAACCCCCTGGTTATTCAAACACGACGATCCAATATAACATATCCAGCAACACATAACATCACATGTCATCAACGTAAGTAAATATGCGCATCCCAATTGTCGTTGACATATAGCAACGAAACCGGCGATATCACATATTACACTTACGGTCACAGAAAAGAAAGTGTAAAACTACAACAGTTGGAATCCGCAACTTCTTTAGACATCACATGCCTAATTAAATGAATTCTTTAGACATCGCATGCCTAACAATTATAAACCCCGCATTTTAGTCTCATTATCGAAAACTCTTTTCAATATCAAGTCGGGCAATTCAACAGGATTCCCGACTTTCTGATCGAATGCTCGTCGCAAACTTCAGTAGACGGCCGCACCCCCGACGCCGTCGACAAAGTGCACCAAGGCGGAACACCGCTACCGCGAGCACCCTGACGGATGCTTTCGGCCACGGGGTTCTCCTACAGTCACTTGGTTGGGGCTATGGAGTGAGGCTGTCTATTAAGTTTACCCGGCGAGTATCCGCGTACGCTACGTGATTGCGACGGACTTTAGATCACATCAAAATTCCGTGGCAACCGATCAAGTGAGACTAAAGTGCTATGTTTATAACATTCAACAAGTCATCTCATAACTTTTTACGAATTCCAAGTATTGTATCACATTCCGGTTAAATAGAAAATGCTAAACTTTTCGATCGAACAATCGAACACCCAAGTTTTCCCGATACAGCTCAACACATGAAATAAGTCTAACAACATTCAGTTCGTGCCTCAGTACCAACGGTCCAGCCGTAGAAGGGTCAAGCCAACGCCTCACATGTGGCACGCCGTACTGCCCCAAACCCAAGTGTTCAAAGGGAAGTTCAAGACGGTCACATAATCGAGTTAAGGTTTGTTGTCTTCTAGAGGGTCCATCGCGTTACTTGCACTACTTAGAACGTCGTTAAACTACAGAAAAATCCAACACTTGGAAATTTCCCGACAGGGGAAAAAGTGGGTATTTATATCCGGTCGAACTTTTAACATATTCCAAAAATACCCGGAAAAGCACACCGATAAAAATTAGACAGTCCGATCGAATACACCGAGTCCCCAATACAACCCAGAAAATAAAACTCTGGAATAAATATTAAAATATTCCCAGGAAAACCAGCACTAAAACCTAGGAGTTACTGTGAAAATTTAAACAGATGATGGGACAACTTGGCCGCGGAACCGCCGCACAAACCATGCTTGTGCCGCGGTTCCGCCGCAATCTAGAGGAATCATGCTCTCGAATTTCACAGTAATTCTTAGGATTACCTGCTGATGTTTCTGCATATTTTTAATTTCGAAAAAACCACGATTTCAGAAAAAGTCCAGAGAGCAATATTAGGGTTTGGGTTTTGATTCGATCGGAGTTCTAATTCCGTCTGGACTTCGCCTAAGGCTCTAGCTAGGCTCTGATACCACTGTAGGGTTCCTATGCACACTAATGAAGTCTCACAAGTGATCAAACATGCACAAATCAAAAAATTCCTTGTGCCTACAAACCCTAATACGGATCGTTAACTAGATATATAGGCGAAGCAAGCATATAATCGAATTAAATGCTAAAGGAAAGTGACTACAACCTTTGTAGATCCGATCCACCACTTCCTAAGCTCTGCGATGATCTCCCTCCGCTGTCCAAATTGAACCCTTGACTCTAGCATTGGCATCATCGAAGAATGGGCGGGCTTGATCGTCGGTTCGATGCCGAAGATGATCTACGTCGAGGAATCACAAGAACAAGCTCCAACTTCACCAAGCCTTGAAAACTTGTGAAGTAAACACCCTATACAACTTGGCAAGAGGTAGAGGATGAAGAAATAGGAAGTGGGTAGACTTTAGATTTGGATTTCTCACTTGTTTTGGCTAGTTGCCATTGAAGAGGCAAGCTTTTTCTTCATGTTGAAGAAGATGAAGAAGAAGAAGAAATGATAAGTTATTCATTTAAAATAAAAAACCATATGATACTTATCATGTCAACAACCATGGTTTAGTGTAGAGAATCAACTAAGGTTAATAGAATGGTTAGGTTTAGGAGATGAAGACAAAATGGTCATTAGGTCAAAGATGCTTGAAGCATCCAAAAGAAACCATTTTGTTTTCTTTACCTTTTAAAAATAAATAGATAAATAAGTAAATGGAAAAAACAAAACCCTAACCATTAGTTTAACCATGGTACATTCTTTACACTAACCCTACCTTGCATGTATCATCAAGCATGATACAATCTTGTGCACAAAAGTATATCACATATACAACTTGTGCATTTCAAGTGAGAAAATCCATTTAAAGTGAACCAATACTAGTTAATGCAAAGTAATATATCAAATATATAATTATACATTAAATCATTAAATCAACACTTGATTCAATGATCCGGTCATATCGCATATAACCGGCTAGTATCCAATGTATCGGCTTATCGAATCAATCCTTGATTCGATAACTAGGTTATATCGCATACAACCATTCGACACATTCATCGCGAGAATGAAATACGGTATCACATACACGCATTATTCTCGGTCCCGCACATATCTCATATGCGCTCCTATTTCGTTTCGCTTGAGCCAGGAAACCTCTGTGTAGGACTCTAAAGACTCGTCAATACGCCGGCAGCAGATGATGATCATATCAAACACCCACAAGCCGCAAGCGGTCTCCTAAACGTAACGGCCACCCGGGTATTGAGCGATCAGAAGATCGACGAGCAAGCCCGCTCACACTCCTGTGAATCCAACCAGTAACACTTACCGTATAGTCCGGTCTGTTCGTCTGATATGTCGCATATCTCGCCTAGGGGTGGTAAACGTCAGACCCCAGTAGCTTGATAAGTCATGCCGACGTGAGGTCCATAACATTCGTGAAACTACTGATAACTCTTACCAGTATATCACTGCAACCCTGGCCAGGGATTTCCTGTTATGGCCAGTCGAGCATAGCGCAGCATCAACCCCCAATACCGGGAGAGACGAATCCCCTCCTATCGCTCATTGCCTCCATGTGAATCGGGACTGTACCCAATAACCACCTGTTTGCACAACTCAGTAGAGCCATGGTAGGGTGGAAATCAAAGCACAGTGGGAGACACACAAGACTCTATGACGATCTCGGGTCAACAGACTAAGCTGTACCAGTTTCACCAGAGAACTGCCATCTGACGTGAGGTATAATACCATCTGGGAGTTCTCGGCGAGTCCGTTCAGTGTACCCAGTCTCCACTGTGCACCCGCATACCATCTTCGATGTCAAACACCAATGGATATGGGATCATCCATCGCCCATCGCATGGGTCGAGAAGATATACGCTAGTCTACTCTGGAATATCGATGCCCCGTCTCGATATTCCCACGACTAGGAACAATGAAGGATGTACTCATTGACTACCCAGGCCCCACTAGTATGAACTGCATCATAGTCCTGGAAGTCGAGTACACATCCTAAGGGCTTTATCAACATGTAACAGAGAGACGGAAAGTATACACGTTAAGATAAAGAGCAACCAGATAGCGTACTATCATGTCGAGCAAGAAAGTCCTACCTATATATGTCCCAGCATCCACTACAATATACATCCAATGTACAGTAATGGCCTCTAGGGCATACATATAACTAACAAAAACGACGGACGAATCTCTATCTCCTATCCGATTGGCACACGACAGAAACATGTGTCGCGCAACAAAAGAATCGCTGACAGAAGTCAACATAACAAACGACTGATCTAGCTAACACGATTCTCGGCCCAACCACGGCATAAAGTGTGTAAAACAAACAAGTGCATCAAAAGAACATACGAATTAAGAATACTTGAAAACTCTGAACTGGACGCCTGCGCGTCCCGATGAGTAGAAGCAAACTCTCGTGTCTGCCCCCTACCCGCAACTGGTTGAACTCCTCCTCTGCCAACTTGTCCCCTCTGAGCAAACCTTCCGCGACCATGACCTCTCTGAACACGAGCCTGACGCGGTGCTAAGGAACAATTCCTGATGAAGTGATGAAGGCTCCCGCACCGATAGCATCCTCTCCATGGCTGCTGACCATCTTGGGGATATGAGCTAAAAAACTGTCCTCGTCCCAAGCCTCTGCTACTCCCGCGATGTGCACGAAACCTATCACGGCGACTAAACCTCTGTCTCTGGGCTGGTACACCTGCACGAGCCCTCCTCTGTTCCGGAACTCCCAAAGTCTCTGGAAGACGTGCCTCGTCCACTAGGGTTGCATCCACTGGTGTTGTATACGTAACACTATACTGTATGCTGATCGCAAGGAATAACTGGGTAACATGGTGAAAGGTTCCTAGGCACCCTGGTGAGGTCTCACAAGTCATCATTCATGCTAATTTCTAAAAATTACGGTGCCGAGAAACCCTAGAACGGATCGTTGGCTAGAAGTTTTAGGCGAAAAGAAACTAGTTTACAACTAAACTAAAGGAAACGGAAATACAACCTTTGTAGATCCGGTCCTCCACCTCCTAGGCTCCGCGATGAAGTCGCCTCCGCTGTCCAAATCGAACCCTTGACTCTAGCATTGGCATCATCGAAGAATGGGCGGGCTTGATCGTCGGTTCGATGCCGAAGATGATCTACGTCGAGGCATCACAAGAACAAGCTCCAACTTCACCAAGCCTTGAAACTTGTGAAGGAAACACCCTATACAACTTGGAAAGAGGTAGAGGATGAAGAAATAGGAAGTGGGTAGACTTTAGATTTGGATTTCTCACTTATTTTGGCTAGTTGCCATTGATGGTGCAAGCTTTCTTCAAGATGAAGATGAAGAAGATGATGATAAAGAATTATGATAAGTGTGTTGTAAATGATAAATAAATCCATACTTATCATTTACTAACCCTTGGTTAGTTGTAGAGAATGGACCATGGTTAACTTGAATGGTTAGGGTTAAGGATGAGACAAGAATGGTGACTTAGTCAAAGTTTCAAGAAACTTCAACTAAAAACAAACTTAGCAACCATTCTTTTTCTCTTTATCTTTTTCTTTTGCCAAAATAAACAAAAAGAATAAATAAATGAATAAGTAAATAAAATGAAACCCTAACCATTCATATAACCATGGTCAATTCTTCACACTAACCCAAGCTTGCATGTATCATCAAACATGATACAATCATGTGCACAAAAGTATATCACATATACAACTTGTGCATTTCAAGTGAGAAAATCCATTTAAAGTGAACCAATACTAGTTAATGCAAAGTAATATATCAAATATATGATTATACATTAAATCTTTAAATCAACACTTGATTCAATGATCCGGTCATATCGCATATAACCGGCTAGTATCCAATGTATCGGCTTATCGAATCAATCCTTGATTCGATAACTAGGTTATATCGCATACAACCAATCGATGCATTCATCGCGAGAATGGAATACGGTATCACATACACGCATTATTCTCGGTCCCGCACATATCTCATATGCGCTCCTATTTCGTTTCGCTTGAGCCAGGAAACCTCTGTGTATGACTCTAAAGACTCGTCAATACGCCGGCAGCGAATGATGATCATATCAAACATCCACAAGCCGCAAGCGGTCTGCTAAACGTAACGGCCACCCGGGTATTGAGCGATCAGAAGATCGACGAGCAAGCCCGCTCACACTCCTGTGAATCCAACCAGTAACACTTACCGTATAGTCCGGTCTGTTCGTCTGATATGTCGCATATCTCGCCTAGGGGTGGTAAACGTCAGACCCCAGTAGCTTGATAAGTCATGCCGACGTAAGGTCCATAACATTTGTGAAACTACTGATAACTCTTACCAGTATATCACTGCAACCCTGGCCAGGGATTTCCTGTTATGGCCAGTCGAGCATAGCGCAACATCAACCCCCAATACCGGGAGAGACGAATCCCCTCCTATCGCTCATTGCCTCCATGTGAATCGGGATTGTACCCAAAAACCACCTGTTTGCACAACTCAGTAGAGCCGTGGTAGGGTGGAAATCAAAGCACAGTGGGAGACACACAAGACTCTGTGACGATCTCGGGTCAACAGACTAAGCTGTACCAGTGTCACCAGAGAACTGCCATCTGACGTGAGGTATAATACCATCTGGGAGTTCTCGGCGAGTCCGTTCAGTGTACCCAGTCTCCACTGAGCACCCGCATACCATCTTCGATGTCAAACACCAATGGATATGGGATCATCCATCGCCCATCGCATGGGTCGAGAAGATATGCGCTAGTCTACTCTGGAATATCGATGCCCTGTCTCGATATTCCCTCGACTAGGAACATTTCAAGGATATACTCATGGACTATCCAGGTCCCACTAGTATGATCTGCATCACAGTCCTGGAAGTCGAGTACACATCCTAAGGGCTTTATCAACACGTAACAGAGAGACAGAAAGTATACACGTTAAGATAAACAGCAACCAGATAGCGTACTATCATGTCGAGCAAGAAAGTCCTATCTATATATGTCCCAGCATCCACTACAATATACATCCAATGTACAGTAATGGCCTCTTGGGCATACATATAACTAACAATCTCCCACTTGCACTAGGGCCATCTGTAGCAGTGGTAGCAGTATCACATACTCAACCATCCCCTAAAAGTCTCTCTTTGGGAAAAGGCCTTCGTGAGTGGATCCGCCGTGTTGTCCTCTGAGTCTTCTCTCCTAACCTCGATCAACCTGGAGATCAACTATCTCCATGATCAGGTGATGCTGTCTCAGAATATGTCTGGGTCACTGATGGGACCATGGTTCCTTGGCCAAAGCCACGGTTCCATTGTCACACAATGGTAGGAACCTAGTTCATCTTATGAACTAATATACACCCAAACTGCCTCTTTGGTAGTATCTTTAATAGCGATGCTACCAGCCTTTATCGTCTAGTTTGTCACGGTATCTAGCTTGGAAATCTTCCAACATACCATCCCTTTACTGAGGGTAAAGACAATGCCTGTGACTGACATTCAGTCATCTTTATCACTCTGGAACACTTCCAGTGATTCTCTCCAGGATCGACTGATACTATCTCACTATAGCTATTGAGAATCCTAAAATCTATTTAGATCTATCTCATAGATCCAAATCCCAGAATTTAGGAGGTATCATTTTGATCCTATTTGGAGAATCCTAGTGATAATAGGAGATTGACCGATCGTAGTATAGGAAACTCTTTTCCTATCAAGAGTGTGTTGTCTACGTACAATACGAAGATGACCACCTTACTCTCTACTACCCTTTTGTATATACAAGGTTCGTCTACCATTTTGATGAAGTCAAACACTTTGACTATCACATCAAAACAGACGTTCCAACTCCGCAATGCCTGCTTCTTTATGTAAAGCAACTTGCACACGTTTCCGCTGCTCCCACTGTTTACGAAGACCTCTGGCTGTGTTCTTATAGACGTTCTCTTCTAAATCAGTATTTAGAAAAGCAGTCATGGCACCCAACTGCCAGATATCGTAGTCATGGTATGTAGCCGTGGTAAGTAGGATCTGGATAGACTTAAGCATAGCTACTGGAAAAAGGTTTCATCATTATCCACGCCTGGTCGATGACGAAAACCTTTAACAAGTCTAGCTTTGAAAGTCTCAACTTTTCCATCTACACCAAATAATCTTCTCAAGATATACTTGCTCCTGATGGGGATTTAACCCTTCAGATATAGCAGCTAAAGTCCATACTTTGCTGGTGTATATGGATTCCATCTCAGATCGCTAAGCATCCAGCCATTCTTACAGAGTCCCTACTCTCGATGGCCTGCTCGAAACTAGTTGGGTCATCATCTCATGATGCATTCCTTGCTCCCACTGTCATCGAGAAACCGAGGTATCTCTCAGGTGGATGAGGAACCCTACTAGATCGGCAGAGAGGCTGAGGTTCGTCGGGAACTATAGAATCCTTTGGTTCCGTCAAATCATCAACTGCAGTTTTGTATAGCTGGAACCTTTCCAGTTCTACAGAACTGATCCTGCCTCGATCTTGTCCGGATTTTGCTTTAAACATAGGCCGGACAACCCCAAATCTTAACTCGCTTAAGAGATAGGATCTTCCCATACCATATCTCATATGGAGTGGTAGGCACAGATTTGATTCAAACCTAATTCAATAGGTATGCAGCTTCTCAAGTGCATAACCCTAAAAGGAAATAGGTAACTCAATAGTACTCATCATAGAGCACACCTTATCATATAGGGTGTGATTGCTCCGCCCCGATATACCATCGTGCTATGGTTTATACGGAGGAGTAATGCTGAGAGAGAATCTCATTTTCTTTTAGAATGGTCCAGGAATGCCATGCACAAGTATTCTCCTCCCTGATCTTATCATAGGACATAATACTTATACCCTTATTTTGGTTCTCTACTTCAAACTTATATTCTGTGAATATCTCAAAAGGTTCGGACTTATGTTCCAACAGGAACATATGACTGAATGTTGAGAGATTATCAGAGAATATAATGAAGTATAAAGAACCAGTCCTGGCATGTGTAGACAGGAGACTTTACATACATCATTATGTATCAGTCCCAAGAGTTTACTAACTCTTTCTCTGTTTCTAGTAAGCAGAGCTGGTGTCATTATATCTTTGTGACATGACTGGCAAGTTTCACAAGATGTAAATTCAAACTGATTTAAATATACATCTAAATGTAACTTCAGCTAGTCGGGTCGCATTGATATGACCTAGTCTACAATACCTCAAGAAGAATTTGTTCATTTCTGAACTCTTCCTCTTGTGTGTGTTCAGTATACAAGGAACTGTAGTTTGATTTAGAACGTCAATGCTTTTAGATAACGTGCCTGAACCGATCAACTTTTGATATAGGAAATGTTCAAAACATTATCCAACAATACAATTATATCATTTCTTTACTAATAAAGAGATAGATATGATTTTGTATATCAGGTTCGGTATCTAATAGTATTTGTTCAGAGTCAATGTATTGGTAATACAGGGTGACAGTGACCAACAGACTTGGCTGCAACACTTGCCCCGTTTTCTGCCTCATGAAACTTATCACTCGTTCTCAGTTTTTCTACCCTTTTGTAGCCCTATGTAACAGATTACATATCTGGGATCCTGATCCGGTATCATATACCCAGGATGTAGAGGATACTGAGAAACAGTTCTTTTTAACGAACACACCCGAAGAAGATGCATCATATGTACTTTCTTCGTTTGGGCGGCATAGGAATTCTGGTATTCCCCTATTTTCTGCTCTGTCTTATAACAATTATAAGTTGGAGCGGGACCAACGTTCCCCAGCTCAGTATAACAAGCGGGTTCGGTCAACAATCCGTATTATTATCTTGATTAAGGCGTGATATGGTCGCTACCTGGAGAGAGAGAGAAGAAAACACTCTGCGTGCGCTCTTGCAAGAACAGATTGGTTATATATTTTATCTAATCAGGATGGCTCCCACTGTTTTTATCAAATATTCCTTCAAACCCTAAAAGGAAAGACTAGCCGGGATTAATTACACTCTACAAGTTCGCCAATCTTTCAGCCAGGCCAGTGTCGGTACTTTGAGGGAGGTTCCCCGTGCTTTGGCACGGACCTAATTACTGTAAACCTCGTTTTCCCAGAGGCGTAACCCCGTTGACACCTTTCTAGACACCTACTTGATCGGCTAATTGTAAAGTGCAAAACTCTCCCAGGAGTAACAATTACTCGCAGTGGGTATCAGGATCCAACTATCGTATAGAAGGTATGCAATCTCATTGCAAGTTTCAACACTTGAAACTCCCGATAAAGGTTTTTACCCCTAGCACCTATGACCTTAACTATGGTCAACAAATCATAAGTACTAGTCAAGTTCTACCCGTCATTTCGTGATTAATTAGACCCACCCACATGACCCTTAACTAAGGTCAACAAAGTCGCGCGACTGTCCTAACTAATCGCATCATATGCGGTGTAGGAAGACATCACTTAGCTACCGTACACTGTGCCTTAACTAAAGTCAACAAACACAGCACGAATACTAAGTACTCTACTTCCTAAAATGACGGAGGGTTGCGGCTGTTTTTTATGAAAACCTTTAACGCTTTGAACTTGATCTCGTTGCAGAATCAAATGGTTTTTAAATGGAATGTTTTTGAGGCTTTTCTAGTTTTGCTAAAGGGGTCACTCCCGGTGAAGGAATCGTCGGCCCTTTCCTCGTTGAATGAGGTGCGGGATATATCATATATATCACTGTGCAAAGCGGAAACTATAGAAGCTATCAGAAGACAAACCGAGTGATGTAGCATCTGCCAGTTATTGCTAAAGGAGTCACTCCCGGTGAAGGGATCTCGGTCCTTTCCTTATCGAATAAGGTGCAGGATGTTCTACAAGGAACACCGCGATGCAAAGCAAGAACTGTAGCTACCTGTTTTATTTTTGAAATTCGATTCCACAACATCAATTAGGTTTATTTTCTTTCATTAATCACATTAATGAATATCCCATCATTTAAGTCCAGCTAATCATCACAGATAAATATAACGTATGCTTATGCCATCCGCATTCGCCTCGATGTCCCGTCTGCACCGTTAGGTTAGGTAACTAACGGCAGAGCGAGGCAGGGCTAGCGCGGGTGTAAAACATAAGCAACGTCTATATAATATATCATATATACTATATACTACATCTATCTGAACAGAGCACAGAACATCGCATGATCACATCACAGATAACGCAGCAGAAAGAATCATATGAAATATTGGATATACTAGGACGTCCGTGTTTTCAATACGAGCCAGTATAAAACACGGATTCCATGGTCGTGATGAATAGCCAATCCCACAACACTAGACCCCTACGAGAGCGTCAAGCAACCCTACCAATTCTAGGGTTAGGAGACCCAGACTCGACTCCTCGAGTTGGTCTCCCACTGGACCCCAGAACCTGGTTACTTGTGCTCCCCTCGTTGGGTCTATCCTAATGCGGAAAAGTAAATAATATACAACGGGTGACGACTTCCGCAACCTGGAAGTGCCCCAATAAAAGAATATTACATACAAGTTTTTACATGAATGAAAATGAAAAACACTCATCTCACATAAAAGCCCCCGGCTATTCAAACACGACGATCCAATATAACATATCCAGCAACACATAACATCACATGTCATCAACGTAAGTAAATATGTCCATCCCAATTGTCGTTGACATATAGTAACGAAACCGGCGATATCACATATTACACTTACGGTCACAGAAAAGAAAGTGTAAAACTACAACAGTTGGAATCCGCAACCTCTTTAGACATCGCATGCCCAATCAAATGAATTTCTTAGATATCGCATGCCTAACAATTATAAATCCCGCATTTTAGTCTCATTATCGAAAACTCTTTTCAATATCAAGTCGGGCAATTCAACAGGATTCCCGACATTCTGATCGAATACTCGTCGCAAACTTCAGTAGACGGCCGCACCCCCGACACCGTCGACAAAGTGCACCAAGGCGGAACACCGCTACCGCGAGCACCCGAACGGATGCTTTCGGCGACGGGGTTCTCCTACAGTCACTTGGTCGGGGCTATGGAGTAAGGCTGTCTATTAAGTTTTACCCGGCGAGTATCCGCGTACACTACGTGATTGCGACGGACTTTTGATCACATCAAAATTCCGTGGCAACCGATCAAGTGAGACTAAACTGCTATGTTTATAACATTCATTCAAGTCATCTCATAACTCTTTGCGAATTCCAAGTATTGTATCACATTCCGGATAAATAGAAAATGCTAAACTTTTCAATCGAACGCCCAAGTTTTCCCGATACAGCTTAATACATGAAATAAGTCTAACAACATTCAGTTCGTGCCTCAGTACCAACGGTCCAGCCGTAGAAGGGTCAAGCCAACGTCTCACATGTGGCACGCCGTACTGCCCCACACCCGAAAGTTCAAAGGGCAGTTCAAGACGGTCACATAATCGAGTTAAGGTTTGTTGTCTTATAGAGGGTCCATCGCGTTACTTGCACTACTTAGAACGTCGTTAAACTACGGAAAAATCCAACACTTGGAAATTTCCCGACAGGGGAAAAAGTGGGTATTTACATCCGGTTGAACTTTTTAACATATTCTAAAAATACCCGGAAAAGCACACCGACAAAAATTAGACAGTCCGATCGAATACACCGAGTCCCCAATACAACCCAGAAAATAAAATTCTGGAATAAATATTAAAATATTCCCAGGAAAACCAGCACTAAAAACTAGGAGTTACTGTGAAACTTTAAACAGATGATGGGACAAGTTGGCCGCGGAACCGCCGCACAAGCCATGCTTGTGCCGCGGTTCCACCGCAATCTAGAGGAATCATGCTCTCGAATTTCACAGTAATTCTTAGGATTACCTGCTTATTTTTCTGCATATTTTTAATTTCGAAAAAACCACGATTTCAGAAAAAGTCCAGAGAGCAATATTGGGGTTTGGGTTTTGATTCGATCGGAGTTCTAATTCCGTCTGGACTTCGCATAAGGCTCTAGCTAGGCTCTGATACCAATGAAAGGTTCCTAGGCACCCTGGTGAGGTCTCACAAGTCATCATTCATGCCAATTTCTAAAAATTACGGTGCCGAGAAACCCTAGAACGGATCGTTGGCTAGAAGTTTTAGGCGAAAAGAAACTAGTTTACAACTAAACTAAAGGAAACGGAAATACAACCTTTGTAGATCCGGTCCTCCACCTCCTAGGCTCCGCGATGAAGTCGCCTCCGCTGTCCAAATCGAACCCTTGACTCTAGCATTGGCATCATCGAAGAATGGGCGGGCTTGATCGTCGGTTCGATGCCGAAGATGATCTACGTCGAGGCATCACAAGAACAAGCTCCAACTTCACCAAGCCTTGAAAACTTGTGAAGGAAACACCCTATACAACTTGGCAAGAGGTATAGGATGAAGAAATAGGAAGTGGGTAGACTTTAGATTTGGATTTCTCACTCATTTTGGCTTGTTGCCATTGATGGTGCAAGCTTTCTTCAAGATGAAGATGAAGAAGAAGATGATAAAGAATTATGATAAGTGTGTTGTAAATGATAAATAAATCAATACTTATCATTTACTAACCCTTGGTTAGTTGTAGAGAATGGACCATGGTTAACTTGAATGGTTAGGGTTAAGGATGAGACAAGAATGGTGACTTAGTCAAAGTTTCAAGAAACTTCTACTAAAAACGAACTTAGCAACAATTCTTTTTCTCTTTATCTTTTTCTTTTGCCAAAATAAACAAAAAGAATAAATAAATGAATAAGTAAATAAAATGAAACCCTAACCATTCATATAACCATTGTCAATTCTTCACACTAACCCTAGCTTGCATGTATCATCAAACATGATACAATCATGTGCACAAAAGTATATCACATATACAACTTGTGCATTTCAAGTGAGAAAATCCATTTAAAGTGAACCAATACTAGTTAATGCAAAGTAATATATCAAATATATGATTATACATTAAATCATTAAATCGACACTTGATTCAATGATCCGGTCATATCGCATATAACCGGCTAGTATCCAATGTATCGGCTTATCGAATCAATCCTTGATTCGATAACTAGGTTATATCGCATACAACCAATCGATGCATTCATCACGAGAATGGAATACGGTATCACATACACGCATTATTCTCGGTCCCGCACATATCTCATATGCGCTCCTATTTCGTTTCGCTTGAGCCAGGAAACCTCTGTGTAGGACTCTAAAGACTCGTCAATACGCCGGCAGCGGATGATGATCATATCAAACATCCACAAGCCGCAAGCGGTCTGCTAAACGTAACGGCCACCCGGGTATTGAGCGATCAGAAGATCGACGAGCAAGCCCGCTCACACTCCTGTGAATCCAACCAGTAACACTTACCGTATAGTCCGGTCTGTTCGTCTGATATGTCGCATATCTCGCCTAGGGGTGGTAAACGTCAGACCCCAGTAGCTTGATAAGTCATGCCGACGTAAGGTCCATAACATTCGTGAAACTACTGATAACTCTTACCAGTATATCACTGCAACCCTGGCCAGGGATTTCCTGTTATGGCCAGTCGAGCATAGCGCAACATCAACCCCCAATACCGGGAGAGACGAATCCCCTCCTATCGCTCATTGCCTCCATGTGAATCGGGACTGTACCCAAAAACCACCTGTTTGCACAACTCAGTAGAGCCGTGGTAGGGTGGAAATCAAAGCACAGTGGGAGACACACAAGACTCTATGACGATCTCGGGTCAACAGACTAAGCTGTACCAGTGTCACCAGAGAATTGCCATCTGACGTGAGGTATAATACCATCTGGGAGTTCTCGGCGAGTCCGTCCAGTGTACCCAGTCTCCACTGAGCACCCGCATACCATCTTCGATGTCAAACACCAATGGATATGGGATCATCCATCGCCCATCGCATGGGTCGAGAAGATATGCGCTAGTCTACTCTGGAATATCGATGCCCTGTCTCGATATTCCCTCGACTAGGAACATTTCAAGGATGTACTCATGGACTATCCAGGTCCCACTAGTATGATCTTTATCACAGTCCTGGAAGTCGAGTACACATCCTAAGGGCTTTATCAACACGTAACAGAGAGACAGAAAGTATACACGTTAAGATAAACAGCAACCAGATAGCATACTATCATGTCGAGCAAGAAAGTCCTATCTATATATGTCCCAGCATCCACTACAATATACATCCAATGTACAGTAATGGCCTCTATGGCATACATATAACTAACACATGGGTGGCAACCTCCTGTCGCTGTGCTCGACTGGCCTCAACCAAAGACCCCATCATCTAGCGCAAGTCCTGCATCTCTGCCTTAAGCTTAGCGATACGATCTATCGAAGGCGGATCCATCTGCTCCTGTACAGCGAGCATACCACCCTGGCCAATCCTCATCCCACACGAGTCAATTCTGACCTTGGCCCTCGCTGCATCACTCTGAATCCTCATAGTCATCGGCGGCAAAGGCTATAAATGGAAAAAAGATTCGAGAAGAACACGGAAATCGAATCACAAGGATATGTATCATCAAGGAAAGAATTTCAAGCAATTAGTACTTAGGTCACTTTAGGCAAAGTACCGTGTCGTGAGTATGCCGCAGACATACACACACTACGTTACTCTGCTTAAGCTACCTACTCCATCATACCAAGGTCATCCTACACTCCGAAAGGTAAAACCTAGCGCTCTGATACCAACTTTGTCACAACCCGAAATTGGCATGTGACGGCCCTTAAACTACGCAACGTCTACAGGTATAACACAATTTAAGTAAGCCGAAAACCTAGCAATCTAAACCATCAAAAGTAGTAAGTGATAATAGCGTTTTCAAAACCTTTGAAATCTCAAACCAAATTCTTTAAAATCCAACTTTATTTCCTTTAAAATTTTGGCAGCACCTCCTTTGTAAAAATCCAGCCCCAAAAAGGGGTACAACAAAGATATAAGTAAAGCATCCCCAAACGGGAGCAAATACACGCCCAAAGGTGGAAAACAACCACCACAACAAATATATGACGCCGTAGCGAAGAGTAAAAGACGATATAAATAAAACTGCATAAAAGACCTCCAAGTCACAAAATAATAAACAATATCGTTCTCACATCAAGTCTCTAAGTCATACATGAAAGTGGTAGATGGAGAGTACATGATACAATGAATATACAAAGAGCTACATCGGATAACCGTGAAACCCGCCTATAGCAAAACTGCACACTGTCAGCCGAAGCGGTATCCGTAGCAAAAGATGATACGATAGATGAAAAGCCCTGCCTCGACTACTCTAAGGAACAACCTGCAAAACACTGTGGCACAACGGGTGTGAGTTTCCAACTCGTGAATAGTAGATAACATATGCAGGTAATCGCAAGTATGCACGTACAGCACGAATCTAATGCATGGAAGCTGATAGCAATAATGGCAATATGTATGCAACAGTCATGAAAGGCACTCTATCAGGTACTACTAATACATGAAGCAATAAATGGCAATATTGTATATGCAACAGTCATGAAAGGTACTTTATCAGGTACTACTAATACATGAAGCAATGCATATAAAATAAATGCAGAGTATGGGATAAAACATGTCATCCCCACAGAATCCTGACCTCGTGGCAGGACCAAAGTCTATCAAGACAATCAAAATCCTAAATTTCCTCAATCAGCCCCCAAATTAGCTCTCATAATCCTGTAAGTCTCATATATCCTGAGTGACCAATATCAAGTAAATCTCATATATCATGTATCCAATATCAAGTAAATCTCATATATCCTGTATCGAGCACATAGGCCCCTCTCATATCGAGCACATAGGCCCCGAGCGCAATAGGCCCCTCACATCGAGCACATAGGCCCCTCTCATATCGAGCACATAGGCCCCGAGCACAAAGTCCCCTCACATCGAGCACATAGGCCCCGAGCACAATAGGCCCCTCACATCGAGCACATAGTCCCCTCACATCGAGCACATAGGCCCCGAGCACATAGGCCCCTCACATCGAGCACATAGGCCCCTCACATATAATGAATAAGTATGTTTGCATATATCATTATGATGATATATGATGTAGGTGTATATATTTAACAGCGTTCCATACCACTGATATATATATACGATGGGTATACATATATATATCAACGTCCCATACCACTGATATATATACGCATGAGCAAAACAATCCAGAAAACATCATATGAAAACCATATCTCAATGCGAAATCCATGAATATAATATATATGCAACATGAAACGGTAATATGAGAATATAAGGAAAAATCGCTATTTAACTGCAACAAGTTATAAAATATATCATGCGGTTCTTAAATTCTCCAAATCCATACAACATCATATAAAGGTGAACATGTAGCTATAGCCAGGTATGCGTAACCATGTCGGTATAGCAAGATGTACATGCAGCTATATCTCATATGTGTATATACCTATCACTAATGGTACAATACCATATAGGTATATGGGTAACTAGCATGTAAGCATGTCAAGGCATATGTGTAAGCATGTAGATATACAGGTATGCTATATGTCATATGCACAATGGAATATGAATCAATGTCTCAATGTCCCTAAACAAACAATATCATATATGTATGTATGTTGTGCGTGTCATGGCAATTATTGACGGTGTGTGTGGCATACAATCAGTGCTCGTGCAACATGAGCCATCAATAATAGTGCAGTGTCCAAAAGGTACAAGTCCAAGCACAACAAGTAATAATATGCAATGAGGTGTATGCGCAAACTCTATATATGCAATAGAATATGCGACTAATATCATAACATCTCTAGCCCAGACGCAAAACGCCATGCAGGAGATTCCCCTGTAGATGTTAAATCTGTAAGTCCATGCTACCTCTCCCGGTACTTTCGGGCATGCGGAATTTGATGAAAAACAATTTTCTAGAGGCGGTAACATGGACTCAAAACCGGATCTTTGTTAAACATCTAACTAACAACCTAACTAGGAGTTGTTAACTACTCGATTAGGGGGTTATACCTTTCTTTCTTGAACTCCTTCGTCTTCAAATCTCGATGGTTGTCCGGATCGGCTTCACCCCGTCGTCTCCTTGCGCCGAAGATCGATCCACCTGAAAGCTTCTACCTTTGGCTTCTTCTTCGAGCTTTGAAGAAACTAGTTCACTCGGTTTGCTAAACCTTGTGAACTAGAGTGAGTAGAGGAGAGTGTGTTGGGATTTTTCTCTATGGTTCTTGGTTCTCAACACATGAGACAAGTGAACCATAGACTAAAGAGAGGAAGAGCAAGAGGAAGAAGATGAGAGCTCAAGAACACAAGAGAGAGAAAGGAAATGAAAGAATGAGCAAGACTTTTCTCTCTTGGCTCTCATAATCCAAAACCATCATAACCCATAATAGCATTCAAGTATTAGTGATGGTTTAAGCTACAATAGCCATATCATTTCATGCACTCATTTTGCACAAGAGAACAAGCAAGCAAAAGTCTTTGCCATGAAATGATAGCCATTGTCATCATGATGGTCAACTAGTCCAACCTAGTCAACCGGTCAACAAAGTCAACAAGTCAACAAAGTCAACCCCTCAACAACCATGTCACTATAATACTTAATTAATATTATTGTTAATTACATATCATATTCTCATTAGGGTTGAGCAAAAAGTCAATAGTCAACAGTCAACGGTCAACAACCCTAATGAGAATCCCCTGCCTCTGTCTCTCCGTCAACTGTGCATACACACCAGCATCCGCGTTCCGAGGAACACGAATACATACTGGATAAAGCCAATCCCAAAACATACACTAGGATCTGGCTTAAACCAAAGCCCGCTAGTGTTAACTGTCCAGACACTAAACGTGCATAAGTGCACGGATGTGACCGAACCCTGTCGCAAAACCATGCGACCTGTCGCAAAACCATGCGACCACTACTTTTTTTCCTAAAGGCGAATAGCTTTCTGTGTGGGACTCTAAAGACTCGACACTACGCTGGCAGTGGGTTTAACCACAGACCGCAAGCGGCACTAGCTGTGCGTAATGGTCCCCAGGTAGATGCCGACAAGAAGACTGACGAGGTGAAACCTATCTGAACTCCTACTGAGCCTGAATGTGACAGTCTCCGTACAGACCGGTCTGTTCGTCTGATACATCGCATGGTGGGCCTAGGGTGGCGGTAAACGTCAGTCCCCTAATAGCGGTACAAGTCGTGTCGGAGTGAAGCCCAAAACACCCTGAGATAACACTGGAAGCCTACCAGTATATCTCGCTTGCCCTGGCCAGGGACTACTCGTGTAATGGCTCTCCTAGACACAGCGCGATGTCAACCCCCAATACCGGGAGAGACGAAACCTGTCTAACCATCACTGCCTCCAAGTGCTTCGGGACTGCACCCAACTACTGCCTGTTTGCACGACTCCTTTGAGCCGTGTTAGGGTAGTAATCAAAGTACAGTGGGAACACACTCGAGGCGAAGTAACAGTGTCAAGTCAGCGGACTAAGCTGTACTCATGTCACCTGGGAACTGATAACTGACGATAGGTATAATACCAACCGGTCAGTTCCCGACGAGTCATGTCCAGTGTACTCGTAACCCAACGAGCACCCGCATACTATCTCCAGTACGACGTACTGATGGCTGTGGGACAGACCATCTCCCACTCTGGGATGAGAAGCGCATGCGCTAGTCTACTCCGGAGTATCGATGCCCTGTCTCGATAGTCCTGCGACTAGGGACCTGCATAAGGATGTGCTTATAGATTACCCAGCCCCCACTAGTGTGACTGCCATTACAACGTTGGTAATCAAGCAAAGATCCTAAGGGCTCTACTAATGTGCATAGGTGATATACTAAAATAAACACATGTACATATTGAAGTAGAAACAAACCAAGTAGCATACTACTATTTTGAGCAAGATTGTATATACAAGGTGAATATCCCAAGCTTCCATTAAGTAATATACAAACTAGTATGATACAGTAATGGCCTCTAGGGCATATACACTAACAATCTCCCACTTGCACTAAGGCCATGTACTGGCGTATCGAAGACCTATCATCTCGATCAGCCGCTCGAACTGAGTCTGGGGCAAGGCCTTGGTGAATGGATCTGCAGTGTTATCTTCTGAAGCAACCATCCGAACCTCGATCTCCTAGCGACCCACGATCTCCCTGATCAGGTGATACCGCCTCAAGATGTGTCTGGATCTCTGATGGGGCCTGGGTTCCTTTGCTAAAGCTATAGCCCCGTTGTTGTAGCAATATAGAGGTATTGGATCAACAATGGACGGAACCACCTGAAGTTCTTTCAAGAACCTCCTCATCCCGACAGCTTCTTCTGCGGCATCAGATGCAGCGATGTATTCCGCTTCCATCGTCGAGTCTGCAATGGTTTTCTGTTTGGAACTCTTCCAACACACCGCCCATCCATTGAGGGTAAAGACAAAACCCGACATGGACTTGGAATCATCCTTATCACTCTGGAAGCTGGAGTCAGCAAATGCCTCGATCTGGAGGTCTTTTCCGCCATACACCAAGAACATCTCCTTAGTCCTTCTCAGGTACTTGAGAATGTTCTTTACCGCTATCCAGTGTTTCTCCCCAGGGTTTGACTGATACCGGCTTACCACACTCAGTGCATAAGCTACATCTGATCTGGTACACAACATCGCATACATTATAGAGCCTACCGCAGAAGCGTAGGGTATAATATACATGAGATCCCTCTCCAAATCAGTCTTGGGAGACATCTCTTTAGAGAGGGTGATCCCGTGACAAGACGGTAGGTTACCGCGCTTGGAATCTTCCATACTGAATCTCTTCAATATGGTGTCAATGTACCTGGACTGTGAAAGTCCTAATATCCTCTTGGATCTATCACGATGGATCCGGATCCACAGGATGTATGAGGCATCACTCGGGTCTTTCATGGAGAACCTGTGTGACAAGAACCCCTTGACAGATTGTAGCATAGGAATGTCATTTCCTATTAAGAGAATGTCATCCACGTATAAAACGAGGAATACTACAGTTCTCGCTACAAATCTACTATAGATGCATGGTTCATCTGGATTTTTGATAAAGCCAAATTCCTTGACCGTCTCATCAAAACAGATGTTCCAACTCCACGATGCCTTCTTTAGTCCGTAGATGGACTTAAGCAACTTGCACACCTTTCCGCTGCTCCCACTCTGAATGAAACCCTCTGGCTGATCCATATAGACACACTCCTCTAAATTTCCATTTAGAAAAGCGGTCTTTACGTCCATCTGCCAAATCTCATAATCGTGGAAGGCAGCAATGGCAAGAAGGATCCGAATGGATTTCAGCATAGCTACTGGAGAAAAGGTCTCGTCATAGTCCAAACCAGGTCTTTGACGAAAACCCTTTGCAACCATTCTAGCTTTATAGGACTCAACCTGTCCATCTACACCAATCTTCCTTTTGAAGATCCACTAGCATCCTACGGGTTTTACCCCGTCTGGAGCAACGTCCAACGTCCATACTTTGTTGGTGTACATGGACTCCATTTCGGTCCGCATTGCATCCAGCCATTTTACCGAGTCAACGCTCTGAACGGCCTGCTGGAAGCTAGTAGGCTCATCATAATCTATGATGCAATCCTCTCTATCCCCGTCTATGAGAAAACCGTAGTATCTCTCGGGCGGATGAGACTGCCTACTACTCCTGCGGAGCGGCGTAGGAATGTCCTGTTCTTTTGAACCCTCTGGTTGCACTAAGCTTTCAGTATTAGCTCGTGGTTTTGGAATTTCTTCCAGTTCTACTGTGCTCCCACTTATCTGGTTTTCCAAAAACTCAGTTTCCAAGAAGTAGGCATGACGAGAAACAAAAACCTTTTGTTCCTCTTCGCAGTAGAAAAAATATCCCTTGGAGTTCTTTGGATATCCCACGAACTTGCACTGTACTGAGCGTGCCTCGAGTTTGTCCGCATGCTGCTTTTTGACAAAAGCTGGACATCCCCATGTCTTAATGTGATTAAGATAGGGTCTTTTCCCACACCACATCTTATATGGTGTAGTAGGCACAGTCTTAGTTGGAACTCGGTTCAAAAGGTATGCAGCTGATTCTAGCGCATACCCCCAAAATGATCGTGGTAACTCAGCGTTACTCATCATGGACCGTACCATATCCAATAGGGTTCGGTTCCATCTCTCCGATACACCGTTATGTTGCGGAGTGTATGGAGGAGTAAGCTGGGAGAGAATTCCGTTCTCTTTTAAATAGTCCAAGAACTCGGCACTCAAGTATTCACCACCTCGATCCGATCTTAGAATCTTGATACTTTTTCCGGTTTGTTTTTCTACTTCATTCTTATATTCCTGGAATTTTCCAAAGGCTTCGGACTTATGTTTCATTAAGAAGACATAACCGTACCTTGAAAAGTCATCCGTAAAAGTAATGAAGTAAGAATAACCGCTTCGCGCATGTGTAGACATTGGACCGCACACGTTGCTGTGTACGAGTCCCAAGAGCTCGCTCGCTCTTACTCCGTGTCCAGTGAACAGAGTCTTTATCATTTTTCCTTTGAGACAGGATTGACAAGTGACATACAATTGATATTTGAACGGATTCAAATATCCTTCTGTATGTAACTTCGTCAACCTTCTCTCATTGATGTAACCCAGTCTACAATGCCATAAGAAAGTCTGATTTATTTCCGGAGACTTTCTTTTGTGTGTATTCTGGACATTGAAAATCTGTGGTTGGTTTAATACGTATATACCATTGCTCAATGTAACTGACCCAATCAGAACTTAATTAAGGTGAATGTTTACAACATTGCTTACAAATGCAAATTCATAACCTTCTTTAGAAACCAAAGATACAGAAATGATATTACAAGTTGCATTGGGTACAAAAAAGCAATTACGCAAAACCAAAACATGTCCATCTGACATTCCCAGGTGATAGTCCCCCACGGCCTTAGCATCCATGCTAGCTCCGTTTGCAACTTTGAGGGTCATGTCACCTTCCTTCAAAACCTTACGGTTTCTCAACGCCTGCAAAGAATTACAGATATGAGATCCTGATCCGGTATCCAATACCCAGGAAGTAGAGTTTATTGAAAGACAGTTTTCAATAACATACACACCTGAAGCCGAAGCAGCAACCTGCTTCAGATCCTGTGTTCTGGCCTTCCAAGCCCTGCAATCATTCTTCCAGTGTCCCTTCTTATGACAATAGAAGCATTCTTCCTTATCCACAAGCTTTCCCACTTTCTTTGTTGCTTTTGCCTTTCCCTTCGTATCCATTTTACTAACACCGCCCCTTGGTTTGGCGGGGGCTTTCTTCTTCTTTCCCTTGGCTTTCGCCTTGGACCTAGAAGAGGAAGATCCTCCTACAAACAAAGTGGATGTTTCCCTACCTTTCTGTAGGGTGCCCTCTGCGCTCCTCAGCATGTTGAGGAGTTCTGAAAGTTCAACATCCTTTTCTTGTAAGTTGAAGTTCAGGATAAACTGGGCGTAAGTGGAAGGAAGGGACTGGAGAATCAAGTCCGTATAGAGCTCATTCTCCAACGTGGTCCCAAGGTCCGCGAGCTCTTCTATGTAGCCAATCATCTTAAGCACGTGTTCCGCTACCGATGATCCGACGGCCAACCTTGCCGAAAATAGCTACTTCGACACTTCGTATCTTGCGATACGAGATTGCTCTCCATACAGTTCTTTTGTATGGAAAAATATGGATTCGAGGTCCATATTCTCGTGCCTCCTCTGATGTTCATTGTCCATAGAGGCAAGCACGAGGCATTTGGCCTTCGCGCAGTCTAGTTCCCAGGTCTTACGGATTTCCTTATCCGCGACGCTGGTTTTGGGACCTGGGACAGGGGGAGCTTTGGTGGTAAGAAGATACCCCAGCTTGTCGTAAGTGATTGCCATCTTGACATTCCTGAGCCAATCTTTGTAGTTTGGCCCTGTCAGTATGTTTTTATCTAGAAGTAACTTAAGTCCAGTCATGTCGATTGGTCGCTGCAATTAGGAGAGAGAGAAGAAACACTCAGCATGATACTCTTGCAAGTTTAGAATGGTTTTTAGTTTGTCTAAACAGGATGGCTCCCACTGTTTCTCGAATCCCTCCTCAAACCAAAAAGGATGAATTAGTCAGGATCAATCTCACCGTATAATACTTGCTTAACCGTTCAGCCAGGCTAGTGTCGGTACTTCGAGGGAGGTTTTCCAACGCTTTCGCGAAGTTGCTTAATTTAAGAACCTCTTTTCCCTGGGGGCGTAGCCCTGCTAACACCTTTCTAGACACCTACTAGGTTTATAGCATTGATCGTTAAGTGAGAAATTTTCCGAGGAGTAGCATATACTCACAGTAGGATCGGGATCCAAATATCATCGCGTGACGAAACTGAAGGAATCCTACCAGAATCATCACACTCCAAATGGTATGCAACACTAGCAAGTTTCAGTTCTTTTGAAACTCCCGATGTGGATTTTTGCCCCATGCTCTTATGACCTTGACTTTGGCCAACAAATCATAAGTCACATGTCAAGTTCTACCCGTCATTCTCCAGGTTAATTTGAATCCACCCGTACCTACCCTTGACTTTGGCCAACAAGGCAGTACGACTGTTCCAAATCAACGCATCTATCTATGCTGCACATGAATACCCAATAGCTACCAATCACTATGCCTTGACTTTGGCCAACAAACATAGCTTGAATACTATTGACTATTCATGTGAAACGACGGAGGGCTACGAATGGTTTTGGCGAAACCGTGAACGTAGTGAACTTGATATAATCGATGGAACGAGATAGCTTTTAAAAGGAGTGGCTCAAGCTCCGAATTTAAAAGTTGGTTTTGAAAAGAACCGAGTGGTTTTTCGAAAGTGTTCCAACGACTTTTACTTGGTTTATTTTCTTGCATTAGTTCTTTTAATGCGTGATATTCTTGCATTAGTTCTTTTAATGCGTCCCATCATTTAATCCTACCATTGCAGAAAACAACCAAAATATGACGTACGCTTATGCCATTCGCATTCGCCACGGGGCCCCGTCATTACCCGTTAGGTTACTTAACTAACAACAGAGCGGGGGCTGGGCTAGCGCGGCTGTAAAACATAAGCAACGCCTAAATAATATCATATATAGATATACATTGCAATGATAGCCATTTCAGATCACAGATGAACACATTGGATATACTAGGAATCCGCAATTCGTACGAGCCTGTAACGAAAAGCAGATTACACGGCCGCGGTGAATAGCCAATACCCCACCCAAGACCCCTACGGGTGCGGCAAACTACCCGCCAAGTACCCGAAGCGAAGCAACCTCCCTCAACTCCGTGAGTAGGCCACTTGGCACTTCGGGATACCCAGTAGTTTGTGCACCCCCTCCATGGGTCTATCCTAGGAGCAAAAACAGTAAAAAGAAATTATACAATGACGGCTACAACCCCGACCCGGTTGTGCGGCCATACAAATAATTATTATATCAATTTACAAATTTATATGAATTGAAAGAAAATAAAACTCTCGTCTCACAACCCCCGGCTATTCACCCGCGACAATCTAATGAATTCATATACACAAACCAATAACATTACATATCACAGATTTGTATAACACCCACTAATCGATATATAGCGATTAGCGGACGTTCAATACAAATATCACATCACAGATAAAAACCCGTCAGCTTAAGTCTTTAGAAGTTCGATCAAAAATACGGATTTTTAGGCCCCAAACATAAAATTTTCGTTCGGGAAAATCTGGGCTGAAAAGACATATTCCAAAAATCCCAAAACAACCCCAGAAATACACTGCACAAAGTTTGGACCTCGGCCGAGTCAACTCGGCCGCGGAACCGCGGCGGGAGCGTTTCCGCGGCGCATTGATCGGTTCGTGGGACCAAATTTTGTGGTTATTTAATAAAAAGCCTGAGCCGATTTTTAAGATGAAATTTATCAATTTTTTAACAGAAAAAAAATCGGCAGAAACTTGACATATCGGGTTCGTTTCGTGACTTTTTCTTTGATCGATCTTCTAGTTACTTTACTAACATGTTAGATAGAGTTTAACCAAGCTCTGATACCACTGTAAGTCTATGCTACCTCTCCCGGTACTTTCGGGCATGCGGAATTTGATGAAAAACAATTTTCTAGAGGCGGTAACATGGACTCAAAACCGGATCTTTGTTAAACATCTAACTAACAACCTAACTAGGAGGTGTTAACTACTCGGTTAGGGGGTTATACCTTTCTTTCTTGAACTCCTTCGTCTTCAAACCTCGATGGTTGTCCGGATCGGCTTCACCCCGTCGTCTCCTTGCGCCGAAGATCGATCCACCTGAAAGCTTCTACCTTTGGCTTCTTCTTCGAGCTTTGAAGAAACTAGTTCACTCGGTTTGCTAAACCTTGTGAACTAGAGTGAGTAAAGGAGAGTCTGTTGGGATTTTTCTCTATGGTTCTTGGTTCTCAACACATGGGACAAGTGAACCATAGACTAAAGAGAGGGAGAGCAAGAGGAAGAAGATGAGAGCTCAAGAACACAAGAGAGAGAAAGGAAATGAAAGAATGAGCAAGACTTTTCTCTCTTGGCTCTCATAATCCAAAACCATCATAACCCATAATAGCAATCAAGTATTAGTGATGGTTTAAGCTACAATAGCCATATCATTTCATGCACTCATTTTGCACAAGAGAACAAGCAAGCAAAAGTCTTTGCCATGAAATGATAGCCATTGTCATCATGATGGTCAACTAGTCCAACCTAGTCAACCGGTCAACAAAGTCAACAAGTCAACAAAGTCAACCCCTCAACAACCATGTCACTATAATACTTAATTAATATTATTTTTAATTACATATCATATTCTCATTAGGGTTGAGCAAAAAGTCAATAGTCAACAGTCAACGGTCAACAACCCTAATGAGAATCCTCTGCCTCTGTCTCTCAGTCAACTGTGCATACACAAGCGCATCCGCGTTCCGAGGAACACGAATACATACTGGATAAAGCCAATCCCAAAACGTACACTAGGATCTGGCTTAAACCAAAGCCCGCTAGTGTTAACTGTCCGGACACTAAACGTGCACAAGTGCACGGATGTGACCGAACCCTGTCGCAAAACCATGCGACCTGTCGCAAAACCATGCGACCTCTACTCTTTTGCCTAAAGGCGAATAGCTTTCTGTATGGGACTCTAAAGACTCGACACTGCGCTGGCAGTGGGTTTAACCACAGACCGCAAGCGGCACTAGCTGTGCGTAACGGTCCCCAGGTAGATGCCGACAAGAAGACTGACGAGGTGAAACCCATCTAAACTCCTACTGAGCCTGAATGTAACAGTATCCGTACAGTCCGGTCTGTTCGTCTGATACATCGCATAGAGGGCCTAGGGGGTGGTAAACGTCAGTCCCCTAATAGCGGTACAAGTCATGTCGGAGTGAAGCCTAAAACACCCTGAGATAACACTGGAAGCCTACCAGTATATCTCGCTTGCCCTGGCCAGGGACTACTCATGTAATAGCTCTCCTAGACACAGCGCGATGTCAACCCCCAATACCGGGAGAGACGAATTCTGTCTAACCGTCACTGCCTCCAAGTGCTTCGGGACTGCACCCAACTACTACCTGTTTGCACGACTCCTTTGAGCCGTGTTAGGGTAGTAATCAAAGTACAGTGGGAACACACTCGAGGCGAAGTGACAGTGTCAAGTCAGCAGACTAAGCTGTACTCATGTCACCTGGGAACTGATAACTGACGATAGGTATAATACCAACCGGTCAGTTCCCGACGAGTCCTGTCCAGTGTACTCGTAACCCAACGAGCACCCGCATACTATCTCCAGTACGACGTACTGATTGCTGTGGGACAGACCATCTCCCACTCTGGGATGAGAAGCGCATGCGCTAGTCTACTCCGGAGTATCGATGCCCTGTCTCGATAGTCCTGCGACTAGGGACCTGTATAAGGATGTGCTTATAGATTACCCAGCCCCCACTAGTGTGACTGCCATTACAACGCTGGTAATCAAGCAAAGATCCTAAGGGCTCCACTAATGTGCATAGGTGATATACTAAAATAAACACATGTACACATTGAAGTAGAAACAAACCAAGTAGCATACTACTATTTTGAGCAAGATTGTATATACAAGGTGAATATCCCAAGCTTCCATTAAGTAATATACAAACTAGTATGATACAGTAATGGCCTATAGGGCATATACACTAACAAAATCTACTCACAGGTGATCTCGAGCTAGGTGTATCCGACCACCTGTTTCCCTTTTTTCGCGGTATCCGAAGTCCCCGCCTGCGATCCTAGAATTTTCACAAGGCAACACACATAAGGCTAAAGTCCTGCAAAAACACGATATCAAGACTATATGAAAAACTAGCGTCGCAAGCTAACACATGTGCAAATGTGACACCAAAACGTGTGTGCAAGCGCCTGGAACCACCTGATTGATGTGTTTTAGCGTGCTTGCGCTTTCTAAAAGATAGATCAAAAATATTTGTAACCGCAATCAAGAACGGCGTCGCTTTGCAGCTAGCCAGTGAGTACGGGTCGGTCCACAGGGATGTTGTGAATTTCCTAATCGCGCTAACGAGTTAATTCCGAAGGGTGTTTGGATTGATTATTAAATCTAAAAATTGAAGTTGTATGATACTAGGATTAGAAACTTGTTAGGATTAGGTTTAGGGAAAATTTGGTAAACAAAGATCTACATCTCTTTCCATTGCCTTTAATTAAAGATATCATATTAGTGTTATGGTAAATCTTAACAAAGGGGATTAGGATGATTGGGAAGATTGATTCTTCCTCTAGATCATTGTCCTTCCTTTCTTAATCTTTACCCTAACCTCTATGGAAAACCTTAAAATCCGGGCCTTTAGACTACGGAATCACCGTTACCTCAAGGGTAGAGTGCCGTAGGGAGCGGAATAAGAAGGTATGCATGGAGTTCTAATTTTCATAAAAGATTGGTAAAGAAAAGAGATGAGAGATCTTCGTCTCTCAAATCCTTCCCCATTCCTAACCCTAACAAGCAAGAAAACTACTCACTCATTAGGGAATTGAAGAACATTTATCTAGGGCAGAGAATAAAAATTAACTAGGGTAAGGAATTAAATTTATCTAGGGCAAGAATAGAAAATTAATCTAGAGCAGAAAATAAAGAACTTACAAAAAAATGATGCTCTCCAAAAGAATGCTGAAATTTTATTAATGAAGGGAGGCATAAGAAATTACAATGAGTAGAGTTCCTATTTATATAGAATAGGAAACCCTAGGTTACAATTGATTTGCATGTCTACATTTACCAAAATATCCTTAGGAAGACCTAGTCAAAGTAGACTTCAAACTTTGGTAAAATTTTATGTCTCTGTCTTTTATTAAAAGAAAGTATTGGGCCTTGGATCTTTGGGCTTCCTTATTATTTGGTTCTTTATTAAAATAGCTTCTATGTTTCTTCCAGATCTCCAGTGAATAATTGCGGTGGACTTTTAACCGTTCGCTTTGTAATCTTGGACCTTGCGTTACCTTGTTGATTGTGAACTGTTCTTCGTCTAGGCTTGACTAAGATCCTCCTAATTGTTGGTCAAAAGTCCATATTTTCATTGTCTTTACATCGTTTTCACTGTTTCCTCTTCAAGAACCTGTAACCTGTAACATGTAGCAGACATGCGTCAAAAGCACCTGTTTATTTATAAAAAGAATAAGAATGGGGAATATAACAATGCAATATTATGGTGTGAACAAATACCCCCAAACTTATCTTTTGCTCGTCCTCGAGCAAACTTATTTTTATTCACTAAAATCCTAACCGCACTTTCGCAGGGAAACGCGATTGCACTGAGCACGTGCAACAAGTCGTTAAACCTCTAGGTGTCCCTAGTAGGAGGAGTGTTGTCTCCTGAGGGTTTTCAGCGGATTACACCCACAAAATCCTATCAACTCAGCCCATTAACTTTTGTTCTCCAATTAGGTTTTCTAACAAGGAATTCTATTATCTTTTGACTCGCAAATTATCCACCCATATTCTTCACACTTCCTCATTATTTAACTTAAGATTATATATGTTATGTAGACCTACTTAGCTTTCGGCATCTCTTAAGTTTTCCTTCTAGGTTTTCATCTCCACTTAGGAATTTCTATCAACCCTTACTAAAGATACAAGTTCTATTCTTCATTCCTCTCTCTTATCTAAACTCCAATCACATATCCCCACGTGTGTGTAAATATCACCCCTACACTTGGAAATTCAAATCAAGCAATCGTACTCTCGTCCATTGTCCAAAGCACTTATTAATTGGTGAACTTTTAATTGAATTTCGCTTACACATCCTTCATGCGACCGTTAATACTTCTTGAGGTACCAACAACCGATTACAAGATGCGTTAGCACTTTAAAGCGTACTTCCTAGTTTTGCAACACCCAAGGCTTTAGCAGTGACTCCCAAACCAGTTGGTCTAAGGCACTAGGTGATGAAGCACCCTCGCTAAATATTTTTCTATTTTTACAGCCTTAAGTAATCACAAAAACCAGTGTTCATTTTTTTTTATTCTTTATTCACAATTTTTATTTTATTTTCATTGTACTAAGGACTTTAGACAAGAGTATTTCAAGGTCTCTTCTACTATTCCAAGTTTCAAGGTGCGTGATTGTGCAAATTGTAGGGTATATGTTTTCAGAATCTAGACTTAAGTTAGGAACTATTTTTCAAACTTATACTCTAATAAGAACATCAATACTCTTCCCTTGTTTCGACTTAGCCTAAGAAGTGAACTCAAAATTTGCCTATTTCTAAATAAACTACAAAGACATATACTTTCTACCGTTAAACTTTAAGGACGATTTTCTTTAGGGTTTTTAATTCACTAAGTCTAAGATCTAGTTGTTCCTAGCTAGTTAACCTATCTGTCAAACTCTAGTCAAATATGGCCAAAATTGAATACAATAATTTTTATAATTTTTGAAATTTTTCAAATTTTTATGGGGTTCAAATAAGTATGCAAATGCAAAAATATGTACACATGAATGCGAAGGAAGGAGACATACCGAGCATACCCCCAAACTTGAACTTGACAGTGTCCTCACTGTCATGCTAAACCAAGAGGGTCAAAATGCCGACACTCCCCTGTTTATTTATTTATAATTTTTTTTATTTTTTAATTTTTTGAAATTTTTATTTTATTTTTTTATAGAAAAAGAAAACAAAAAATATATACATATATACAAAGGTGCCCCAAACTTAAGCTTGGCCTTACACAAGCCAAAGGTTAACACCAACCATTCAAAAATCTTATCGTGGTAATGGTCAAGTTGGTGGAAGAATGGGGTGTAGAAGAAAGAAATGAGAAACACGCGAGACCGTGTGGGAAGAAGAGAATATGGTCTCGGTGGGGGAGAAGAATGGCGAAAAGAAGAAAGAAGGATCGCGCGATCTTGAGGGTGTAAATCGAGTGAATAAATTAGCGCAATTTGTGATGACCGATGTGTTAAAAGCGATTGCGCTAACCTATCAACTCGTCGAGAAATAGGGTCAAATCCCTCAAGATTCGCAAGAGAACATGGGTACACCGAACTTGGTATTTGAGATTAAAGCGTCATGGTCACTTGCACGGTCGGAACAATAGGAAGGACGAAAGGAAGTGAATTAGGGATAATATCATTCTTACCGTAGTAAACTGTGTCGAACTGGAAAGATTCCATCAATGGTTCGAAACGACTGTAAGCAACCCAGTCTGAAGGATTAACTAACTCATCTGAAAATGCAAAGGATTAAGACTTCAATATCGTCCGAAAAAGTGAAACACCCGTAAGTGTCATCGGCTGTGGGAACTGTGTCAGATTCAAAGGAAAAGTTTTCAAGCTCAGAGTCGTCAAGCGTGACATGAAGTGTGGTCGGAACGATGGAAAAGAGGGAGGGTGATTTAGGTAAAGGTTCAAGAGGATGAATTGGAAAATCCGACACATCAAAGAAAAATGGTTCAACCTCAATATGATCCTCACCACTCTCCTCAATATTATCCTCATAATTCTCCTCAATATTCAACTCATCCATGCCATTATCATCAAAATCATGACGCATATGAGATTCGGGAGAAACATTTAATAACTCGGGATGATGATTTGAACATAAAATTTCAATTAAATCGACAGGTTCATCATCCGAAATATTCCCGGCGTCTATATCCTCAATCAAGTGAAAGTCAATTTCTTTAGACACCTCCTCAAAAGCATGGATGTTTATCAATGTAGGTTCTAGAGTGGAAGTGTAAAGGTCAAACGGATTAGGTGCTGTTTCACTCGAAGGGGGTTCCTCACAATTTGGCAAATCAAACACTACAAAGTCGCACAACTCGTTTTTATTTTCAACAGGTGAACTATTTAGGGCAATCGATGGAAAACAGGAGTTGTGGGCTTCAATTGGGTAATGGTAGGTTTGATTTGAAAATCCTATCTCATTCTCACTCTGTCCAACTGCCGCCTCATACATTGAAAAATTTGGAGCTAGCGGGAAACTAGCTACCGGTTCAGCAGGTTGCATAAGGGCGGCCACGGACGCTTCCATATTCCTAATCATTTTGTTTGTTGCTGCGATATACGCCTCCAACGCCTCTTCCAAACTAGACTTTGGTGGTAAAGGGGTTTCGGCAAAAGATTCGAAATTGTTTGGATATGTGAAACTCCCAAAAGGCTGTGTAGAAGCAGTGTCTAGTGAGGGTGGGAAGGTCGGGTAGGACTGGTAGGAGGTGGGTGATTGGACAGGGATAGGATCAACATATGGATAAAAAGGTGAATAGTCTTGTGGATCCCTAGAACTAGATGAGTGGAGAGGGGTGAAAGATCGACTGCGAGATTGAGCAATATGCTCAGCAATGGACATCGGCTTAGGAGTGACAGAAGGACTTGAAAAAGTGGTATCAACATATGGAGGTGGTAAATGTTGACTTGGTTGACACAAAGTGGGTTGAAAAGTCAAACTGTTTCTCCTAGACGCCTCTATTTGATCTTTCAAAGATATTTTAGGCAAGGAAGGATCGTCTTTAAATTGATCGAACAAATTGCCGAACGACGCAAAATTAGGTTCGGGATACCAAAGTTCGGCAAGTGATTTTTTATGTGGGGTACCGATGTTGTAAGAGGAAAGGGTGAAAGAAAGAAGGTTGGTTGGTGCAAGGATTTATTTGCGGCAAAAGATTGCAAGTTTTCTATAAAAGATTTGTCCCTTTTCTTTTTTTCTTTATTTGGAAATTGTTGCAAAAAGATTTTTGATAAAAGATATGCAACAGAAAAATATTACTTCCAATCAATTATTATTTTAAGCATATCACAAAGAATATTTATTTGGAAAAAATTGTTGCAAAAAGATATTCGAGAAAAGATATGCAACAAAAAAGATTACTTGCAATCAATTTCTATTTTAAACGAGGCACAAAAATCATGCACAAAATTGTTATTTGGAAAGAGAAAGATTTTTAAAGCGCACAAAATCTTGCAGGAATTTTTTTTTCCAGAAAATATATGGAAATTTTTGCAGAGGAGGGACCGAGAAACTTACAGAGTTTTTTTTTTCCACTCCCTGAACCGACCAGGCCGCGGCGATTCCGCGGCCAGAAGTGGTTTCCCGCGGCGGTTCCACGGCCGGAATGGGGCCGCCGGCGCTCTTTTTTTTTTTTCCTTCTCTCTATTCTGATCTGTTATTTTCTGTTTCGCTTTCTGTAGATTTCCAGATCCGTCTTTTGATTGTAAATCCTGCAAAATTCAAATAACAAAGTACCCTTTCCAAAAATAATAGATGATATATTTTTATATTTTTTTTTTGGATTTTTCAGATTTTTATGATTTTTTTTTTATGATTAACCCGAAATTGCAAAAAGAAAATAACACACCATCCCCGGCAACGGCGCCATTTGATTGATGTGTTTTAGCGTGCTTGCGCTTTCTAAAAGATAGATCAAAAATATTTGTAACCGCAATCAAGAACGGCGTCGCTTTGCAGCTAGCCGGTGAGTACGGGTCGGTACACAGGGATGTTGTGAATTTCCTAATCGCGCTAACGAGTTAATTCCGAAGGGTGTTCGGATTGATTATTAAATCTAAAAATTGAAGTTGTATGATACTAGGATTAGAAACATGCTAGGATTAGGTTTAGGGAAAATTTGGTAAACAAAGATCTACATCTCTTTCCATTGCCTTTAATTAAAGATATCATATTAGTGTTATGGTAAATCTTAACAAAGGGGATTAGGATGATTGGGAAGATTGATTCTTCCTCTAGATCCTTGTCCTTCCTCTCTTAATCTTTACCCTAACCTCCATGGAAAACCTTAAAATCCGGGCCTTTAGACTACGGAATCACCGTTAACTTGAGGGTAGAGTGCCGTAGGGAGCGGAATAAGAAGGTATGCATGGAGTTCTAATTTTCATAAAAGATTGGCAAAGAAAAGAGATGAGAGATCTTCGTCTCTCAAATCCTTCCCCATTCCTAACCCTAACAAGCGAGAAAACTACTCACTCATTAGGGAATTGAAGAACATTTATCTAGGGTAGAGAATAAAAATTAACTAGGGTAAGAAATTAAATTTATCTAGGGCAAGAATAGAAAATTAATCTAGAGCAGAAAATAAAGAACTTACAAAAAAATGATGCTCTCCAAAAGAATGCTGAAATTTTATTAATGAAGGGAGGCATAAGAAATTACAATGAGTAGAGTTCCTATTTATAGAGAATAGGAAACCCTAGGTTACAATTGATTTGCATGTCTACATTTACCAAAATATCCTTAGGAAGACCTAGTCAAAGTAGACTTCAAGCTTTGGTAAAATTTTATGTCTCTGTCTTTTATTAAAAGAAAGTATTGGGCCTTGGATCTTTGGGCTTCCTTATTATTTGGTTCTTTATTAAAATAGCTTCTATGTTTCTTCCAGATGTCCAGTGAATAATTGCGGTGGACTTTTAACCGTTGGCTTTGTAATCTTGGACCTTGCGTTGCCTTGTTGATTGTGAACTGTTCTTCGTCTAGGCTTGACTAAAATCCTCCTAATTGTTGGTCAAAAGTCCATATTTTCATCGTCTTTACATCGTTTTCACTGTTTCCTGTTCAAGAACCTGTAACCTGTAACATGTAGCAGACATGCGTCAAAAACACCTGTTTATTTATAAAAAGAATAAGAATGGGGAATATAACAATGCAATATTATGGTGTGAACACCACCCTGACACGCCGTGATACGCAGAACACACCAGACCCAAACTCAGAACATGTGTGTCGCGCAAGTCTAAAAGTATTGAAAACAAGGTATTAAATCCCAGATTTTGACTCGAGTGGAAATAGGAAAAGTTGCATATACCAAACACCTACAAAACCTAGCAGACACCTACAAAAAAACCGCCGACATCCAACTCACCCCTCTGGCCACAATTTACGGCCAGAACGAATTTTTCTGCGGCCTGGGATAGAAGGTAGAGTCTCGTGCTTTGTGTGTTTGTTCCTAGCTCAGTAACTAAGTCCCAGTACAACTTTTGCCTGAAGCACTCGGTTTAAAAGCAGATCACAAAACTTCCCAAAATCTTAACTAAAACGTTTAATTAACCCTAAACTAAAACAATATGGTAATTTAGTGTAAACTGAAGCAAAGACTTCGGTTAAACGACACTAATAGCACTTAATTAAGTTAATCAAGCCAAAACAACCTAATCTTCACTTAAACCACCTAATTAGCACTAAAACCCACATAAACACTAATTAAAGCTAAATAAACTATAAGTTTAGCAAAGAGGTGATTAAGGTGGGCTTAATACCTCACAAAGGCCAAGTGGTGGCACAAACTTGCTGGCCTTGCCTCCTAGAGCTCAGAATAGGCTCAAAACCAACAAGGGAGTGATCTTGGAGTGATAAATGTGAGGTTGGTGTGATAAATGATGGTTTTTAATGGAGATTTGAGGTTAAAATTGATGAGAGGAAGGAGAATGAGGGGGGCTGCTGAGCTGCTGCTGCTGCTGAGTGAATGGGGGAGAGAGAGAGAGTGTGCCCCAAAGTCAAGCCCTCCATACTCATTAAATGCACCATGCCTCTCTTTTCTTTTCTTATTTTCTTTATTTGATTTGTTTTGTTATGGTTTTATAAGGATAAGAGGAAATATGAAGAATGTGTTACATTATGTGTTAAGTTGTTATGGTTGCTAAGCACCAATTAAGCTAGGGTGAAAATTGTGCATGCATGCTACACTAAATTTTGCTTAAAAAAAAGTTAAGAAAATTTGCTAACTGAGTGAACACTAAACTAATTAATAATTGATAAAACACTATTATATAATTATTTACATACTTTCACTATAAAAATTTGATTTATTCCAGTTTATGTGGAAATTTATTAATTAGGAGATTTTATGAAAAACCCGCATTATCGCTAATTAACACTAATCGCATTTCTAAGGTGTTACAATTTCATTCGCGCATGACAGATGCACTTGATTTGGATTTTACGCATGTTGGGCGCATGATATGAGATGTGATTTTGTGCACACCGGATGTACTCGATTGGGATTTTCATTCGTGCATGTTAGTTGCACTGGATTGAGGTTTTCGTGCACTCTAGGTGCACTTGATATTGTTGTAGTGCACATCCGTTGCACTGGATAGATGTTTTCGTGCACACCCGTTGCACTTATTTTGGTTTTGTGCACATTCGTAGCACTTGTATTGGATTTAATTTCCGTGCGTACCAGACGTACGTGATTATTTGATACGCCTTTCGAGGCTGATTTGCTCTTGAGCACCTTATTTTCATGATGGGCACTATATTACGTAGTAGCCGAACATGACAGATCTGGGGACAGTACCTGAGTACTTTGCATGCATAAAAAGTTTAACTAGAGGTTTTCAAAAAGGAGCTATAGTCTCGCTATTTCCTACGTGTCCGCGAGCGACACGAACGTTTATAAAGGAAAACCTTTTGGGATATTTCAAAACGGCGGAACGTATATTTGAGCAAAAACATATATAGATATATTTATTACTTTACAAATGAGCGTCCGTCACTTGTGCCGCGAGTTACACATCACGTAGCGATTTGGAAAAGATTTTGCATGAGTTTTATTCAGTTTTAGGAGATTTTTCCAAGGATGCGTACTATATACGTATTATAGTATTCGACTAGTGTATATTGGGTTTCAGTAGTGGATTTTGAGATCTGTATCTCCTTTGTAACTCCGATAATTTGCGTGCAAATCCAATGATTTGCGTGACGCTTGACGGAGTTCGATTTTGAGTTTTGTACTCATTTTCAGGCGCACACGATGCGCTGTAGTATTTCTATATCTTCCGTGATTTCGGAGTCCCGTTGATTTGAGCTGATTATTGAAATGTTTTAGCATTTGGGTGTTTAAATTTAAATTCGGGGACCGATTTTATTTAAAGGGGAAGATTGTAACATTTCAGAAAATATAAAATATTATTTTTGGAATTTAATATTAAAATAATATATTTCACGAAAACTACCCGATTTGCGAATTTGGGGTTTTCGAAAAATGGTATAAATATATACCAATAATTGGAAAACAATTGGAGATTAAAATAATTTATTCATTTAAATATATATTTATTGGATTCGGCATTTTTATAATTAATTATATGCTAGTTTAAATTAAACTCGATTAGTGCACTACTAATCACGATTAGGCCAAATCCGTATTTTTAATTAGTCATGGCTAGTGCACCATGACATGTTGCATTTTGTTGCATGTTTGTTTCATCTTATTTGTGTTATGTGTTTGGTTTTAAATGAGTAAGGGGAAAAAGAAAAGGAAAGCCATGAGAGGATAATTGAAGAGAGAGAGGGGGGGACAACATGATGATGGCATGGCATGCTACATGTGAGAGAGAGTGAGGGTGAGAAAGAGAGAGAGAGAGAGAATCTCCTTCATCTTCATCTTCATGTCTCCTCCCACTCCTCTACCCTATGGCAACTACCTTAAATCTTCACCAAAACCCTATACTCCCTTCATTAAAAATGATCCCCACCTCATCCTACACCTTGTGGACCTTCCAAGCTTGGATTTTGAAGACTTTGAGCAACTCATGAAAATTCTTGAGTTGCCAAATGAGATATATTTCCAATCTTTAGTTAAGTTATTATGTTTAGTGTATTCTAGTTTAGTTTAGAATTTGATTAAGTGTGGATTTGTGAACTTAGAAATTCTAAGTTAGGGTTTAGTGGGAATCTTGACTTGAGATTGGTAAATTGAAGTGTTGTGAGAGTTTGTAAGACCTTAATGATAATTTTACTGGCCAACAACAGAGAATAGAAACCAAAATATGAACTTAGAAATGGTCCCGTGTCAGTTTTGTGAAGTATCATGTGCTTACAGGGAATCTGGGATGACCTGAGACCTGTACGAGAAAAACTAGCAACCCCAGAGACCTAGATTAACCACTAGAAACCCACTGTAGAAGTACGAGCCCTTGTTTCCCCCATATGACCGGTGAGATCGGATTTCCTGGCATTGTCGTCGGATTTCTGTTGGGATATGATGTTGGGTTTTTGGCTGTAGCTCAGTTTCCCTATAAACAACTCCCTGTACTTGCTAGTTTAGTCCCAATTTAACCTAAGATAAATCTGGGAGCATATTGGGTTGGTTTTGGATATGTTTTCCGATATTGGGATTATTGGTTTTGATATTTGATATTGTATTTGGTCGTTCGATGTTTGTACGTCGACGACGTGGGTTGCTTGGTTGTTTTTGCATACGTAGGCTATAGGTTCTAACCTATGAGCGCACCGTGTGCCGTATTGGTTTTCCGGACTTGATTGTAATAGCATTGCGACTATGTATTTATTGAAGGTATCTTCTCGTGGATTCCGAGACGACGAAGCATATCGACTACGGCTGAACAAGGAGTTCTGCAGGTGAGTAGATTTATATCTACGGGGGAAGTCGGGTGGATGGCGTATAACACCCCTACAATTATAAAATGGAAACTAATATGTAGAATATAGTCGGAAAAACCTATACTAGGAAACCACAGATGTGATTAAAGGTTTAGTATGAAATGATATGATTGATAAAGAAGTGAAACGTAAATGTGAATCACGATATATACATATATGTAGTTGCAAAATAATAAGTATGAGATTATAGTGGCATGTAATAAGGTCGATAAATACGACATGAGATTTATAAGATGAATTGATGTGAGATATTGATGTGAAATATTGATGTGATGAAAAGAGGATATGATGAGATATGATGACTTGGTTTGATATGTCGTTATACGGATGTGAGTCGATATGAGATAATTGATACCTTTGTCGGTCCCATGATATGAGATGGATACGGATGTGACCTGAGATATAGGTATATACATATATAATGATGTGAATAATGAGTGATATGCCGTACGAGACGTTAGGTCCGTACCCTCATTGTCATATTGGTTGATAGGATCCCTAATTGTTTAATGCCGCCGTACGATGGATTACCGTACATGATGAGTTTTACCTGATGATTGATCCGTACCCTTGACTAGAGGATGCCGTACGATGTATTGTACCGTACGTGATGTTGTGAGGCTGGATGCCGATTGATAGATTCACCGACTCGGTTATGTCATAAATACGTATACCTTGTAGCATTTCGCTTACAATGTACTTTATGCTACGTTCATGATATTCTTATTGCATTACATATACATATGCTAGTGCACCTACACCATTATCGATGATGCGTATGTTACACTTACATAGATTGCCGGCTCACACACTTTCATCATCGATAATTGCTATGTCACTTACACAGTAGAATTGCCACATCATTATGATATGTTGCATGATATACTGATATGCTCGCATCACTATTCTATGTTGCATGATATATTGATATGCTCACATTTCTGTTATATGTTTGCATACATCATGCTTTACGATTATATGCATTGAGATGCTGTTTTCATGAGATTTTGGATTTGAGAACCGTGGTTATATTTCAAAGGAAATTATGTATTGTTTTAAAAACCCGGTTTCTCTTGATATGATATTTCGAGACGTCCACCATGTGTTTTCTCGGTTACGAGTTATGTGATACCCGATTCGAGGAGCTGGATGAGGCTGTTTGCGGGTACATGGTGGACCCGGTATGGTACCCCGGGGAAAGAAAGGTATGTTGTGCAGTAGACGATGAGCCTGGCAGAGAGACTACTACCTACCGTTGATAGTATTTGGGCTCGGCGGTTATCCGGAGGATACCGACCGGAGTCGTGAGATGATATGGGCCGATCCGGACTGACGGAGCCCGAGATATGAGGATTTACGTGTCGATGTTGGACACAGGTTTCATGATGTTTCGAGTGTCGATGTTGGACACACAGGTTCCATGATTTTGATGTGTCGTTGATGGACACACGTTGGTTGATATCCTTATATTTACATGCATATGCTTTCATGATATTTACATGCATGATGTTGTTGTGTCATTGATGGACACGTAGATGTTATCCACATGCTGATAGGCATTGATTATATTGTTGGCACATATGCAGATACGGTCACCCTAGATATCATAGTATTACCTTTATGATATAGTTGACCTAGGAATCGTTGTTTTATTCGATTTCTACCGATGATGTTTTATACTCACGAGTTGGCAACTCATCTCCGTTGTGCCATAGTTCTTACAGGTGTGACCGCATGGATCAGTAGCGGTATCGCTGGCACACAGCTTGCTTTCGGGTGGTTTGCTTTGGTAAGCGGGACATATTGGATCGTGCCACTCTTGTATTATTATTCCTGTTGTATCTAGTCAACTCCATCAATCAGAAACTAGTATTTGTATATGTAGTATGACTTAGAAAGACTTGTGATTGCGAGACTTAGAGCGATGGGTTATATGTTCGCTTGGTGGGTTTGATGTCTTTCTTTATTTACATTATACCTTTGTGTTGATCTTCGCCGTTGGGCATCGTATACATATTATGACTTGCGTGGTTGTGATTCCGTCGATTGGCGAAGAGCTAGCTCCCGCTTGGGGATGCCTTTTATATTATCATGTATATGTAGTTTTGGATCAAAATATACAAGAGAGGTGCTGCTCAAATTTTTAAAAGACGAAATATGTTTTTCAACTAGTAAAATCCACTTGGATTTTTCATGTTCCATTATCTATGCATTTAAGAAAACATTTGATTTCATCATACCTTTATTTCAAAACTTAACCTCTTTTATTTTTTTTAAAAAGTTTTAGATTTATGGGCTTCGGCTTACTTGAATTACGTTGCGCCTTTAGACGTTGCCTGATTTAAGTGCCGGTCACGAACTAAATTTTCGGGTCGTGACACCTATGTGCAAAATTGGCTAATTTTACCTGAGTCAAAATCTGGGATAGATTTCCTTAGTTGCTGATTTCGTGTTATGCGATTTGTGAAACTTGGTTTTGATATTTGATTTGGATTCCGTCGTTAGACGTTTGTACACCAACGGACGAGGGTTATTTGGTTGATTTGCATGCGAAACTATAGGTTTTAACCTATGAGCGAATCCGTGTGCCGTATCGGTTTTCGGATATTGGTTTTAATTGCATTTTGATGTGTATTGATTATAGGTACCTTCGCGTGGACTTTCGAGACGATGAACCACATCGACTTCGGCTAAGCGAGGAGTTTAGCAGGTGAGTAGATTTATATCTACGGGGGAAGTCGGGTGGATAGCGTATAGCACCCCCGCAACCATTGATATGGAAGATCGTTTTATAACTTATAATTTTGATAAAGGATATGCTACGAACTTATGGACATGGTTATAGGATTTAGTAAAAGATGATATGATAATAGTTGACACTAATGGATATATTGATATATATGAAAGTGAATCATGATAAGTATGAATTGAAAGAGGACAAGTAATGAGTTGATAATGATAGGAGATATGATCGAGATCGATATGAATTAAGATTAACAAGATATGACATATATGCAAGTTGACATGATGTAAGATTGTTATAGATGTGTTATTTGATTGATAAGGTATGACGTACGAGATTATAGATCCGTACCCTTTGCTGGTGAATAGGATGATAGATTCCCTACTTTGTTTGTGACACCGTATGATAGATTACCGTACGCGATGCGTTTACCGAATGTTCGATCTGCTCTCATGAATTGAGAATGATGATCGAGGATATTGCGACACCTGATATTATGAGGCGGGATCGTTGACATAAGAGGCTACCTTAGTATAGTTCATGTTTATGTTGGATTATTCCTCGTGTGATACCTATCATGTTTCCAGTATTTAATGTTATATGATATCAACTGCTAGTACACCTGCACAATTACCGTTGATGCGCATGTTATACGTACACAGATTGCCGGCACACACGCATTCATCATCGGTAATTTCCATGCTACTTACACAGTAGATCTGCCCTATCTTGATATTACTCTTAACCGTAAAAGTACATTCATTGTTCAGTATTATCACTTGACATGCTTGCATGATATACTCGATATGCTCATATTACTACTCTATGTTGCATACATCGTACTTTATGGTTATATGCATTGAGATGCTGTTTTTATGAGATCTCTGGATTTGAGGACCGCAATTTAATTTCAGAGGAAATTGTGTATTGTTTTAAAAATGCGGTTTCTCTTGATATGATATTTCGAGGTGTCCACCATGAGTTTTCTCGGTTCTGAGCAGTGAGTATACCCGATTCGAGGAGCGGTAGGCACCGTCTGCGGGTACATGGTGGACCCGGTAAGGTACCCCGGGGCAAGAAGACTCATATTGTTAGGCGGTGAGCCTGGCAGGGGAACACTACCTACCGGTGATTGTATAGAACTCGATGGATATTCGGAGGATACCGTTTTGAAGTTATGATATGAGATAGATATAAGGGCCGATCTGAGTATGCGGCGCCTGAGATGAGATAGATATGAGGGCCGATCTGAGTATGTGGCGCATGAGATGTGAGGATTTATGTGTCGATACTGGACACGGGTTTTCATGATGTTTCGAGTGTCAGTGTTGGACACTCAGGTTCCATGATTTGATGTGTCGTTGATGGACACGCGTGGTTTATATCCTTATATATATATACAGGCATATATTTTCATGATGTTCGAGTGTCGGAGTGGGACACTCAGGTTCCATGATATTGTTTGTGTCGTTGATGGACAGGTGGATGATATCCACATGCTTACATGCATATGATGTTGGATGTTTATTTATATATGTCATTGCATTGACTCGATTGTTGACATATATGCATATGTGGTCACCCTAGATATCATAGTATTACCTTTAGGATATAGTGACCTACGAAATCGTTGTTTTATTCGATTTCTACTTGCTGATGTTTTCTACTCACGAGTTGGCAACTCACCCCCGTTGTGCCACAGTTCTTGCAGGTTTGACCGCTTGGGATCAGTTGCGGTATTGCTGGTACACCGCTTCATCCATGGTGTTTTGCTTTGGTAGGTGGGACACATATTTGATCGTGCCCACTCTTGTACTGTTATATTCTGTTGTATCTAGATAAACTCTATCAAATCAAATCAGAGACTAGAATTATATATTGGTAGACCTAGTCAGACTTGGGTATTATGCGAGACTTAGAGCGATGGGTTTATGATCGCTTTTCTTGAGTTTTGATGTCTTGCTTATTATTTGTCTTTCTGGGTTGATTCTTTGCCATTGGACGTCGTATATATGTTATTGCGTGGTTGTGATTTCACCAGTTTGCTTATTATATGTTTTCAACTAGTATAACCCACTTGGATTTTTATGTCCCATTAGTTATGCATTTAAAGAAAAACATAATTCATTATACCTTTATTTCAAAACTGCACCCCCACTATTTTCCGCAAAAAGGTTTAGATTTTCTAGGTTTCGGCTTACTTGATTTACGTTACGTCTTTAAACGTTGCGTAATTTAAGTGCCGGTCACGTGATAAATTATGGGTCGTGACAGTATTAGTCCTAAGAGTTCTGTAGCTCTTTCTCCGTGTCTAGTAAACGGAGTTTTGGTCATCTTACCTTTGAGACATGACTGATAAGTTTCATAAGATGTAAATTCAAACTGATTCAAATATCCATCTTTATGTAACTTAGCTAGTCGTGTCGCATTGATATGACCTAGTCTACAATGCCACAAGAAAGATTCGTTCATTTCTGAACTCTTTCTCTTGTGTGTGTTCTGTACGTTAAGAACTGTGGTTTGATTTAGAACGTATATGCCATTACATAACGTGCCTGATCCAATCAACTTTTGATTTAGGAAAATGTTTATAACATTATCCTGCAATACAAAATTATATTCTTCTTTACTTAATAAAGAAACTGATATAATATTCCATATCAGGTTCGGTATGTAATAACATTCGTTCAAAATCAATGTATTACCAGTTGGTAATACAAGGTGATATTCGCCAACTGCTTTGGCTGCAACATTTGCACCATTCCCTACTTTTAGAGAATGATCACCTATTCCCAGTTCTCTACCTTTCTTTAGCCCATGTAATATATTACATATGTGGGATCCCGATTCGGTATCTAATACCCAGGACGTAGAGTGTACTGAGAAACAGTTCTTAGTAACGAACACACCCGAAGAAGATGCATCAACATGCTCATTTCTCATTTGGGTCGCGTGAGAATCCGTATATTCCCATATTTCCTGCTCAGACTTATAAAAATTATAAGGAAGAGAGAAACCAACGTTCCCCGGCTCAGTATAACAAGCGGGTTCGGTCAATACATTCATATTATTATCTTGATTAAGGCGTGATATGGTCGCTACAAGGAGAGAGAAAGAGAGAAGAAAACACTGCGTGCGCTCTTGCAAGATTAGATTGGTTATTATTTTATCTAATCAGGATGGATCCCGCCATTTTTATCAAATCTTCCTTCAAACCCTAAAATGTAAGACTAGCCGGGATTAAGCAAAAGCTCAAGATAATTGTTATCCCACAAAAATAAAATGAATAATGAATATATGAGAGAGTCACACTCACTCATAACCATGGTTCTAAAATATCTAGATATTTTGTTAAAGAGTTAAAGAATGAATTAGAGATTAAACCATGATTTGAGTCATGGTTGACTCAAGAAGAGTGTAGAAGAAATCCAATCATGATTTAATCCTAATTATCTTTAAGCAATAATCAAAATATATAAATATCTAACCATGTGAGTCTTGCATAGCCAACTCCAATGTATCATCAACCATAACACATGTATGCATGCATGTGTGCATTCATATCAACATATGTACATACATTCATGCATACAACATTTAAAGAAAAGGTTATAAGCAAGAAGGCTAATGGTCATTAATATTAAATCAACAATTGATTTAATAAACCGGTCATATCTCATACGACCCGACTAATAGAAAACACCAGATTATAATGCGGTATCACATACACTCATTTAATCAAGCACCTGCGCATATCACCATATGCACCCTACATCGTTTCGCCTGAGCTAGGAAACTCATGTGTGGGACTCTAAGACTCGTCAATACGCCGGCAGTAGGTGATGATCATATCAAACACCCACAAGCTGCAAGCGGTCAGCTAAACGTAACGGCTACCCGGGTATTGAGCGGTCGTAAGAAAAACAAGCGAACCTGTCAAAACTCCTGTCGAGCCAACCGGTAACACTTACCGTACAGTCCGGTCTCTTCGTCAGATATGCTGCATATCGAGTCTATGGATGGCATTGTCGACCCCAATAACTCAATAAGTCATGCCGATGTATGGCCTATAACAGATCGAGAAACTACTGATAACACTTATCAGTAAATCTCATCAGCCCTGGCCAAGGACTTGCTGATATAGCCAATCAAGCACAGCGCAACATCAACCCCCAATACCGGGAGAGACGAAACCCCTCCTATCGCTCATTGCCTCTATGTGTCTCGAGACTGTACCTAAAAGCCAACTGTTTGCACGACTCAGTAGAGCCGTGGTAGGGTGGAAATCAAAGCACAGTGGGAGAACACACAAGACTCTATGACGATATCGGGTCTACAGACTAACATGTACCAGTGTCACCTGAGAACTGCTATCCGACGATAGATATAATACCATATATGAGTTCTCGGCGAGTCCGTCCAGTGTACCCAGTCTCCACTGAGCACCCGTATACAATCTTGGTGTCAAACACCAATGGATATGGGATCATCCATCGCCCATCACATGGGTCAAGAATCGTATACGCTAGTCTTATCCAGAACATCAATGCCCCGTCTCGATACACCCATGACTAGGGACATTTCAGGATATGCTTATAAACTACACATGTCCCACTAGTATGATCTGCATCATAATCACAGTAGTCAAGAAAATATCCTCAGGGCTTTATCAACATGTACCAAATGAATAAAAGCATGATCAAGTGAACATGTCAAGGTAAAGAATAACCAGATAGCATACTATCATGTCCAGCAAGAATGTCCTCTGAATACACACACACACACACACACACACATACATGTAAAAATACATCCACTATCAAATAATGGCCTCTATGGCATACATATATCCAACAAGGGAAAGAAGAAGGCCCCCACCAAACCGAAAAGCAGTGTTAGTAAGGTACAGAGGAAGGGCAAGGAAAAAGTTAGGGGGCCAACAGTAAGGAAAGAGGAATACTTCTATTGTCGTAAGAAAGGTTATTGGAAGAAGGACTACAGGTCTTGGAAAGCTAGGAGCCATAATTCGAAGCAAGTTGTGGGTTCGGCTTTAGGTGTGTTATGATTGAAAACTATCTGTCAATCAACTCTACTTCCTGGGTATTAGATACCAGTTCAGAATTTCATATCTGTAATTCATTGTAGGCACTGAGAAACCGTAGAGTTATAAAGACAGGTGATATGTCCCTCAGGGTTGCTAACGGAGCGAGCGTGAATGCTGTTTCCGTAGGGGAATATCACCTAGGATTGACAAGTGGACACATTTTGATTTTGCGTAATTGTTTTTGTGTACCAAGTTTGACATATAATATCATTTCTGTATCTTTATTATCTAAAGAAAGTTATGATTTTACATTTGTAAGCGATGTTGTAAACATTCACTTTAATCATGATTTGATTGGGTTCGGTACACTAGACAACAGTATATACGTATTAAATCAACACCAAGTTTTCAACGTCCAGAACACACTCAAAAGAAAGACTCCAGAATTGAATCAAGCTTTCTTATGGTATTGTAGACTAGGTCATATCAATGAAACACGGTTGACGAAGTTACATAAAGAGAGATATTTGGATCTGTTTGAATACCTAGTTTGACACAGACTAGGTCACATCAATGAAACACGATTGCTAACGTAACGGAGCGAACGTGTGTGGTCCAATGTCTACGCATGCAAGAAGTGGTTATTCTTACTTCATTAATTTTACGGATGATTTCTCAAGGTATGGACATGTATTCTTGATGAAATATAAATCCGAGGCCTTTAAGAAATTTCAGGAATACGAGAATGAAGTGGAAAAACAAACAGACAAAAGTATCAAGACACTTCGATCTGATCGGGGTGGTGAATACTTCAGTACCGAGTTCCTGAGCTATTTAAAAGAGAATGGAATTCTTTCTCAGTTTACTCCTCCATATACATCCCAACACAACGGTGTATCGGAAAGGTAGAATCACACCTTACTTGATATGGTGTGTTCCATGATGAGTAATGTTGGGTTAACACGATCCTTCTGGGGATATGCACTAGAATTTGCTGCATATCATTTGGACAAAGTTCCAACTAAGTCAGTGCCTACCACACCATATGAAATATGGAGTGGGAAGAAACCCTATCTTAAGTATCTTAAGATATGGGGATGTCCAGCTTTTATCAAAAAGTAGCATGCGGACAAGCTCAAGACACGATCAATACTGTGTAAGTTTATGGGATACTCAAGGAACTCCGGGAGGTATCTTTTCTATTACGCAGAGGAACAAAAGGTTTTTGTTTTTCGACATGCCCAATTTCTGAAGACTCAATTTCTTGAAAAAGAAATAAGTAGGAGCGCAATAGAACTGGAAGAAATTCCAGAATTACAATCTATTATTGAAAGCTTGGTGGAACCAGAAGTTTCAAAAGAAACGGACGTCCCTACGCCACTCAGCAGATCTAGTAGGCTGTCTCATCCGCCCGAGAGATACTACGGTTTTCTCATAGACGGGGATAGAGAGGATTGCATCATCGATGATGATGAGCCACCTAGTTTCCAGCAGGCCATTACGAGCAGGGACTCAGTAAAGTGGCTGGATACAATACGGACCGAAATGGAATTCATATACACCAACAAAGTTTGGACTTTGGATATTGCACCTCAAGGGGTAAAACTGTAGGCTGCAAATGGATCTTCAGAAAGAAGATTGGTGCAGATGGACAGGTTGAAACCTATAAGGCTAGACTTGTAGCAAAAGGTTTTCGTCAAAGACCTGGTTTGGACTATGATGAAATCTTTTCTCCAGTGGCTATGCTTAAATCCATTCGGATCCTATTTGCCACTGCTGCCTTCCATGATTATGAAATTTGGCAGATGGACGTAAAAACCGCTTTTCTGAATGGAAATTTGGAAGAGTGTGTTTATATGGATCAACCAGAGGGCTTCATAGAGAGTGGGAGCAGCGGAAGAGTGTGCAAGTTGTTTAAATTCATTTATGAATTAAAGTAGGTATCGCAGAGTTGGAACATCTGCTTTGATGAGACGGTTAAAAAATTTGACTTTATCAAAAATCCAGATGAACCATGCATTTATAGTAAGATTGTAGCGAGAACTGTGGTATTCCTCGTCTTGTAAGTGGATAACATTCTCCTGATATGAAATGACATTCCTATGCTACAATCATTCAAAAGATTCTTGTCACAGAAATTCTCTATGAAAGACCTGGGTGGTGCTTCATACATTCTGAGGATCCAGATCTATCGTGATAGATCTAAGAGGATGTTAGGACTTTCACAATCCAGGTACATTGACACCATACTGAAAAAATTTAGTATGGAAGATTCCAAACGTCGTAACCTATCTGCTTGTCACGGGATCACCTTCTCCAAAGAGATGTCTCCCAAGACTGATTTGGAAAGGGATCGCATGAGTATTATACCCTACGCTTATGCCGTAGGATTTATAATGTATGCGAAATTGTGTACCAGACTAGATATTGCTTACGCACTGAGAGTGGTAAGCAGGTATCAATCAAACCCTGGGGAGAAGAATTGGATGGCAGTTAAGAACATTCTCAAATACCTGAGAAGGAATAAGGATATGTCCTTGGTGTACGATAGTAAAGACCTCCAGATCGAGGCTTTCGCTGACTCCAGCTTCTAGAGTGACAAGAATGACTCCAAATCCATGTTGGGTTATGTCTTTACCCTTAATGGAGAGGCAGTCTGTTGGAAGAGCTTCAAGCAGGACACCGTTGCTGACTCGACGATAGAGGTGAAGTATATCACTTCATGTGACGTCGCAAAAGAGGCAGTCTGGATAAGGAAGTTCATAACAGAACTTCAGGTGGTTCCGTCCATTGTTGACCCAATACTTTTGTATTGTGACAACAACAGGGCTATAGCTTTAGCGAAGGAACCAAGGTCCCATCAGAAGTCTAGACATATCTTAAGGCGGTATCACCTGATCAGGAAGATCATAGATTGCAGGGAGATCGAGGTGCGGAGAGTAAACATGGAGAACAACACTGCCGATCCACTCACAAAGGCCATCCCTCAGACACAGTTCGAGAGGCTATTTGAGATGATAGGTCTGCGATACGCCAATACACAGCCTTAGTGGAAGTGGGAGATTGTTAGTAATATATGCCCTAGAGACCATTATTGTATAGTACTGGATTGTATATTATATTTTGGAATCTTGGGATATTCACAGATATAATAACAGCCTTATTCAATATGATAGTATGCTATCTGGTTTGAGTCTTTCTTAACATGTGTATGTGTAGATAGAGCCCTCAGGAACTTTGCTTGACCACCAACATTATGATGGCAGTCACACTAGTGGGGGCTGGGTAGTCTATAAGCACATCCTTAGACATTGTCCCTAGTCGTAGGATCATCGAGACTGGGCATCGATACTCCAGAGTAGACTAGTGTATACGCTTCTTATCCCCGTCAGACGAGGTGGTCTATCCCGCAGCCATTGGTATACGGTACTAAATATAGTATACATGTGCTCATTGGGTTATAAATTACACTGGATGGACTCGCTGGGAACTACTGGTTGGTATTATACTTATCGTCAGTTAGCAGTTCCCCGGTGACATGAGTACATGTTAGTCTGTTGACTTGACATCACTATTCGTCTCGAGTGTGTTCCCACTGTACTTAGATTATTACCTTACCACGGCTCAAATGAGTCATGCAAACAGGAAGTAGTTGGGTGCAATCCAGAAACACTTGGAGGCGGTAGGGGATAGAAATGATCCGTATCTCCCGGTATTGGGAGTTGATATCGTGCTGTGTACGGTTGACCAATATTAAAGGTCCCTGGTCAGGGCAAGTGAGATTTATTGGTAGGTACACCAGTAGTTTCTCAGGTTGTATTGGTTCCACACCGACATGACTTATTACGCTATTAGGGGTCTGACGTTTACCACCCCCTAGGCCCAATATACGATGTCCTTAGACGAACAGACCAGACTGTACGGAGAATGTCACCTATAGGCTCAGTAGGGTTTTCGAACGTGTTATCGTGTCGATCTTCCCTTCGACGGATACCTGGGTAGCCTTTACGTACAGCTAGTGCCATTAACGTGCTTTTGGTTAAACCCATTGCCAGCATATTGTCGAGTCTTTAAAGTCCCACACAGAGGGTTTTCCGGTTCAGGAGAAACGGTGTAGTTTGCGTATAGTTTTACGCACGGGTGTTCGATTGAACACGTGTATTTATATACATGATTTAATCGGATGTTTTAGTGGTACTAGCAGGTTTGAAAGACAGCCAGTTTTGATACCAGTATTATATTGCTCTCTTTTCGGGATTTGTATTTCAATACGAATACGGTATTTATACGGATATGTGTATTTGTATAAATACGGGTATTTATGCTTTGATACAAATACATGTATTTCTTTCTAAATATAAATACACGTATTTTGTATTTTCGATACAAATACGGTATTCGTATTTTGGAAGAAATACGGTATAGGCATTTATTATAAATACGGGCTTTGGTATACTTGATTATACACATACAAGTATTTGTATGTGTGTGTATATCATGGTGAGTTGGCCTCTCTCACACTCACTCATTTCTCATCTCTTCTAGTTTCTTGCGGGTCTGTGACTCACACTAGTGAGTCACAACCCACTCACCCAATCTTTTGTTTTGCATTGAAGAGATAAGAATGAGATAGTAGTGTAGGATTTTTTGGACGGTTGTTGATTTTCTTGTGTTGCCATTCTCTGCTTCATCTTCTTTCTCATTTTCTCTTCTTGAGTTCTTGAGAATTAAAAGAGAGCATCTTGTTTCATAAACTACACCACTGTAAGTATCTTGTCCTAATAAGACTTGATTTTTAGTTGTTTCGATAGAAACTATCGCTTGAATCAACATCCTTGGGTGGATCGTCTTTGACGCGGAAGATCGATTTCAAGAGCTCGTTATATCAACCTAAGGAGCTTGTGGAGTCAACCTTTCAAGACCTGAAGGACCGTCTATAAAGGTTGTAATTCTAACCTAGTAGCTCAAGCTCTGATTAGAATTGTTTAGTTTAGTGTTTGAGCTTGTATCCTAAGGTTTATAATGTATTGTGCTCAAGATTTTAAAAATTTTGATTCCGCATAGCCGTAGTTGTTACGGCAAGGAGTACATATACACTTACAGAAACAATTTAGAAAATTTCTTCATTTTCTCTCAAAATAATTTCAGAAATATATCCGTCTTTACACATTTCTACCTATTGCATGTAATCAACGGATGACAAATCGGATTCGAAAATTCATGCCATCATCACCGACTGCATTTGAATTTTAAAATATTTTCTCCGGAATCCTTTTGCCATCATCACTGGTTGCTCTCGACCTCCGTTCTCCTTCAGACGACGGTTATCTTCACTCATCATGTACTCTTCTCTAACTAATTTTCATATTATATAATTCAAGTCACTACTTTTAATATATATTTCAAAAGTGTATATAACATTTAATATATATTTCATAATCTTAGTGATATTCGATCTATAATATACAGATTTTCATTTCTTATAACTATCAATATCCATATTTGCATCCGTCAATGACCACATGATATGAATATGGTAACATCTATATTCGATATACTGTATTTGAACGATGAGAACGTAGATAAAAGTAATAGTGAAAGAGTTGACCGTAATTTTTCAAAAGAAGTCCGAGTTTCATGTAATTTTCTATGCATGTACTTATGCAAAGTAATAGTGGAATGATGTATTCGATCGATCAGAACGTATACAAAGTACCAGTGAAAGTGTTGACGACAATTTTTTCAAAATACATCTGAGCTATATTTAATTTTCCATACATGTATATATACAAATTAATAATAAATTGGTTGATTGCAGTTTTCCAAAAATATCAAAGATCTTATTTAATTTTTCATCCACATGTGTCCAGAGAGGAAATACTTTCCATAGATGTTACGGTACAATCTAGATTGAATAGTGATAACTTGTATGGAAATAAATACAGATACTTCATCAGAAAATATATTGCGTGGATTTGAAGATAAGCTTAAAATGGATAAATTGCATATTAACTTATAATTAATTTCTTGCAATAAGGGCTTAAAAGCAGATTTTCTTAAACTAAAGAAACGGAGTCTAATTTTCCATGCATGAAGACCAAAGAAAAGCTTGATGACATGAATGCAAGGGGCAAAATAGGAAAAAATCAAGCTTAAAAGCTTAGAGTAGGGTTTATATCATATATGTATATATAATATAATTAGTAGGGGCCTTGCGTCATGCGCGGCGGCCAGGGCGGAGCTTGGTGTGGGCATGTGTGGGCAATTGCCCACACTTAACGCCCGCAAAAAACTGCAATAGGCCCTAAGAGATCTCCAGGAAAATAGCTCTTCCGGCAAAATATGCTTTTGCCAAAACAAAGGAAGATGAATGTTATTTAAACTTCCACTTAGATTTCACAACTAATCTTGTTAGTTGGTATATTTATCTAGGGTTTTATTTATTAAAATTGTTTATTCACTTAATGACAGCTATATACATAATACATCAATTTATATAACAAATTAACTGCAAATATTTAATACATATATCAAAATGCATATACAACAAACCATTTAAATCTTTAGTGGTTATCTTAGTTTTAATCTGTTTTTTTTTTTGTTATAGTTGGTTTTAATCTATGATCAATAACCACATGTAATTGTGGTTTCCCTTTTCCAAAATAGCAAGACAAATAATTATATTAGTTTTGTTTCCGAATAAAACATAAATATATTTTATCTTCTTTCATTGTCTTATAGGTTCTAACTTCTTACTATTGTAATGGTTTTGCTTTATTATATGAAAAAACAATATGAATTGAAGAAAAAAGATGTTGTAAATTATAAGGTAAGATTTTTAATTTTCGCTTTACATACTCATTTATGATATTTAATTTTCTAAATATGCATTCTAGACTTGGAGATTTCGCTCTTGCTTGCAAAAAAGTCTAGCTCCACCACAGCGCGGGAGGCTCTATTCATCGGTCTCTTGTTCGAAACTACAACTTCACTAATTCGATGTAAGAAACATATTAAGACGTTGCAAAGATTCATAATATTTTTTACCTCTAAATATATAACTAGAGAACAATGCAATGTCAAAGCTGCCATAAACACAAACTAAATATATACCAGAAGAACTGTGAAAGTCAGAAAGGAAATTTACACATATATCTGAAGCATTCATCACATAACAACTGGTAACTTACAAACTCTTGAAAATTTAACATAATTTATATGCAAAAGGAACATTTAGCTGACATTATACATTAGATGAATCATCCACTTGATTCATCAGTAGCTCCAGTATTTGCTATCAATGCTTTGCTCGTAGAATAAACTTTCTATTTTTAAGTCTCTCCATTTCAAAATGCTAATGCTTCATCTTCATGCGCTGACAGAAGCACCTTGTGAAATAAAAAGACAAATGTTATTACAAGTGCATAAGCTTTGTAATCTTCATGCGAAGAAAAAAATACAATTAGGGTTTAAGAAAGTTATGAATGAATTGGCAATAGGGGCGGTTTTTTACAGCGTGCGACATCTTAAGCGTAATTTTAATTAAAAAAATGAAACAGGAAGAAGACATTAATTATGTCAGTTCCAAGAAAAAAGCATGAAGAATAAACACAGATAACATAATTACTTTATTTATTCTTTTAAATTCATCAAGTTCTTGAATGACACTAATATTGCCTCGGCGAAGGTGCTTGATCTTTCTATTATTGAATTATAGGAGTACAACAGACAAAGAAATGCAACTCATTGCTTTTATCTTGTGTTGCCTGGAACTTTCATTCAAACATACTATAGAAATAGTCTACTCATCAACGCATACATGTGGTATGTGGAAGAATTTTTGGGACTGTATCTTGTGTACCTAAAAGTTTCTTATATAAGAGTCGAAATCCGGAATTATGCAGATCTTAAAGCATAGAAAAAATAATTTAAGTCTAGCGGTTGCTTTTTGTGCTTGATTGGTCCTTACAATTTATAGTCTCCTATAACTGAAGCATATATATCATAATTTAAAGTCTCATCCAACTGAAGCATATATCATATAGAAAAATTGTACATCATCAATTAAAAAAACTAAAACGCTGCAACACTCTAGTTAAGCTAATAGATCACTAAAGAAGGAAATGAAAATTGTTAAAGCATGCCAATGCAAGCTTTCCCAAAATGTGTGTGTTTGGGGGGGGGGGGGGGGGGGGGGTGTTGTGAAGAACACACATACTGAGGCTCAATTACAGGAAATTCCAGGAATAGTGAAATAACAATATAGAAAAACAAAGGAAAACAACAGGAAGAGTGCAAACTAAAAGAGCAAATATCGTTAAAAAAGCAAGGAAGAAAATTAAGAAACCAAAAAAAATCTTTAGTTACCTCGCCCTTTCCAAAAGAAGAAGATGAGGGATTTGCAAAATAATGAGATCTCCCTCGTCAAACAATGGAGGAAATTGGCTTAATTTCTTCCGTCTCCATTCATATTTACCATAAAAAATTTACAACAGAAGATGATAAACTATAATAAATTTGTTCAACAATTTCATCTTTTCACATCTCAGTACTTATTCTTAGTAATGATTGTGCAATGTACGAAAAAAATATTATAAATTTGCATTAATTAATTTAATAATTAGTTATATTTGATTTGTTATAAGGATACAAGTATTTAGCAGCATAGTAATTTACTAAAAAAAAATTCCATAAGGTGTATATATTTTTTAACTTGGACGCTAAATGTAATTTTTAATCCATCAGGCCATCACTATCCACGCGATGCGATGCGATTTAATAGGGGGAGGTGTTGATTAGAAAATTGGAAGATAGAGGCTTGAATTTTTTTTGCAGCAAGGTAGCCACTAAGAAAAGCAAGAAGATTAAAGTACAACAAGCTAATTATATACAAAAGAAAGGATGAAAATTTAAAACAGCCATCATACAGATCTAAGACAGAAATGGAAATAAACCCATAAAAAAAATTCCCACAAAAACAAATGAAGAAGAAAATGTATCTTACCTCACCCATAATAAAATTGCAGCTGGTTTAAAAACTTTAAAAATACAGTAGCAAAAAATGATCCTAAAATACATATTTCTTCTTCTCTAAACTCTAACAAAGATTATGAATCAAGGAAAGGCTATCTAGTTACATAACATTATAAAAGAAACCCCAAGTTCCTCAGGAAAAAATAACCCCACATAGTAACTGATCTTGATCAACAGCGAGAGATCCAACCCAAAATGCCTCGAATTTTTTATAAGCATCAACAATTAAAAATCGAGATTCATGATGTATAAGGGAAAAAGCTTTAAAAGAAATACCTTTGATTATTGATTCAATATTCTTGTGATTAGAGATCAAATGCAAGTAAAGAAGCAAAAGATGAAACTGGAGAGTAGAGAGAGCAGCTTCGATCTTAGCTCCTTTTTTATTTTTTATTTTTTATTTTTTTATGTACAGCTTTTTAAAATAGGCTTATTTTAAAAAATAATAATAATAATAGTTCACTTTCAAAAATTATTACAAATTTAGGTCACTTTCGTCCACATGGGTGCCAAGTCAGGGAAAAAACTTCCATGCAAAGGCTTGCATGTTGCAAGCCCTTGTATTGCTTCCCTTGCACAAAACGCAAAACTATCCAAGCGTTTGCAAATGGCTTGCATGGTGCAAGCCCTTGCATACTAGGTTTATTCACGCTGACACTTTAAAAAAATATATTTCTATGGGGCACATTTTGAAAGTGCGTTCAATATAATTTCCCACCTTAAATGTATGGGGGCGCACTTCGAAAGTGCGCCCCATACATTATACTGAGGATCGCCAACTGAAATGAATGGGGCAAACTTTAGAACTGCGCCTCATACATTTTAGTTGGGGAGTCGTAGTAAAATGTATGGGACGCACTTTCTAACAAACGTCCCATACATTTTTCAATGGGGCGTAGTTAGCTTCTGTATCCCAAATAAAAAATAGACCCTGCATCTAGGCTATTAAGTAATCTCTCTCTCCCATCTCAATCTCTCTCTATCTCCCTGTCATGTACACAATTTATAATTTTTTTGTGTTAGGCAAAGCAAGATGTCCTTGGTATGATTAGTAAAGCTACATTAAATACAATTAGTAAAGCTGCATAGCATGCTTTAGATTTCAGTGAGAACAATGACATTTGACACCGTATGAATGCGTGTTTATTTTAATGAATGCAGATGCTTTTTTATTAATATTAATTGTTTGACCAATTTACCATTTATAAGAAAAAAAATAGAGGTGAAGTTTTAAGAAAAGAAACGGATAGAAATTCCTTTGTAAAATTTGAATAAAATTGCCGCACAACAACAATAAAATAAACACATCCCCGCATGGGAGATAACCCAACGCCCACACGGCGGAAACACAATCTACGCAAAATATACGGCCCCTAAAGGCGAAGAACAACATGTAACATTTCAGAAAATGGAAAATATTATTTTAGAATTTAAATAATAATATAATGAGTCTTACGGATATTATACCGAGTATAGATTTGAGTTTTCGTAAATTGGTATAATTATATACCTCTATTTTGGAAACTAATCGGAAATTTAAAATGAAATTATACTTATGAAGTATTTATTTAAGTGGGCTTTCATAAATTTAAAATGAAATTATACTTATGAAGAATTTATTTAAGTGGGCTAGTAATTATATCCATCCAAGACTGGCATGTTAAAACTAATTGGTGTTTTTCTATTTTGTGCACTAAACCAAGTTCTATTTTGTTAAACCATATTTAAAGTTGCCATGACATGTTATTTACATGTTAACTTTTTCATTTTTGTTTTAATAATGGTATTAAATTGTTTTAAAAGAAAAGAAGAGAAAATGAGTGGATGAGAGAGAAGCATTGGTGAAATTTTAAAATTGGGTATGGACGCGAGAGAGGGGGAGGGGAGTTGTTTTCATGGATGGCACCATTTACATTCTTCAAATCATTTTCCTCTCTTCTCCTTTTCCTTCTCCACTTCCTCCACATCCAACTACTATACCCCAAAAACCCACATAATACATACACCAATTCCTTCATCTCACAAAATCCTACAACAAAAACCTATCCCCTCTTCAAATACTTCAAGTTTGCAACTCAAATCAATCTAGTGAGCTGGAAATCATTGAAAGGTTCGAGTTTCGAATTTTTTTGATGACTTTCTATTGAGAATTAGTTATTGTTTAAAACTACAAACTTGTAGATAATTGCTTTATCTTTTAGTAAAAAAGTTTTGGTTAAGTTTTACAATTAAATAAATTTTATACAAATTTTTAAAGAAAGGGTTTCCAAACTGGAAATTTCATTTCCAGTGGTTATTTTTCACTCAAATTGTAACAGTTTTATTAATTTTTATATTAAAAATTTGGAAAATCTAAAAATTGGAGATTGTACATAATTTTGTGTAGATATGTTTAGAATTTTTATTTTCCACATTTACTTTAAAAAATCTAGAGATATCGATATTTTTGTGAAGCTTATTTTCTGGTTTCGGTAGAATGCCTAGAAACATGTTTAAAGTTTGTATTTTATTTTATGTCGTATACTTTAATTCTATAAACGATATTTTGGGATATCAAATTTAACTCATTTATATATATATAGAATTTTAGTTTGAGACCAAATATCATGTTTACTATTTTTGGTGATTTTTCAAAGTTAGCTCAAAAACTGCCAAATTCATAATTCTATTATAAAATCTGCAAGCGTTTAAAGTTGAAGTTCGACGATATTTGACGGGTTTTTAATTTGGTTTTTGGATTTCTATATCATGACTTGGTCGTACGACGTTTAGACGTCAACGTCGAGAGTATTTTAACGTATTTAGCATATGTTGACCATACGAACCTATGCACGCGTAACTCGACTGCGTCGTTTTCAATTTAGATTTTCATACGGTTGTGTTATGCTTCGATTGTAGGTATGATCGTGGGGAATTCCGAGACGACGAAGAAGGGTAAGACGTTTATTGGCTTCGACTAGGACGAGGCGTATAGATGAGTAGATGTATATCTACGGGGAAGTCGGGTGGATGGCGTATAACACCCCCGCGATCATAGCAATTAGGAAACTATATATTCTAGAATTATATACCTAGACTAATCATAGGAGTATATTAGTATACTCAGTAGAAGATTATATATTTAGTTTCTATTCTTAGCATTGAGCTATATATATATATATATATATATATATATATATATATATATATATATATATATATATATATATATATATATATATATATGACATGAGTATATGTACGATATAAGTATACATGATATGGTATGATATGATATGAGTTGGCATACGCAACTATAGATCCGTACTGTCTTGATTGGATGATATCATACAAGGAATATTCCGTACATGATGTATTGAGGATAGATTGCCGATTACGGCCGATATTTATTTCAACTCGAGCAGACTTGTAATATTTCAAAGTAGAAATTTATGAAATGTTTATAGCCATACTTACTTTCAAAACTAATGATTTGTTACATACTTTTAAATGATAACGTCAAGGGTACGCTGCGACCTTTCAAATGATATTTATTTCAAAAACATCATAGCCCTTATTTCCAAAACAATGTTTCGTGCTATTTTAAACTTTAACTGTATGGCCCATACGTGGTTGGATATTTTACTACTTGTTCACGTTACGATTTCATTATTTTGCATACGCTCGCAATTCGATTCTTATGATATATACCACGTTTATACCTTTAACCCTACTTAGCTTCATTTGCTAGGACACACATACCATTCCCGATGATTTCATGTTGCACTTGAACATAATCGCATGTTACACCTGCATATCATCTGTAATTGCCATATCACGTACACATATATAACTTGCTATGTCACCTGTATCACACTATACCTTGTTTGCATTATAGATTACTGTTTAGTACCCAGCACCACGTACTATTCCAGATTTTGTACTTTCTTTGCATTGCTTATACGAACACACTTATATGAACACACTTACCATTCTATATCACAACATACTATATTCCTGCCAGTGCTTTAGATTGTTGCTTAATTCACATCGGTAAGCATTATATTACTGTTCTATGCCTTTACATTCCATTATTGCCATGTTTTTATGAGATAGTGTTTTTATAGGATTTTTGACATATGAGAAACCGCGGATATTATTTTATAAAACTTGTGAATGTTTTAAAAATACAGTTTTCTCTTAATATGATATTTTGGCATCCATCATTAGTTTTCTCGATTCTGAGCTATAAGTATTATCCGATTCGAGGAGTAAGGAGTCACCGACTACGTATACACGGTAGACCCGGTACGGTACCGAGGGGCAAGAAGATCATATAGAAAGGCGTTGAGCCTGGCTGGGAACACTACCTACCGGTGATAGTATGGGACTCGGCAGATGTAACAACTCCAATTTTGGTGTACAAAAAATTTGTTTAAAAATTAATGTATATTTGGGGTATTTGCATTTACTGTGATTGCTATGAGTAATTGATTTGCTTTTTAATAGCAAGAAGGAGCCTGTAGCTCATTGGTAATATATTGCACTGCTGAATTAAGCCACTAGAGTTCAAATCACATACCCGCACTATTTTTAATATTATTTTCTTTCTAAACTTTTAGAAGTCCAAGGGTTTGCACGTGCATAACTCGTAAAAACCAAAAGTCACACTAAAAACAAACTGGACCAGGGTGAAGACCAACCGACGATGGCCAACTTGGACCCCCGACCCGGCCTGACTCGGCCGGATCGGGTCGGCGGCGGTGGCGACTCGGACGGCGGCGGCGGCCGAGTCAGCCCCGATGAGGAATCGACCAACATGAAAGTTGTGTCTTTTCACCTCCCCATCACTCCTGCACACTTTAATTCTATGGATCGGTTCCAGAAACCTTTTAAAACCCTAATTACTCAATTTTTAATACATTTTAATACAATTTTCATTTCACCCTTTCACCTACCCTAAACCCTAGCCTTACCCTATAAATACAACCCCTAAACACACCCCCGCCACTCCAAAATTCTGATCAAAACTCTCAAGAAATCCATAGAAGTTTAGTGTACTTTTGGAGTTAGCAAAGAGGCGAAACTCCGACGATCTTCCGACGACGTTTCAAGGAGCAACCGGCGACGAAACGACGCACCGGCGATTCCTCTCTCACCCTCTATCTCCTCTCCTTCATTTTAGTGAGTAAGTCCCAATTCCTTATTCACTTTACTATTCTCAAAATCCGTATTTTTAAAACCCGACGGAAATCGGAGTTATCTGCTCTCCGATTCGGTTTTTTTCCTAAAAACTAATTTTTTCTTAAACAACAACCATACCAAACTCTATCATGTTGACTAGTAATCATTAACAAACAACTTGAACAAGTTTCATAACAAATTATTTTATTTCGTAATTTTTATAGCTCTTTTTCAATAAAATACCATGTAGTATAGTTTCGACTTTAAAACAACCATAATCTTGCTATAACTTTAAGTAGATTATGAGGTAATGACCTACCTTCTCACACACTCATATGCAATATAGCACAATACCTTTCGGGAACATAGAATACGGGAAAACGAAACTTTACATATAAATACCACTAACTATTAAAACCGTTTTCTATAAGAATTCGTATTTTTATAAATCTTTGCAAAGTGCCACTACAACCCATTTTGGGAAACCCGACTTGGATGGTGCGGATTATCGCACATCCCTGGGCTTAGTAGTGCGAGATGCAGACCTCCGTAAGGAGCATATGGTCTCGAGAGATTTAAAATACGAAAATCTTAAGAAAAAGAGATTTCTAGAAATATAATATATAGTAAAATTATTTTTATATAAATATATATATGTATCATTAAAATATCTATTTTGTGATAATATAAATATTCCAATTTTTTTCTAAATATTCCAAGGATTACTTTACATTAAAATACCATGAAATCCATACAAGTTCAATATTACAATTAAATACCATGTATTATGAAAAATAGATTTATTCACTAGAAATGTCACAAATATAAAATCTACAAGTATGAAAACTCTAAAGACGATAAATAAATACTTGGGGTGTATTTTGAAAAGTATACAAATTATTTTTAAATAAAACCCCCTCAAGTTTTATAAATTACCCTGAGGACCCTAGTAAATAGAGGTTTAAGCGGGACCAGTCTCTTGAGCCTCAGGGAGCCGGAGATATGGGTGCTTGCCTATCTAAGGTAGACAACTTAACATTGGTGTTATCAATACGGTAATCGTCTTTGAAAAAGACATAAATCCTGCCGCCCATGTGTAGCGGTTACCGATAACGTCAAAACAATCAGGACTTCAATTTTTTTTCTAATTGTTCTGACTCAGACTGAGTCTTATTATAATAATCTGACTTGAATATGATTCAAGTACAATCTACAATTCAAGATGAATCCCTAAATACATATATTCAATCTATTCAATCCGTATTGACTGAACCGAACTATGGATATACTTACATTTACATGATTCTCCAGTTACATCCATTTACTGATATCATGGTTTCGGCAAGTCATACATCTGTACAATCTATAATAAAAAACAAAACTATATTATACAAATGACACAAATAATACAAATAAGACATCGCGGGGTTTAAGGGGTAAATTGGTATGGAAGGTGTTAGAAGTGGCACGAGACTGTAAAATTTAATACACCTAACCTATATTCCGTTGATGTTGTACCGTGGCATAAACGGTTCCTTGTATTACACGTGCCTCTAGTCTCTGGCATATAGAGACTCCTCTCGTATACACTGGCATCCTTCTGTACCAAGCTACAAACAACAGCGTTAACACCAAATACTTATATAATACAACTTTAAAAGTTATCTTCTCTTTCTATATATTCTATTTCTCCCTTATCTTTGGGATACCGAGCGATTGTTCGCTGACGACACTCCTTCTCTTTCTTCTTTGAAATGTTGTCAAGTGATCTGGACACTCGGGAGATCGAGCCTACTAGTGAGGACTTGGACCAGCTTTCCTACGACCCAGAGCTCTAGCTTCATTGTACACATTTTTATTTCAGTACTTTTCATTTCTGTTATGCTACTGTTTAGGCATTTCTTTCATTCAGTTGTATTTATTTTTTCATGTATTGTAAAAAGAATGTGAATAAATAAAGTTGTTGTTTTATTATATCTTGTCTCTTGTGCATTTATATTTATATTGCTTAGATACGCTTAGCGTATTTACTTCATAGTAAATACGTAGCGGCCTCGTCACGTCCCCTTCACCGTACACCGGAAAGCGGGGCGTGACAGCGGATATCCAGAGGATACCGACCAGAGTGATATCATACAGATGGATATGAGGGCCGGTCTGATGAGACGGTGCCTGAGAGAGGGCCGATCTGAGAGACGGTACCCAAGATATGAGGATTTTACGTGTCGATGTTGAATACGAGATTTATGAGCATTTCGAGTGTCGATGATGGACATTTAGTATTTTATGATGATTTCGAGTGTCGTTGGTGGACACTAGATAGATCGTTATGCATTTGATTTCTACCTGATGATGTCTTCTACTCACGAGTTGGCAACTCACACTCGTTGTGCCACAGTTTTCTTGCAGGACTGACCGCTCGGATCAGTAGCGGCTTGCTGACACGTTTCTTCTTTTGGGTGATTGCTTGGTAAGTGGGTTACATTCCATATCGTAACCACAATTTGTATATGTATATTCATTTGCAATCTAGTTAAAATAAACCCCATCGACCCAAAACTTGTATATTTGTGGACTTAGAGATCAGACTTGTATGTTATTCTTTTATATGTTGAGCTGAATATAGTGAGTTGTTAATACTTTTGTTTTCCTTTACTTTTTTTCTTGTATTGATCTTCGCCTTGGGCGTCGTATATACTGCGTGGTTGTGATTCCGCCGTTGGGGCGATAAGATAGCTCCCGATTTAGGGATGCAGATTATATTTATGTACATGTATCAGTTTTACCAATGAGCTTCAAGTGCTTTCTTGCTGTTCAAAAACAATTTAAATAAATATAGCCTACTTAGGATTGCAAATACTCCATTTGTACATTAACTTTTAAACAAATTTTCTGTACATTAAAACAGAGTCGTTACAGCTTTCTTCCCTCGATTTTAGGAGATTTTTCTGATCAATATATTTTGAAAATATATCCTTATTTCTGCAGTTGTGAGAATCTTCAATTTGCTCCTAAAGATTGGCAGATTTGGTTTGCTAACTCGATTTGATGCGGATCTCCTACTTATGTTTGTAGCCCTAAACTGATTTATTATTTTAATATCTGCACAATATCTCAAATCAAATCATTAGTACCATTTGGTTTATTTGAGATAGTATTCCAACCAATTTTTAATTAAATTGCTTAATGGATATGATATAATATGATATGCACGTCTTAATATTAATGGTTAAGAATATTTGATATGATATGTATATTTTCATAATTAAGAATCACATGGATATTTTATTTAAATATAATATGCATATATTCCACCCAATTATATTAATTATAAATTAAAAAAATATGACAATCTTTTTACACATAAACCCATATATGTCCTTAAATTATAAATAACACCATTTAGTAATTAATAATAATAGGAAAAATAACCGTACAAATGTGCAATAATTATGACTGATCAAATACCCCCAAACTTATTTTTGATCGTCCCGAGCAAACTATTTTATTTTAAAAAGAAAAAGAAAAATCTAGCACATTTTCATAGGCAACACGATTGCATTTAGCTCGTGCAACAAGCCTTTAAATGTTTAGGTATCCCTAGTAGGAAGAGTATTGTCTCCTGAGGGTTTTCAGCGGATTTCACCCAAAAAATCCCAAAAAAAAAGAACGAAGACAAAAATTACATGCAAAGATACGGAACATATAAAAAAAACTTGAAAATAGGAGTTTTAAACTACACTAGCCTTTTAGTTTTCATGAGCCCTATTTTAATGGTCTTGAAAAGATATCGGAAATCACATTCTCCCTCAATAAAACACCGTCTTTAGTCTTCTTCCCTATCTCTCCTCCAAACATCGATCATACACCCCTACATGTGTATAAAAGTCATCACTACAATTGGAGAATTCAATTCAAGATATCATACCCTTTATCCATATTCCTTAGTTTTTTTTAGTCGGTGATGTTTTAGATGAATTTGCTCACACATTCTTCATGCGACCGTTAATACTTCTTGAAGTACTAACCAACCGATTACCGAATGTACTCACTTATTAAAGCGTACTTAGCAATATCCTAATCTTGCAACACCTAAAACTTAATAATGACCCCCAAACCAGTTGGTCTAAGGCACTAGGTGATAAGACACTCTCGCTGTATTTTTTTATATGCTGCCTTAAATAATTACAAAACTATTGTTCATTTTTCTTTTAAATTTTATTTTATGTGTTATTTATATTTGTTGATTTTTTTTTCATACTAGGGTTTTCAGGTAAGAGTATTTCAAGGTATTATCTACTATCCCAAGTTTCAGGATGTGTGCAAGTGCGTATAGTAGGGTATCAATGTTCAGAAGTTTGGACTTAAGAATATGGACTATTTTTCAGACTTATTTCTATCCGCAGATTAGTAATTTATTCATCTTACTAACCCTTGGGATAACAACTCATGACCACGTATTACTAGTTTTGTAACAACTCTAAATTTACTGTACAAAATTTGTCAGTTTAATGTACAGAAAGGAATTTACAAGCCTGAGTACATGTTATAAATATATTTTGTTTAAGAACAGCAAGAAACAACTTGTAGCTCACTGGTAAAGTTTTGCAATGATGTGATGTAGCCCCTGTGTTCGAATCCCATTAGACACATTTATTTTTTCTGATTTATTTTTTTAGAAGCCCAAAAGTTTACACATGCAATGCACATAAAAATGAAAAAACAGAAAAATCAAACATGTGTAAAATAGAGTTAACACTGGCATGAACACGTGGCATCAATCCAACGCCCCCCTCACCAATTCGACCGGCGGATCTTCACTTATAACTAACACCAACGGTCGGCCTGTGGCCAATAAGGCCCTGGTTTTGCACACCCGACCCTTCCCCTACCCCTAACTCCCTTGCACTGTTTGATTGCTCTGCAATCAAAAGGAGACCCTTCAATTCCTCATTTATCATCATTTTAATGCATTTTAATTCACAATTTTAATTCCAAAACCCTAATTCCATACTATAAATACTATCCCATACGCTAGCCCTTTATCATTCTGAAAATTATAGCCAAAACTCTTAAAATTTCTTAAGTACAAGTGGAGTAGAAGAGGAATTAGCAAGCGATCAAGTTCCGGCGAGAATCGAAACAAATTCCGGCGACCCCGCGATGCTACAACGACAACCCCCTCTTTTTCTACCTTCTCTTAACCTAACTAGCTTGTAAGTCCCTCCCAATTCCTCTTCTTCTTCTTTGAAAATCTCTTTCAAAATATATGTCGGAAGTGGAGTTAATACCGACATTTTCTTCTAAACCCTAGAAAATTCACTTTTTCTTACATATTTTCATATATATCTTACACCATGTTTGTAATCATAAAACCAATGCTTAGAACCAACTTTTAATAAAAAAATGTCATGCAAAAAGTTTTAACTTAACATTTACATTAAAATACCGTGAAATTTGTATATATCATCTTTATTTGTTTTGCTTAAATATACCTTTAGAAAATTTCACAGGGTAACGACCCACCCCTCACATACACACATGATTCCATAGCACGATATATCCTTGAATGTATTTTTGTTACGAATACAATATTATAAGAAAATACCATGTACTATAAAAACGGTTTTCTTTTAAATTGTATTTTAAATTCCTTTGCAAATATGCCTTTATAACCCTTTTTAGGGGACCCGTTATTAGATGGTGCGGATTACCGCACATCCTTAGGCTAATAGAGCGAGATGCAGACCTCCTCACGGAGCATTCGGTCTCGAAAGGTTTTTAATACGGTTTTTAAGAAAAACGTAATTTTTCTACTTAATTAAAAATTTAATTTTTAATAATTATATAAATATTACAAAATCCATATATTTTCAAAATATAATAACCTTATATTTTTTCAAATGAAAGAATTACAAGTTTCATCAAAATACCATAAAGATAGAAACAAAAGTTAATCTTTACAGTAAAATACCCTGAACTTTCCAAGCTAAGCTATTATCACTAAAATACCTCAAATCATTAAAATTCATATCCATGAAAATCCTAAATAATATAAATAACTTCTCGAGGTTTATTTTGAAACTATATTAAAAATATTTTTTATAAAACCCCCTCAAGTTATGTAAAACTATATTTAAGGACTTTAGTAAATATAGGTTTAAGAGGGATCAATTCTCTTGAGCCCCAGGGAGTCGGAGAAAGTGAGTGCTTGCCTATTTAAGGTAGAAAACTAACGGTGTTATTAATGGTAATTTTCTTGGAAAAAGACACAAATTCTATCGTCCATGTGCAGCAGTTACCAATAACTCCCGAACCTAATTCAGGATCTAAATCAGTTACAAGTGTCTAACTCAAGTCTGAGTCTAATCTAAACCTGAATCCAAATCCAAATCAGAATCCAATTCAAACATGAATCCAAAATCTAACATTTATACTTGAACATGAACCTGAATACCTGAATTCAAACTTCAATATCAAACCTAAATACATGACTTGACTTGACCGAATCATGGCTATAACTTGACATGTTTACAAGATTACATCCTGAACCTCACTACTTGAACAACTCGTATCCATGGTTTCGGCAAGACTTGTAACTATAATCTATACCACACATTACGCGGGGATAATGGGGTAAATTGGTACGGAACGTATTAACGTGGTACGAGATGGTCACTAAAAGACACCTATATGAACTCTCGTGCCGTTGTCCCGTGGGTTTTGACGGGGCCTTGTACTACATGTTACCATAGTCCACGGGGTAAGATGGACTCCTCTCGTATACACAAATACCTTCTGTACTAAGCTACAAACAACTACGTTAAAATAACAAGCATATACCTGCACAACTTACCATCGTTTGTTTTCACTTTCGAAGATAGCTGGGCGTTCTATTTCTCATCACTTGTTATATTCCATTCTTTCTTTTGGGACTTATCGAGCGCTAGTTCGCTGACGACATTCATGTCTATTTCTTTCTTTAGAATGTTCATCAGGAGGACCGGACTCTCAAGAGATCGAGCCTAGTCAGGAGGACGTGGACCAGCTCACTGCCCAGCAAGACTACTAGCTTTACTTGTACTTATTTCAGTTTATATGCCACTGTTTATTACTTTATATCATTGTATCTTTCCTTTTTAAAGCAGTTGTGTTGTAAAGTTGAATGTTAATAAAAGTTGTTGTTCATTTTATATCACTTGTCATTATTGTGCATTTTTACATATATTGCTTATTTCCGCTTAACGTGTTTATTTCTTAATAAATACGTTGTGGGCCTGCCACGTCACCGTTTCCGTACACTGGGAAGCGGGGCGTGACAAGTTTCGTTCTAAAACATCTAATTTTCTTGTATTTCTTAAGTCTCTTCCTCTCCTTCATATGTATTTTTCACTTTCTAACTTTTATTTTCAAAAAATTTTATAGTGCTTTTTTTTATGCAATGCAAAATTTACATATGATACGTGGATACATACAAACCATCCATACAAACCTTCCCCCTAAACTTGTTTGCAGCAGTTTCCTCACTGACGTCGTCCCATAAACTCAAAAGCTGAAGACCAGGAGGAACAGTTCAAAAAGATGGTATAAAGAAGGGATCAAGAGTGAATGACAGTAAAACCTTCCCTCAAACTTATTCTTGGCTCATAATCGTGCAAAAAATTTCTTTCTTTTAAGAGCCATTTTAAAAATATTTTTCTTCTTTCCCCCTAAACTTAACTTGAGTAAAACATTGTTTTCATTACTAAACATTGAAATTCAACATAAGAGAGGGGAAATATTATTGGTCTACACAAAACTTTATAAAGATCAAAAGTTAAAACCTACCATTCAAATATTTTATCAAGGTAACACCATAGTTGGTGAAAGATAGTCTAACGGATAGACATGAAGAAAACTCGAGAATGTATAAGAATGGAGGTTGTATCATGTCTCGAGTATAAGAAATAGAAATGAGAGTAATGATAAGAGATGATGTGGAGGGTAGACAAGAAGTGTATTCGTAAGGCTTTACGTCTCGGTTGGTGGAGACGAAAAAATGAGTGTGAATAAAAACGGGCATGTGAAAGATAAAGAATGGGTGGAATAGTCGTATTCTCATACGTGATTAAAAGAAGGGGTGGTTGTTCAACTTCTTCGGCCTCAAACAGAGGCACACGAATTTCCGGTGGAGGTTGATTCATCACAGCATCCAAGTCTTCAAGGAACGCGAATTCTTCGGCGAAAATACTTTCGAAACTTTCTTCGATGTTCCAATTGATGATCTCATCAGTAAGAAAGGAATTGATATCTATATCAGTCGAATAGGCAAATTCACTAGGAAGGTTGAAAGTATCAAGGTCAATGTCTTGAGCACCAGGATTCAAAATACTCGATTTATCAGAAATTATAGAGATAGGAGACTCGAAAAGCTCGTTTATCTCGTCCTTAAAAGAATCTAAATCAATTGGTCTTTTAAGAATCATAGAACTCGAAATATCATAGTGTGATTCATCAAAACTCGGTGGAATTGAAAAAAGATAAGAAGAACCAAAGAAAGTGTGTAATAAAATTGGTAAACGAACTTGGGTATCGAGTATTGTTGACCATATATGCGAGATGAAGGCTGAATATCATTTTGCATATCGGATAGGTTGGTAGTAAGAATATAATCGGTTAAATGTACAGGAAGATGTTCATGTTCACTGGAAGGGACATGATGAGTCGAGGAATCTAACTCATCCAACATAGCGAGTTCATCTTCAAAGATATTCTTAACACCGATCTCACTAGCACCTTCAGTCGAATCAAACGATAGTTCTTTAAAAATTTATCAATTATATTATCCTCAATCGATGGATCACTTGATTTACTTGATGGAATTGGAAGGTTTGAAATGTCAAGTTTAGTCGGATAAGGATCGGTTTGATTTGAAATGGTGTAAGGCTCTCTTTCACACTCATGATTGGGCAAGTCAAACATGTTATTCTCGGATACCTCATCAATTAGATTATTAAGTGGTTGATCATCAAATATATTCGGTTGGGGTTTAAGATGGAAGGTGTTGAGATCAAAAGAATTGGTTTTGGTTTGACTTGGACGGATCACTGGTTCTTTCTCACTACTCAATTCCAACTCTACTTCAAGACTAAACATGGTTTGTGAAGAAGTTTCAATAAAGAATTCTTTTTGAACCGTGGAACTTCCTAATTGATGTTCAAAAGCACTGTCTAGATAAGGTACAAAAGTTGAGTATAGTTGGAATGGGTTTAATTGTTGGTTACGGGAGAGTTTAATGTGTTCCGCAATAGAAATGTATTTACGAATTGCCATATTAGGCTCAAGAGAAGTATCAATATGAGAGGATGTGAAAGTTTGGTACTGTTGATAAGAGTTAGAAGGGTGTATCCAATTTTTATAAATAGAATTAGGATCAACATTGTGATATGAAGAAAATTGAGATTGATTAAATTGTTGGCGACTGGCTTTTGCTATTTACTCAGCAATGGTCATGGGTGTAAAAGTTGTCATATTCACCTCAAAAGGAGTATCAACATGTTCATATGGAAATGATTGTAATTGTTGTCCTGAGGGTTTTGGAGTAGTGAAAGATATGAAACTTTGGCTACGGGCTTTCACAATATGCTCGGCAATGGACATGGGTCTAAAAGTTTCCTCACTAGCCTTAAAAGGATTATCAACATTGGAAGGTTTTGAATTTTGACACGGTTGATAGGAATTTGAGTGAGGTGTCCAACTATTATTTCTAGAGCCCTCTATTCTATCCCTTAAAAAAATGGTAGGGTTGGAAGTTCTACCAAAGCAATAACGAAATAAAGAAATATCTAGTTGTGTAGAAAAGCTCGCCGAGAGTTGGTCGGTTTGGGTTTCCCATCATAAGAGAAAGAAAAGAATTTTAGATGAAAAGAAAAGAGAGTGAAATGGTAAGTTTTTTTTTTATTTTTGAAATTGTTTTTCTTGGAAAGAAGGACTCGACTCAACCCATCATAAACGTGTACAAACAATCCCCAGAGCTAAAGTCACTTAGGTCAAATCACTAGATCGCTCCTAGACTCCAAAAGACAAGACATAGGATAAATCCTCTATCGCCTCCTTATCAATCTTGCAGCCAGGTAAGTGGAAGGTATCCGCTATACGAATCACCGAAATAGCATGCCTAATTAAGTAAATCACTTTCCTTAGTCACACTTGCTTTAGACACCATAAGAAAAATACAGATAAGCAATAGATTACCCATGACCCTCTCTTGTCCTAATTGAGCGTGACTGTCCTTAAAAGCTTGGTCTAAATATTTTTTATTAACATACGGTGATGTGTATACTTGTTGTGATTTGTGGGGCTTAGGAAGGATGATGAAACCCCCCTAATCTGAATTTGGGTTTCTTTCTCCTTAATGTCTGTTTTAAATATGCAAAATAATCCAAAATCTAAAAAACGCCAAAAGATTTTTTTATTGGCGCTGTTTGCCAAGAATTTTGCAGGTAAAAATAGTTTATTGGAGTTTCAGAGGAAAAAGGAAGAAGATAAAATAATACAAGGAAAAATTGGGGGCCTAATTGTACTATTCGGACGCGGTTCAGCCGCCAAATACCCCAATTGGCCGCGGTTCCGCTTCCATATGGTGTGATATGCTCTCTAAATTTTGGCACTGCACTCCAATACTTCTCTGCTACTATTTGAACGTCTCTGAATCTTTATTGGTTCGCTCCAAATGCTCCAGATTTCTCGCAAAACTCACACAAGAATCGTTAAAAACACAATATGCGGTTTTTATTTCTATTTTTATCTTTATGTTTTTTTGTTTTTTTAGAAATCAATCCGAATAATAAAAAAAATTATGCTATCGTTTCCTCCGCAACGGTGCCATTTGATTGATATGAAAATTTGAGTCTTTATGTTTCCTAATTACTGCAATCAATAACGGTGTCACAATAGCTAACCGATAGTGAGTACGGGTTGTCCACAGGGAAATGATGAACTATTTTTCTTATTTTTAACGAGTTAATAGAAGAAACGTGGGATTTTTTATCGTTTTATACTAAAGAGATTTGAAAAATTTATAAGAGAATGGCTTGTAGGGTTTTTCGGATTGAGTAGTTAGATGATGGAGTTTTAAAAATAATTTTTTATATTTTTTAATTATTTAATACTAGAGAAATAGCGATGAATGTGGATTATGGTACTTATAGCGATTAGGGATTCCCTCTACTGACCCTTGTCCTTCCATTTATCCCTATTTATATCAAGCTCTCAACAAAGCAAGTATTAACGAATCTCAAATCGAGCTCTCAACAAAGCAAGTATTAACGAATCTCAAATCGAGCTCGCAACTATCATGAATTGGTAGCACGTCCAAATAAGGAGGTTAAGACTCCCTTTATTAAAGTTTATAAAAACTAAAACATAAGAAGAAGATAAGGGATTTTTTCATCCATTATACTGCCCTTTCCTATAAACCCTAACAAGTGAGAATTTACTCGCTTATTGGGGAAAACGAAGTAAAAGAAGAAAGGTAGAAAAATATGGAAACCATAAGTTAAACAAAAAAAGAAAAGTGCGAAAATTAATGCAGAAAGTAATGCGGAAAGTAATGAGACAAAATTAAAAAAGAAACTACCTTTTATTGAAACTTTTGCATTACAGAATTTGATTTCTGAAAAAAAAAAGCCTAAAAGAACTAAAAACCCTAGATTGCTCGCTACATCTAAATCGATTGATAGATTGATTGATCTCAGTCCTTTATATAGGCTCTGAAACTTGAAACCCTAGACGTCATCTTGAATTATGTGAAAATACAATCATGCACCTGAAATTTCACATCGAATGGCTACTATAGAACCGCAGAACTGCCGCTTTTAGCCCTCTTTGACCACTGAACCACCGCCGTTTGGTGGAATCTATTCTCCAGATTTTTTGTGCTTTCTTCTCTCGATTTTAGGAGATTTTTCTGATCAATGTATTTTGAAAATATATCTTTCTCTCTGCAGTTACGAGAATCTTTAATTTGCTCCTAAAGTTTGGCAGATTTGGTTTGCTAACTCAATTTGATGTGGATTTCCTACTTATGTTTGTAGCCCTTAACTGATTTATTATTTTAATACCTGAACAATATCTTAAATCAAATCATTAGTAGCATTTGGTTTATTTGAGATAATATTCCAACTAATTTTTAATTAATTGCTTAATGGATATGATATGATATGATATGATATGATATGCACATCTTAATAATGATGGTTAAGAATATTTGATATGATATGCATATTTTCATAATTAAGAATCACATGAATATTTTATTTAAATATAATATGCATATATTCCACCCATATATATAAATTATAAATTAAAAAACATATGACAAAATCTTTTCCACATAAACCCACATATGTCCTTCAATTATAAATAACACTATTTAGTAATTAATAATGATAGGGAAAATGACCGTACAAATGTGCAATAATTATGACTGATCACCGGGAGAGAAGCACTGGATAGCAGTAAAGAACATTCTCAAGTATCTGAGAAGGCTACAGAGATGTTCTTGTTATACGACAGTAGAGACCTCCAGATCGAGGCCTTCACATATTCCAGCTTCCAGAGTGACAAGGATAACTCCAAATTCATGTCGGGTTATGTATTTACCCTCAATGGAAGGGCGGTCTATTGGAAGAGCTCCAAACAGGACGTCGTAGCAGACTCGACAATGGAGGCAGAGTATATCGGTTCTAGCAATGCCGCAAAAGAAGCTGTCTAGATAAGGAAGTTCATTACGGAACTTCAGGTGATTCCGTCTATTGTTGACCCAATACCTTTGTATTGCGACAACAACGGGGCTATTAATTTAGCGAAGAAACCATGGTCGCATCAAAAATCCAGATACATCTTGAGATGGTATCACCTGATCAAGGAGATCATGGATCGCCGGGAGATCGAGGTGCAGAGAGTAGATACGAAAGACAACACTGCAAATCTACTCATAAAAGCCATCTCTCAGACACAGTTCGAGAGGCTACTTGAGATGATAGGTCTGCGATACGCTAATACATGGCCTTAGTGCAAATGAAAGATTGTTAGATATGTATGCTCTAGAGGCCATATTGTATAGTACAGAATTGTATATTACATTTGGATGCTTGGGATATATATGTACAAGACAGTCTTACTCAATATAATAGTATACTATCTAGTTTTTCTTTATCTTAACTTGTGTATATGTTCTTTTACGTATTGCTAATACATATAGATAGAGCCAACAGAATCTTTGCCTGATTACCAGCATAGTGATGACAATCATATTTATGGGGACTGGGTAGTCTATAAGCATATCCTTAAATTGTCCCCAGTCGTACGATTATCGAGACTGGGTATCGATACTCCGGAGTAGACTAGTGTATACGTTTTTTATTCCCGTCAGGGAAGATGGCCGGTCCCGCATCCATTGGTATGTGGTACCAAAGATAGTATACAGGTGCTCATTAGGTTATGAGTTACACTAGACGGGCTCACTAGGAATTGCTGGTTGGTATTATACTTCTCATTGGATAGAAATTCTCTGGTGATATGAGTACATGTTAGTCCGATGAACCGACATCACAATTAGTCTCGAGTGTGTTTCCACTGCATTTAAATTACTACCCAACTACAACTTTAAACAGTCATGCAAATAAGTAGTAGTTGGGTGCAATCCCAAAGCACTTGGAGGCAGTAGGTGATAGAAGGGGTTCGTCTCTCCCAGTATAGGGAGTCGATATCGCACTGTATGCAGTGGGCCGATACCACAAGTCCCTGGCCACGGCAGATGAGATTTATTGATAGGAATGCCGGTCGTTTCTCGGGTGGTATTGGGTTCCACACCGACACGATTTATCACGTTGATAGGTGTCTGACGTTTACCACGCTCCTTGACTCGATATGCGATACTCTCAGATGAACAGACCGGACTGTATGAAGAATGTCACTGATAGGCTTAGTAGGGGTACGGAAGAGATTAGCTTATCGGCCTTCCTTTCGACAAATACCTGGATAGCCGTTATGCACAGTTAGTGCCACTGACGCACTTGTGAGTCTTTAGGGTCTCTTCACTAAAATCAGTGCCAGCGTATTGTGGAGTTTTTAGAGTTCCGCACAGAGTTTTTCCTGCCTTGGAGAAACGTCGTACTTGCCGTAGTGCGTACATGCAAGAGTCCGATTGAAATTAGTGGTGACACATTGACGGCAATCGGGTGTCCGGAAATATTGGTCGCTCTTTTTTTTTAAGAAACATATATTAAATTGGGTTCCGATTTATTATTAGATGCGTGCAATTTATTGGACGTATTTTCTAGTATTTTGTAACTAATCAATTTAGTCTCTTTTTAGTTGGAAATTAATTGCAATTGTTTTGTTTGTGGGTGCAATTTTGCATTTACATAAATAATTAGTTTTTACATTTAAATTCCATATTCTTTTTCTCACTTTTCCTCCTTAAGGCTTTGTTGTGCCTAAGGCATAACTTATACCTCGACCGTGATGTCTTTAAACTAACATCGGACTGTGGGGTCCTTAAACCCACGGACTATGATGTCCTTAACCTCGACCGTGATGTCTTTAAACTAACATCAGACTGTGGGGTCCTTAAACCCACGGACTATGATGTCCTTAACCTCGACCGTGATTTCTTTAAACTAACATTCGACCATGATGTCGTTAAACTAACATTGGACCACCATGTCCTTAAACTGGTAATCGACCGCAATGTCCCTAAACTAAACAATAGAGCCCAATTGCTCTCTTGTCGGATCTAAATGATCCCGTTAAGTTGATCTTAGTCTAAAATTAGACTAACTATCCTTAACAAACGTTTAAGTTGATCTTAGTCTCAAATGAGGCTAACGTATCCTTAAACCCTGTTTCCTAATTTAAAATCAGGAAAGAACCAACGGAGAAGGCATCACGTGCTAGCGCGTGACCAGCAGTCGCGAGTTGACACGTGACATGTTAAAGCGGCTTCACAGGCACATCAATTCCCGGATGAAATCAAGGAAGAGGCTTCAGAAGAGGTCACGTGCTCACACGTGGCCAGGGGTCACGTGTTGGCACGTGACATTTAAAAGCAGCAGACTTGTTCTCCAGTTAAATCAAGAAAAAGAGTCCAGACAAGGGTCACGTGCTCACACGTGACCAGGGGTCACGTGGTGGCACGTGACGGTTAAGCAGCAACCAGAAGACAGAGCGCAAAAAGAAAGAGGAAGGCTCGTTCCAAGGGGGTCACGTGACCATGGGTCACGTGGTCACACGTGACTGGCTTTCAAAGCCCGTTTTGTTAACAGAATTAAATTCTGAAAGAGATTCAAATCTTTCCAAAGGAAAGCGATTATCTGGAACCAATCGAATTGAAGATTCAGAGGTGATTAAATATCATCTATCTATGGGAAAATCTCGGGTTTGGAAAGATTTCCCCTTTAAATCTAACCGAAATAACAAAGGAGAATCCTTGGATTTGAAATCCAATGGTAAATAAAATTCACCTAATAATCCAAAGGTCAAAAACGAATGATGGATGCAAATCAAATCTCTCAATGAAGATTCGTCAAAAACTAATTGACTCGGCTGCTTCTCCTATAAATAGGAGCCAAGACACACAAAAAAGAGATATACGCAGAGAGAAAAAGAAAAGGGAGAGAGTTTTGATACTTTGAGGAATTTGGATCTTCTGCAAAAGAAAACCCTAGGTAAGAAAGGGAAAGCTCCTTGAAAGAAAAGAGAATTTAATTCTCAACAGAGTTTAACTCTGATATATAATACAGAAGAACATATTTCTTCTCTCTTTGATAGAGGATCTGCAAAGTGCACATCTCCCCTTGAAGTTGAGAATTTAATTCTCAATGGGTCGAGATCCTGCCATGCAGATCCAAAACATAGAGAGGGAACGGAAGCACGAGAATTTAATTCTCACAGAACTATAGGAATTTAATTCCTTTAAAATAAAATTAGGGCTTGACCCTGTGTCATGGGAATTTAATTCCTTCAGAACAAAGAGAAACAGGGTTTAACCCTAATTAAGAACATAGTTCTGTTGAAACAGCGGGAATTTAATTCCCTTAATCATAATTTAACAGAGAATGGGAGTTCAATTCCTTAAAAGCTTTTATTAGGGTTTAACCCTATTCAGTTCTTCACATATATGAGGAATTTAATTCCTACAGAAAATTCATAGTTCAACTCTATTCCAGAATATAAGTCTTCAAAAGGAAGTAGGAATTTAATTCCTCTGGAATTTAAAGCTCGAGGAATTTAATTCCTGAAAAAAGATTAACAGGTCCTCTACAGAAAGCGCCTTTGAGGCAGCACCCCACGTGACCCACGTGACTCTTGACAGAAGCTTTAACACACAAGCATTTGAATGCCCGTCACGTGATGGCACGTGATGCTCTGAAAGATGCGATAATCTCAGCAGAATAAATGAAGGGAGGGCGCTCTCACGTGTTGCCACGTGACCCCTCTTGCCTTGGTGTTTAACACTAAATTGGAACTCCCTAATCCAGTGTTAAAACACTGTTGGGCCTTAGCGTTCAACACTAATCAAAAAACTTTATTTGCAGTGTTCAACACTGACTACCTTAGTGTTTAACACTAATTTGAGATCTCTGTTGCCAGTGTTTGACACTGATCTGTTTTAGTGTTTAACACTAATTTGAAAGCCTTGTTGCCGGTGTTTGACACCAATTATCTTTTAGCGTTAAACACTGACTTATCAATCTCATTCCCAGTGTTCAACACTGATTGCTCTGTAGTGTTTAACACTAGGCTTTGGCCCAATTGGCCAAATGGATAGAGGCAAAGCCTCTCCTTCAAGGGACCAACAGGAAGCCAATATTCCAGACATGATTGGACTTAGCCCAAGCTGGCCATAAGTCCTCAATTCGTAATTAACTGGGCTAATGGGCTCATAACATAATTAATTGGTCTTGATCCCTAATTGGGCCAAGGATTATTTAATCCATTCCGGTTCCAGGGTACATCTCTTCACTCCTTTGATACTTGGCATTGTAATCCCTCAATGTCTTCAAAGAGGTGACGGGTCCCGATGACCACACATTGATATGGACTGTGGGGTCCTTAAACCCATGGACTACGACGTCCTTAACCTCGACCGAGATGTCTTAAAACTAACAATGGACTGTGGGGTCCTTAAACCCATGGACTACGACGTCCTTAACCTCGACCGAGATGTCTTAAAACTAACAATGGACTGTGGGGTCCTTAAACCCATGGACTACGACGTCCTTAACCTTGACCGAGATGTCTTAAAACTAACAATGGACTGTGGGGTCCTTAAACCCATGGACTACGACGTCCTTAACCTTGACCGAGATGTATTAAAACTAACGATGGACCGCAATGTCCTTAAACTACCTATGGACTGCAATGTCCTTAAACTACCCATGGACCGCAGTGTCCTTAAACTAGCAATGGACCACCATGTCCCCAAACTGGAACAATAGAGCCCCGCATGCTCTTTTGTCGGATCTAAACGATCCCGTTTGAGTTGATCTTAGCCTCAAAGATGGCTAACGTATCCTTAAACCTTCAAACAGACTGGGCTATGAAGCCCCCCAATTAACTCTGGTTCAAGGGTACATCTCTGAACTCCTCTGACATCTGTCGTTGTAATCCTTCAACGTCGTCAGAGAGGTGACGGGTCCCGACGGCCATACATACGATGGACCACTATGTCCCTAAACTGGAACAACGGAGCCCAAATGCTCTTTTGTCGGATCTAAACGATCCCGTTTGAGTTGATCTTAGCCTCAAGTATGGCTAACGTATCCTCAAACCAAACCCCCAAACCCAAATCTAAGATAATATGGATTTGGACTAGTCCACGCCCTACGGGCGACGACATAACTCGGTCTCCGTAAACAATCCACGGGCAACAAAACATAAAATAAACAAACACGACACGAAGTGACCATCTGGAGAAGGAGAAAGTTGTTACCGCGATGCGGTAGCGTAATTAACTGCAGGGCCTTGCGCCTGCAGGGAAGAGCGTCCCCATAATCAAAAACCCCTCAAACGAGGGGGAATCTGACGAAGTCTGCTACATCGGCCGCATCCGTCTAAACCTCCGATGCAGGGTGCCATAAATCAACTTGGCATCTTCGGAGAGGTGGACGGATAGCACCAATTAGCATCTGCCCTGAACCCCAGGCTTAGACGCCCCACGCGTCCCGGCCGCCGTTCGGAGGGGAACAGATTCTGGCACTCCCGGTGGGACCTTTTCCTCTTTCCACTCCACACTTCGTGTGTCGTGACTCGCGAACCAATCGCGGTTCGCTAATGGTTGCCCTTGGGTTTCAAGATACTAAGAATTGGCGTCTTGCTTATTGCAGAAAGCAAAGGATCGATGGCTTCTACTTCTGCGAAATCCTCCAACCGCTCAGACTGCAATTGCGACCAACGCTTTGCCTCGCCAGGAGGTATAGCCTACGGACCCCAAGCTGCTTCGTTATTCACAATGCCGGTGGACCAGGTGACTCAGGCCACTACCGGATTGTTCTTTGGGACTATACTCCCACCAACAAGCTTCGCGGCGCCGGTGCTGACAAAGGAAGCTCTCAAGAAGTCGGTCTTTGATCGTCTTACCCCTGCCGCGGCTCCTCTCAACGAGTCGCCCAACGTCAACGCCTCGGTCTTCTCTAGATTGGGCCAGAAATCCTGCGAACTCATCATGGGGCCTATAATCCCAGAGAAGGCTGCTTCTAAGAAAGTGACCGGTCCTGCTCCTGAAGACATCAAAGCGACTTCCCCTGCCACAAAGTCGGTCTTTACAAGATTAACGGCTTCAGCTCCCGCTCCTGCTGCCCATAGGACATCGGTCTTTGACAGGCTAACACCAACAGCGACCCCCTACCCACACAGGGGGCAAGACGAAACCATTCTTACCGCTGACCCTACGCCGTCCGCTCGACACGCTCGGCGTCGTCATTGGCGCCGAGTAAGGAAGGCTGGGGGAAACTCCCCATCTGGGTTGACTCCATCAGCCCCGGTGGCAGAAGTTAATGCTGCTATTCCAACTGGGAACAGCTTCAAAATGCTAAATAAGGTGCGAAGGAATTCTCCTACTGCAGTGCTAAAGAGGTCTCCTCCCCCATTAAAAAAGGTTGTGGAAATAAAACCAGAACAGCCCCGATCTCCTCAACGGTTGTCTTCCAAAATCTATAAGGTTTGGCGGCAGGCCCGAGACTCGATCATCGATCCAAACTTCTCCCGCCAGCACAAGAAGCTGAAAATCCAACCGGAGGCTGGTCACCAGGCTAAACCCCGAAAGGCTGTCTGGACGCCCACCTCAACGGCCCCCTCAACCTCCATGGCTCATAAAAGGAGGAGGCCAGAGAAGATCCTCCAGCCTGCAACAACGGCTAAAAGCACTGAGCCCAGACGTCCAAGGTCTGGGGGCATGGTGGTGCACACTATTTATATGGCTTCTGGAAAGGAGGAAAGCCGCACTTCTACGGGCCGCCGACCGCTAACCCGATCCGTGACGAAAGCCCAGGAGCAACAGCAAAAGCTCCAAGAAATGATGAATGCTATGGCCGCACTTACCGGGCCAAAAGAAAGCCCAGAAACGTCCTCAGACGCATGCCAGGAGGAAGAGACCGACGCTGAATTCCTTCGCCGGATACTGGAGAAAAAGGACAAAGAGGCTGCTGAACAAGCGGCCAACATACAACGTATGGGCCTTCTCTTCCAAGATATGATAGGAATGATGATCCAGCAGGACTTACCCGCCGAGGATCCCCCAATCGTTCTTGAAGACGACCGAGGAGAAACGTCAAATCCACCACCAGCCCTCTCAACGGCCAAGGAGGAGGCAATCTCTTAGGCTGACTTGGTTGACTACATAGCCCAGCAAATCCGGGTTCATTATGCGACTGAGGCAGCTGGTCAAGTCGTAAAGACGGGGCGGCCGTATCCAAGCTGGTATGACCAAATCAAATACACGCCAGGCTATACGATACCAAAATTCCACGTGTATAAGGGGACCGGCAATCCCCATCAACATGTGGCCCAGTTCCGGGCCCTCTGCGGTAACACCGGCGGTGATGATAAACTGTTGCTTCGCCAGTTCGTGGGCAACTTATCAGAAACAGCGTTCGAATGGTATTCGGAACTCCCGAACGATTCTATCAAAACGTTCGCTGAAATGGAGTTGTTATTCACTCAGCGATTCGTAAGCGCCAGCGAACGCACCCCAATAACTGCATTGATTAACGCCAGGGTAAAACCAGGCGAAACCTGGGTCCAGTATGCTATACGCTGGCGGAATTTGTGGTCGAGATGCGAGCAACGCATTGAGGAGGCACCCGCAGTGGGCATGTTCGTGGGAACCCTAGACCCCCACGCAACTATCTCCCAGTTTATGATGTTCTTTAAGCCGACCACATTCCAGGCTTTAATCGACAAGTTGGCTCAGATGGACCAGATGGGTCATAGACCACCTCCCCTGAAGTCGGAACCTCGGAATGACAAGGGTAAAGGAAGAGCAACCTTCGTCGCGAATGCCCAACAGCAACCTAACGCCCCGAAACTGGCAGATCAACTGGAAGAAAGACGCCGGTATTATAATGAGAAGATGAAGCGTCCCTACTCGTTCCCACGAGACAAGACGAAACGGTTATTCGAGCTGGCAATACGTAACAGACTTATAAACCTACCAAATCCAAGGCGACCGCCACAACCCACTGAGGTGAACAACCCTAACTATTGTCCTTACCATCAAACGGTAAGTCATCCGATTGAGGATTACTTCGTCTTCAAAGGATGGATTGAAGATCAATACCTCCAGGGGAAGTTTGCACTGTCCGAAAAGTGGAAGGTAAACCCACCACAGCCGCATACTCCTAAGAAAGCAGATACACCGGGGGCAACCTGCTCCTTTATTGAAGAAGCTCCATGGGAGGTCGTGCTATCAACTAAACCAAAAGAATGCTGAGAGACCTTCATGCGTGCCCTGCGATCGGATGGGAGGACCCTCTTGAACCTCAAATTATCGAAGGGATGCTGAAGCCCCGCCCAACTACGAAGACTCACGATAAGGGCCCAAATACTCACGCCCAACCGTCAAAATCTTCGAAGAAAAAGAAGAAGAAATCCAAGAAGCCCGTGAAGCTTGGAAACGAGCACACGAACTTGCAGAAGCAAATCGACACGCTGGAAGAATACAATCAAAAGGCGCGAACTCCTGTCACACTGCAAGAGTTCCTCAACCACGTCTTTCAAGAGGAAGATGATGGAGAGAGCTCGTCGGATGAATCCGAAGGGTATGTGGCGAGTTGTAACGTAATCTCCCACTCGTTTACCGATGATGAGAAAACTCCTGGCACTAAGAAGCTGGAGGCAGAGCCTGAACCATAGCGTGCGTGGCCGAAAAATGAAATGATCAATGCCTTTCTAGACGAGATTCGTCTAAAAAGTAAAGCGGATCAGGAGCGTGAGATGGCAGCGCCAGAAGGAACCAAATGCAGGCGACTGAACGAAAGAGTTGAACTACCTCTGCCATAGCGAAAGGCATCCGAAGTAGACAAGGAGATATTCAAGATGAGGAAAAGGTTTGCCAAAGCCATGTCAATGGGGATGAAGCTACCACCCTCGGAAGGAAACACACATGATGGGGTGGAGAAACACCCTGATTATTGCGCATATCATCGGAAAATCTCACACCCCACGAAGGAGTGCGACGCCTTTAAGATATGGTGGCAAGGATATGTTGCTCGTCGGCAACATGTTAAGCGCATGAAACGCAAGATCCGTCGGGAGCGAAGAAGTACTGTCGATGGGCACAACAGAACTACTGGCAACTGTTATATGGCTCACGCCGAGGGGTCACAAGTTCTCACCTTTGGGAGCGACTCTGATGAAGAAATGGCTCTGGGCCCTCTCTTTAAAGAATCCGTTTTAGGGAAAGAGGAGAAATCGGAGGCCTGCGAGAACATCCAGCTGCGCAATCGCACACTCCCAGAAAAGAATCTCGGGCCCGTAAGTAGAAAAGATAAGGGAAAGGAAAAGGTCACTGAAGATATCACTTTAGATGACCAAGTCATGAGAGAGATGGCTGCCAAGACCCTCCTAGGAAGGATAAGGTGGACTATAACATCCTCGCGCACCTAAGGAAGCTACCTTCTCAGCTTAGCATTCTCGATGCCCTCCTATTATCAAAAGAAGCGCGAGACTCACTAATTAAGGCGTTACAAGAACCTGAGCAATTCCAAGCCTTCCTCGCCACCGAAAAGATGAAGGATGAATTGGAGGAAGTGCATGCGGCCGACATCACTTTCGGTGACGAAGACCTCCTTCTTGGGACGTGCGACCACAACCGCCCCCTATATGTTTCTGGATACTGCCATGATATCAAGATAGGCAAGATCCTGGTGGATAATGGATCCCCCGTCAATCTCCTTAATGTTCGGGTGTTGAAGGAAATCTGCATGAGTGTGCAACACCTCGCTCGTGACAAAATTACTATCTCCGGTTTCGATTCACAATCGTCACGGACTCTCGGATCTGTGATACTAACATTACGCTTTGGACTTCTCGTCACAGACATCAAATTCCATGTCATTGACGCCAAGACCTGCTACAACGCCTTGCTCGGTCGTCCTTGGCTACACGAATACAACATCATCCCTTCTACGCAACATCAGTGTATGAAGTACTTTAAGGATGGTTTCGAGTATACCGTAACAGGTGAGTTGAACCCATTTTCCGTGAACGAAGTCCGCAAATACGAAGATGCGAAGTACTTTTTGCCAGATTTCGAGGATACAGAAAGGTGTCGCAACCCGGAAAACAAAACCGCCGCCACCATCCCTGTTTTCGGGAGCGATACCGAAGAAGAGGAAGAGATAGTTTATGCAGGGCCGTCTCAACGCAACAACCTGGGGATGCCCGCCCCCATGTTGGTCTTCGGAAGTGATTCAGAAGATGAAGTTAATGCCGTGTTCTCCAATCGGCTGTCAATACAAGCACCCCCTGGCGATGACCATAGTTTGCAAATCACCATGATACCGCGAGAACATTACAAGGATCTCGACACACTTCAAGCTCACAATGTGCAGGACCTGCGAACATTTTACGTCCCTCCTAGGCAAAGGGGTGAGAAGGTGATCCTATTCTACCGATCCTCAGAGTCGAAAGTAAAGAAAGAGATCTGGCATGGCGCGGATGCTACACTCGACAGGCTCCAACCCATCTGTCTGCCCAGATACTATACAAATGGATTAAAGAAGCTATTGAAGCGCCAAGGAGTACCCTTAAAACAGACTGTTCGACAGGCTCGGTTCTACAACAGGATTTGGGATGTCCCTGGGACTCAACGCAAATTGCCCAACGGGAAAATGGAAACACTTGGGCTTGGATACGCGAGAACCGGAAAACGGGGACGGGCCCACAGCAGCTACGCTATATATACCTTTGATGAAGAAGAGGACGCCCTGTCAGGAGACGCCAACCCCTCATCAAAACTAGACCCCGCGATTGAAGTGCCGAGTCCGTCGTTTGAAGAACGAATGGACAAGCCTATCAGGAAAGTGGGTCAGAAAGCTCGGGAAGACCACAACCGCGAGATGGCCATCTACGAGAAGGCCAAGACGAAACGTCTATTTCAACAGGCTGCAAAAGACGAAGATACTCATTCTCGTCAACCCGTTGTACGAAAGGCCCGACGCAGAGACGGAAATAAATCAAGAAGCGGAAAGAGGAGCCGACAACAACGACGCAGGATTAGGGGGTTACGTGATCGGGTATTGCACGGCTCGGATTTGTCCCTCATGAAGAAGATGAGTCGAGCGTACTCCTTCCCCCGAGACAAGACGGAGAGGTTACTCAAGCTCGTTTTAAAACATCAAATGATCGCGCTTCCAGAGCCTAAGCACCCTGAGCAAGCTAACAAGGCTTCTCATCCGAGCTATTGCTCTTATCACCGAGCCATATGACACCCTATCGAAGACTGCTTCACCTTCAAGAACTGGGTTGAGGACCAGTACCAACAGGGCAGATTCACTTTATCCAACAGATGGAGGGTAACGCCGCCACAAAAGCACGAACCCAAGGCCGCAAGAGCAGAACCGGATCCACCTCAGTCCTGGGAGCGGATTCGCACCTGTTATACGATTACGATATTAAAAGAAGAGCCCGAGAACATAGATGACCTTCCCCGGTGCTTTGAGAACAGCGATGATGAGGTGATCTCAGAATTTCCGCCAGCTCCGAAAGAACTGGAAGATGGTATACATACTACTGCAGATGACCTCAAGAAGATTGAGTTGGGATCGGCAGATGACCCACGACCGACATTTGTCAGCGAGCTGCTATCTGAAGAAAGGGTGGCTGCGTTAAAGAACGTGCTTCTACGGCATAAAGACTGCTTCGTGTGGAACTACTCCGAGATGCCAGGATTAGATCCGGAGATTGCTGCGCATAAATTAGCAATATCCCCGGATATCAAGCCAGTCAAGCAGGCGCCAAGAAGGATGCGACTCGAGCTTGAAATGAGCATCAACGCCGAAGTCAAGAAACTGATCGATTCTGGATTTATCCAAGAAGTCCAATATCCCGACTGGATCGCCAATATCGTCCCGGTAATGAAGAAGAATGGGACGGTACGCATATGCGTGGATTTCAGGGATCTTAATAAAGCCTGTCCAAAGGACGATTTCCCAGTACCAGTAACCGAGCTAATGATAGATAACACGTCCACTCATGAGGTTTTCTCCTTTATGGACGGTTCGTCAGGATACAATCAGATAAAGATGCATCCCGAAGACCAGAAGCACACCGCTTTCCGGACCCCTTTAGGCATATTCTGCTACAGGGTTATGCCCTTTGGTCTAAAGAACGCCGGTGCTACCTATCAAAGGGCCATGACAAAGATCTTCGACGACCTCATACATGACATCGTCGAGTGCTATATCGATGACCTCGTAGTAAAGAGCATGTCATACGAAGATCATTTAAAGCATCTGGAGACTGTATTTCAACGCCTTCGGCAATATAATTTGAAAATGAATCCCCTCAAATGCGCGTTTGGAGTCTCCTCGGGCAAATTCCTGGGATTCATCGTTCGACACCGAGGTATTGAAATAGATCCGTCAAAGATTAAAGCGATCATGGAAATGCCTCCGCCAAGAACCCTCAAACAGTTGCGGTCTCTCCAAGGGAAGCTCGCATACATCCGGCGATTTATCGCCAATCTTTCAGGCAAATGCCGTCCTTACAGCCACCTGATGAAAAAGGGAACTCCATTCGTTTGAGATCACAAATGCCAAGGTGCACTAGACGGATCAAGCAATACCTGCAAAACCCTCCGGTGTTGGCTGCGCCGGTCAAGGGAAAACCCCTCATTCTTTATACGACCGCCCTCGAAGGTTCCTTGGGCGCATTATGGGCACAAGAGAACAATCAGGGGAAAGAGAGGGCACTCTACTACTTAAGTCGAGTTCTACTGGGGGAAGAAAGCAACTACTCTCCCATTGAAAAACATTGCTTGGCGTTAGTCTTCGCGATAACAAAGCTCAGGCACTATGCGTTGGCGCATGAAGTCCGTCTCATTTCAAAGGTGGATCCCCTTAAATACTTGATGTCAAAAGCCATACTGACGGGACGACTCGCTAAATGGGCCCTGCTCTTGATGGAGTTCTCGATAACGTATCAACCTCTCAAGGCAGTGAAAGGCCAGGCCATTGCCGATTTCCTCAATGAGCACCCAATACCGGTCGATTCTCCTCTGAACTGTGATTTGCCGGACGAGCATGCATTTGATGCGATTGGCGGCGGTAGCACCCGATGGGAACTCTATTTCGATGGAGCGTCCTCCGTAAAGAAACAGAAACAAGGTATCCCAATGATCAAATCGGGGATAGGCCTCGTCTTTGCAACTCCACAAGGAGGGATAATGCGCTTCGCCTTCTCCTTAACAGAGCCGAGGACAAACAATGAAGCTGAATACGAAGCTCTGATAGCAGGCCTCGAAATCGCCATCGACCTGGGAATTGAAGACCTCCTTATATACGGGGATTCTCAACTGGTCGTTAGTCAAGTAAATGGTGACTACCAAACGTGCAAACCGGAGTCGGTGAAGTACGGCGAAAAGGTGCAACAACTATTGACCCAAATTCCCTCCTATACTTTGGAGAACATACCACGCGTGGAAAACAGCAAAGCAGACGCGTTGGCCAAACTTGCTAAAGAGCTAGCGGACGAAAACCTCGATGATGTAAGAATCGTGGTACAAAGCCGTCGAGTGCTCGCCCCGGCAGAAATACCTCCGGAATTATATAAAGAAAAGGGGGCGACTGAGCAGACAACCCTACAAATAAAAGACCATGAGAAGGCCGAGGACTGGAGGGAAGTCTTCATAGACTACTTTAAGTCCCACCGAATGCCCGAAGAAGCGTCCTCAAGACATCAGCTCATGAAACGAGCTCTATCTTTCGCTTTCGTCAACGATACTCTATACAAGAGATCGTTTGATTCTCTATGGCTGAGATGCTTGGGACCTGACGAAGCAGAAAGAGTCATTCAGGAAGTTCACGACGGACTTTACGGTTCTCACCAAGCAGGCCCAAAGATGAAGTTAAAAATTAAACGGATGGGTTACTACTGGCCCACGATGATCCAGGACTGCCTCGAGTATGCGAAGCAATGCCACTCATGCCAGATTCATGGAGACTTTATCCACCAACATCCGAATCCACTACACCCAACGGTGGCTAGCTGGCCATTCGAAATGTGGGGGACTGACATAGTCGGCCCCATCGAGCCAGCATCATCCCGGGGACATCGTTTTATCCTGGCGACAACTGATTACTTCTCCAAATGGGCAGAAGCAGTACCACTGAGGGAGGTGAAGACGGAGAATATCCTCCATTTCTTCAAGACGCACGTCATCTATCGGTTTGGAACCCCACGGCGGATTATCTCCGATAATGGGCCAGCCTACCGAAGCCATAAGATTAGCCGCTTCGCGCAGCAGCACAATATAGACTGGAGATATTCTTCAGTTTACAACCCACGAGCTAACGGTCTGGCCGAGGCCTTCAATAAGACCTTGACGAAGATCATAAAAAAGACCGCTTCCCAGAATAAGAGAGACTGGCACGAGAGGCTGCAAGAAGCCCTTTGGGCCTATCGAACTACATTCAAGATGGCCACGAACACAACGCCGTACGCATTGGTATTTGGGACGGAAGCAGTGCTCCCCCTCGAGATAGAGTTACCCTCTCTACGAGTCGTAGTCCACCACGAGCTGACGGACGAAGAAAATGCTCACCTTCGGCTTGAGGAGCTTGATGCCCTCGACGAAACCCGGCTCATAGCGCAACAACATCTAGAAGCCTACAAAGCAAAGATGACGCGCTCGTACGAAAGATTGACCAGGCCGAGGACATTCCGCCAAGGCGAACTCGTACTAGTGGTCAAAAGACCTATGATCCCCAATCGTGCCAAGAGGGGAAAATTTGAGCCAAACTATGAAGGCCCGTACATCATAGACAAGGTCTACCAGGGTGGAGCCTATCTACTCATGGACATGCATGGTGAAAGGCCTTTCAGGCCAATAAACGGCCGCTTCTTAAAGAAATACTATGCTTAATGAGACACAGCCTGGGTCAATGATAGATGACGACGACTATGTCCGCTCGCTATCTTCCTAAGCTCAGACTTTACAAGCAGCAGCCGGCCTTCCCATAACAATGGACCGAAACGTCCTTAAACTAACGCCGGACCGAAACGTCCTTAAACTAACGACGGACCGAAACGTCCTTTAACTAACGACGGACCGAAACGTCCTTAAAACTATCGACGGACCGAAACGTCCTTAAACTAACGACGGACCGAAACGTCCCTAAAACTACTACCGCAGCATCTTTAGGCTGACGAGATAAAAAAAAAAGAGAGAAAGAAAAAAATAAAAAATATACGAAAAAGAATTAAAAAAAACGGTATGTCCACAAGCAAAATGGGCATGGATGAAAACCCGAAAGGGCTCCGTGAGTAAAAAACAGCAGGACTACCGGCGAGTGTTTGTGAAAACCCGAAAGGCAACCTCGTTAAAAGACACTTGTAGGGTCCTCTCGACCTTGTAAGGAGAAACCACCTGCGTGAGATCCTTACGACTCACAAAGGAGCAACACACTTAGGGATCCTCACGATTCCTAAGGAGAAAATACACTTACGAGATCCTCACGACTCGTAAGGAGAACTCTCTTATGGGACCCTCACGGCTCATAAGATTTGAAAGTCTTAAGTTACAGAAACCTAAACCTGTTCTTAAGCAAATCCTCCACAACCTTCGATATTACCCTACAAGCGGCTTAATCCTGGCCCTTGTATACAATCCACGGGCGCGAATAAATATTTCCCTAGCAAAGTCCAACCCTTGTAGGTCCTCTCGATCCATAAGGAGAAAGCCCTCTTGTAGGATCCTTACGACTTACAGAGGAGCACACACTTAGGAATCCTCACGATCCTTAAGGAGAAAATACACCTGCAAGATCCTCACGACTTGTAGGGAGATATACCTTTGTGAGACCCTTACGGCTCATGAAGTCAAAAGCCTTGGTCGACAGGACCCTTAACCCTGTTTGCTGAGCCACCTTTGTTCATCATCGACAAAGGCAAATGATGATTCGCTCCTGGCAACATTCCGGTTGTAGCGGTGTTGATGTCGAAGTCGGTGTCTAAAATCCAAGCTTGCGGCGAAAAAGCTAGCAAGCCACACATGCCTACAAAATAGCCGAAATGATGGGGCAACTTGCAATAAAAGGCAGCAAGTAAAAATGTATGCATAGCCGAAATGATGGGGCAACTCGCAATAAAAAGCAGCGAGTAAAAAGAAAAATAGCCGAAATGATTGGGAACCGCGAAAAATAGCCGAAATGATTGGGCAATCGCGATTTTCGCGATATATAAAGCTGAAATGATAGAGCATCGCGGAAAGAATAAAAAATGAAAGAATGAAACTTTTTGCCCTACAGGTGAGATCACATCGATCCCTGTAAACAATCCAGGGGCACAAACAAAGAGGAAACCATACCTTCCCAACAGGCTCCATCAGAAAGCTAAGCCAAATCTCGACGGTTCATAGACAACCCAAAGACAACCTCGACATTTGTCGCAATCTTGCAGACATAATGTCAATAGACGAAGCAAAAGAAGGTCCCTAGCTTCAGGGTCTCGACGTCAATATCGATAACTTAGAGATCACCAACGGCGTTTCTCCTCACTCCAACGAGATGCAAATGTGACATTAACAATCGACCCCAGAGTCGCAATGAGAATGGAACCATGGAAAAGTCCCTAGTTCCAAATCTCAATGGCTACATCTGCAGCCTGGAGACCAACGACGGTGGGCCTCCTCATTCCAGCAGGACACAAGTGTTACACCATCAAACGGAGTGACGGCAAAATCCTCTCTCCACCTCAGCATTCGTCTCGTTACAGCAGATGCAATGCCAACAGCAGCGTTCCTTCGCGGTCCAGCAGGATGCAGACACAATGTCAACAAAAGACCTTACGGTCAAAACAGACGAAGCAAAGGCCAAATTCCTAGCTTCAGGGTCTCAACGACAAGTCATATAAAACCGGAAAGATAATCGGAGATCATCTCGCACCAGTGTGGAATGGTCACCACCTCTGCGTTCGTCTCGATACAGCAGACGCAACATCACCAAAAGGAATAGCGGCAACTCCCAGTTCCATGACTCGGCGATGTACAGATCATCGAGAGTCAAATCTCCATCCCGTGAAATGCGGATACAATCAGCAAAATTCCTGGTTACGTGGAACGCGGATAACGTCACTCTTTGACCCCGTAGAAAACGTCCAGAGCGGATCCTGGTCCTCGCAGAGCACGGCAGTGAACCCGTGTGAAGCATCCAGAGCGGAGCCTAGTCCTCGTCGAGCACGGCAGTGAACCCATGTGAAGCATCTAGTGCAAAATTCCTGGTTACGTGGAACGCGAATAACGTCACTCTTTGACCCCATGGAAAACGTCCAGAGCGGAGCCTGGTCCTCGCAGAGCACGGCAGTGAACCCGTGTGAAGCATCCAGAGCGGAGCCTAGTCCTCGCCGAGCACGGCAGTGAACCCGTGTGAAGCATCTAGTGCAAAATTCCTGGTTACGCAGAACGCGGATAACGTCACTCTTTGACCCCGTGGAAAACGTCCAGAGCGGATCCTGGTCCTCACAGAGCACGGCAGTGAACCCGTGTGAAGCATCCAGAGCGGAGCCTAGTCCTCGCCGAGCACGGCAGTGAACCCGTGTGAAGCATCTAGTGCAAAATTCCTGGTTACGTGGAACGCGGATAACGTCACTCTTTGACCCCGTGTGAAGCATCCAGAGCGGAGCCTAGTCCTCGCCGAGCACGGCAGTGAACCCGTATGAAGCATCTAGTGCAAAATTCCTGGTTACGTGGAACGCGGATAACGTCACTCTTTGACCCCGTGGAAAACGTCCAGAGCGGATCCTGGTCCTCGCAGAGCACGGCAGTGAACCCGTGTGAAGCATCCAGAGCGGAGCCTAGTCCTTGCCGAGCACGACAGTGAACCCGTGTGAAGCACCTAGTGCAAAATTCCTGGTTACGTGGAACGCGGATAACGTCACTCTTTGACCCCGTGGAAAACGTCCAGAGCGGATCCTGGTCTTCGCAGAGCACGGCAGTGAACCCGTGTGAAACATCCAGAGCGGAGCCTAGTCCTCGCCGAGAACGGCAGTGAACCCGTGTGAAGCATCTAGTGCAAAATTCCTGGTTACGTGGAACACGGATAACGTCACTCTTTGACCCCGTGGAAAACGTCCAGAGCGGATCCTGGTCCTCGCAGAGCACGGCAGTGAACCCGTGTGAAGCATCCAGAGCGGAGCCTAGTCCCCGCCGAGCACGGCAGTGAACCCGTGTGAAGCATCTAGTGCAAAATTCCTGGTTACGTGGAACGCGGATAACGTCACTCTTTGACCCTGCGGAAAACGCCCAGAGCGGAGCCTGGTCCTCGCCAAGCACGGCAGTGAACCCGTGTGAAGCATCCAGAGCAAATATCGGATTGTGGAGTCCTTAAAATCCACGGACTATGATGTCCTTAACCTCGACCGTGATGTCTTAAAACTAACGATCAACCACCCCGATTCCCTACAGATTCTGCCTTGGTTTAAGGGTACATCTCTTCACTCCTTTGATACCCGGCGTTGTAATTCCTCAACGTCTTCAAAGAGGTGACGGGTTCCTGCAACCAAACATTGGACTGTGGAGTCCCTAAATCCACGGACTATGAGGTCCTTAACCTTGACCGTGATGTCTTAAAACTAACATCGGACTGTGGAGTCCCTAAATCCACGGACTATGAGGTCCTTAACCTTGACCGTGATGTCTTAAAACTAACATCGGACTGTGGAGTCCTTAAATCCACGGACTATGAGGTCCTTAACCTTGACCGCGACGTCTTTAAACTACAATACCTGGAGAAACCCCTGACTCCGTAAAACACGGACAAGGGTGACCACATCCAGCACTTACAAGTCCTCACGACCTGTAAGGAAGGAAAACTCTCTTGTAAGATCCCTACGACTCTCAAGGGAAAACCCGCTTAATAATCCTCACGATTTTTAAGAAGAACTTACACCTATGGGATCCTCTCGACCTATAGGGAGAAAAACTCTTTATGAGACCCTCGTGGCTCATAAAATGCAAAAGCCTTAGGAAGCAGATCCTAACCCTGAATCCTAAATCATCGCTGTCCTGCAAAGAGATCAAGATAGAATATCCGCAGAATACATTCAGTAAAAAGGGGACACACCATTGAGAAGAAAAATGTATCTTTTATTCATAAACCAAAATGGATACAAAGTACAATTCATGAAAGAAACAAAAAAAAAGAGAAAGATACTCTCATCCATGAGTATGTACAAAAAAGGGAAAAAAGATACAAGTCCTCAAGCCGGCGGGCGGTGCAATAATTTTACCAGCTCATCATTCTGTTGCTGAGCCACGGCTTCATGACGCAAGATCTCCAGAAGACGAGCCTCCGCCTGAGCTTGCTGACCCTGATACGAAGCGAGCCGAGCTTCGAGCTCTTTCTCGGTGGCCTTATGAGCTTCGACCCTCTCACGAGTGAACGTGGCAGCTTTATCGAGAGCCACCACCTCTTTGATGGACTTCTGAAGCACCCGCCAGAGTTCATACGCTTTGTTGGCCTTGGCTGTGAGGCTGGCATGAAGCTCGCTCAGCGCCTTAGAAGCCAAATCCCTCTCCGAAAATTTACGGCCGAGCCCTTTTCTCGCACAACAAAATGTTCGCTACGTGTCGCTCTATCAGGCCACGTAAGCTCGCTTTCGTGACCGCGGCCTTGGAAACAAGACATTTACAAGACCGTATAAATAGGCTTCCAGTCGACGGGAATAATCGATCTAAAACGCGCTTACATCACCTGACGTGAAAGGCAACAAGAAAGGTTTCCAACATATTTCAAGCATGTGTTCGCAATCATATGAGTATTCAAAAAAAAATAATAATAGCATTTGCAATCGCATGAACATTCATAATGCCTAAAAAGGTCTGATGCGCAGGAAAGTGATGATAGCATTTGCAATTAAAGAAAGTTCTCATGAGAAGAATACAAAGTTTATTTATGCAAGCGGAAACATACATACTAGTACCAAGCCTGCATGGAATTTCGGCATAAAGCGTAAAAAAGGAGGGACTAATTTAAAAGTGTTCTACGCTAACGGAAAAGGTCACCAAACATGGGATCAGCGGCACAAGGGTTAATGAAGCAGAGGACAAAATTCTCCATCTCTCTCTCTGCTTTCTCCAGCACATCAAAGCGACGGTTCTCACGAGGAGTCGCTCCCCATCGATTGGCGCCGTGTTCGTCCGCGAAAGCAGACATAATAGCTCGCCGGGCCTTTATCTGGCTCAGCAGATGAATTGAGCAATCCTTCAAAGCCTGAGTAATCAGGCACGCTTCATGAAAGCCCTCGAGCTTTTCTTCTGCCGCGTCGAGCATCGCCAGGGTCATCTCCGCCGGGTGAGGAGGGATGTCGGCAAGCACGGCCGTGAGAATCATCCGGAGCCAGAGAGAACCCATCGGGAGGGGGGACCCCCTACGGATCGAGAGTTCATGCATGGCTGAGTCGCATTCGTTGTCGGTAAGGAGGGGATCCACCAACCGTGCAGCAAAGCGGGGGACCATCTCCTCAATAGGAACTTCCCATGGCTGTCGACGAGCATGAGGGCGATTGCAGGCCATGGCGCTCGTTTGTTTCTCAAGACAAGCTACTCCAAGATAAAAAAAATAATAATAATATAAATCTCTTTGTGAGGGGAAAAGGAAGCTATAGCCTCATATATAAAGAAATGCATTAAGTGCTGTGCGCGGAAAATCTTGCATGGTGAAGCTATTTCCAAGGCCCAAAAAAGGAAAGGCATCGAAAATCAAGGAGATGGAACTATTTCCAAGGCCCTTTTTTCTGCGTCTGATATGGTGCACTGAAAATAGGGCATGGGAAGATTTTGTGAACAGCTCCATCAAGGGACCCCACGTGCAGAATACGTGAGGCCTAAACCTGATGTACACTAAAAAAAATGGAGTAGCACCCTGCATATTGAAAGCCACCAACAACAACAGTAGCAAAAGGATAAAATCCCAGTGAAAAGCATGCAGACATACAAAGACATAATAGAACTTATCATTCATACTTCAAGAAGGTCATACAAAATAAATAGAAAACTTTTACAATGGTAAGATTTCAGACGCGGGGCACGGATTGAGAAACTCAAGCTTAACCTTGTCCAAGATCCTCCAAGCATTTCGAACCTCCCGAGTATGTTTTCTCTCACGATCGCAAGCGTCAGGGTCCTCGCGGATGTCCTCCACCCTCCGGTAGGCGGCAAGTATGGCCGACTGCTGAAACGCCTGGTGGAAAAGATCGATGAGGTTGTCACGCCTTCTCTTCGAGATCAGACTCATCAGATACACCGAATGTATCTTATCCTCGGCAACGTCCAATGCCCTGAGTGGCACACCGGCACAGAAGAGAGGAAGCGCCTCCCAAATCGCCAGCACGATGAGCCTCAGAAGAGAAGAGCGACGGGGGAGTAGCCGATGGTTGTACTCGTCAAAACGGCTCATAATCTCAGCATACTGAGCGTTGGTGAACTCCTGATTCTGACTACGGCCCAGGGCACGAATATTCCCATAGGAAATGATCTCGTCAAGACCATATAGATGGGCATCCATAATACCTGAAATAAAGGTCATGAGAATCATTAGAAAGTTCCTGTTTCATCAATTGCAGAAGGACAACCTCGGGCCAAGAGACCCCAAGAAGGCTCCACGTGAAGAAACTGGGTTCTTCACAGGAATTAAATTCCTTTTAGAAAAGGGAATTAAATTCCCATAAAACATTTTGTTGAAACGGAATTGAATTCCATAGATTGTCATTACCACTTCCCTAAAGATCATTTAAGCCCTAAGATGTCTACAGTTTGAAGATTAGATGGCTTTCTGTTCCTGTTGATGAATTTGAAGGAAATGGGTTCATATTAAAAGGGTAAAAACCCTTGTTTTGGATTTAAAATCCAGAGGAATGTGAAGGTCCATCGTTTGTCCAAGAACATTACCTGAGGAAAAGAATTCTTTTCGAACAGAGTTGAACTCTAAAAATTACTTCAGGGCAGAGAACTAAGCTCTGAAAGAAGAGAATTAAATTCTCAGAAAGAGTTTGCAAGGAGGAAGATAAGCAAAGTGAAGGCCCTTCTGAAATGACCCCGATATTTATAGGAAGTGATGAAAACGCTTCGTCTCCCCCAAATCCCTAGGGGAATCCAACGGTCGCAAGAAGTGACAGCGTTGCACTCACGTGCTGACACGTGAGAACAACGCTGTGGGGGCATTTGTTTCCTAATTTAAAATCAGGAAAGAACCAACGGAGAAGGCATCACGTGCTAGCGCGTGACCAGCAGTCGCGTGTTGCCACGTGACATGTTAAAGCGGCTTCACAGGCACATCAATTCCCGGATGAAATCAAGGAAGAGACTTCAGAAGAGGTCACGTGCTCACACGTGGCCAGGGGTCACGTGTTGGCACGTGACATTTAAAAGCAGCAGACTTGTTCTCCAGTTAAATCAAGAAAAAGAGTCCAGACAAGGGTCACGTGCTCACACGTGACCAGGGGTCACGTGGTGGCACGTGGCGGTTAAGCAGCAACCAGAAGACAGAGCGCAAAAAGAAAGAGGAAGGCTCGTTCCAAGGGGGTCACGTGACCATGGGTCACGTGGTCACACGTGACCGGCTTTCAAAGCCCGTTTTGTTAACAGAATTAAATTCTGAAAGAGATTCAAATCTTTCCAAAGGAAAGCGATTATCTGGAACCAATCGAATTGAAGATTCAGAGGTGATTAAATATCATCTATCTATGGGAAAATCTCGGGTTTGGAAAGATTTCCCCTTTAAATCTAACCGAAATAACAAAGGAGAATCCTTGGATTTGAAATCCAATGGTGAATAAAATTCACCTAATAATCCAAAGGTCAAAAACGAATGATGGATGCAAATCAAATCTCTCAATGAAGATTCGTCAAAAACTAATTGACTCGGCTGCTTCTCCTATAAATAGGAGCCAAGACACACAAAAAAGAGATATACGCAGAGAGAAAAAGAAAAGGGAGAGAGCTTTGATACTTTGAGGAATTTGGATCTTCTGCAAAAGAAAACCCTAGGTAAGAAAGGGAAAGCTCCTTGAAAGAAAAGAGAATTTAATTCTCAACAGAGTTTAACTCTGATATATAATACAGAAGAACATATTTCTTCTCTCTTTGATAGAGGATCTGCAAAGTGCACATCTCCCCTTGAAGTTGAGAATTTAATTCTCAATGGGTCGAGATCCTGCCATGCAGATCCAAAACATAGAGAGGGAACGGAAGCACGAGAATTTAATTCTTATAGAACTATAGGAATTTAATTCCTTTAAAATAAAATTAGGGCTTGACCCTGTGTCATGGGAATTTAATTCCTTCAGAACAAAGAGAAACAGGGTTTAACCCTAATTAAGAACCTAGTTCTGTTGAAACAGCGGGAATTTAATTCCCTTAATCATAATTTAACAGAGAATGGGAGTTCAATTCCTTAAAAGCTTTTATTAGGGTTTAACCCTATTCAGTTCTTCACATATATGAGGAATTTAATTCCTACAGAAAATTCAGAGTTCAACTCTATTCCAGAATATAAGTCTTCAAAAGGAAGTAGGAATTTAATTCCTCTGGAATTTAAAGCTCGAGGAATTTAATTCCTGAAAAAAGATTAACAGATCCTCTAAACAACATATATAGAGGCAGGGTCACGTGTCACCACGTGACCCCCCAAGAGATCTACAGAAAGCCCCTTTGAGGCAGCACCCCACGTGACCCACGTGACTCTTGACAGAAGCTTTAACACACAAGCATTTGAATGCCCGTCACGTGATGGCACGTGATGCTCTGAAAGATGCGATAATCTCAGCAGAATAAATGAAGGGAGGGCGCTCTCACGTGTTGCCACGTGACCCCTCTTGCCTTGGTGTTTAACACTAAATTGGAACTCCCTAATCCAGTGTTAAAACACTGTTGGGCCTTAGCGTTCAACACTAATCAAAAAACTTTATTTGCAGTGTTCAACACTGACTACCTTAGTGTTTAACACTAATTTGAGATCTCTGTTGCCAGTGTTTGACACTGATCTGTTTTAGTGTTTAACACTAATTTGAAAGCCTTGTTGCCGGTGTTTGACACCAATTATCTTTTAGCGTTAAACACTGACTTATCAATCTCATTCCCAGTGTTCAACACTGATTGCTCTGTAGTGTTTAACACTAGGCTTTGGCCCAATTGGCCAAATGGATAGAGGCAAAGCCTCTCCTTCAAGGGACCAACAGGAAGCCAATATTCCAGACATGATTGGACTTAGCCCAAGCTGGCCATAAGTCCTCAATTCGTAATTAACTGGGCTAATGGGCTCATAACATAATTAATTGGTCTTGATCCCTAATTGGGCCAAGGATTATTTAATCCATTCCGGTTCCAGGGTACATCTCTTCACTCCTTTGATACTTGGCATTGTAATCCCTCAATGTCTTCAAAGAGGTGACGGGTCCCGATGACCACACATTGATATGGACTGTGGGGTCCTTAAACCCATGGACTACGACGTCCTTAACCTCGACCGAGATGTCTTAAAACTAACAATGGACTGTGGGGTCCTTAAACCCATGGACTACGACGTCCTTAACCTCGACCGAGATGTCTTAAAACTAACAATGGACTGTGGGGTCCTTAAACCCATGGACTACGACGTCCTTAACCTTGACCGAGATGTCTTAAAACTAACAATGGACTGTGGGGTCCTTAAACCCATGGACTACGACGTCCTTAACCTTGACCGAGATGTCTTAAAACTAACGATGGACCGCAATGTCCTTAAACTACCTATGGACTGCAATGTCCTTAAACTACCCATGGACCGCAATGTCCTTAAACTAGCAATGGACCCCCATGTCCCCAAACTGGAACAATAGAGCCCCGCATGCTCTTTTGTCGGATCTAAACGATCCCGTTTGAGTTGATCTTAGCCTCAAAGATGGCTAACGTATCCTTAAACCTTCAAACAGACTGGGCTATGAAGCCCCCCAATTAACTCTAGTTCAAGGGTACATCTTTGAACTCCTCTGACATCTGTCGTTGTAATCCTTCAATGTCGTCAGAGAGGTGACGGGTCCCGACGGCCATACATACGATGGACTACTATGTCCCTAAACTGGAACAACGGAGCCCAAATGCTCTTTTGTCGGATCTAAACGATCCCGTTTGAGTTGATCTTAGCCTCAAGTATGGCTAACGTATCCTCAAACCAAACCCCCAAACCCAAATCTCAGATAATACGGATTTGGACTAGTCCACGCCCTACGGGCGACGACATAACTCGGTCTCCGTAAACAATCCACGGGCAACAAAACATAAAATAAACACACACGACACGAAGTGACCATCTGGAGAAGGAGAAAGTTGTTACCGCGATGCGGTAGCGTAATTAACTGCAGGGGCTTGCGCCTGCAGGGAAGAGCATCCCCACAATCAAAACCCTCTCAAACGAGGGGGAATCTAACGAAGTCTGCTATATCGGCCGCATCCGTCTAAACCTCCGATGCACGGTGCCATAAATCAATTTGGCATCTTCGGAGAGGTGGACGGATAGCACCAATTAGCATCTGCCCCGAACCCCAGGCTTAGACGCCCCACGCGTCCCGGCCGCCGTTCGGAGGGGAACAAACCCAAACCCCCAAACCTAAATCTAAGAAAGATACGGATTTGGACTAGTCCACGCCCTACGGGCTACAACATAACTTAGTCTCCATATACAATCCACGGGCAACCAAATACAAAACAAACACACACGATACGAAGTGACCATCTGGAGAAGGAGAAAGTTGTTACCGTGATGCGGTTGCGTAATTAACTGCAGGGGCTTGCGCCTGCAGGGAAGAGCGTCCCCACAATCAAATACCCCTCAGACGAGGGGGAATCTGACGAAGTCTGCTACATCGGCCGCATCCGTTTAAACCTTCGATACATGGTGCCATAAATCAGCTTGGCATCTTCGGAGAGGTGGACGGATAGCACCAATTAGCATCTGCCCCGAAATTCAGGCAAGACGGACATACGCGGTCGCGTCTCCGTGATTCGGAGGGAACAGATTCTGGCACGCCCGGTGGGACCTTTTCCTCTTTCCACTCCACACTTCCTGTGTCGTGTTCGCGAACCAATCACGGTTTGCTGATGGTTGCCCTTGGGTTTGAGGTACTAAGATTTGGTGTTTTGCTTGGTGCAGAAAGCGAAGGATCAATGGCGTTCACTTGTGCAAAATGTTCCAGCTGCAACTGCAACGTACGCTCCGCCTCATCCGGAGGCATAGCCTACGGGTCCCAAGCGGCTTCGCTGTTCACAATGCCGGTGGACCAGGTGACTCAGGCCACCACCGGGTTGTTTTTCGGGACCAATGCCGGAAGCTCCCAAGAAGTCGGTCTTTGAGCGGCTTACAACTACTGCGGCCCCTTTCAACGGGTCGCCCAGCTCCAGCACCTCGGTCTTCTCCAGATTGGGCCAAAGTTCCTGTGGGCCCATGTTGAAGCCTGCAGTCCCAAAAAAGGTTGTTCCGAAGAGGATAGTCATCCCTGCTCCTGAAGTCGTCAAGACGGCTTCTCCTACCAAAGGGTCAGTTTTTACAAGACTGGCTGTTCCGGCTCCCACTACGGATCTCGTCCCTGCTCAGAAGTCTGTTTTTGACCGGTTGGATACCGCTTCTCAACGGACATCAGTCTTCAAGAGGCTGACGCCAGCAACAGCCCCTCACCTGGATAGGGGGCAAGACAAAGCCGTCCCCATCACTGAACCAACCCCAACAGCTCGACACGCTCGACGTCACCACTGGCGTCGAGTGAGGAAGGCTGGGGGCAACTCCCCCTCTGGGCTAACTCCACCAGCTCCAACAGTGGAAGTCAATGTTGCTGTTCCGACCGGGAACAGCTTTGAACTGCTGAACAAGGTGCGTAGGAACTCGCCTACCGCCATACTGAAAAGATCTCCTCCACCGGTGGAGACTGTCGCAGAAGCAAAATCGGAACATCCCCCTCAGCAGCTGTCCTCCAAAGTTTACAAAGTCTGGTGACGTGTCCAAGAGTCAGTGATCGATCAAGACTACATCCGCCGACAGAAGAAGCTGAAGGTTCAGCCGGAAGGGAACCGTCCCAGTAAGCCGCAAAAGACGACAACCACTTGGGTGCCCGCTACAACGGCTCCTTCCACGTCGACTACTCAAAAGAAAAGGAGGCCAGAGAAAGCCCGTGTAAACATGGCAGGCCACAAAAACACCGAGCCCAAACGCCCTAAGTCTGGGGGCATGGTGGTACATACTGTTTACATGGCTTCCGGAAAAGAGGAAAGCCACACTTCGACGGGCCACCGACCGCTCACCCGATCAATAACAAGGGCTCACGAACAACAACAGCAGAAGCTTCAGGAGATGCTGACTGCAATGGCCGCACTCACTGGACCGAAAGAAAACCTAGAGACCTCGGAGCAACGCCATGAGCAGGAAACTGATGCTGAATTCCTTCGGAGAATGCTCGAAAAGAAGGACAAGGAGGCTGCGGAACAAGCGGCCAACATAAAACGAATGGCGCTTCTCTTCCAAGACATGGTGGGTATGATGATCCAGCAGGACCCTCCAGCTGAAGATCCTCCTATTATCCTCGAAGACGACAGAGGATAAACATCAAATCCACCTCCGGCTCTTTCAGCAGCCAAGGAGGAAACTATTTCCAAGTCCACCCTGGATGATTATATCGCTCAGCAAATACGAGTTCACCAGGCAAATGAAGCGGCCGGCCAAGTCGTCAAAACTGGGCGACCGTATCCAGGTTGGTATGATCAGATAAAGTACCTGCCGGGCTACACGATCCCCAAATTCCACGTGTACAAAGGGATAGGCAATCCCCATCAATATGTCGCTCAGTTCAGGACTCTCTGTGGCAATACTGGTGGCGATGGCAAGCTTTTGCTCCGCCAATTCGTCGGCAGCTTATCGGAAACGGCATTTGAGTGGTACTCCGAACTCCCAAACGACTCCGTCAAAACTTTCGCAGAAATGGAGTTGTTGTTCACCCAGCGATTCGAAAGTGTCAGTAAACGCACCCCAATAACGGTATTGATCAATGCCAGGGTGAAGCCGGGCGAGACGTGGGTTCTTACGCGATCCGATGGCGGAATCCGTGGTCGAAGTGCAAACAGCGTATCGAAGAAGCACCAGCGGTAGGCATGTTCGTGGGCACCCTAGACCCTCATGCAACTATTTCACAGTTCATGATGTTCTTCAAACCGACCACGTTTCAAGCTCTAATCGACAAGCTAGCCCAAATAGACCAGATGGGACATAGACCGTCTCCTCCAAAGCCGGAGTCGCGAAACGAAAAAGGTAAAGGGAAGGCGACCTTCGTTGCGAATACCCAATAGCATCCCAGTGCCCCAAAATTAATGGATCAACTGGAAGAGAGACGGCGCTATTATAATGAGAAAATGAAGTGTCCTTACTCGTTCCCACGGGACAAAACGAAGAGACTCTTCGAACTGGCGATGCGCAACAGGCTCATCAATCTGCCGAATCCAAAATGGCCATTGCAACCCGGCGAAGCGAATAATCCCAATTATTGCCCTTACCACTAAACGCTAAGCCATCCAATCGAAGATTGCTTCGTCTTTAAGGGATGGATCGAGGATCAGTACCAACAAGGCAAGTTTGCGTTGTCTGAGAAGTGGAAAGTGAGCCCACCACAACCATATACTCCTAAGAAGATGGACACACCGGGGGCAACGTACTCTTTTGTTGAAGAAGCTCCATGGGAGGTCGTTCTTTCAGCCAAAACCAAAAGAATGTTGAATGATCTCCAAACATGCCCGGCGATCAGGTGGAAGAATCCGCTAGAACCCCAGATCATCGAAGGAATGCTGAAGCTACGCCCAACTCCAAAGATTGGTGGTGATAGCCAAAGTGTTCAAACCCAACCGTCAAAATCTTCGAAAAAGAAGAAGAAAACCAAGAAGCCCGTGAAGCTTAACGATAAGCACATGGACCTGCAGAAACAGATCGACGCGCTGGAAGAGTACAACCAGAAGGTACGAACTCCAATCACGCTCCAAGAGTTCCTTGGCCACGTCCTTGAAGACGGAGATGATGGAGAAGACTCGTCGGATGAATCTGAGGATTGCGTAGCAAGTTGCCATGCGATCTCTCATTCGTCGATAGATGATGAAGAAGCTCCTTGCACCGAGAGACTGGGGGCAGGTCCTGAACCGGAGCTTCTAGAGCCATCAGACGAAATGATCGACACATTCCTGAACGAAGCTCTTCTGAAAAGTAAAGCTGATCGGGAGCGTGAGATGGCTATATTTGAAAAGGCCAAACGCCGGCGACTGGACGAAAGAGTCGAGACATCCCCGCCGAATCAAAGGACATCTGTCGCAGATAAAAACAAGTTCAAGATGAGGAAAAAGTTTGTGAAAGCCATATCAGTGGGAATGAAGCTACCACCCTCCGAAGGAAACACTCTTGGTGAAGCAAAAATGCATCCTAGCTACTGCCTATATCATCAAAAAATTGCGCACCCCATTGAGTAATGCAACGCTTTTAAAAGGTGGTGGCAAGGGTATGTTGCTCACCGACAGCGTTTCAAGCGGATGAAACACAAAACTCGTCGGGAGCAGAGAAGTACGACCAAAGAGCATAAAGAAACTACCAGAAACTGTCGCGTGGTCAACGCTGGGGGATCGCAAGTCATCACTTTCGGAAGTGACTCTGATGAAGATATGACTCTTTGCCCTTTTTTCAAAGAATCTACCTCGGGGAAAGAGGAAGAACCGAAGACCTGCGAAAACATTCAGCTACGCAATCGTACGCTACCCGAAAAGAATCTTGGGCCCTCGAATAGTGGGTCAAATAGGAAAGATAAGGGAAAAGAAAAGGTCTCCGAGGATATCGCCCTAGATGACCAAGTCATGAAAAAGCTGACCGACAAGGACCCGCCAAAGAAAAGTAAGGTGGACTACAACGTCCTGGCGCACCTAAGGAAGTTACTTTCGCAGCTCAGCATTCTCGATGCCCTTTTACTATCAAAGGAAGCAAGAGATTCATTGATCAAGGCGCTGCAAGAGCCAGAGCAATTCCAAGCTTTCCTCGCTGAAGAGAAGATGAAAGACGAGTTGGAAGAAGTACACACAGCCGATATCACCTTCGGCGACGAAGATCTCCTACTTGGGACATGTGAACACAACCGTCCCCTATATGTCTCCGGCTACTGTCACGATATCAAGATAGGCAAAATCCTGGTCGACAATGGGTCCTCCGTCAACCTCCTTAACGTGAGGGTGTTAAAGGAAATCTGCATGAGCGTTCAACACCTCGCTCGCGACAAAATCACCATCTCCGGGTTCGACTCCCAGTCATCACGGACGCTTGGGTTCGTAATACTGACGTTATGCTTTGGGATGCTTGTCACGGACATCAAGTTCCATGTCATTGACGCCAAGACATGCTACAACGCTTTGCTCGACCGGCCCTGGTTACACGTGTAAGTACACGGTAGCGCCCCGGCCGTCTAACAGACGCCAAATGCGGAACAAAAACTTTTTGACTGGCGCTATCGTATACTATAACCCGGATCTGCCATTAAAGCTAAACTAACAAACTACAAAGTGGGTAGAAATGTTATACCGAACGATCCGAGTCCTTCGGTCTTCAACCATCATCCCATGCTTTGTTGCGGCTGCTCCGATCTCCTGAATCTCCAGTCTTCTTGTCCAGGTGGCACCACGTCGGCGGATCTTTAAACGAGCTCCCGCCTCTGAACCAAGGCAACTCGATCATCAAGTTTGCTAAAAGAGATGACCAAGATTGATGTAGAGAATGAGTAGAACACTTTGTCTCGTTACGTCCAAAGCTATGGACGAACGGTTAATGAAGTTGCCTTTTGGAATCGGGGAAATGAGAAATGGGCAAATGAAATTTCATGAAGCAAATTTCCTTCTCTTTTTTTCCAAAAAATGAATCTATCTCCATTCTATCAAGGGGCCGGCCACTTAAAGAGAGGAAGGGGGTGAGTGTAGGAACAAGGGAGGGTGACCATAAGCTATCATACTTATCATGACTCATTACTTCATTAATGCAAAAACCATGAGTCATTTTAACACATCATCAAGCATTAAATGCAACCAATAAATCAAGAACACCTCACTAATCCTAGTCACTACTTCTAGAAGCTTCCCAACACATCACCCTCATGACTCACCCAAGTGACGAAAAGATAAATACGCATTTAACCGAATGTTAAATACGGGTGATAGAAAACTGGAAACTGGCAACTTCCAAAAGCGATCCTGAAACGAATTTCAGGATAACCCCGTAACAGTATAAACATACCCGCATTTGTATTACGACCGAATACAAATGCAACTGAGACAAAGATATTATATCTACACAGTATAATACTCGGATCCGGCTTAAACCAAAGCCTACCAGTATTATCTGCCCGAAATATGACACGTGCGTAAACGCACGTGCATTTTCCGAACCTTGCCATAAAACCATACGGCCTCTACAACGTTTCGCCCGAACTTGGGAAACTGTCTGTGGGAGACTCTAATGACTCATCAACACACTGGCACTGGGTATAACCACTAGCACGTCAGAGGTACGAGCTGTATGTAACGGTTGCCTATGTATTGATTGGAAGGGAAGCTGATGAGCGAACTCATCCAGAAACCCTACTGAGCTTAACAATAACAATACACATACAGTCTGGTTCATTCGTCTATGAGTATCGCATATCTGCCTAGGGGGCTGGTAACGTCATACCCCCATTAGCGGTATAAGTCGTGTCAAAGAGTAGCCCAGAACACCCTGAGATACTACTGGAGTACCTACCGGTAAATCTCCTGCCTCGGCCGAGGGCTTTATGTAATGGCTCTCTTAGACACAGCGTGATCTCCCCCCCCAATACCGGGAGAGACGAATCCCCTGCCAATCCGCTCACTTTCCTCCATGTGGCTCGGGACTGTACCCAAAAAAGACCTGTTTGCACGACTCCTTTGAGCCGTGATAGGGTAGAAATCAAAGCACAGTGGGAACTCACACGAGACTAATGACGACCTCAGGTCGATGAACTAACCTGTACACATGTCACCAGGGAACTGCTATCTGACGCTAGGTATAATACCAACTAGCAGGTTCCCGGCGAGTCATGTCCGGTGTACTCATAACCCAATGAGCACCTGTATACATCTTAGGTGAACCAACTGACACCAATGGCTTGTGAGACCGGCCACCGCCCCTCGTCGGGGTCTCGACTGTATACACTAGTCTAATCTGGAGTATCGATGCCCTGTCTCGAAACTCCCACGACTAGGGACACTTTAAGGATGTGCTTACAGACCCCAGCTCCCACGTATATGATCGCCGTCATACTGCTGGTAGTCAAGCAAGAATCCTATGGGATATATCAATCATGCAATAGCGAACTAAAGCATGTATACGATGATAAAGACAAACCAGATAGCATACAATTATGTCGAGCAAGACTGTCATATCGGTATAGGTCCTCCCTCAATCATTGTAATCACGTACCTGCGATCCAATAATTGACTTAGAGGGCACTATATCCAACAATCTCCCACTTGCACTTAAGGCTAATTATTGCGATGTCGCATACTCACAGCCCGTGTGATACCGAACACCCAACTCCTCTACTAATCAGTTTCACAAAGCTCGTTTGTAAAACTATTGTGTTCGAGAAATAGCCTCAGTTAGTGGATCCGCCCTGATGTTTCTTTCTGTCTCTCTTAATCTCAAGTTCACGGAGAAAGCCATCTCCCGAATTGAGTAATACCTGTCTTAGAATATGTCTGGATATTTGATGGGACCTAGTTCATAAATGAACTCCAAATCCAAACTTCTTAGACTGTATCGATAACTGAACCTAATCAGTATCCAGCACCATGCCTCCCACAGTATTCTCTTGGACCAACTGTCCATAATACTGTCCCTTGTCAGAGGGAAAACTATAACTCTGACAACCACTATGTCATCCTTGTCACCTTTGAAGCCTGGGATGATAACCGTCTCCCGAAGGACGTTGCCGTCATCAAATCCGTAGAACATGCACTTATGTTCTAAAACTGCTTCCTTATGTTTCTTCAGAATTGGATTAATATAAACTTATCGCATCTAGTGCAAAAACAACATCTGGTGTGGTACTTGACATCTCATGATTGACTCAATTGCCTAAGCAAGTGATCTGCCAATCATGCACATCCCTCTCTCCTTTAGTCTGTAAGACACCTTTAGAGAGGGTGACTCCATCACCTGCAAGTACACCACCATGCCTGGGGTCATTATTCTAAAATACCATTAGAATACTGTCAAAATACCCAGATTGGGAAACTATCCAATTCAATATCTAAAACCATAGATCTAGTAACCAGAATGTCAGATATTAAATCTATGTCCTTTGTGAAGAAACAACTGTGTGACGACCACAGTACAACCGATCGTAGTATATGAACTTTACTTCCTACTTCTTGTATGTCATCCAAATACCAGGAAATCACACCCTACTACCTTCTTAAACGATCCATCCCCTATTCTGATGAAGTCAAACCCATGACTGTCACATCAAAAATTAGATGATCTTATCTCCGCTATACTTGCTCAAGCCTGTAGACATAAGCTACTTGCCCACTATGCTTCCGCTGCTCCCACTGACTACGACAACCCTCTGGCAGAATAATATCTACGTACACTTCTAAATCTAGTTTAGAACGATGTTATACTTATCCTCTTGCCGGGTCTCATAGTCTGGAACAACAGTAGTGTCAAGTCTGGGTAAGCAAGAACCTCCATGTCACCGTCCTTGAGGCTACCGGAGTACCTCTCGGGTGTCTGAGGTTACCCACCATATCTGCGGAGTGGCTATTGGAATGTCAAACCTGATTGAATATATAGGTCCGATTAAATTTTCCGTAACCGTTTGCGGTTCTGGAATCACTTCCAGTTCTACCATACTCCCACTATAGTTTTCTGAAAAAATCCATTTTACTAAAACTGTGGCGAGTCAAGAACAATATCACTATTGATCTTCCAGATGGTAAAAAATCAACCCTCGATATAGCCCGGGTCAACCTACAAACTGCCATTACAGAAACGTGCCTTGAGTTATCCAGAGTCTGGTTTTAAGAATAAGCTGGACAACTCCCTGTATCTTAACATCGTTAAGATATGAACCATTCTATATACAATATAGAAACTTTGGCACTTATTTAATTAGAACCAGATTCTAATCATGTAGCTATCTCCAGTGCATATCAACTTAATGGAGAAAGGCTTATCAGCATTACTCAACTTAGGAATATATCCAATTATGAGTAACCTGAAAGAGGAACAAGTTTCTCAAAACCATTACTTGAATACCAATCACAAGAATCTACATATTCTATTTCTTTGAAGAATCCCGATACTTGCGATACGTGGTTCTCTACTTTATTCCTATACCCACAACTTCTCAAAACTTAGACATTGTATTTCTACGAAACACCTGTCTAAAAACTAGAGAAGTTACAAGTAAACAGAACAGAGTACGAGGAACAACCCCTTTGTCCTGATGGACACTGGACAACATACAATACTCTGTATAAGTCCGCTGAGTTGAATAACCCAAAACCTGTGTATCGTAGGTTGAAAAAATGTACTTATGGTTAAGAACTACTCCGTTGTTCAATGATCCTTACCCAATCGTATCTGATACAGGTAAATGTCATGTACATAATCTCAAAAAGTTATATCTCACTTTATAAAAATAAACATACAGATATATCATTTTGAAATTGGTGCACAACAACGGATATTCAAAACCAAATATATGCCGTCTGGCAAAAACTCAGGTGACTTCCTCAAATATCACCAATTACAACGAATTCCGATATAATGAGGATGATCACCTTATTCCCAATAACCTACTCCCACTCATCATCTGTAAAACCATACAGATATGAGAAAAAAACCTGGTAAATACATACCCTGGAGTAAGTATCTAATCGGGAAATCAGTTTTCCTTTAACAATGCACTGAAACATGAAAATGTTTCGTAGGGGTATCCTGGTATTCATAGTAATGCCTCTTCCATAATTCAATTCATGACTTTAACCGTATATTTCTTTGTCATCTCTCCAAATCCCTTTATCTGTCTTTATTCATTTCCTTCTGTACACCATCGTTAGGCTAAGTGGTTTTCTTCCTTCCCTACCATTCGGCACCATCCTATGGTTTGGAAGAAGACTATCCAGTAAGCATAATAGGTGTACCCTCATAATCCTATGAGTACTTGCAACTTGAGAGAAGGTGATGATAAAAGACAACTGAATAATACCTTATTCTATTTTTCCCGAACTGGGGAAAAAGCAAAGGTGAAATTGGAGTGGCGATGAAGTACGTATTTTGGTCGTGAATGATAACAGTCGCAATTTACTTTGCCCTCTTTCTAATCCCTTTATTTTGTCTTTAGTTATTACCTTCTGTACACCCTACTTAGGCTAATTGGTTTTCTTCATTCCCTACCTTTCGGCACCTGCCTATGGTTTGGAAGAAGACTATCCAATAAGCGTAATAGGTGTACTCTCCTAAACCAAGGAGCCCTCGCAACCTGAGAGAAGGTGATAATAAAAGACAACTGAATAAACTAATTCTATTTCTCTTGAACCTGAATCCATCCTCGAAGAAGTCCCTTCGAGTTCGTATATAACCATACGATGGATCTATCCAATAGAAGTGGATGTCCGTAGTAATACGGGGTGTTCTGAGAAATACAAAGGGTAAAAGAAAAAACGGCAATGACTTATGCAACTCAGACAATCCAAAAGCCAGTATTTTAAGAAGGTTCGGTCAACTTGGTCACTGAGTCATAGTCTAGGGTCAGTCAAAGGTCGCTGCCAAATAGAGAGAGAGAAAAGAAACACTCTGCGTGCACTCTAACCTAGATCAGAATGGTTATCACTTTATCTAATCAGGAAACCTCCCACTGTACCGTCAAATTCTCGTCCAAATCTAAAAGAAGAATCAATCGGGATCACCCGAAGAGTAAACCAACTCATCAGTGGGAATCGGGATCCAACTCTCATCGCATGATAACGTGAAGGAATCCACTCATGTTATCATACTCCAGAAGGTATGCGCATACTTGGCAAGTTTCAGTTTCTTTAGAAACTCCCGATATTATTTTTTCCCCATGCTCTTATGACTTTGACTAAGGGCCAAAAATATCATAAGTCACATGTCAAGTTCTATCCATCATTATCCAGGTCAATTTGAATCCACCCGTACATACTCTTGACTAAGGGCCAAAAACAGTAATACGACTGTCCCAAACCAACGCATCTATCTATGCAACATGTGAACACCCCAGCAGCTACCAATCACTATGTCTTGACTAAGGGCCAAATATACATAGCTTGAATACTACTGAATATCCAAAAGAAATGACGGAGGGCTACGGCTGGTTTCTGGCGAAAAACCTTTAACGTAATGAACTTGATATCGCTGAAGGAACCTGATAGCTTTTATAAAAATATAGTGATGAAAACCTTTTGCTAAAGAGGTCACTCCCGGTAAAGGGATCTCGGCTCTTTCCTCGTGGAATGAGGTGCAGGATATTCTAACTGAATACCGCTATGCAAAGCAACTTGTAATCGACTATAGTGAAGTTATTACCCTGACGTAAACTTCTGCCCAAGGGGTCACTCCCGGTGAAGGGATCTCGGCCCTTGCCTCCTCGACTGGGGTGCAGGATATTCCAACCGAATATCACTGTGCAAAACAAAAGGAAACGTCTTTGTAATAACACCTTTTAAAACTGTTCCAACAACATCAAATATAGGTTTGTTTTATCCTTGCATTGATAAGAATCAATGCAGTCCCATCAAATAATCACACCAGAAAAGAATGAAAATATAATGTACGTATATGCCATCCGCATTCGTCACCGGGTCCCGTCATCACCCGTTAGGTTACTTAACTAACGACAGAGCGGGGACTGGACTAGCGCGGGTGTAAAACATATACAACATCTAATAATATATATACCAATATACAATAATCGCTCCAGGCGTGATAATATGCAATATTACAGAGAAGTAATAAGCATCACAGAACAATACAGATAATCTGGGATCCCCGGGTTTCACAGAGCCGCTACTGAAACCCGACGTTCCCCTGGTCGTGTGGATAGCCTGTGCAATGAAACTTAGACCCCTACGGGTGCGGCAAGTTACCCGCCAAAACCTGAAACGAGGCAGCCCCTTACAGCAAAATGAATGGACCACCCGGTACTTCACGGAATCCGGTAACTTGAGCACCCCTCCTTGGGTTAACCTGTACCCCCTATGAGTGCGGCGAATAGTCTGCCAATTCTAGAGTGAGGCCCCTATGCCTCTCAAAGCCTTGAGATACGGACCCGTTGCCCTCCAGAACCCGGCTATCCGTGCACTCCTTCGCGGGATAAACCTAGTACAAAAATAAAAATATGTACAATGGGTACATCGACCTCAACCCGGTCGTGCCCCAAAAGAATATTATACAAACAGGCAGTGACGGCAGTCCACTTGTTGGACGCTCGTCCCGCAATATCAAATGTACAAATAAATTCAAACTGCACAACCATTGCACACTGCTATCCACCACGACATATCCGCAACATCACAGCACAACACAGAACATCAACGCGAATGTCACGTTCGCAAATCCGTCTAAAAGGACTATAGCAATTAGACACAATTTACCGCTCAAATGATATTCCCGGTCGGAGATATAATATGAGTACTGCATACTAACAAGTTTAAAATTTCGATCGACAAAATTTCCCGAAGTGGGCCCCACGTACATCTGGTGTACAGTAATAAAATCTGGGCCCAAAAGAATATACCAAAAACCACAATTTACCATGGAAAGCTTACCGGAAAATTTTGATGCACTGTTCCCACATACTGGCCGCGGATCCGCGGCAGTCATGTGGGATCACGTGCTCAAATTTTCCCAGTTTGCTTAGAAAACCCTGCTTTGTTTTCTGTGATATGCAAAATAATTTTTAGACTTGATTTAAAATCGACAGAAAGTTTTGCACTGAAAAATGTGATTTTCGAAATTCTGTTCGATCGATATTTTAAACGTGTTACCACAAGTTAGTATAGCTTAATGGTGAGGCTCTGATACCACTGTAAGTACACGGTAGCGTCCCGGCCGTCTAACAGACGCCAAATGCGGAACAAAAACTTTTTGACTGGCGCTATCGTATACTATAACCCGGATCTGCCATTAAAGCTAAACTAACAAACTACAAAGTGGGTAGAAATGTTATACCGAACGATCCGAGTCCTTCGGTCTTCAACCATCATCCCACGCTTTGTTGCGGCTGCTCCGATCTCCTGAATCTCCAGTCTTCTCGTCCAGGTGGCACCACGCCGACGGATCTTTAAACGGGCTCCCGCCTCTGAACCGAGGCAACTCGATCATCAAATTTGCTAAAAGAGATGACCAAGATTGATGTAGAGAATGAGTAGAACACTTTGTCTCGTTACGTCCAAAACTATGGACGAAAGGTTAATGAAGTTGCCTTTTGGAATCGGGTAAATGAGAAATGGGCAAATGAAATTTCATGAAGCAAATTTCCTTCTCTTTTTTTCCAAAAAATGAATCTATCTCCATTCTATCAAGGGGCTGGCCACTTAAAGAGAGGAAGGGGGTGAGTGTAGGAACAAGGGAGGGTGACCATAAGCTATCATACTTATCATGACTCATTACTTCATTAATGCAAAAACCATGAGTCATTTTAACACATCACCAAGCATTAAATGCAACCAATAAATCAAGAACACCTCACTAATCCTAGTCACTACTTCTAGAAGCTTCCACACACATCACCCTCATGACTCACCCAAGTGACGAAAAGATAAATACGCATTTAACCGAATGTTAAATACGGGCGATAGAAAACTGGAAACTGGCAACTTCCAAAAGCGATCCTGAAACGAATTTCAGGATAACCCCGTAACAGTATAAACATACCCGCATTTGAATTACGACCGAATACAAATGCAACTGAGACAAAGATATTATATCTACACAGTATAATACTCGGATCCGGCTTAAACCAAAGCCTACCAGTATTATCTGCCCGAAATATGACACGTGCGTAAAGGCACGTGCATTTTCCGAACCTTGCCATAAAACCATACGGCCTCTACAACGTTTCGCCCGAACTTGGGAAACTGTCTGTGGGAGACTCTAATGACTCATCAACACACTGGCACTGGGTATAACCACTAGCACGTCAGAGGTACGAGCTGTACGTAACGGTTGCCTATGTATTGATTGGAAGGGAAGCTGATGAGCGAACTCATCCAGAAACCCTACTGAGCCTAACAATGACAATATACATACAGTCCGGTCCGTTCGTCTATGAGTATCGCATATCTGCCTAGGGGGCTGGTAACGTCATACCCCCATTAGCGGTATAAGTCGTGTCAGAGAGTAGCCCAGAACACCCTGAGATACTACTGGAGTACCTACCGGTAAATCTCCTGCCTCGGCCGAGGGCTTTGTGTAATGGCTCTCCTAGACACAACGCGATCTCACCCCCAATACCGGGAGAGACGAATCCCCTGCCGATCCGCTCACTTGCCTCCATGTGGCTCGGGACTGTACCCAAAAAAGACCTGTTTGCACGACTCCTTTGAGCCGTAGTAGGGTAGAAATCAAAGCACAGTGGGAACTCACACGAGACAAATGACGACCTCAGGTCGATGAACTAACATGTACACATGTCACCAAAGAACTGCTATCTGACGCTAGGTATAAACCAACTAGCAGGTTCCCGGCGAGTCCTGTCCGGTGTACTCATAACCCAATGAGCACCTGTATACATCTTAGGTGAACCAACTGACACTAATGGCTTGTGAGACCGGCCACCGCCCCTCGTCGGGGTCTCGACTGTATACACTAGTCTACTCTGGAGTATCGATGCCCTGTCTCGAAACTCCCACGACTAGGGACACTTTAAGTATGTGCTTACAGACCCCAGCTCCCACGTATATGATCGCCATCATACTGCTGGCAGTCAAGCAAGAATCCTATGGGCTCTATCAATCATGCAATAGCGAACTAAAGCATGTATACGATGATAAAGACAAACCAGATAGCATACAATCATCTCGAGCAAGACTGTCATATCGGTATAGGTCATCCCTCAATCATTGTAATCACGTACCTGCGATCCAATAATTGACTTAGAGGGCACTATATCCAACAACACGAGTACAACATCATCCCCTCTACACAACATTAGTGTATGAAATACTTCAAGGATGGTCTTGAGTATACTATAACAGGAGAGCTGAACCCATTCTCCGTGAACGAAGTACGAAAGTACGAAGATGTAAAATACTTTTTACCAGATTTCAAGGACACGGAGAGATGTCACAAGCCGAAGGACAAAGCTATCCCTATCATTCTGGTCTTCGGGAGTGATACCGAGGAGGAGGAAGAGATAGTTTATTCAGATCCGCCCCAGTACAACAAGCCGGGACCTTCCGCTCCTATGCTTATCTTCGGCAGCGATTCAGAAGATGAGATCAACGCCATGTTCTCTGCTCGTCCATCAATACAAACCATCCCTGGTGAAGGTCAAAGTTTGCAAGTTGCCATGGTTCCGCTAAAGCATCATAAAGAACTAGACGCGCTTGATACCTACAGTGTGGAAAAGCTGCAGACGTTCTATGTCCCTCCCAGGCGAGAAGGTGAAAAAGTAATCCTATTCTACCGAGCCGGGGAGACCAAAGTGGAGAAGGAAATATGGCATGGCGTGGATTCTACACTTGATAATCTCCAACCCATCCGTTTGCCCAGATATTACACGAACGGACTAAAAAAGCTGTTAAGACGCCAAGGCATACTTTTCAAATAGACCGCTCGAAAAGCTAAGTTCTACGACAGGATCTGGAACATCCCTGGAACTCAGCGGAAATTGCCCAACGGGAGAATGGAAACGACCGGACTTGGGTATGTTCAATCCAAGAAACGGGAGCTACTCCGCGACTGCTATGTCATACACGACTTTGATGAAGAGGGAGATGCTTTGTGGGAAGATGCTAACCCTGAACCAGAAAGAGCTCCCGACGTAAAAATGCCCAATCCATCGTTCGAATAACAAATGGACAAGCTTATAAGAGAAGCGGGTCAAAAGGTTCGAGACGACCATAATCGTGAAATGGCCATTTACGAGAAAGCCAGGACGCAACGCCTTCTTCAACAGGCTGCGAAAGATGAAAATGCTCCTCCCTGTCAACCCGTTGTACAAAAGGCCCGACGTAGAGGCAAAAATAAGTCAAAAAGCGGGAAAAGCGTTCGAGAGCGCTAAAGCGAGACCAAGAAGCCACACGATCGGGAAGCGAGCAATTCAGATTCATCTCTTATAAAGAAGATGAGTCGAGCATACTCTTTTCCTCAGAACAAAACACGGAAGATACTTGATCTCGCCATAAGACATCAAATGATTACACTTCCGGAGTCTAAACACCCCGAGCAAGCTAACGAGGTCTCTCACCCAGACTATTGCTCTTATCACCGAGCGATAGGACATCCTCTCGAAGACTGCTTCACCTTCAAGAATTGGGTCGAAGACCAATATCAGCTCGGTAAGTTCGCTCTATCCAGCAGCTGGAGGGTAACCCCGCCGCAGAAGCATGAACCCAAATCCACGAGGGTAGAACCAGATCCACATCAGTCTTGGAAGCGAGCTTGTACCTGTCATATGATAACGCTATCAAAAGAAGAGCCCGAGAATATAGATGACCTCCTCTGGTGCTTTGAAAACAACGATGACGAGGTAATATCAGAGTTTCCACCAGCACTAAAAGAGCTGGAAGATGGAATACATACTACTGCAGATGATCTCAAGAAAATTGATTTGGGGACGACAAGTGACCCGCGGCTGACATTCGTCAGTGAGTTGTTGTCTGAAGAATGGGTGGCCACATTAAAAGGCATGCTTATGCAACATAAAGATTGTTTCGCCTGGAACTATTTCGAGATGCCAGGACTAGATCCAGAGGTTGCTATGCACAAATTGGCGATATCGCCGGACGTCAAGCCGATCAAACAAGCGCCGAGAAGAATGCGGCTCGAGCTTGAGATGAGCATCAACGCCGAGGTTAAGAAGCTAATCGACTCCGGCTTCATCCAAGAGGTGCAATATCCTGACTGGATCACCAACATCGTCCCGGCGATGAAGAAGAATAGGGCGGTGCGCATATGTGTGGACTTTCGGGATCTTAATAAAGCCTGCCCGAAGGATGACTTCCCGGTACCGGTCACCGAGCTGATGATAGACAATACATCCACCCACGAAGTCTTCTCCTTCATGGACGGATCGTCAGGATATAATCAGATAAAGATGCATCCCGAGGACCAGAAGCATACCGCCTTCCGGACCCCTTTGGGTACATTCTGCTACAAGGTGATGCCCTTCGGTCTAAAGAACGCCGGCGCCACCTATCAGAGGGCCATGACGAAGATCTTCGATGACCTCATACATGAAATCGTCGAATGCTATATCGACGACCTTGTGGTTAAGAGCAAATCATACGAGGAGCATTTAGAGCATATGAAGACCGTATTTCAACGCCTTCGTAAATACAACTTGAAGATGAACCCTCTTAAATGCGCATTCGGAGTCTCCTCGGGCAAATTCCTAGGGTTCATCGTCCGACACCGAGGCATCAAAATAGATCCGTCAAAGATCAAAGCGATCATGGAAATGCCTCCACCAAAGACTCTCAAGCAATTGCGGTCTCTCCAAGGAAAGCTCGCATATATTCGGCGATTTATAGCTAATCTCTCAGGCAAGTGCTGTCCTTACAGTCACCTGATGAAGAAGGGAACCCCTTTCGTCTGGGATCGCAAATGCCAAAGCGCGCTGGACGAAATCAAGCAATACCTGCAGAATCCGCCAGTACTGGTCGCTCCCGTTAAAGGAAAACCTCTCATTCTGTATACAACCGCCCTTGAAGGTTCCTTAAGCGCATTGTAGGCACAAGAGAACGACCAAGGGAAGGAGAGAGCCCTCTACTATTTGAGTCGAGTTCTACTGGGGGCAGAAAGCAATTACTCTCCCATTGAAAAACACTGCCTGGCATTGATCTTCCCGAGCGAAGCTCAGGCACTATGCGTTGGCGCATGAAGTCTGTCTCATATCGAAGGTGGATCCTCTCAAATACTTGATGTCAAAGGCCATATTGACGGGGCGGCTCGCTAAATGGGCCTTGCTCTTAATAGAGTTCTCGATAACTTATCAGCCTCTTAAGGCAGTGAAAGGCTAGGCCATCGCCGACTTCCTCGCTGAGCATCCGATACCTGCCGATTCTCCTCTGAATTGTGAACTGCCAGACGAGCATGCGTTTGACACGATTAACGGGAGTGATACCCGATGGGAACTTTATTTTGATGGAGTATCTTCCATGAAGAAGCGCAAACAAAGCACCCCCATAATCAAATCAGGGGTAGGCCTCATCTTCGTAACTCCACAAGGAGGATAATGCGCTTTTCCTTCTCCTTAACAGAGCCGAGAACAAACAATGAAGCTGAGTATGAAGCTTTGATATCAGGTCTCGAGATCGCCATCGACATGGGGATTGAGAACCTCCTCATATACGGAGACTCCCAATTGGTCGTTAGTCAAGTAAACGGCAATTATCAAACGTGCAAGCCAGAGTTGGTAAGGTACGGCGAGAGGGTGCAGCAACTGCTGACCCAAATACCTTCCTACACCTTGGAAAGCGTACCGCGTGCGGAAAATAGCAAAGCAGATGCATTAGCCAAGCTTGTTAAAGAACTGGCTGACGAAAACCTCGATGACGTAAGAATCGTAGTACAAAGCCGTCGGGTTCTCGCACCGGCAGAAATATCTCTGGAGTCGTCCGACGAAAAAGGAGCGACCAAGCCAGCGGCTCTACAAGTAAAAGACCAAGAAACGGTTGAGGATTGGAGAGAAGTCTTTATAGACTACTTCAAATCCCGTCGAACGCCCGAAGATGCGTCCTCAAGACATCAGCTTATGAAACGAGCCCTGTCTTTTGCTTTCGTCAATGATATTCTGTACAAGAGGTCATTTGATTCTCTGTGGTTAAGATGCCTGGAACCCGAAGAGGCAAAGAGAGTCATCCAAGAAACTCATGACGGACTCTGCGGTTCTCACCAAGCCGGGCCGAAGATGAAGCTGAAGATTAAAAGGATGGGCTACTATTGGCCCACGATGATCCAAGACTGCCTCGAGTATGCGAAGTAATGCCACTCGTGCCAGATCCACGGAGATTTTATCCATCAGCATCCGAATCCGCTACACCCGACAGTGGCTAGCTAGCCGTTCGAAATGTGGGGGACTGACATAATCGGCCCCATCGAACCAGCATCGTCCAGAGGACATCGATTCATTTTGGCAACAACTGATTACTTCTCCAAATGGGCAGAAGCAATACCGCTAAGAGAAGTGAAGACGGAAAATATCCTCCATTTCTTCAAGACACACGTCATTTACCGGTTCGGTACTCCACGACGGATCATCTCCGATAATGGGCCAGCCTACAGAAGCCACAAGATCAGCCGCTTCGCACAACAGCGCAACATAGACTGGAGATACTCCTCAGTTTATAATCCCCGAGCTAACGGTCTAGCTGAAGCTTTCAACAAGACCTTGACAAAGATCGTGAAAAAGACGGTGTCCTGAAATAAGAAGGACTGGCACGAGAGACTACATGAAGCTCTCTGGGCGTATCGAACTACGTTCCAAACGGCCACGAACACAACTCCATATGCATTAGTATTCGGTACAGAGGCGGTACTCCCCCTCGAGATAGAGATACCCTCTCTACGAGTGGCAGTTCATTACGAGCTAATGGACGAAGAGAACGCTCACCTTCGTCTTGAGGAGCTCGACGCCCTTGACAAAACCCGGCTCATAGCGCAATAAAATCTAGAGGCTTATAAAGCAAAGATGACGTGCTCATATGAAAGATTGACTAGGCCGAGGACATTCCGCCAAGGCGAACTCGTGCTAGTGGTCAAAAGACCTATGATCCCCAATCGCGCCAAGCGGGGGGAATTCGAGCCAAACTATGAAGGCCCGTACATCATAGACAAGGTTTACCACGGTGGAGCCTATCTACTCATGGACATGCATGGCGAAAGGCCCTTCAGGCCAATAAATGGTCGCTTCCTGAAGAAATACTATGCCTGACGAATCACGGCCTAGGTCAATGACAGATGACGACGACTATGTCTGCTCGCTATCTTCCTAAGCCCAAACTCTATAGTAGCCGGCTTCCTTAACAACGGACCGAAACGTCCTTAAACTAACAACGGACCGAAACATTCTTAAACTAACAACGGACCACTATGTCCTAAAACTAGCCGTTGACTGAGATGTCGATAAACTACGGTGGATTGCAGCATGCCAAAGCTGATACAAAAAAAAAGAATAAAAAAACGGTATGTCCATAAGGAGAAAACAGGAGATATTCGCACGGTGAACAACCCTTGTGAATCTTCTCTACTTATAAGGAGAAAACACTCTTGTAAGATCCTTACAACTTATAAGAGAACATACACTTAGGAGTCCTCACGATTCCTAAGGAGAAAACGCGCCTACGAGATCCTCACGACTCGCAGGGAGAAATACCTTTATGAGACTCTTACGGCTCATGAAGTCAAAAGCCTTAGTCGACAGGATCCTAACCCTGTTCGCTAAGCCACCTTTGTTCGATATCGACAGAGGCAAATGATGATTCGCTCCTGGCAATATCCCAGTTGTAGCAGTGTTGATGCCAAAATCGGTGTCTAATCCAAGCTTGCATCAAAAAGCTAGCGAGCCACACATGCATACGAAATAGCCGAAATGATGGGGCAACTTGCAAACAAAATCAGCAAATAAAAACATATGCGTGCAAAATAGCCGAAATGATTGGGCAACTCGCAATAAAAAGCAGCGAGTAAAAATAAACAAATAGCCGAAATGATTGGGCACCGCGAAAAATAGCCGAAAGGATTGGGCAATCGCGACCTTCGCGATATAAAAGCTGAAATGATAGAGCATCATGGAAAGAAATAAAAAAAATGAATGAAATGAAATTTATGCCCTACAGGTGATATCATGTCAATCCCTGTATACAATCCAGGGGCGCAAACAAAGAAGGAATCACACCTTTCCTCCCCAGGTTTCATCAGAAGAAGAAGCCAAATCTCAACGGTTCACAAATAGCCTGGAGATCATCTCAACATCCGTCTCATTACGACAGACACAACATCAAACAAAGCGGAACCGCGGCAACTCCCAGTTCCATGACTCGGCGGTGCGCAGATGACCGAGAGTCAAACCCTGACTCCGTAAAATGCGGATGGAGAAAAATTCCTGGTCACGTGGAACGCGGATAATGTCAATCCTGACCCCGTGGGAAACGTCCAGAGCGGATCCTGGTCCTCGCAGAACACGGCAGTGAACCCGTGGGAAGCATCCAGAGCAATTTCCTGGTCACGTGGAATGCGGCTTATGTCAATCCTGACCCCGTAGGAAACGTCCAGAGCCGATCCTGGTCCTCGCAGAGCACGGCAATGACCCCGTGTGAAGCATCCAGAGCAGAGCCTGGTCCTCGCCGAACACGGCAGTGAACCCGTAGGAAGCATCCAGAGCAAAATTCCTGGCGGCTTATGTCAATCCTGACCCCGTGGGAAACGTCCAGAGCGGATCCTGGTCCTCGCAGAGTACGGCAATGACCCCGTGTGAAGCATCCAGAGCGGAGCCTGGTCCTCGCCGAACACGGCAGTGAACCCGTGGGAAGCATCAAGAGCAAATTTCTGGTCACGTGGAACAAGGCTTATGTCAATCCTGACCCCATGGGAAACGTCCAGAGCGGATCCTGGTCCTCGCAGAGCACGGCAATGACCCCGTGTGAAGCATCCAGAGCAGAGCCTGGTCCTCGCCGAACACGGCAGTGAACCCATGGGAAGCATCCAGAGCAAAATTCCTGGCTACGTGGAACGCGGCTTATGTCAATCCTGACCCCATGGGAAATGTCCAGAGCGGATCCTGGTCCTCGCAGAGCACGGCAATGACCCCGTGTGAAGCATCCAGAGCGGAGCCTAGTCCTCGCCAAGCACGGAAGTGAACCCGTGGGAAGCATCCAGAGCAAAATTCCTGGCTATATAGAACGCGGATAATGTCAACCCTGACCCCGTGGGAAACGTCCAGAGCGGAGCCTGGTCCTCGCCGAACATGGCAGTGAACCCGTGGGAAGCATCCAGAGCGAAATTCCTGGCTACGTGGAACGCGGCTTATGTCAATCCTGACCCCGTGGGAAACATCCAGAGCGGAGCCTGGTCCTCGCCGAACACGGTAGTGAACCCGTGGGAAGCATCCAGAGCAAAATTCCTGGTCACGTAGAACGCGGATAATGTCAACTTTGACCCCGTGGGAAACGTCCAGAGCGGATCCTAGTCCTCGCAGAGTACGGCAATGACCCCGTGTGAAGCATCCAGAGCGGAGCCTGGTCCTCGCCGAATACGGCAGTGAACCCGTGGGAAGTATCCAGAGCAAAATTCCTGGCTACGTGGAACGCGGCTTATGTCAATCCTGACCCCGTGGGAAACGTCCAGAGCGGATCATGGTCCTCGCAGAGCACGGCAATGACCCCATGTGAAGCATCCAGAGTTGAGCCTGGTCCTCGCCGAACACGGCAGTGAACCCGTGGGAAGCATCCAGAGAAAAATTCCTGGCTACGTGGAACGCGGCTTATGTCAATCCTGACCCCGTGGGAAACGTCCAGAGTGGATCCTGGTCCTCGTAGAGCACGGCAATGACCCCGTGTGAAGCATCCAGAGAGGAGCCTGGTACTCGCCGAACACGGCAGTGAACCCGTGGGAAGCATCCAGAGCAAAATTCCTGGCTATGTGGAATGCGGCTTATGTCAATCCTGACCCCGAGGGAAACGTCCAGAGCGGATCCTGGTCCCCGCAAAGCACGGCAATGACCCCATGTGAAGCATCCAGAGCGGAGCCTGGTCCTCGCAGAACACGGCAGTAAACCCGTGGGAAGCATCCAGAGCAACTCCTGACTCCGTGAAATGCGGATAAGGACAACTTCACCTATCACTTGCGGGTCCTCACGACTCGTAAGGGAGTAAATTCTCTTGTGAGATCCTTATAACTTTCAAGAGAAAACACACTTAGGAATCCTCACGATTCTTAAGGAGAAATTACACCTACGGGATCCTCTCGACCGGTAGGGAGAAAATTCTTTATGAGACCCTCACGGCTCATAAAGTTGAAAAGTCTTAGGTGACAGATCCTAACCCTGTTTTCTAAGCCATCACCACCCTACAACGAGCCCAAGATGGACAGTTATATGCTATTTACGGGTCACACTTGCTAAAATCATATGGCATCAACACGGCAAGGAGAAGAAAGCGACAAGGAGAATATTTGATTCGCATTTAATTAAGCGTTCGAGGCATACCCGTTCATGCATACGCAAAAGATTTAGTATGTAAAATAAAACAAGCTGAAATAAGAAACTTGCCATTCATACTGCGAAAAAGTTCTTACAATTATGAAAGCAGTAAGCAGAAATATTATCAAAACAATTACAATGGAAAAACCTCAGATCCAGGGCATGGATTGAGGAACTCAAAAGTGACTTTGTCTAGAATCATCCAGGCATTTCGAACCATCCTAGTTTGCTTTCTTTCGCGATCACAAGCGTCGGGATCCCCACGGATGTCCTCCACCCTCCGATAAGCAGCAAGTATGGCCGACTGTTGAAAAGCCTAATGCAGGAGATCGATAAGATTGTCTCGCCTTCTCTTCGAGATTAGGCTCATCAGATACACCGAATGCACCTTATTCTCGGTGGCATCCAATGCCCTAAGCGGCACGCCGGTACAGAATAGAGGAAGAACTTCCCAGATCGCTCCCACAATAAGCTTCAGGAGAGAGGAATGTCAAGGAAGCAGCCGACCATTGTATGCGTCAAAGCGACTCATGATTTTGGCACACTCGGCGTTTGTGAATTCTCGATTTTGAGAACGGCCGAGTGAGCGGATGACTCCGTAAGAGATAATCTCGTCGAGGTCGTACATATGAGCGTCCATAACTCCTGAAAAAGAAAATCAACAAGAATTAGCGGACAGACCGATTAAGCAAACTCTTATTAAAAAACAGGCAACAAATCTTAATTATGACACCTAATAAATTCGAATTTGTGAGAAATCCTGAAAAGGGAATCTCATTTGATAAGCGACCTTTCGAGTCGAAGAGTTAAACTCCTTGAGAGCAATGCTCTACAAACAGGAATGACATTCGTCAGAGTCAAATATGAAAGGAATTTAAAAGAGATTCCCCGAGAATGCTAAGAGCCTGACTCTTTAATGATGATGGAAAAATCCATCAAGAATTAATTAAAATCATTGTAAATTAAAAAAAAATTCTGGGATCTTCAAGATCCATGAAAAGACTCTTAAGAGTTCTTCATCCAAGATTAAGAAAATCTAACAAAAAAGCAGAGCTCTGATGCATGGGTTAAGGAACCCCAACAAAAGATCTCTTTAGATCTATGGGAGCAAAGCTCTTTTAGTGGAACCCTAAAAGGGTTCTCGTTAGATCAAAGATCTATGAAGAGCAAAGCTCTGTTAATGGGTAAAACCCTAATTTAGTGAAGGTTTTAAACTTGACCTAAATTTTAACAGAGTTCTAACTCTTAAAAGTTTTCAACAGGAGAGCAATGCTCTGACGAAGAGATAATTCTCAAGGAGGAGATGAAAATCATCCAGGGGACCAAAGGTCCTATTTATAGGCATTCAGAGCCGCTTCAATTTCCAAAAGTTGATCCAACGGCTGAGATGCTACCACCGCTGCACTCACGTTTGGGCCACGTAAGGGCAACGGTGGGGGGCATTTGTTTCCCCAGTCAGAGCAAAGCTCTGTTCAAATTTCAAGATTTGAAATGAAGCGACACTTCCGATTCCCCCAATCAGAGCAAAGCTCTGTTTTGAATTTCAAAATTCAAAAATTGAAGCAACGCTTCAGATTCTGGGCGCTGCGCACCACGTGTCAAACCCAGATGCGCTAGCGCCAGGTGCGCTGCGCCCTAGGCAGCGCATCCCCAATCAGAGCAAAACTCTGTTTTAAAATTCAAAATTTAAAAGCTGAAGCAACGCTTCAGATCCAGCGCTCTGCACTGCGCGCCACGTGTCAAATACGGGTGCGCTAGCGCAGTTGCGCTGCGCTCTGCGCTGCGTGCCGCATGTCAAACACGGGTGCGCTAGCGCAGTTGCGCTGCGCTCTGCGCTGCGCTCTGCGCTGCGCGCCACGTGTCGAATGTAGGTGCGCCAGCGCAAGGTGCGCCAACGCTGGAATTAAAAATTCCCCGCCGTTAGATCAAAAGATCTAATAATAATAAATTATTAATTTATCAGAATTAAAATTCTGTTATGAAAAGATCTTTCCAATCTTATTGAAACAAGAAGATTATCTTCTGTAAAACAGAAGCCTTAGGATCAAAGATCCAACGGTGGGAAATATTCCCAAATTAATCAGAGAAAGATCTCTTAAACTGATTCAACAAATCATTTGGCCCTATATAAAGGCCCCTAGACCTCAAGTCTAAAAGATACAAGAGAGATATAGAGAAAACCCTCTGCAAATTTTGAGAAAACTCAAAGAGAAAGAAGAGCAAGCTCTTAAAAAAAGAAGATTTTTCTTCATCTTCAAGATAAAGAACTATGTTCTTGAATAACAGAGATGAAACCATCTCATAAAAAGAAGAACCATCTTCTAAAAAGATCATAGATCTGAAAAAAGACCAAGGTTTTTTTTTTGATAAAAAGAAAAAGATCAAAAGATCTAATCATAAAAAAATAAAAGAAGTATTTACTTCATTCATAGATCTTTGATCTATAAAGGCAAAGCCCTTTTATAAAAACAAGAACTTTTGTTCTTGAATCTTGAGGCAAAGCCTTTTTTAAGAAGAACATAAAATTTGTTCTTTGATTTTAAAATTGATCAGATGCGCTTTGCGCTATTGAAAAGTGCCTTGCACTCATGAACTGGGCTCTTGCGCTCCTTGGATCGGTGCTCAGCGCCAAAACATGCCACGTGTCAACCATAGACACCACTTGCGCTTTACGCTTTTAAAACAGTGCAATGCGCTCTTTAGCTGGCGCAAAGCGCCTAGCGTGCTACGTGGCGCATTGTCAGAGCACAACTTGTTCTGATGAAGACAAAAGATGTCAGAGCCCAATGCCTAGTATTATTAAAAGGGCCGAGCCCAAACAAAGGCTTAATAGCCAGAACAAAAAAATAATATGTTAAACCTTTTTTTAATTGGACTTAGCCCAATTATGGCCATAAGTTCTCAACTTATCTTGAATTGAGCACATCTGCTCTCTCAACCAACTCACATTGGTTCGACAGTACATCTCGTTACTCCTCTGATATTTGTCGTTGTAATCCTTCAACGTCTTCAGAGAGGTGACGGGTCCCGACGACCACATATTTCTACGGACTGTAGGGTCCCTAAACCCATAGACTATGATGTCCTTAACCTCGACCGTGATGTATTAAAACTAACAACGGGCTGTGGGGTCCCTAAACCCATGGACTATGATGTCCCTAACCTCGACCGTGATGTCTTAAAACTAACAACGGACCGTGGGGTCCCTAAACCCATGGACTATGATGTCCTTAACCTCGACCGTGATGTCTTAAAACTAATATCGGACTGTGGGGTCCTTAAACCCACGGACTATAATGTCCTTAACCTCGACCGTGATGTCCTTAAACCCACGGACTGTAGGGTCCTTAAACCCACGGACTATGATGTCCTTAACCTCGACCGTGATGTCTTTAAACTAACATCGGACTGTGGGGTCCTTAAACCCACGGACTATGATGTCCTTAACCTCGACCGTGATGTCTTTAAACTAACATTCGACCATGATGTCGTTAAACTAACATTGGACCACCATGTCCTTAAACTGGTAATCGACCGTAATGTCCCTAAACTAAACAATAGAGCCTAATTGCTCTCTTGTTGGATCTAAATGATCCCGTTAAGTTGATCTTAGTCTAAAATTAGACTAACGTATCCTTAACAAACGTTTAAGTTGATCTTAGTCTCAAATGAGGCTAACGTATCCTTAAACCCAAACCCCCAAACCCAAATCTAAGAAAGATACGAATTTGGACTAGTCCACGCCCTACGGGCGATAACATAACTTAGTCTCCGTATACAATCCACGGGCAACCAAACACAAAATAAACACACACGATACGAAGTGACCATCTGGAGAAGGAGAAAGTTGTTACCGTGATGCGGTAGCGTAATTAACTGCAGGGGCTTGCGCCTGCAAGGAAGAGCGTCCCCACAATCAAAAACCCCTCAGACGAGGGGGAATCTGACGAAGTCTGCTACATCGGCCGCATCCGTTTAAACCTTCGATACATGGTGCCATAAATCAGCTTGGCATCTTCGGAGAGGTGGACGGATAGCACCAATTAGCATCTGCCCCGAAATTCAAGCAAGACGGACTTACGCGGTCGTGTCTCCGTGATTCGGAGGGAACAGTATATAATGTGATTACCAATGGCGATGTGATACTGGAGGATTTTTGCATCGTGCCTTATTATAACCATACTCGTTGCAGATGCTGCATCTATTTTGCCTACGTCCTTTTTGTAATTCAACCATAACACTTTTGAAATGAGTAGAACGTGGTCGTCCTGCCTATTTCTTACCGGTTATACTACTTCCAATATCGGCTATCAAGTATAGGATGGAACAACAGAGAATAAGCAACTCTGTATTTGGATACAGAATGCCACTTTGAAGAAAGATCGTGATATGCAATGTTTCCCCCACTCTCTGCTCGTGTACAAGCTAAAATTACATGTGAATGAGATAACATTTGCAATTTGAGGATATTGCATGTACAACTATAGTTCGTAGCATCAATGACTATAATGTATTGTTTTCCACTTTTGTCGTATTATTTGTAGTTTCGAAAGAGCCTATCTGACTTCTTCATTTTTAAGACTATTTTCAATCCAAATATCTGCTCTTAAACATATACCTTTATGTTCCGTTCTCAGTGCGATATACGTCAAGTCATCTGGTGCACATGAAATTTGGGAGAACAAATTCTGCAAGGTTTTGTCACGAAATCTGGCAATTGCGAAGTTAGCTCTGATATGTTGCATACAGTAACGATGACTGTGAAGTTCTGGTTATGACTTTCTTAATGCAGTCAGAATCTCTTTTATCCGGTCAGATATGAAAGTAATGTGCCTTCTCCGCACGGATGGAATGTAGTTATAAATGCAAGTAATTAACCACTTCCAATTGTCTGTGGTTTTACTATCAACTACGGTATATGCCAAAGGATAAAGACCACCATTTGTATCAAAGCCGGTAGAAATTAGCAAAGCCCCATTGTATTCGTCGAATAAAAATGTCCTATTAATACCGAGAACTGGACGGCAATAAGCGAAACCTTCAAAGGCCGATCCAAATGCCCAAAATACACCAGTAAAATATCCTATATTTTTTGACAGTGGTGCATTGATAATTTTAAAGACAGTCCCAGAATTAGTTGACCTAATGGCGGCAAGGTATCGTGGCAAATTATCATACGACTCTTCCCAATCTCCGTAGATCTTAGACAATACCTTATTCAACGCATTTCATTCCTTCATATAATTTATATCGATGAATAAGGTTTCTTTTACAAGCACTTGAATTGTACGAGGAATCATATCGACATTTGCTTTCACGAAAGGCAAGATCCTGTTACACAGAAATATAGAAGTGACATGTTTATGATTTGAATTTACCGTAGTATTTACACAAGTATGATCACCCGCATACTTCTTTATCATAAAATATATTGTCTGTGACCTCTTCGATATATATGCATGAAGCTTCCGAGGACAGTTCACATCTGTTTTACAAACGATGGTGTACTTGGTCGTACTACTCTTGGTTGGTCTAGAAAAAACACCGACTTCCTGAATTAACTTCTTCTTATTTTCGAACACATCATGTAACGACTCTGAAATCTTAGTACGGAAATTCTTCTGTTAAAATACAGAATAGAGTTTCACAGCCTGAGTGCAAATTATAAGTTAATTTTGTTTAAGAACAGCAAAAAATAACTTGTAGCTCACTGGTAAAGCCTTGCACTGTTGTGACGTGGCTCCTGTGTTCGAATCCCATCAGACACATTATATTTTTTCTGATTTTTTTAAAAACTTTTTGGAAGCCCAAAAGTTTACACATGCAATGCACATAAAAATAAAAAGTCTGAAGAAATAAACATACCCCTTCCACAAATCGACCGGCGAGATTGCTATTTGGGCCTGCACCGACGGTCCCCCCGTGGCCAATGAGGCCCGTGCTTTGCACACAAAACCCTTCCCCTATTCCTAACTCTCCTGCACTATTTGATTGCTCTGCATTCAAACAGAGACCCCTCAATTCACCATTTATCCTCATTTTAATGCATTTTAATTCATCTTTTTAATTCCAAAACCCTAATTCCACACTATAAATACTACATATGCCCTAGCCCTTCATCATTCTGAAATCCCTAGCCAAAATTCTCAAAATTTTCTAAGTACAAGTGGAGTTAGCAAGCGGTCAAGTTCCGGCGAGGATCGAAACAAATTCCGGCGGTTCCGCGACACCACGATGACAACCCTCTCTCCTTCTACCTTCTATTAACCTAACCAAGTGGTAAGTCCCTTCCAATCTTCATTCTTCTTCTTTAAAAATGCTTTTTCAAAACATATGTCAGAAGTGGAATTAATACCGACATCTTCTTCTATACCATATAAAATCCACTTTTTCTTACATATTTGGCATCCATATCCTTACACAAAGTTTGTAATCATAAAACTAAGGTTTAGAACCAACTTTCACTCAAATATGTCATGTAACATAACTTTAATTTAACTTTTTTTATTAAAATACCATGAACTTTGTATATACCACCTTTATTTGTTTTGCTTAAATATACCTTTAGAAAAATTCACGAGGTAACGACCTACCTTTCACATACACACATGCTTCCATAGCACGATACTCTTCGAACGCATTTTTAGTTACGAACACAAGATTACATTAAAATACCATTTATTATAAAAACGGTTTTCTTTGGAATTGTATTTTAAAATTTCTTTACAAATAAGCCTCTACAGCCCTTTTTAGGGGACCCGCTATTGGATGGTGCGGATTATCGCACATCCTTAGGCTAGTAAAGCGAGATGCAGATCTCCTCATGGAGCATTCGGTCTCGAAAGGTTTTTAAATACGGTTTTAAAGAAAAACGCATTTTTTCTACTTTAATAAAATTTAATTTTTAAAAATTATATAAATATTACAAATCCATTTATTTTTCAAAAAAAAAACTTACATTTTTCTAAAAGATGAATGTTCACAAGTTTCATCAAAATACCATCAAGATATCAATACAAGACCGGCTTTACAGTAAAATACCATGAACTTTCCAAGCTAAGTTATTATCACTAAAATACCTAAAATCCCTAAAATTCACATCCATGGAAACCATAAATAATATAAATAATTTCTCGAGATTATTTTGAAACTATATATTAAAAATATTTTCATAAAACCCTTTTGAGTTATATAAAACTATATTTAAGGACTTTAGTAAACATAGGTTTAAGCGGGATCAATTCTCTTAAGCCGCAGAGAGCCGGAGAAAGTGAGTGCTTGCCTATTTAAGATTTAAAAAAAAACTTAACAGTGTTATCAATGGTAATTGTCTTGAAAAAAGACACAAATCCTGTCGTCCATATGCAGCAGTTACTGATAACTCCCAAACCTAATTCAGGATCTAAATCAGTTACAAGTGTTTGACTCAAGTCTGAGTCTAACTCAAGTCTGAATCCAAACTCATAACCTGAATCTAAAACCAAATACGAATACTTGATCATGAACTTGAACACACGAAATCAATATCAAACTCAAACGTATACTTGACCATTGATCATGAATCGGAATACTTGAACTTGACTAAAGAAAAACATGAATATTTGAACACTATGACTTGACTCGAACCATGAATACAACTTGATATGAATACTTGATATATACATGAACTCAATCTTGCAACTCGATGTATTCATGGATTCAAGCAAGGCTGGTAATTTTAGCTGTAACTTAGCATATACGGGGTGTTGAGGTAGTTCATGCGTGAATCCAATGAAATCTCAGGAGTCCTACTAGATCATGAATCCATGTCTACTAACACAAGCAAGCTATCATGAGGGCCCGTGTTTCCTTACTCCTGAATTACAGCCTGTTGAGTTTAGAATACTTCAACACTAGATTGAAGTCCCGTTACTAACGCTTGATTCGGGCCTATGGTTCTTTATCCCTGGATTACAGCCTGTTGGGTTCAAGAACACTCTTGAGATTGGTTGACATTCATCCTTGAATTTACGTTAAATTAGTGTATCCAAGTAAAGACTTGTTAAGACACTTACATTCACTGCATGTTCACTATACTTACAATATGCGGCCATGTTACATTTGTTTGCCATGCTCATGCTATGCTGTCATGCTAATCTACTTGTTATATATTACCATACTTGTTCGCATATATTACGATAACATTGCATGCTAAATAAACTTGCCATGTTTACATTAAATGATATGCTGACACAACATACTTCATACTCACTTGTTCATATTATACCTTTACTTTATCATTACACTTTATACTTCATTTCATTTCTTGGGGACTTACCGAGCGAAAGTTCGCTGACGGGCATTCCACCCACTTTTGTTTTCATGGAATGTTCGTCAGATACTGTGAAGACTGAGGAGGTAGACATTTCAGAGGAGGAGCACGATTAGATCGCGACCCAGGCCTAGACCAGTTATCTTCTTCTCAGTTTATGTATGCCACCTGTTTAGGAATTTCTTTTCTTGTATTTGTTAGTTATATGTATGCCCTAGAGGCCATTACTGTACATAGGATGTATATTGTAGTGGATGCTCGGACATATATAGGGAGGACTTTCTTGCTCGACATGATAGTATGCTATCTGGTTACTCTTTACCTTAACGTGTATACTGGATGTCTCTCTGTTACATGTTGGTAAAGCCCTTAGGATGTGTACTTGACTACCTGAACTATGATGCGGATCATACTAGTGGGGACATGGTAGTCCATAAGTACATCCTTCAAGGTCCCTAGTCGTGGGTGTATCGAGACGGGGCATCGATACACCAGAGTAGACTATCGTATACCTTCTCGACCCATACAGATGGGCGATGGATGATCCCATATCCATTGGTGTTTGACATCAGAGATGATATACGGGTGCTCAGTGGAGACTGGGTACACTGGACGGACTCGCCGAGAACTCCCAGATGGTATTATACCTCACGTCAGATGGCAGTTCTCTGGTGACACTGGTACAGGTTAGTCTGTAGACCCGAGATCGTCATAGAGTCTTGTGTGATTCCCACTGTGCTTTGATTTCCACCTTACCACGTCCAAGAGGGCGTGCAAAACGGTGGCTTTTGGGTACAGTCCCGAATCACATGGAGGCAATGAGCGATAGGAGGGGATTCGTCTCTCCCGGTATAGGGAGTTGATGTTGCGCTGTGTTCGATTGGCTATAACCGGAAATCCCTGGCCAGGGTTGCTGAGATTTACTGGTAAGTGTTACCAGTAGTTTCTCGAACTGTTATAGACCTCATATCGACACGACTTATCGAGCTACTGGGGTCTGACGTTTACCACCCCTAGGCGAGATATGCGACATATCAGACGAACAGACCGGACTGTACAGTAAGTGTTACTGGTTGGATTCACAGGAGTGTGAGCGGGCTTGCTCGTCGATCTTCTGATCGCTCAATACCCGGGTGGCCGTTACGTTTAGCAAACCGCTTGCGGCTTGTGGGTGTTTGATATGATCATCACTTGCTGCCGGCGTATTGACGAGTCTTTAGAGTCCTACACAGAGGTTTCCTGGCTCAAGCGAAACGAAATAGGAGCGCATATGAGATATGTGCGGGACCAAGAATAATGCGTGTATATGATACCGTATTCTATTCTCGCGATGAATGTATCGAATGGTTGTATGTGATATAACCTAGTTATCGAATCAAGGATTGATTCGATAAGCCGATACATTGGATACTAGTCGGTTATATGCGACATCACCGGATCATTGAATCAAGTGTTGATTTAATGATTTAATGTATAATTATATATTTGATATATTACTTTGCATTAACTAGTATTGGTTCACTTTAAATGGATTTTCTCACTTAAAATGCACATTGTATATGTGATATACTTTTGTGCACTTGTTTGTATCATGTTTGATGATACAAGCTCACTTGGGTTTGTGTAGAGAATAAACCATGGTTATATGAATGGTTAGGGTTTTGATTATTTACTTAATTAATTATTTATTTATTTATTTTTGGCAAGAGAAAATGGTGGCTTTCTTTGTTCTTTGCTTGAAGCTTCAAAGCATCTTTGACTAAGTGACCATTTTGTCTCATGCTTAACCCTAAACCATTAAAACTAACCATGGTCTATTCTCTACACCTAACCAAGGTTAGGATATGATAAGTATTCATTTATTTTTCTATTTTGATATACTTATGATATTCTATCTTCTTCTTCTTCTTCAAGATGAAGAAGCTTGCCTCCATCAATGGCAACTAGTGAAAAAGAGTGAGAAATCCAATTCTAAAGTGAACTCACTTCCTATTTCTTCATCCTCTACCTCTTGCCAAGTAGTATAGGGTGTTTTCTTCACAAGTTTCATGGCTTGGTGAAGTTGGAGCTTGATCTTGTGATGCCTCGACGTAGATCATCTTCGGCATCGAAGTTGACGACCTAGCCCGCCCATTTCTCCGATGAAGCCGATGCTAGAGTCATGGATTCGATTTGGACAGCGAGGGGACGTCTACGTGGAGCTAAGGAAGTGGAGAACCGGATCTACAAAGGTTGTAGCTTCTTACTTTTAGTTAAGTCGTTAACTAGTTTCACTTTTCGCCTAAAATTCTAGTTAACGATCCGTATTAGGGTTTCTCGGCACTTGTAAAATTTGAAATTGGCATGGTTGATGCCTTGTGAGATCTCATTAGCGTGCCTAGGAACCCTACAGTGGTATCAGAGACTAGCTAGAGCCTTAGGCGAAGTCTAGACGGAGTTTGAAGTCCGATCGAACCGAAACCCTAAATCCAAAATGCTCTCTGGATTTTTTTTCAAAAACGGGGATTTTTGAGAATTAAAAATATGCAGAAAACTCAGTAGAAGATTCTAAGAATTACTGTATAAAACGGGACCCATGATTCGATCATAGCGCGGCGGAACCATGGCATTAGCATGGCTAATGCGGCGGTTCCGCGGCCAGAGAATCTCTTCATTGAAAACGTTTTGCACAGTAACTTTGTTCTTGCATTGCTGAGTTTCCTGGGAATTTTTAAATCTCACTCAAGAGTTGAGTTTTCTGGGTTGTATTGGGGACTCGGTGTTTCAATCGGATTGTCTAATTTTGTCTGTGTGCTTTTCCGGATAATTTGTTGAATATGTTAAAAAGTTCGACCGGATATAAATACCCAATTTTTCCCCTGTTGGGAAATTTCCAAGTGTTGGATCTTTCCATGGTTTAACAACGTTCTAAGTAGTGCAAGTAACGCGATGGACCCTCTAGAAGACAACAAACCTTAACTCGATTATGTGCCCGTCTTGAACTGCCCCTTGAACCTTCGAGTTTGGGGCAGTACGGCGTGCCACATGTGAGGCGTTGGCTTGACCCTTCTACGGCTGGACCGTTGGTACTGAGGCATGAACTGAATGTTTTTAGACTTATTTCATGTGTTGAGATGTATCGGGAAAACTTGGGTGTTTGACTGTTCGATCGGAAAGTTTAACATTTTCTATTTATCTGGAATGGGATACAATAATTGGAATTCACAAGTAGTTATGAGATAACTAAATGAATGTTATAAATCTAGCACTTTAGTCTCACTTGATCGGTTGCCACGGAATTTTGATGCGATCAAAAGTCCGTCGCAATCACGTAGCGTATGCGGATACTCGCCGGATAAACTTAATAGACAGCTACACCCCATAGCCCCGACCAAGTGACTGTAGGAGAACCCCATCACCAAAAGCATCCGTTCGGGTGCTCGCGGCAGCGGTGTTCCGCCTTGGTGCACTTCGTCGACGGTATCGGGGGTGCGGCTGCCTACTAAAGTTTGCGACGAGCATTCGATCAGATTTTCGGGAATCTTGTTGAATTGCCCGACTTGATATTGAAAAGAGTTTTCGATAACGAGACTAAAATGCGGGGTTTATAATTGTTAGGCATGTGATGTCTAAGGAATTCATTTGATTAAGCATGCGATATCTAAAGAGGTTGCGGATTCCAACTGTTGTAGTTTTACACTTTCTTTTCTGTGACCGTAAGTGTAATATGTGATATCGCCGATTTCTTTGCTATATGTCAACAACAATTGGGATACGCATGTTTACTTACGTTGATGACATGTGATGTTATGTATTGCTGGATATGTTATATTGGATCGTCGTGTTTGAATAGCCGGGGGGTTTTTATGTGAGATGAGTGTTTTTCACATTCATGTAAAAACTTGTATGTAATATTCTTTTATTGGGGCACTTCCAGGTTGCGGAAGTTGTCACCGTTGATGTATATTATTTACTTTTCCGCACTAGGATTGACCCAAGGAGGAGGGCACAAGTAACCGGGTTCTGGAGTCCAGTGGGAGACCAACTCGAGGACTCGAGTCCGGGTCTCCTAACTCTAGAATTGGTAGGGTTGCTTGCCGCTCTCGTAGGGGTCTAGGGGTGTGGGTTTGGCTATTCATCGCGACCGTGAAATCCGTGTTTTATACTGGCTCGTATTGAAAACACGGACGTCCTAGTATATCCAATATTTCATATGTTTCTTCTGTTGCCATATCTGTGATGTGATCATGTGATGTTCTATGATAGATACAGTATATAGTATATATGATGTATTATATAGGCGTTACTTATGTTTTACACCCGCGCTAGCCCTGCCCCGCTCTGCCGTTAGTTACCTAACCTAACGGTGCACGAGGGGACATCGAGGCGAATGCGGATGGCATAAGTGTACGTCGTATTTATCTGTGATGTTTAGGTACTTATATGATGGGAATTCATTAATATGATTAATGAAAATAAAAGAAACCTAAGATGTTGTGGAATCGAATTTCTAAATAAAACAGGTAGCTACAGTTCTTGCTTTGCATCGCGGTGTTCCTTGTAGAACATCCTGCACCTTATTCGATAAGGAAAGGACCGAGATCCCTTCACCGGGAGTGACTCCTTTAGCAATAACTGGCAGATGCTACTACCTTCGGTTTGTCTTTTGATTGCTTCTATAGTTTCTGCTTTGCACAGTGATATATATGATATATCTCGCACCTCATTCGACGAGGAAAGGACCGACGATCCCTTCACCGGGAGTGACTCCTTTAGCAAAACTAGAAAAGCCTCAAAAACACTCCATTTCAAAATTCATTCGATCCTACAACGATATCAAGTTCATTACGCAATAGGTTTTCAGAAAAACCTGTCGTAGCCCTCCGTCATTTCAGATAAGTGGTAGTTAGTACTCGTGCTACGTTTGTTGGCCTGCGTCAAGGCGTAGTGTGCGGTTGCTAACTAGTATTTATCTGCTTATGCATATGATGCAGATTGGATTAGAGTAGTCGTGCGACTTTGTTGGCCTGCGTCAAGGGTCGTGCGGGTGGGTTTAATTCAATCAGGAAATGACGGGTTGAACTTGACTAACGGACTATGGTTTGTTGGCCTGCGTCAAGGTCATAGGACGCTAGGGGCAAAACTTTATCGGGAATTTCAAGTGTTGAAATTTGCAATGAGATTGCATACCTTCTATGAGATAGTTGGATCCCGATACCCACTACGAGTAATTGTTACTCCTGGGAGAGTTTTACACATTACAATTAGCCGATCAAGTAGGTGTCTAGAAAGGTGTCAACAGGGTTACGCCTCTGGGAAAACGAGGTTTACATTAATTAGGTTCGTGCGAAAGCACGGGGGACCTCCCTCAAAGTACCGACACTGGCCTGGCTGAAAGATTGGCGAACTTGTAGCGTGTAATTAATCCCGGCTAGTCTTTCCTTTTAGGGTTTGAAGGAAGATTTGATAAAAACAGTGGGAGCCATCCTGATTAGATAAAATAATAACCAATCTATTCTTGCAAGAGCGCACGCTGAGTGTTTTCTTCTCTCTCTCTCTCCAGGTAGCGATCATGTCACGCCTTAATCAAGATAATAAAACGGATATATTGACCGAACCCGCTTGTTATACTGAGCTGGGGAACGTTGGTCCCGCTCCAACTTATAATTGTTATAAGACAGAGCAGGAAATAGGGGATTACCAGAATTCCCGTGCCGCCCAAACGAAGAGAGTGCATGCTGATGCATCATCTTCGGGTGTGTTCATTATAAAGAACTGTTTCTCAATGTCCTTTACGTCCTGGGTATATGATATCGGATCAGGATCCCAGATATGTAATCTGTTACATAGGGCTACAGATAGGTAGAGAACTGAGAACGGGTGATAAGTTTCATGAGGCAGAAAACGGGGCAAGAGTTGCAGCCAAGTCTGTCGGTCACTGTCACCCTGTATTACCAATACATTGATTCTGAACGAATGTTATTAGATACCGAACCTGATTTACAAAATCATATCAGTCTCTTTATTAGTAAAGAAATGATAAAATTTTGTATTGTTGGATAATGTTTTGAACATTTCCTATATCAAAAGTTGATCGGTCCAGGCACGTTATCTAAAAGCATTGATGTTCTAAATCAAACTACAGTTCTTAGTATACGGAACACACACAAGAGGAAGAGTTCACATATGAACGAATCCTTCTTGAGGTATTGTAGACTAGGCCATATCAATGCGACCCGACTAGCTTAAGTTACATTTAGATGCATATTTAAATCAGTTTGAATTTACATCTTGTGAAACTTGCCAGTCATGTCACAGAGATAAGATGACCATAGCTCTGTTTACTGGAAACAGAGAAAGAGTTAGTGAACTCTTGGGATGATACATGTTGATGTATGTAGGTCCCAGTTCTACACATGCCAAGACCGGTTCTTTGTACTTCATTACATTCTCTGATAATCTCTCGAGATTCAGACATATGTTCCTGTTGAAACACAAGTCCGAACCTTTTGAGATATTCACAGAATATAAGTTAGAAGTAGAGAACCAATACGGGTATAAGTATTATGTCCTTTGATGAGATCAGGGAGGAGAATACTTGAGCACGGAAATCCTGGACTATTCTAAAGGAGAATGAGATTCTCTCTCAGAATTACTCCTCCGAATACACCATAGCACGATGGTATATCGGGGCGGAGCAATCACACCCTATATGATAATGTGTGCTCTATGATGAGTACTACTGAGTTACCTATTTCCTTTAGGGAGTTACGCACTTATGAAGTTGCATACCTATTGAATAGGGTTCCAATCAAATCAGCCGCCTACCGCTTCATATGTGATATGGAAAGGGAAGAGCCCATATCTTAAGATAGTTAAGATTTGGGGTTGTCCGGCCTATGTCTAAAAGCAAAATCTGGACAAGATCGAGGCAAGGTCAGTTCTGTAGAACTGGAAACGTTCCAGCTATATAAACTACTGCAGATGATTTGATAGAACCAAAGGATTCAGTAGATTCCAACGAACCTCAGCCTCTCTGCCGATCTAGTAGGGTTCCTCACCCACCTGAGAGATACTTAGGTTTCTCTATGACAGTGGGAGTGAGGAATGCATCATGAGATGATGACCCAACTAGTTTCAAGCTGGCCATCAAGAGTGGGACTCTGTAAGAATGGCTGGATGCTTAGCGATCTGAGATGGAATCCATATACACCAACAAAGTTTGGACTTTAGTTGCTATATCTGAAGGGTTAAATCCCCATCAGGAGCAAGTATATCTTGAGAAGATTACTTGGTGTACATGGAAAGGTTGAGACTTTCAAAGCTAGACTTGTTAAAGGTTTGCATCATTGACCAGGTATGGATTATGTTGAAGTCTTTTCTAAGGATCTATGCTTAAGTCCATCCAGATCCTACTTGCCACGGCTACATACCATGACTACGATATCTGGCGGTTGGGTGCCATGACTGCTTTTCTAAATAATGATTTAGAAGAGAACGTCTATAAGAACACAGCCAGAGGGCTTCGTGAACAGTGGGAGCAGCGGAAACGCGTGCAAGATGTTTTATGTGATAAAACAGGCATCGCGGAGTTGGAACGTCTGTTTTGATGTAGTAGTCAAACAGTTTGACATCATCAAAATGGTAGATGAACCTTGTATATACAAAAAGGTGGTACGGAGTATGGTAGTGATCCTCGTAGAGTACGTGGATGACATACTCTTGATAAGAAAGGAGTTTCCTATGCTACGCTCGGTCAATCTCCGCTTATCACATGGATTCTCCAAATAGGATCAAAGTGATACCTTCTAAATCCTGAGTCTTCATCTATGAGATAGATGTTATTTGGGTGTTAGGATACTCACTAGTTGTAGTGAGATGGTATCAATTGGTCCTGGGGAGAATCACTGAAAGTGTTCCATGGTGATAAGGACGACTGAATGTCAGTCGCAGGCATTGTCTTTACCCTCAGTAGAGGGACGGTATGTTGGAAGAGTTCCAAGCTAGATACCGTGGCTAACTAGACGATAAAGGCTGGATACATCGCTACTTAAGATGCTACCAAAAAGGCAGTCTGGATGTATACATGTTCATGAGATGAACTTAGTTCCTCCCATTGTGTGACAATGGAGTTGTGGCTTTTGCCAAGGAACGTCCGTCCCATCAGTGATCCAGACATAATCTAAGGCAGTATCACCTGATCATGGAGATGGCTGATCTCCAAGGTGATCGAGGTTAGGAGAGTAGACTCAGAGGACAACACAGCGGATCCACTCACAAAGGCCTTTTCCCAGAGAGAGACTTTTATGGGATGGTTGAGTATGAGATACTTCAACCACTGCTACAGATGGCCCTAGTGCAAGTGGGAGATTGTTAGTTATATGTATGCCCTAGAGGCCATTACTGTACATAGGATGTATATTGTAGTGGATGCTCGGACATATATAGGGAGGACTTTCTTGCTCGACATGATAGTATGCTATCTGGTTACTCTTTACCTTAACGTGTATACTGGATGTCTCTCTGTTACATGTTGGTAAAGCCCTTAGGATGTGTACTTGACTACCTGGACTATGATGCGGATCATACTAGTGGGGACATGGTAGTCCATAAGTACATCCTTCAAGGTCCCCAGTCGTGGGTGTATCGAGACGGGGCATCGATACACCAGAGTAGACTAGCGTATACCTTCTCGACCCATACAGATGGGCGATGGATGATCCCATATCCATTGGTGTTTGACATCAGAGATGATATACGGGTGCTCAGTGGAGACTGGGTACACTGGACGGACTCGCCGAGAACTCCCAGATGGTATTATACCTCACGTCAGATGGCAATTCTCTGGTGACACTGGTACAGGTTAGTCTGTAGACCCGAGATCGTCATAGAGTCTTGTGTGATTCCCACTATGCTTTGATTTCCACCTTACCACGTCCAAGAGGGCGTGCAAAACGGTGGCTTTTGGGTACAGTCCCGAATCACATGGAGGCAATGAGCGATAGGAGGGGATTCGTCTCTCCCGGTATAGGGAGTTGATGTTGCGCTGTGTTCGATTGGCTATAACCGGAAATCCCTGGCCAGGGTTGCTGAGATTTACTGGTAAGTGTTACCAGTAGTTTCTCGAACTGTTATAGACCTCATATCGACACGACTTATCGAGCTACTGGGGTCTGACGTTTACCACCCATAGGCGAGATATGCGACATATCAGACGAACAGACCGGACTGTACGGTAAGTGTTACTGGTTGGATTCACAGGAGTGTGAGCGGGCTTGCTCGTCGATCTTCTGATCGCTCAATACCCGGGTGGCCGTTACGTTTAGCAGACCGCTTGCGGCTTGTGGGTGTTTGATATGATCATCACCTGCTGCCGGCGTATTGACGAGTCTTTAGAGTCCTACACAGAGGTTTCCTGGCTCAAGCGAAACGAAATAGGAGCGCATATGAGATATGTGCGGGACCGAGAATAATACGTGTATATGATACCGTATTCTATTCTCGCGATGAATGTATCGAATGGTTGTATGTGATATAACCTAGTTATCGAATCAAGGATTGATTCGATAAGCCGATACATTGGATACTAGTCGGTTATATGCGACATCACCGGATCATTGAATCAAGTGTTGATTTAATGATTTAATGTATAATTATATATTTGATATATTACTTTGCATTAACTAGTATTGGTTCACTTTAAATGGATTTTCTCACTTAAAATGCACATTGTATATGTGATATACTTTTGTGCACTTGTTTGTATCATGTTTGATGATACAAGCTCACTTGGGTTTGTGTAGAGAATAAACCATGGTTATATGAATGGTTAGGGTTTTGATTATTTACTTACTTATTTATTTATTTATTTATTTTTGGCAAGAGAAAATGGTGGCTTTTTTTGTTCTTTGCTTGAAGCTTCTTGAAGCTTCAAAGCATCTTTGACTAAGTGACCATTTTGTCTCATGCTTAACCCTAAACCATTAAAACTAACCATGGTCTATTCTCTACACCTAACCAAGGTTAGGATATGATAAGTATTCATTTATTTTTCTATTTTGATATACTTATGATATTCTATCTTCTTCTTCTTCTTCAAGATGAAGAAGCTTGCTTCCAATGGCAACTAGTGAAAAAGAGTGAGAAATCCAATTCTAAAGTGAACCCACTTCCTATTTCTTCATCCTCTACCTCTTGCCAAGTAGTATAGGGTGTTTTCTTCACAAGTTTCATGGCTTGGTGAAGTTGGAGCTTGATCTTGTGATGCCTCGACGTAGATCATCTTCGGCATCGAAGTCGACGACCTAGCCCGCCCATTTCTCCGATGAAGCCGATGCTAGAGTCATGGATTCGATTTGGACAGCGAGGGGACGTCTACGTGGAGCTAAGGAAGTGGAGAACCGGATCTACAAAGGTTGTAGCTTCTTACTTTTAGTTAAGTCGTTAACTAGTTTCACTTTTCACCTAAAATTCTAGTTAACGATCCGTATTAGGGTTTCTCGGCACTTGTAAAATTTGAAATTGGCATGGTTGATGCCTTGTGAGACCTCATTAGCGTGCCTAGGAACCCTACAGTATTTTCCTTCAGTTGATATCATGTATTGTAAATGAATCAAGTTGAATGTAAATAAAGTTGTTGAAGTTTTAATCTCATGTTAATTTTCTTGTCATTATATATTACTTATTTTACGCTTAGCGTGTTTATTCCGGGAAATGACCTTCTCGAAATAAATACGTCACGGGCTTACCACGTCACCGTTTCCGTCTACTGGGAAGCGGGCGTGACACATCGCCCATCTTCAACCCACTGACGGTATCAACTACCGAAAGCCTATCATCACGAAAGTTGACATTCTCCTTTACAGCTGTAGATAACATTTAAGCATCCTTCATGTTATCGGCAAGTGGATATTCAAACGCAACAAAGTTATTATTAACACATGAATTGGTAATCCACTGCATATCATTCTCATCATTAAAGATATATGCAATTTGCATGCTATCTTGTGCTTGAATCTCGTCATCATCACCAACATCATCATCATCACTATCATCTTCATTATACTCTAACACCGCTGGATCCGTAGCAGGTATATCGGTTGCATGTGCGTAATCAACATTAGGGACTTATATGGTACTTGATGTTCCTGTTGCATACTGACAATATCCTGACTGATCGTCTGCAACCGATGTCCATCCTATATTGTATGACTGCATGTGCTCGGTATTTTAGGGAAGAAAATTGAAGTCAAAGATTGGAGTTAGCATGCAATTAAAACCGACAGGCGGTACAAAGGAACTGCTTACAAATTTATGAATAGTTAGTAAACTATAGTATACATCCATTCTAAATATTCCACTAAATGTACATGCGGTATAAAGGTATGCAAGGTAATACTTACTTCATAAACTGCCAATTCACCGGCGTTCCGCTTGATGTATCTTCACCTATATAACTTTGATCTCTATCCTGGTCATTATTGGTAGGAGACATAAAACCGGTAGAATCAACATTCATATTGAGCATGTGAGAATATTCTCCTTATGGGTCATGCTCCGGCGCTTGAAAAGAAAGATCCAACACTTCAGAAGATGGTTCGGGCAGTTGAGCAGACGTCAATATATCCTCCTTTACAAACTGCTCGATCATTTTCAATCCCGAACCAAGCATGACTTGTGTATCCTCGTTGTCATCGGATACTTTAATGGCCATGTATTCATACTCTGCCGGCCATTTGCATATTAAGGAAATATTGAACTCTAGCGGGTTGATTTTTATAGCTTTGTACACTACTTACTTCAACTCGCTGTATGTACTAGACTTTTTGACTCTCGTGATCTTATTTTTTCCTCCCACATATTTAAGAATGTTATTTTCTTCAATCGATAATTGGCCAGCAAAATAGCAAATTAGAGCAATATAATTATCCGTCATTTTTCCACCTGCCAGAAAACTTGACTTATGCTTTGAAAGTTCTCATCAAACACCCAAATTATTTATCTTCATATTTATACTCACCTAATTACTTAAATTAACAACTAAAACACACAAATTAACAATCTAAACTAATTTCATAAAATAAAAAATTGAATACTTAACAACCAAATTAAGGTTTCTCAATGGCAAAATTGAACAAATTAAATTGATTAATGAATTTCAATAAAAAAAAAATAGGGTTTCGCTCGCCTCAGTCGTGGTGCTGCACTTGATTCAGGGACAAAGAACCTCTGAGATTTTGATGGTCACGGCGGTGGGACGACGGTGGCGGTGACGGTGACGGTGGCGGTGGCGGTGGTGGTGGTGGTGAATTTCCTCCTTGCGAGATCTGAACCACACAAAGTGAGAGGGAGATCGGGGATGAGAGAGAGCATGACGAGAGAGAGGGAGAGAGAGAGATGGAGGAATCTTACCAGAAAGAAGAGAGAGAGAGCGAGCCAGAGAGAGCGAGAGAGAGAGGAAAAAAACAGACCCAGTCACGGGTCTGTTACTTTTTGTGGCGCAGTTGTCAATTGCGCCCTATGAAAATGTATAAAGCAATGGACCCAGTCACGGGTCTGTTAATTTTTGGGGTGCAGTTGTCAACTGTGTCCCATGAAAATGTACGGGACGCACTTTCAAAGTGTGTCCCATATATTTTAGATAGCCCCTCCAAATAAAATGAATGGGGCGCATTTGAATGTGCGCCCAATAAATTCTGAAAGACAATTTGCATAGGGCGCGGTTGGCAACTGTGCCCCATTGATTTTTTTTTAAAAAAACAGCGCAACGTCAGGCGTTGAGCCGGTGCATATGCGGCAGAAAGTGGTCCAAATTTGTAATTATTTTTTAAAGCGGAATAAATTTAATAATATTTTTTTAAAAAAATGCCTAAATAAAAAAAAAATTCCTTTTTTTATTTCTTTATTTTGTTTTCTTCTTGAATTTTTTTTTCCACTTATTTAATAAACAACCTTTTATTTATTTCTTTGTCTTCTGGATCCTTCGTCTGCCGTATCTTCTGCCTCTATCCACTTGCGTTCATAATTTGAGAAGGACAGATTTGGAATTAATGAAAAGATCAGGGGCAAATCTGGAAGAAGAAAAGCTTGAATTCAATCTCCTTACCTTGAAGTTCAACTGGTGCGAGATAAGGTTTGAAATGGTCTAAGGAACCCTTTATGATACTTTTTAATCCATGCACATCAGTTTTTCCGTAAGCAATGCAACCACAAATATCAATATGGCTTCTATATCCTTGTTCCATTTACCATCCCTAACCTAACTATCAACCATATTGGAGGATAATTTTATCAATCAAGAATTTGTGGAAGTAAAAAAAAAGTACATATTATCAATACCACATGCATTTTATCCGTGTCTGACGCTTTACGAGTTGATCCTATCTTGTGAGTTAAAAATGCAACCATGGATAAATTCGTACGGCTGTGCTGTGTTGTGCGTACTCATTTTGCTCTTTTTTTAAAAGAAAATTAAAAAGTCTCATAGTATTATTAATCCAATTAAGGAAAATAAGATGAATTTATGCAACCTAGTCTCTACTTAAACATCAAGTCTGTCCTTTAGATAACAGCGAGTGGGAGTTCCAGAAGTATGGGCACTAGACTTGTGGTCCCTTGCTGTTGGCCAGAGGAGCACTTAAATTTGATTTCCTCTTCTTGTTTTCTTTTTTCAAAAACTTACCCTGAATAGTTTTGCCGCAAGAGACGGCCAACATGCGTATTTTACCGTCGAGTTCATTATGGAACACAGTATTTCTAATTGCTTTTCTTAAAAAAAGAAGAAAAAAAGAAGAACACCACCATCTATGTATGTTAAAAGGGTCTTTTGCACATAAAACCGTATGAGCGCATGTGGATCACTCATTCTAGCCCGACTTGACATTGACATTGGTCTTTATATGACTTATAAGTTGAATTTTGACTTGATTATTAACCTACCTTCAATCGATTGAGACCACATAAATGATATTTCATGATTCAAAAGAGAAAAAGTTTTATCCGTTTGTTGGTGAGTTTCAATATCTTTACGCTTGCCAATTAACCATTAACCATTTACACATGGTATACAAGATATTATATTCAAATTGATAATTTTAAATAGAGGATACGAAAATCGCAGCTGACACACACACTGACAGCCAAAAAATCTACTTTTCATATTTTAAGATCTATATATACAGATATATATCATAGTCAGGATCACAAAGCTTGAAAATTACAAGAATTTGGTGTACCTAGGTTACAGACTATGAAGATCAATATTTACGGCGTCTCTCTCGTGCGGCGGTTGAGATTCGCTTTCTCACATAATAAGGATACATTTTTATCTTATAATAAAAGGTTAATTGCAGATACACCTTCTGTATCATAGGGGGTCAAGCACTTATAACCCCTGAAATATCATAATAAACACTTTTACCTTCTCTGATTGAAAAATATTTTTCTAATTCTTATTATATCTTTTTCCCGTTTCTCTTCACGCATGAAGAACTCATAATCCTAATAATCCAATGAAAAGAAGTATTATCAAAATCAATTAAAAAAATAATAATAAAATAAAATTGAAAAATGCTCATCTTGAATTTTCCTATTTCTTGAAATTAGTGGAAAGAATATATTAAACATCAAGTTTTAGATTAGGGTTAAAAACTTAAGTATTTTTGAGATAATGGAAAAAAGTTTGGAGGTGTAATGGAAGAAAATACAGCATCAGGCTTTTAGATTAGGTTTAAAATATTTTTGACCGCAACGAAGCCCACCGGCCTCGCGTGTTCCTCTTCGAAGCACTAAATGGGAGTTCACGGGTTCAATCCCGGGTCTCCCCATAAACTCTTATTGTCCATCATTGAGCTCATTAAGCTATGTGCACTGCACGATTAGGGCTAAAAATATTGGAATTATAGGATTAAAGGGTTCTTTTTTAAGTAAAAGAGAAAAGAAGAAAAAAATGATAAAATGGACACCGGGAAAATATCTATTAAGCGGGTCCAAGCGATTATTATTATACACGTGCTCAATGCTAAATAGTTTAGTGCTCTATGTGAAATTAAACCTATATTAAAAAAAAAACGCATGCCCTCCCAAAAAGCAGGGATATATCGGTAAATTCAGCGCATGGCATTGCTCTCAAAACAGTGTACGGGCAATTGACAGGGGGTCGGCAATAACAGGGGCGCTTCTTTAAAAACAACTGTTTTTCTTTTGACGACGCAACAAATATCTTTCCCCCAAAACCAAATATAATAAAAATAAAAATATTATTTTGACTAAATCTAGCGGTTTTGCAATTCCCCTCGTCTCTTTTGAAATCCCCCAATGGCCCCCGGTTTTGTAGTTGCTCCCCTCTTTCTCTCCTCCTCCTCCTCCTCTTTATTTATTAGCCACCATCCAATCCCAAACCCTAACCCTAACCCTAACCCTAACCTAAATAGTGATCGGATCGGTTTCGATGAAGATCGAGGAGGCGAGCATGGGACTGGGGGCGAAGAGGAAGGAGAAGGAGAGAAAGCGAGGGTCTGAGCGGAGCAGGACGAGAAGGCGACTCCAAGCTGAGAACGCCGCGATTCAGGGGCTCTTTGAGATCTCCAGGGCGATCTTCAAAGGCCCCGGGACTTTGCCTCCGCATCGACATGTCAAGATGCTGCAGATGTTTTTAGGTATGCGTTTTGATTTTTTTCCTTCTTCCGTTTGATAATTAGGGATTTTTACAAATGAAATGTGCTTGAATTTAGAATCTTAATATTGTATTAGCGGCATTGTACATGATATTTATATTTCATAATCTGATTATAAAATTTTTATTTTGAATTAATTTACTATTTTGCTTCAATATTGTAGAAGATCCTTTCTATTTTAATGCACAAACAGTTTTTGTTATCGAAAAGTGGAAACCGATTTAGGTTGTTGTCGTTGCTTAGTAGGATTTTCGTAAAGCTTTGGATTTCCTTGCGTGACAGATAAAATGACACCAGAGGATTTTGGGCTAAGTACAGATCTAGATTTCTTCAAGGCTGCAAGTCCTGTCAAGAGTAATCCAACGATTACGTGCACGACAATCTACAGCTGCGATAACTTTTCGGTAAGAACATTTATGTTAACAACAGATTTTTCCCTCACAACTTCATAATCAGAAATGCTAGTCATGGTTTAATTCTTGAGTCGCAGTGGATTTATTTTATAACTGGCTTCTTCATTAAAAATGTGAATGTTATTTTGGGATCATGACAATGATGATTAGGAAATTTTGGATTTTTATAGATTACTTGGCAAGCTTGGTCATTTAATTTGTTGAATCAATTATGAAGATACTACGGCCTGTTTGGTTTGAGGATTTGTTAGGATTTGGATCGTGGAATCCTAGGATTCCATAAATTTGTGTTTGGCTGGAGAATTTGGAATTCTAGGATTCCTTTGTTTTTTATGGGGCCCACCACAAAACATGGATTCCTGAATACTAAATTTTTTTAAGGATTTTCAAGGATCTAAAACTATTCATTGTACTTTTAGATGAGACCAGTGTACTTTATTTATTTAATAATTCTCTCTCTATCTATCTCTCTTTAAAATCCTCAAATCCAAATCCCACTTTATTTTCACCAACCAAACAAAGATTACAAGGATCCACAAATCCAATACTAGAAATCCAAAACCAACCAACCAACAAATTACCAAATCCAGAAATTTTCAACCGTATTATTTTGGAATCCAAATTTCATATTCTTGCAACCAAATAGGCCCAACAGGGCAAGCTTGTTCATTTTATTTTATACACATATTGGATAGTGTGTGATAGAGATATGGAATAACCTGTGATGAAAATTGTGATATCTGTACTACTCTCGCTAAGCACTCTTTAACTACAATTATTTTACCACTATTCGAGTTATAATTTACTTCTCGAGTTCACCAAAACTCCAATACACTAGACAGATTTTTTAGCACACAACCAACTAATAATATTTATTTTTTTGAAAATCTTCTAGAGATTACTGGGCAATCATGGACATGCTGATATTATGTGTTGAGATCAATAACTGAAGATAATAAAAATCTTAGTTTGGAAATTGCTAAAAATATGTAGAAATATATCCACATGTTGAATTATATTTTAGAATGTAATAATAACGAAAAGACCCTGGGAGAATATACAGTTAAAAAGTTGGATTGGGTAAACATAAAGCAGAATTAAGAATTGTTGATTATCATTTTTTGAACCATTATTCAAACTTCAATATTTGCTGGGAAAATTTATAATTAGATATTTTTAGCATGGTGTGACGTTTATAGCAATTTAGCGAAATGTTGAACCATATTAGCTAAAATGTAATCGAAAATTTTACATATAATTATCAAGGATGGTTATTTCCTGGTATATGCTTTTTTGTGATGCTTGGAAAAGGTTCTTGATTTTTGTTAAAAAAGTTTTCCCATAGATTTGCTTCATTGTTTAAAGATTTGAAACCAACTATTTTGGCTTTGTTTTTTCATTTTACTAATATTAAATTTTCTTAAAATTGCCGATCCATAACTAAGTGAATTTAAATCTATTTCAGTCTCTTATAATAGTTTCTTCTGCATGCCCTTTTACTTCTGCAGATGTGTATATTCTTTTTGCCACCAACTGCAGTAATTCCTCTCCACAATCACCCAGGAATGACTGTTTTCAGCAAACTTCTACTAGGAACAATGCACATAAAGTCATACGATTGGGTTGACCCTTCAACTTCGGAGGAAGCTACTCCATCTAACTGTAAGCGAGTGATTTATCTTTATAAATGCACCGTTTATTGAAATTTTGTTTAACTAAATATGCTATATTTTGCAGTTAGGCTGGCGAGAATGGTGGTGGACTCTGATTTCTCGGCCCCATGCAACACTTGCACTCTATATCCAGCAGCTGGAGGAAACATGCACACCTTCAGAGCCATTACTCCATGTGCAGTGCTAGATGTACTAGGACCCCCTTATTCAAAAGATGACGACCGTGATTGCACGTATTACAGAGATCATCCCTACTCCCATATTTCCGGTAAGCTAGTATTTCTTAAAGTTACCTATATGAGATGTTCTCCCGCTGCTTTTGTGTTTGGAATTCTAGAACTAATCACTCAATTCTCCCTTCTATTTAAAGGGAATAAATCAATTATTATTCTAATATAATAACGTGGAAGGAAGGAAAAATTAGGAAAGGCCTCTCCTTTTCATACTGCAATGCCTATGTTTGAATGCATTTGTTCTGAGGAAAAAGACCCTTGCGATAGTATATGGAATATTTGTAGTCATCTGTTTCTACTTTCTATTGCGAAAGACCTTTTTGTATTACAGCAGAGAACAGAAGCAGTAACACATAAATGGTACATTACTACATTAGCACCATATATAGTATCTCTCGATTACACTTGAGAACACTTGCCATTATGCGGCTTGTGCTACTTGAGGACACATCAAGCCGTCATCAATTTCCTTGTAAGGTCTGTTAGGGGTTATATAATGCATGCCCATCTCTACTATTACCATACTCATCTACAATCATTTGACAAGACGAGGTTTACAATTGTTATTGTCTCATAGCCTAATAAAATGCAAGGCAACCACTTCTTTGACTTTTCGATACGAGCTTTGCAACGTTATTTACATCAGTTTCCATTAGCAACGAGTTACTGGATATCAGAGTGGACATCCCACGTAGACACGAGCGATGTAATCGGCTTCACTAGAACGAGGGAGTTTTTGATATAGGAATGTAACTTGTTTACGCCTTGCATTGTTTGCATTTTCTTCGCTATCTTGTTCCAGCACTGATGATTGAATTCTTTCAGATGGATGTGCTGGCAGAGTTGAAGAGGGAAGTGATAGACTAGGTTGGTTGGAGGAGATGGAGATGCCCAAGGATTTGAAAATGTTTGGTGTAGAATACATGGGGCCTCAAATCATTGAGAGATGGTAGCAAATTCAAATGGGCATTAGCTTCTGGTGACTACAGATTTCACATTTGCTCTTGCGTGTGTAGCTTTTTAATTCTTTTTGAGGGGGAGAGATTTTTTGGAACTTCGGAGAATTCCCCCCTTTCTTTTTTTCTTTTTGCAGTTATATCACCATCTTTGATTGAAAATTGTAATTTTACTCTCTTAGATGTTTAATTGTAGCTGGTTTTACAAACCCCCCCCCCCCCCCCCCCCCCCCCACCCCCACACACACACACGCAGAAATCCCACTTTGCACCAAACAAGTTAAATCCCGAGCACTTCTCATACCGGGGATAGATCTCTACACACTCTTAAAGGGGTAATGTAGGGAAGTTCTAAGACCAACTATGCTTGTGGTCAGTTTCACTATACTGGGTTGTACCATGTTGTAGTGCAGGAGCATTTCTTCGTTAGGATTTCATAACTTTTACTATTATACTTCTCGAGTTCAATGCAGTGGGGTAGCTTGCAGCCTCTTGGCTGCAGATGCAAGAAAGAAGGAGACGGACAGGGCCCATCCTACTTATGCGCAAGTGGGCCCCTCCCTCGTCCCTTTCCCTCTCATGCCTGCATCAAGTGGTTGCAGGCAACCCTAGCTACATAATTCTCATGCTTTTCAATATAAATGCTTATTTGTCTGATTTTCACCAATCCGTAAAAAATTATGATATGATAAAAGCTACATCCTGTTATAGATTTGGGTGTGGGAATTAGCGTTGGATAATCTTAAAATGTTATAAGATTTGATGAACAAAGTGAGGGATTTTTAAGAAGTCATATTTTTTCCCGCTCTACTGCAGCTTGCAAAACTATGAAAAGCACGAGTCTATGATTATTTGTTTGGTTTTTACCCATACCTAGATGCCTCAAGAAAACCAACAAAGATTAACCAGCGGTTTTCTATCCATCTTTATCCTATCTATATCTTCATCCAAGCAAGGAAGGAATCATCTTAGAACTTTTGGGAGGGTGGGGTGTGTGTGAGAAATCTCTATAACCTCGGTCATATATTGCCCATTTTATGCAAAAAGAACTACTTCTCCTATTTTCTCTCCTCTACGGGCCTGTTTGGTTGCAGGATTATGGAATAGTGTCGAATCCTTGAAAATCCTTGAAATTTTTTAGGAATCAAGAATTCTTGTTTTGCGGTGGGCCCTTAATAAAAAACAAAGGAATCCTAGAAATCCAAATACATCAACCAAACACAGAATTATAAAATCTCAGGATTCCACAATCCAAAATCCAAATCCATAATCCTGGACCCTACGTGATAATGCCTCCTAATTGCTCTATTCATCTATCTATTTATTATATTCTAATGCAAAGTTGGGTTGGTCAAGAAATCGCCTTTTCCGTTTTACCCTCATCTTTACCATATTTATATCATTTATTATTGACCTATCATAAGAGCATAAGAAAAGAAATGAATATTTAGTGGGTAGATGTTTTGAAGAGTTGGTCCATTAAAAGTTTTATCAATTATTCAATAAGTAGTTATGTACTAAAATGTTTTTAGTTTTGTGCGTTAATTATTAATAATTGGTTGTTGATGGGCTATTACTCATTTCTATAAAATGATAAAACAGTAAATCATGTAAGAAGATTTATTAAAAGTTTATTATATGGATTCAACAAACATTTTTAATGGCTTTAGTTTAATTCATATTAGATTATTTATAATGCATTACATATTTATCTTTTTCTTAAGCTACATTCAATAATTATTTTTTGCAATCAAAAACTAATAATGCGCGTATAGTTCATACAAAGATAAATATAAATGCTGATTTTATATATTAATTTTTCTAAACCTATAGTGTTTAAGAAAAAATGTGACAATCCATAAAAACTTTAATTCGTGAAGATTATTTTGAGTTAGAATAGGTTGGATCTATACATTCTTTATATATATATATATATATATATATATATATATATATATATTTGATTAAAACGAAAGCCAGAAAAGGCCAGCTAGCGATATAAACGCTGAATTGAAAATTCTATTATTTCTTTCATTCCAGATGTTCCAGCATATTGCACTAACTATGATATCCTAAGTGGACCTATCACCACGCGCAAAATTCATAGACCTCCAAGAATCCCAAAGTTCTTGAATAGAGTAAAACTCCATCCACCGTAAGTGTGGAGAATCTATTCCAGATCTGTGAAGAGAAGTCATAGTTAAGAAACTGGTGATCGATCGTCTCATCTGCATTGCCACAAATGCCACACTCTAGAGGGCTAGTCCATGTTCTCTTGGCTAAATTATCTCTAGCAAGAATAAAATTCCTTAATATTAGCCAATTGAAAATTTTGACCTTATGCGCCCAACAATTTTCCACAGCCTCAAAATTGGTCGATCCCGGATTCCCCCGAAGTGAAGAATCCCGTACATTGATCTCGCCGAGAAGGTACTATTGTTGTTCCACCTCCAACTTGGGGCATCCATATGGTCATTTGGTGTGGGCTTCCAAGATTGCAGGTACACAATCAATCTTAGTCTGGCAAGCCTTTCGAGGTACGTTAGTGCCGTATTGAAGGAAAGCCACCATTTACCCCTCCATTGGCTATACAACGAAGTGTCCTTATTTTTGGCCAAACCGAATAGGACAGGGAATCTTTCCTCCGGAGTCGGTCCTCTGCATTAGTAATCATTCCAGAAGTCAATATTTTTGCCGCATCCAAACGTGAAGGTGACTCGTTTGAAGAAAACATTTTTAACTGACGTGACACCACTCCAAAATCTAGAAGCTGAACTCATGTTTTTTCTTTTGACGCTAATCACTCCTGTTCGATTTCTATATGCCGCATTGATAGTATTTACCCATCCTACATTTTCAGCCTCCAGCAATTTCCACCGCCATTTAGCCTAAAGTGCCTTGTTCATCTCATCCAGGTTTTTAATGCCAAACCCTCCCTCTTCCTTAGGGCGGCACACACTCTTCCATCTGACAAGATTGTATCGTTTCCTGACTCCTGAGTTGCCCTTCCACAGAAAGGTTCTCTTGATCTTGTTCACTCTGTTGATAACCCATTGTGGCAAGTGGTAGGACATATAGTAAGTTGGTAAAGCAGTTAACACAGAATTCACCAACGTAAGTCTCCCTCCCAGTGATAGATAACTGTCTTTTCACCTATATAGTCGTTTTTGGAAACACTCAATCAAAGGCAACTAGCCCATCCGCATTAAGGTTCCAGGCCTAATCGGTAGTCTCTGTTGGGTTTCTATGCACCTCTAGTAGGATCTAAAGTACGGCGGAAGCGGTAATTTAAAAAATCTAGAGAGTTATAGCAAACCCAAACCAAGAATCAAACCAAACTACTAAACTTGTTACTAAACTAGTAAGGTAAATACAAGAGTTTAGCAGACTACAACCTTTGTAGCGCGTTAGCCAGCTCTTCTTGGACTCCGGCTAGTCGTCACGAAGCCCGGAACAAGTTTGCTCGATGATCTCCCCGCCGTGATGATCCACCTTGAGATAACTCCAACACAAGTTTTAGCTTCAAATCAAAATGAAGCAGCCCACTAATTAAACTTGCAAAGAATGATTAGTAGAAGATGTAGAATAATTAGCTCACTCAATTTTTCTCTTTTCTTTTCCATTCCTAACTTGAAAAAAAAATCAAGAGGAGGAAGAAGAAGCATGAAGGAGATAAGAGTTGTGAATAAGATAAGTATGAAAAGTATATGAACTAGAAACAAAAATGAGTCATTAAAAGAATCATCTCAAGACTTCAACAACTATGACCCATTCTCATTTCTTTCATATAATTCTTAAACTCCCATCATCCATGTATCAACATACATATCTTTTTATTTATATCAAATATAAATATTAATTTAAAGAGAAGAAAATAATTAAGTGAGCATGATATTAGTTAATATATAAATATATCATTATATAAATACACATTTAATTATTAAATCAACACTTGATTTAATAATCCGGCTATATCATATATATATCGGCTAATATCAATATACACCCGATTAAAATACGCGTATCAAATACACATGTTTAATCGAACTCCTGCACGTATCCTTATATGTGCCCTACATCGTTTCGCATGTGCTGAGAAACCTCTGTGCGGGACTCTAAAGACTCGACAATATGCTGGCAGTAGGTTAAGATCATATCAATAGCCCACAAGCACGTCGGCGGTATTAGCTGCACGTAACGGCTACCCATGTATTGAACGAAAGAAAGTCAACAAGCAAGCTCATCTGAACCCTGCAAAGTCTATCAGTGACATTACCGTACAGTCCGGTCTCTTCGTCTAAGAGTATCGCATATCGGGTCTAGGGTTAGGAATCTATCAGACCCCAATAACTCGATAAGTCATGTGACAGAGTATTCATAACCAACCGGAAATACAACTGATAACACTTATCAGTTTATCTTCATTGCGGTGGCCATCGACTTATGGTTGTAGTCATGTCCTGCACAACGCGATATCAACTCCCTATACCGGAAGAGACGAATCCCTTCGACCGCTCACTGCCTCCATGTGTTTCGGGACTATACCCAACAAAAACCTGTTTGCACGACTCCTTTGAGCCGTGGTAGGGTAGAAGTCGAAGTATAGTGGGAACACACATGAGACACTGTGACGATCTCAGGTCTCAGGGACTACCCTGTACCCATGTCACAAGAGAACTGCTACCTGACATTGGTATATTACCAGTTAGGAGATCTCGGTGAGTCCGCCCAGTATAACTCATCCAATGAGCACCTGTATACAATCCTCGATGTCAAACACCAATAGTTGTAGGATCAGCTATCGCCCTCCAACTGGGTCAGAAAACGTACACACTAGTCTAAACTGGAGTGTCGATACCCAGTCCCGCTACTCCTACAACTAGGGACATTTAAGGATGTGCTTATCAACTACTCAGGCCCTGCTAGTATGATCTCCATTATCGTCCTGGTAGTCAAGGAAAATCCTAAGGCTTTATCTCATGTCTAAATGATACGTGATAGTAAATAAAATGCATCACATGAAAGATAAAGACAAACCAGATAGTGTACTATCATCTCGAGTAAGATTGCTCTCTCATATAAATCCTTCTTCAATTACAATAATTGACTTGAGGGCACCTATATCCAACATTCTCCCACTTGCACTTAAGGCCAATTATTGTGGTATCTCATACCCAATTCTGTACTAACAGTTTCTTAAACTATGTTCGAGAACTAGCCTCAATGAGTGGATGCGGTATAGTGCATCTCTATGTTTCTCCCTGAATCTCAACTTCGTGGAGATCAAATATCTCCCGAGTTGAGCGATACCTGCCTTAGTATTTTCCTGGACTGACGATAGGATCATATTCATAAATGAACAATTACATCTAGTGAATTCTCAGGTGGTATCCTTTTGCTGATTCACAATCAGCATACAGCGCCACGACTACCTCAGTATCGCACTTGGAACTCTTTCCAATATACTGCTCCTCAAAAGAGGGTATACTTATGACTCGCGACAGACGCTCTGTCTTCCATATTACCTGGGAAGAAAGAATCGGTAACCACCTCCTTCACGACGCTGCCATTATCATATTCTAAGAACATCAAATGCTCTTCACTGATACCCCATGTTTCTCCAGGATTGGACTGATATCCATATCCTATATGGAGAAAGACATGTGACCACTATTGTTTTACCAATTTGTAGCATAGGAACATCACTTCCTATCATGAGTATGTCATCCACACACCACATGAAGAATCTGACAACAATCCCAAGTATTAAATAGGAAAATTCTGAATCTTGCAGTTAAGCATTCTACCAATTAGAATGTTGTTATCACATTGCCCATTGCAAAATGTAACAACACTCTTATCGAAGTTAATCTTCAAGCTTGACCAGAGTTCAAAGGAGTATAAGATCCATTTGATTCTGACGACCTCCTGTAGCGAATTTGTGCCAAAAATTATAGTATTGTCCACATACTGTAAGTTGATGACGTAGAAATTATCTTCCCCCGACCCCAAACCATGTATATACTCCTTATCTTTGCAGCACTGAAACACGTTTGCCAGGCCATCTGCAACCAAGTCGAAAATAATTAGAGAGAGGGGATCTCCCTTCCGCAAACCTCTTTTACAGCTGATCTCATTGCACTCCATGCCATTAATCACAACTGCTGCGGATGCTGAAGATAGCCAGATCTTGATCCAACTGATCCATCTTTTGTCCAAACCCTTTCAGCTGTAGACATTCAAGCACACATTTCCAATCAACTATATCATAAGCCTTAGAAAATCCAGTTTTAATATATATCCCTCTTTCGATCGTCTCTTTGCGTCCTGCACAACTTCCTGTGTAGTTACAAGGCCATCCATGATGTTACGTCCAGCGATGAACCCAGTTTGGGAAGACCCAATCATCTTATCAGCCACATGTTGGGGTCAAAATTTGCATCCCGGTTGACCAAGTCAAAGTCAAGGTCAACCCCAAGCCAGGTGGGCCTAAACCCAGGTCAAGCGGGCCCATGCCCAGGTGGAGCCCGCGGCCAGCCTCCCCCATGCCAAAATGAAATCATGGAATAAATAATTTTTATGTAGTTTTTAATGCATGAATGGGCATAAAGCCAAATTTTTGTAAAGCTCATGGCTTATATGCAAAAAAATATGGCACATGAGCCATGGGATGGGCAAAATGCCATTTTGTAAAGCCCAAGAAGTTATATGTAAATATGTAAGCCTATATAAGGCAACATGATGATGAATAAAGATACACTTTTCATTCCCTAAAAAATCTAGGGTTTTTTGTGCCCCCTTCTCCTTCCTCAAGATTCTAAACTTTCTTCCCCTTTTTTAATTAAATCAAGAGTTTTACTCTTCCTTTTCCAAAACTAAATAGTTTTTCACCACAAAACCCACAAAAGGGAACTTAGATCTCCCATCAGATCTTAAAAATAAGAGATTTTTAAAATCTCATACTTCTTGTTCTTCAAGATCCGGCCAACAGAGGAGGAAGGAGGAGACCCATCTCCAAAAATCACATCTTGGGAAGATCCAGAGCCAAAGGGAGAAACAAAGCAGCCCCCTTTGATCATTTCTAAATATTTTTAGGAGTCTAACTCCATTCAAGATCCATTGGAGTTTAACTCCCTAAATTAATCTCTGTCAGGAGTTCAACTCCATAAGTCAAATCGGGAGCACAGCTCCCATTGCAGGGACCGCGTGCCAGGCACATGGTGCGCTGGCGCACAGCGCCCGCGTGCCAGGCACGTGGTGCGCTGGCGCTCTGGCGCACAGCGCCCGCGTGCCAGGCACGTGGGGCGCTGGCGCCTTCTCCCACGCATCCTTTGGATGCCCTTTTCCTTTATACACACACACATATACTCCACACTAAATATACCCCCCTATTAGAAAAATTTTCTAACAGGATACTGCACCACACCCCGTAAAGGGGCTGCTAGCCCCCTTGACCCCCAGCCCGCTATCCGGGTAGCGGGACCTCCGTAAAAACTCTGCGGGGCCCCCGATATATCCAAAACCCCTTCAAAACACAAACACTGCATATTGAATTCACATCAATAGTTGACCCGTAAATCGGAGGTTCTCTCGCTCCAAAGGGGTAATTAACGACAGCTTAGTCCGCGGCTGCCGAAGATTCGGATCCCCACAATCAATAAACCCTAGCCTACCCTAGGCAGGGGGAATCTGTAATGCGCCTAACAAGCGCGCGCGTATTCCCATCTCAATGGGGTGACGAAAAACACCCTACAGATTCTGGCACGCCCGGTGGGACAAATCTCTCCTCCCATATTTCAGGTTAAACGTTCATGCGAACTCAATCAATATACATATTTTTATTTATACTAAAATAATGCTCTTTCATGCAGGTCTTCAAGCAATCACTTTTCAACAATGTCTCCAAGAACGATCTCAGCTCTCAGCACGGCTCCCATCTCCTACACGATGAAGATGGACGCCATGACAGTCCTTCCGGCCAGTCTCGGGCGACAATGGGAGGAGCCACCGCTACCATTTGGCTCTATTCTGTTCATGCCATCTAACGCCATCCCTACTCCTCAAGCCCCGGTGACTGATAAACCAGCCTCAAAGGGGAAAAGGCCGAATGTCATGGTCGTGAGGGCATCTCAGCCCAAGCGCAAGTCCGTTCCCGAACGACTCTCCATTGCCCCAGCTGGGGGCAAGGCCATCAACACCAACAAAGCAACAAGGCTTTTCGAGCAAGCTCCGGCGGTGCCCCTGACATTTGCTCGATCGGGTGTCTTCTCTAAGCTCCCCGCTAATCGACCCACGATGGCTTCCCAGGAAATGGATGCCCGCCAAGCCCTTAAAATTGAGAAGCTAAGGCAGAAAAGGCTCAGATATAGAGCCAACAAAAGGACTAGGGCTCCTGCTAGGCAGAACCTCATGAGGTTCGAAGAACAGGGTTACCCCGCCAAAGATAAGGAAATGGCTGGATATGTGGTCAACACTGTCTACATGGTGGGCACGTGCAGCAAGAGCAAGGACGGGGCCACCACATCTCAAATCCAATCTGGCTTGAATGTGGTTGCCGCTTTCCAAGAACAGCCGCCTCCGCTAGGTGATGAAAACCCTCTCGATGAGGATGATAGGCAGAAAGACCCTTCGGCCCATGAGGAGTCGGGCTCGAAAAGCGAAGATGAGCCAATCTTCCGTCCCAAGAACGCGGAGCAACAACTTCTCCAAGAGCTCCGAAAACAGCTCAGAAGCAAAGACAAGGAGATGGCCAAGCTCTACTCAACGACTTGACAAACGTCGTCTTACAGCTCACGGCCCAACTTGCCTCCCAGCCGCCCAATCGGGCGTAGGGCTCTGCTCATGAACCGGGAAACGGTGTCCCGAGACAGCCGACGCCTATTCCCTCAAATCCAAAAGTGGTCGGACCGCATGAAAATCAGTCGCATCCTATCTCGGGAAATGTCTTGGCTACCGATGACAGTAACCCGCTAACTCAAGATCAAATTATGGATTTGGTTGCCAACAAAGTCAAAACATTGGTAGCCGAAGCTGAAGCGCAAAAAGATGTTAGCAGTAGCGGGAGACCATATCCTGCTCAGTATGATCTGGTAGAATTTCCTAGCGGCTATGTCATCCCTAAATTCGGAAGATTCAATGGGACGGGAAATGCGAATCAGCACATCGCTCACTTTAAAGCCTCATGCGGGAATACTGGGGGCAATGATGCACTTCTCCTCCGCCAGTTCGTTAATAGCTTGGCCGATATTGCTTTCAACTGGTACGCGAGCATACCGGATGGTTCCGTCATAACTTTCGTCCAAATGGAGTCTCTGTTTCGGCAGAGGTTCATGAGCGTCAGCGATAAGATCACCATCGCCGACCTCGTAAGGACCAAGCCAAAGAACAACGAAAGCAGCACGAATTTTATAACCCGATGGCGAAATCTCTCCGTCAAATGTGAACCGCCGATAGAGCAGGACCAATCTGTCAGTCTCCTCATCGGAAATCTCAACAATTGGATGGCCCCGTTTCTATGCACCGCGGGTCTCAAAACATTCCAAGAGCTGACCAGAAAAGTCCAGATGTTGGAGCGCTCAAAGCAGGAGTCCTCTTCGGATTCCCAAAATAACAATAGGTCATGGAGAAACCGAAAGGACGATAATCGCAAAGGCGGAAATTCCGACGATTCTGAATCTTTTAACACTTCGGCTAACCGAAATAAGCAAGGGATGAGCGGGCCTAATGCCAACCAGCCTCGGAAGCCAGTGTTCGGAGAGGGAGGAGAATCTCCACTGAAAGAGAAGCTAGATAAGGTCTATTCCTTCAGAAGGGACAAAATCCGTAAAATATTCAAAGACGCCATGAGGAACGGTCTACAACTGCCAGAGTTAAAAAGACCGCAGGAAGCGAATATGACCGACGACCCCAAATACTGCCCCTATCACAGAGTGATAGGTCATGCCATTGAGGACTGCTTCGTCTTCAAAGATTGGGTCGAAAAGCAATACAAGCTAGGAGAGATAGAACTGTCTAAAGGCGTGTTAACAAACAGTCCAGCTGTGACCGCCAATTTCATACAAACGGAGACCGAAGTTCTTTGTGAAACCGATTCTCTCAGACATCTGCCTTTCTCTGAAAACAATCGACCACCACGTCATTAAGCTGGGAACAGTCGACCCCTAAGTCGTTAAACTGGGGATGTAAAAAAATGTGTGTAAATAAAGAAAAAAGGAATGTGTAAATAAATAAATAAAAAGAAAAGCCGAAATGATGGGGCAACTCGCAATAAAAATCAGCGGGTAAAACAAAGATGAAAAATAAAACCGAAATGATAGGGCAACCGCGAATAAAAGCCGAAATGATAGGGCAATCGCGACCTTCGCAATAAGAAAAGCTGAAATGATAGAGCAATCGCAGTAAAACAAAAAAAAACTACAAAAACAACAAAAAAACACAAAAAAAACAAAACAACGGCGAATGATGAGTCGGTCCTGGTACCATATTCCAGTGCAGCGATGCAGACGCCAACTAAGATCCAATTTCCCAAAATTCTTCCAGTCCTACGGCCAGTCCCTAAATTGATTACCGTATACAATCCACGGACTCAAATAATTCTCAGCATACCCATGCCCCACCGCAATCACCAGTCCAGCGGTTGGTCTCTGCCCTTGGAATTATGCTCCATTGGGAAGACCCACTCATGTATCCTCACGATACATGAGGAGAACAAAGCTTCGTGGGATCCTTACGACTCACAAAGGAAAAACACACTTAGGAGTCCTCACGACTCCTAAGGAGAAAATACACCTACGAGATCCTTTCGACTCGTAGGGAGAAAATGCTTTAATGGGACCCTTACTGCTCATAAAATTGAAAAGTCTTAGGTGATAGGGACCTAAACCTGTCTCCCAAGCCATCGCTCCCCAACAGGGAAAGGCAAATGGTGAATTGCTCCTGGCACCTGTGCTTCAGTGTTAGCAACGTTGATGCCGGCCCCTACCCCCAAAATTCCACGCTCGCCATCCATGGACCACCACGTCGTTAAACTGGGAACAGCTGACCACCACGTCGTTAAACTGGGAACGATAGACCTCTAAGTCTTTAAACTGGAAACAGATGACCTCTAAGTCATTAAACTGGAAACAGTAGACCTCTAAGTCTTTAAACTGGAAACAGATGACTTCTAAGTCGTTAAACTGGAACCGGTGACCACTAAGTCGTTAAACTGGAAACAGATGACCTCTAAGTCATTAAACTGGAAGCAGTAGACCTCTAAGTCTTTAAACTGGAAACAGATGACCTCTAAGTCGTTAAACTGGAACCGGTGACCACTAAGTCGCTAAACTGGAAACATATGACCTCTACGTCATTAAACTGGAAACAGTAGACCCCTAAGTCTTTAAACTGGAAACAGATGACTGCTAAGTCGTTAAACTGGAAACAGATGATCCCTAAGTCATTAAACTGGGAACAAGAGAAATCCACTAATGTTTCCTCACGATGCATGAGGAGAACAAACCTTACGGGAACCTCATGACTTGTAAGAAAACACCTTCGTGGGATCCTTACGACCCACGAAAGAAAAACACACTTAGGAGTCCTCACGACTCCTAAGGAGGAAATACACCTACGAGATCCTTTCGACTCGTAGAGAGAAAATGCTTTTATGGGACCCTTACGGCTCATAAAATTGAAAAGTCTTAGGTGATAGGGACCTAAACCTGTCTCCTAAGCCATCGCTTCCCATACCCCAACGGCGAATGATGAGTCGCTCCTGGTACTATATTCCAGTGCAGCGATGCAGGCGCCAACCAAATTCCAAATCCCATACCCCAACGGCGAATGATGAGTCGCTCTTGGTACCATATTCCAGTGCAGCGATGCAGACGCTAACAAAGTCCCGAAATTTTTCCGGCCCTACTGTTGGGGTAAAAATTTACACCCTGGTTGATCAAGTCAAAATCCAAGTCAACCTCAAGCCAAGTGGGCCCAAGCCCAGACCCAGTGGGCCCATGCCCGGGTCGAGCCCGAACATGAAGCGGCCGGCCTCCCCCCACGCCAAGATAAAATTTTTGTAATAAACAATTTTGTTGTTTTTTTTAATTTTATTTTATGGATAAATATAAGAAAAATAGGCATAAAGCCAAATTTTTGTAAAGCCCATGGCTTATGTGCAACAAGAAATGGCACATGAGCCATAGGGTAGGCAAAATGCCATTTTGTGAAGCCCAAGGGGCTATGTGTAAAGTGTATGGCCTATAAAGGCAAAGATAGTGAAATATCTCAACAACTTTTTTCTCTCTCAAAAAAAAAAGAATCCAGATCTTCCTCTTTCTCCTTCCTCAAGGTTCTAAAACCTTCTTTTTTTTCTTTTGAATTAAATCAAGAGTTTAACTCTTCCTTTCATCAAAATAAATAGATTTCCACCATAAAACCTACAAAGGGGAGCTCGGATCTCCAATCAGATCTCGAAAAGGGGAGGCTTTTAAGGCTCATCCCCTTTTCTCTAAGATCCCGCCGGTCAAGAGCAAGAAGAAGGAGACCCATCTCCAAAAATCTAATTTTGGACAGACCCAAGGCTCAAAAGAAGAGCAATAAGTCCCCAGGAGTTTAACTCCTTTCTAAATCTGCTGGAGTTTAACTCCATAAATTAATTTCTGTTGGAGTTTAACTCCATAAATTTGTTTCTGTTAGGAGTTCAACTCCGAAAATTCCCTTGGGAGTTCAACTCCCCAGCCTAGGGGCTAGGCTTCCCTTTCCGCGGGTTTTTCCCGCTGTCACGTGTGCCCACGTGACCCCAGGGCGCTAAGGCGCCCATCGGTCACGTGTGCGCACGTGACCCCGGGGCGCCAAAGCGCCCATCGGTCACGTGTGCGCACGCGACCCCTGGGGCGCCAAGACGCCCATCGGTCACGTGTGCCCATGTGACCCCTAGGGCGCCAAGGCGTCCATCGGTCACGTGTGCCCACGTGACCCCGGGGCGCCAAGGCGCCCATCGGTCACGTGTGCCCACGTGACTCCGGGGGGCGCCAAAGTGCCCATTGGTCACGTGCGCGCACGTGACCCCGGGCATTAAGGCGCCTACCTGCCGTGCGAGCGTCCTTTAGACGCCATTTTGTTTTCTTTTCCCCCTCGTTTTACGTGCACTCCCCAACAAAATCCCTTCTGGGGTTTAAACCTTTTTTAAAATATATATATATATATATATATATATATATATATATATATATATATATATATATATATTCTTTGGAGTTTAACTCCACAATAAAGTTCTATTTTAGGAATTTAACTCCGCATAAAATTCTTTTAGGAGTTTAACTCCATTTAAAATTCTTTGGAGTTTAACTCCACAATAAAATTCCTTTTGAAATTAAACTCCACTTTTAAAAAAAGGGGGGAAGGAAAACATACACAGACTTTACGACACTGTCTTCCGTTAGAAAAAATTTCTAACGGGGCGCTGCCCCGCACCCCGCAAGGGGGCTGCTAGCCCCCTTGACCCCCAGCCCGCTATCCGGGTAGCGGGACCCCCGTAAAAACTCTGCGGGGCCCCGATATATTCCAAAACCCCTTCAAAACACGATACTGCACATTGAGTTCGCATGACCAGTTTAACCCGTTAATCGGAGGTTCCTTCGCTCCAAATACGAGGGGTAATTAACGGCAGCTTAGTCCGCGGTTGCCGGAGATTCGGATCCCCACAATCAATAAACCCCAGCCTACCCTAGGCAGGAGGAATCTGTAATGCGCCCGACAAGCGCGCGCGTATTCCCATCTCAATGGGGTGACGAAAAACACCCTACAGATTCTGGCACGCCCGGTGGGACTTTTCTCTCCTCCCATATCTCGGGTTAAGCGTTCATGCGAACTCATTTAACATGTACGCCGATGTTTGTACTGAAATAATTTCTTTCTTTCGTGCAGCAATCAACTTTCAATGACGATGTCTCCCCAGACGAATTCAACTTCCAACGTGACCCCGATTCCGTACGTGGTCAAGATCAACGCTCGTGTGGTTCTCCCCGCAAGCCTCAGTCGACAGTGGGAGGAACCGCCCCGCCAGTTCGGCTCCGTCATCATCTACCCTGCCGGAAGCGCTCATCTGGCAGAGATCCCGGCAGAACAAGTGGCCAAGCCGGTCTCAAAGGGAAAGAGGCCGAATGTCGTGATCGCCAAGGCACCACAACCGAAACTCAAGACGCTATCTGAACGATTCTCTGGTGCTCCAGCGGGGGGCAAGAACTTCGGTACAAAGGGCAACATCAAATGTTACGGACGAGCTCAGGCGATAACTCCAACAAATGCACAATCGAGCGTATCTCCAAGGCCTTCCATCGCCCGGTCTGCGGCGTCTTCCCAAAGAGCCGAAGTCTGCCAGGTGCTTAGAACAGAAAGGTTAAGGCAGAAGCGTCTCAGGTATCGAGCCAACAAGAGGGCCAAGGCTTCGGCCAAATGGAATTGTGTGAAGTTCCAAGTGCAGGGTTGCCCCGCGACGACGGCTGAGTCGGACGTGAGAATCAGCAATTCCTTCGAGCCTCTGAGGTGGGTTCAGAAAAATGCCATGACCGCCAGAATCAAGGAGACGGCAGTCCGCACGGTGCCACAAAGAGACGTGTCCCGGCCCCAACAGAAAAAGTATGACACTGTCTCTTCAAGGGTCTATCAGGCGCTCTGTGTCGCATGAAGGCAGCGGGACAAATCCAGAAAAGAAGCACCAGCACCATTCAAGAAGCTGGTTAGGCCAGCCGCCTTCAATCGACTACCAGCTACTGAAGCAAGGGGGTCAAGACAGCGATCCGTGAAATCAGCTGCCAATGATAGAAAGACGGCCGGATATATCATCCATACGGTCTATATGGCGGGCGGGCGCCCCAGCGACAACCTTCGCAGCAAAAGCAAGGACGGGGCCACCACATCCCAAGCCCAATCTAGCCTGAATGTGGTTGCCACCGCCCAAGAACAGCCGCCCCCGCTGGATGAAGAAAACCCTCTCGATGAGGATGATAGGCAGATAGACCCCTCGGTCCATGTAGAGTCAAGCTCGGACAGCGAGGAAGAGCCGACTTTCCGCCCCAGGACTGCGGAGCAAGAGCTGCTTTAAAAGCTTCAAAAACAGCTCAGGAGCAAAGATAAAGAGATGGCCAAGCTCTATTCGAAGATTGACGACTTAACGAACGTGGTGATGCAGCTTACGGCTCAAATTGCTCGAGCGCCTCCCAATCAAGCACAAGCCGCTACTAATCAGCCGGGTGATGACAATCCGAGGCAGCCAATGCCTGTTCCTTTGGGACCAAGGCTGGTCGAACCGCATGAAAGCCGGCCACACTCCGCTTCTGGGGACGCCTTGGCCCAAGATAGCACTATCCCGCTAACACAGGATCGGATAATGGATTTGGTCACCAGCAAGGTTAAAACATTGGTGGCCGAAGCTGAAGCTCAGAAAGAAATCGGCAGTAGTGGGCGGCCATATCCCGCGCAGTACGATCTGATTGAGTTCCCAAGCGGCTGCGTCATTCCTAAGTTCGGAAGATTTGATGGAAGGGGGAATGCAAATCAGCACGTCGCCCACTTCAAAGCATCGTGCGGAAATACAGGGGGCAATGACGCGCTCCTTCTTCGTCAGTTTGTCAACAGCCTGACCGGCGTCGCCTTCGACTGGTATGCGAGTATACCGGACGGGTCCGTCATTACCTTCGCCCAAATGGAGTCCCTGTTTCGGCAAAGGTTCATGAGTGTCAGTGATAAAATCTCCATTGCCGACCTTGTGAGGACCAAGCCGGGGAAGAATGAAAGCAACACTGACTTTATCGCCCGATGGCGTAATCTCACAGTCAAGTGCGAACCGCCGCTGGAGCAGGACCAGTCCGTCAGCCTTCTCATTGGGAACCTCAGCAATTGGATGGTCCCATTCTTATATACAGCGGGCCTCAAGACATTTCAGGAGCTAACCAAGAAAGTCCAAATGCTGGAACGCTCGAAGCAGGAGTCCCCGCCGGATTCTCAGAGAGAGAAAACTTGGAAAAGCAAGCGGGACGACAACCGTAGAAGTGGGAGTTCCAGCAATACGAATGTCTTCAATGCCTCCGACAATGAAGAAAAGCGAAGGGCGGGCGAATCCAAAACCAACCGGTCTCGAAAGCCATTGCTGGGAGGAGATGGGCCCACCCTAGAGGAGAAAAAGAACAAGGTTTACTCTTTCAGAAGGGATAAGGTCCGCAAGATATTTAAAGATGCCTTGAACAACGGCCTACAATTGCCGGAGTCGAAAAGACCCCAAGAAGCAAAAATGACCGACAATCCTCTGTATTGCCCGTACCACCGAGTTGTGAGCCATGCGATCGAGGATTGCTATATCTTCAAAGACTGGGTCGAGAAGCAGTACAAAGCTGGAGAGATAGAGCTGTCCAAAAGTGTGTTGGTGAACAATCAAGTTGCAACCACCAACTTTATACAGACAGAAGTCGAAACCTTCTGGGAGCAGACAGCCGAACCCGCTGCCCTGAGGGATGAAACGGACTTATCACGGTTTCCGTGGAGTATGCACATATCTAATAAGACGAAGAAGATGATAAAGCTACTTCGGAAAGAGCTTAGGACAGAATGGGAAGGGCAGAAGAAGCCTACCAGTCCAGCTGCCAATGCGGCTCCATCACGCTCAACATCCAAGAAGCTCAAGAAGAAGAAAAGTGCGGCTCGGCGCGAAAAGGAGTCTGCAGGGAGATCGGCCATCCAAAAATATATCGATTCTCTCGAAGAATATGAACAGAAGGAAAGAACTTTGGTTCAATTAAAAGAGTTCCTCCCTGTACAAGCGGCTGAAATTCTAGAGGAGTTAGAAGAAGACTCCAATGAAGAGATCCCAGTAGCGACCTGCTACGCCATCCATCTTGGCAGCGACTCCGAGGATGAGCTCTGTTTTCCCGAAGAGGACGAGGAGCTCACCACAAAGGCCAATCAAATCCAGCTCAGAAGCGGCAGGGCTCTACCGCAAAATCAGGGCAACGCCCCAAAAGAGAAAGAAAAACAAGTCGCTAATGAAGAAGATGGCAGAGAACCGGCTGATGAAAACATAAGTCCTTCCTCGGTGGACTATAATGTCTTGGCACATCTCCGGAAGCTTCCGTCTCTCCTGAGCATCTACGACACTTTGGTCCTATCTAAGGAGCTTAGAGATGTTCTCATCCATGCTCTACAAGACCCCGAGCGGTATCAGACTCACTTTGCGGAAATTAATATGAAAGAAGCCCAGCACGCTTTGCATGCCGCCGCAGTCACATTTAAGGATGAAGACTTGCTACTGGGAACGGCTGAGCATAATCGGCCGCTTTACGTGACCGGGTACAGCGACGGATATAGAATTAATCGCATATTGATTGATCTGGGGTCCTCAGTGAACATCATGAACTTGCGAACTCTGAAGAGTTTGTCAATGGACGTCCGACATCTGTCAAGGGAAAAGATTGTCATTCAAGGCTTCAACCAAAATTGCCAGCAAGTTCTGGGGTCCATAGCTCTGCCAATCAAATTCGGGGATCTGCAAACTAAAGCTAAGATATACGTGATCGACGCCGACACGTCTTATAAGATTCTCTTGGGGCGGCCGTGGCTCCACGATTACGGCATCATTCCGTCAACTCTCCATCAATGTATGAAGTATACTAAAAATGGCGAAGAAAGACGCATTGACGGAGACATCCAGCCGTTCGGTGTGCATGAAGTCCGATATGAAGATTCTCGGTACTTTATGAACCACCAAAATGCTAAGCCACAACTGACTGAGGATAGACCGGCCCCAAGACTCAAAAGCAAATCCGAGCCGGCTGTCACTTTCAAAAGCAAAAATACCCAAGTGCGCCTGCATTTCGGCAGCGACACTGATGAGTCCGATGCTGGAAGCCCGTCCTTCCGCAAAACTCGCCCTCATTTTGGCAGCGATACAGACGAATCTGTTACTGAAGGCCCGTCTAGCAGCAAAACTCGCGCTCATCTTGGCAGTGACACTGAAGAGTCAGAAGAAGAGGACCTGCCGTGCAACAGCTGTGCAGATCGGCCCCCCATGCAGCAAGCGAAACTACGAGAAACCTTCGAAGTCGCAGAAGGGCCCCTGGCCATCACAAGGGTGCCGGAACGGATGTGCAAAGAGCTCGACGCATTGTCAGTCTCTACCGTGGACCAGCTGAAAACTTTCTACGTGCCCGGAAGGAAAAATGGACAGAGGGGCATCCTGTTTTACAGGTCAAACCCCGTTGTGCACCCAGACGACCTTTCTGTCGCATGCCTTCCCTATGAGAGAGGCATAAGAGCCGTCCTCAATCCCAGATACTATGCGCCCGAGATGCGGGAATACTTTAAGAAGTGCGGATGCCGGTTATATAAAATAGAGTCCGAAGCAAAGTTTTACGAAGGGCTATGGTATCCGCCCCAGGTCCGAGCACTCATCGATGGACGAATTCCAGATAGACGGGGCGTAGGCTACATTCAACCTGATTCCAAAGCGTGCTACATGATCCATGTTGGTGAGGCCAGCGAAAGATCAAATGATGATGACGAGATGGCCGAGCCAGAAGAAGCTCCTCAAGAGCTCGAAGATGGCGGACAAGCAACCTTTGATGAGCTAACCGAGATTGACTTAGGAACGCCCGATAATCCAAGGCCGACCTACATCAGCTCACTCTCGTCGGAGGAAATGAGAGAGCAGATAATTGCCCTGCTACGTGAGTTCGTCGACTGCTTCGCGTGGACGTACAAAGAAATGCCTGGCCTTTCCCCTGAGGTAGCCGTGCATAAGCTGGCTATATCTCCTGATGCTAAGCCAGCCAAACAAGCTCCTCGAAGAATGAGAAGGGAGTTGGAAGAAAATGTCATCGAGGAAACCAAGAAGCTCATCGATGCCGGCTTCATCAGTGAAGAGAAATATGCAGACTGGATCGCATGCATAGTCCCAGTGAAGAAGAAAAATGGGCAGATCCGAGTTTGTGTCGATTTCAGGGACCTCAACAAGGCATGTCCTAAAGACGACTTCCCGCTACCGGTCATGGAAATGATGGTCGATGACACCTCAAATTACGAGCTGTTCACCTTCATGGATGGCTCGTCTGGATACAATCAAATCAAGATGTCGCCTGAAGATGAGAAGCACACAGCATTTCGAACCCCGATCGGAATATATTGCTACAAGGTGATGCCGTTCGGATTGAAGAACGCAGGTGCTACATATCAAAGGGCAATGACTAATATCTTTGATGACCTAATCCATAAAGTCGTCGAATGCTATGTTGATGATCTGGTCGTTAAGACAAAAGCCAAGGCCGATCATATCCAAGATCTCAGGACCGTTCTCACCAGACTGAGGGAATACGATCTGAAGATGAATCCTCTGAAGTGCGCTTTTGGCGTATCATCGGGAAAATTCCTGGGCTTCATAGTCCGACATCGAGGGATCAAAGTTGACCCATCAAAGATAAAGGCCATCATAGAGATGCCCACTCCAAAGAGTCTGACGCAGCTAAGATCTTTTCAAGGCAAGCTTGCTTATATACGGAGGTTTATCTCAAATTTATCAGGGAGATGTAGGCGCTTCTCAAAGCTCATGAAGAAAGGAGCTCCTTTTATCTGGGATGCCGAATGTCAAGCAGCGTTCGAAAGCATCAAACAATACTTGTTGCACCCTCCAGTGCTGGCCGCTCCCATTCCAAATAAACCGTTGATTCTCTACACTGCCGCGCTAGATGAGTCACTCGGTGCGCTCCTCGCTCAGAATAACGAGGAGGGAAAGGAAAATGCCCTCTACTACCTCAGTCGAACTCTAGTCGGGGCGGAACACAACTATTCCCCAATCGAAAAGCAATGCCTGGCTCTGATATTTGCTGTGAAAAAGCTGAGGCACTATCTGCTGGCTCATCGGGTTATGCTGATCTCCAAGGTCGACCCGCTCAAACACTTGATGACCAAAGCAAGCCTAGCCGGCAGAATGGCAAGATGGGCTGTCATGCTACTTGAGTTCGACATAGTTTATACTCCTCAGAAAGCAGTAAAAGGGCAAGCTCTTGCAGACTTTCTCGCCGCTCATCCTATACCAAAAGGGTCGCCGCTAGATTGTGAGTTACCCGACGAACAAGTGCTGCACCTCGAGAAAGATGAGCCATGTTGGGAGCTCTACTTAGATGGAGCCTCATCAATAAGGACCTCCAGTAAATCAAGCGTCCCGAAGATAAAAGCAGGGATAGGATTGGTGTTCATCACACCATCAATGGGAACCCTACGGCGTTCTTTCGCTCTCACCGAGCCTCGCACAAACAATGAGGCCAAGTATGAAGCTCTGATAGCTGGTTTGGAGCTCGCCATAGAAATGGAAATCCTTCGGCTACGGGTTTACGGTGATTCCCAGCTTGTCGTCAACCAAGTAAGCGGCGACTATAAGATATACAAACCCGAGTTAGCTCGGTACAGAAGCCGGGTGGTGGAACTCATGAAACGGTTCACTCATATCGAACTGACAAGAGTCCCTAGAGCATTGAACGGAAAAGCCGACATACTTGCTCGCCTAGCCAAGGAGCTGGCTGATCCTGATATGGACGAAATTCTGATCACAGTCAGGAGCCGACAAATTCTACCCCCAGTCTCTCTACGAGAAGAGGAAAGCGCGGAACAGAAGAGCAGTCCTGCCGAAGAAACTTCGATCATCCAAGACGAGCCCGATTGGAGAGAACCCTTCATAGAGTACCTCCGATATGACAAGCTGCCCGAAGAAAAATCTACGAGGATTCAGCTAAAGAAAAGAGCTCTCCGATACGTGTTTGTAAATGACACGTTATACCGCAGGTCATATGACCAACTCTGGCTCAGGTGCCTGTCATCGGCCGAAGCCCAAAAGGTCATGAAAGATGTTCACTCGGGCGTTTGCGGTGCTCACCAATCTGGTCCCAAGATGCGACTTCAAATCAAACGGCTTGGGTATTACTGGCCCACCATGATACGGGATTGCGGAGAGCGTGCAAAGAAATGTTATATCTGCCAAATTCACGGTGATTTTATTCATAAGCATCCCAATTCATTGCATCCTACGGTGGCGTCGTGGCCCTTCGAAGTCTGGGGCACCGACATTGTTGGCCCAATTGATCCTCCGTCATCCAAAGGCCATCGGTTTATACTGGCTGCCACAGACTACGTCTCCAGATGGGCTGAAGTTGTCCCGCTAAAAGAAGTCAAGACAAAAGATATTCTGACATTCTTCCAGCATAATATTCTATACCGCTTCGGTACACCAAGAAGAATCATTTCTGACAACAGGCCTTCTTTCAAGAGCTTCAATGTCTCAAGGTTCGCTACTCAGCACAAGATAGACTGGAGATATTCCTCCATCTATAATCCAAGAGCCAATGGGCTCGCCGAAGCCTTCAATAAGACTCTATGCAAGCTCCTGAGGAAAAATGCTTCAGCCAACAAGAGAGACTGGAATCTCAAACTTCACGAGGCATTGTGGGCATATCGTACCACGCACCGTACTCCAACTCAGTCCACTCCATACTCATTGCTCTTCGGAGTGGAGGCGGTCCTCCCCCTCGAAGTCGAAGTTCCAAGCTTAAGAATGGCCGTTCAGCACGAGTTGACGGAGGAGGAAAACGTGCTCCTTCGACTTGAAGAACTCGATGCCCTCGAAGAAAAGAGGCTCGCGGTGCAGCAAAGTTTGGGGCTATACCGAGCCCAAATGTCACGGGCCGATGCCAAGATAACTCGTCTCCGCGCTTTCAAGAAAGGTGAATTGGTGTTGGTCCTCAAAAGACCGATCATCCTCAATCGACATGCTAAGGGAAAATTCGAGCCAAACTGGGAAGGACCATACATCATCGAGAAAGTGTTCGACGGAGGATCCTACCAACTAATAAGTGCTGAGGGAGAAAGGCCTATGCCACCCATCAATGGCCGATATCTCAAGAAATACTACGCGTGAATGCTCCAAGTCGCAGGCGAATTGAACACATCAGCCCTACGGTCTGGATCATACATCCTGCAAAACCGTATACAATCCACGGGCGTAAATGACCCCTATCTCTCCCAAATCCTACCGGCGAGACTACTTTTAAAGCTCCCAAAAAAAAAAGTATGTCCACAAGCAAAACGGGCACGGATGAAAACCCGAAAGGGCTCCGTGAGTAAAAATAGCAGGACTACCGGCGAGTCTGTGAAAACCCGAAAGGGCGCAAACTCGTGAAAAGAGATGAAATGCACTCGCAAAGTCCTCTCGACCTTGTGAGGAGAAAACCCTGCGTGAGATCCTTACGACTCACGAAGGAGCAACACACTTAGGAATCCTCACGATTCCTAAAGAGAAAATACGCCTGCGAGATCCTCTCGACTCGCAGGGAGAAAATGCTTTTATGAGATCCTCACGGCTCATAAAATTGTAAAGCCTTAGGTGATAGGGACCCAAACCTGTCTCCTAAGCCATCCTTCCCCAACGGGCAACGGCAAATGATGAGTCCCTCCTGGCATTTCGCTTCAGTGTTCGCGGTGCTGATGCCGACCAAGAATCCAAATTCCAAGTCCCCAAACGGCGAATGATGAGTCGCTCCTGGTACCATATTCCAGTGTAGCGATGCGGACGCCAACCAAAATCCAAGTTCTCAAAATTCACCAGCCCTACGGCCAGTCCCCAAATTGACTACCGTATACAATCCACGGGCTCAAATAATTCTCAGCATACCCATGCCCCACCGCAATCACCAGTTACGTGGCTGGTCTCCGCCTTTGGAATTATGCTTCATTGGAAAGACCCACTCATGTGTCCTCACGATGCATGAGGAGAACAAACCTTCGTGAGATCCTTACGACTCACCAAGGAAAAACACACTTAGGATTCCTCACGATTCTTAAAGAGAAAATACACCTGCGGGATCCTTACGACTCGCAGGGAGAAAATACCTTTATGGGACCCTCACGGCCCATAAAATTGAAAAGCCTTAGGCGATAGGGATCTAAACCTGTCTCCTAAGCCATCGCTCCCCAATCCCTAAATGGCGAATGATGAGTCGCTCCTGGTACCATACTCCAGTGTAGCGATGCAGACGCCAACCAAATTCTTGAAGGGTTACCCTAGCGACCCGGCCATCTCACGTGGCCAAATGCGGAACAAAAATTTTCTTACGAATGAAACTTGGCGCTAGACTAAACCCTAAAACCGGATCTTTCCATAAAACTCACTAGCTACACTAAGGGAGCTATCTACTATGATAGAAATCTCACCAAATGAACCAAGTCCTTCGGTCTTCTTTCTTCATCCTTAGCTCCTAGCAAGAGCCTTGAACATGCTTGAACTTCTTTCCTTGCTCCATCGGTCCTCCGGGATCGAGCTTGTTCTCCGGCCTCCTTTTGTCGTAGATGATCCACCCGGGGAGTATGATCCATGGCTCTAGTTCCTAAATATGTAACTAAAGGAGCAACTAGAGAACTTGGTTTGCTAAACCAAGTAGTCTAGGATGTAGTGGAGGGTGTCTTAGTGTAGAGCTATCTCTTTCTTGCCTCTTCACTTGATTCTCAACACATGAGAAAGTAGTGAAGAGGAAGAAGATGAAGGTGGAGGAAACTTGAGAGCAAAGAGGAGATGAGAGCAAAAGAGAGCTCAAGGAAAATAATGAATCAACCATGAAAGAGAAAATATACACAATGGTTTTGTATATCAATTCTTTCATTAAACAATTAGCAACCATACTTCAATAGTAAACCCAAAATGAATTATAAATTCATTTGTTCACTATTGAAGCATGGTTACTCCCATTCCTCCCTCACCTTTCATTTTACACCTCATTTCCAATTATCAAATAAATGGAAAATACATAATGAGGTGGCCACCTCCTAGAAGGAAAACTGTAATAAATACGGATTTCCAACTACTGTACAAATATACCGGCAATCAGATAAAAATCCGAACGCCCAAAAGAGATAGAATGACATGAAGAACATAATACTAGAATATATATATCGAAATACATATATGCAAATTATTAAATCAATACTTGACTTAATAATCCGGCTCAGACCCGAGCCGGCTAGTATTACAAACTGTCCGATCGAAAAACCGAGTACCAAGTACATCAATCGATCGAACCCTGCACGTATCCAATACGGCTACTACATCGTTTTGCCTGGATCAGGAAAACCCTCTGTGTGGGACTCTAAAGACTCGACAGTACTATGGCAGTGGGTTTAACCACAAGCACGTCAGCGGTACTAGCTGTACGTAACGGCTGCCCAGGTACCTGTCGAAAAGGAAGGCCGACGAGCAAGCTCGTCCGAACTCCTACTGAGCCTATCCGTGACAATATCCGTACAGTCCGGTCTCTTTGTCAAAGAGTATCGCATACCGGGTCTAGGGGATGGTGAACGTCAGACCCTAATAACCTGATAAGTCGTGCCGATGTGGTTCAGGACCAATCCGGGAAAATACTGATCAGCCAATCAGTAGATCCCAACTGCCTTGGCCAAGGTCTTATGGTCCTGACCAATCGAATCACAGTGCGATATCGACTCCCTATACCGGGAGAGACGAATCCCCGACAATCGCTCACTGCCTCCATGTGGCTCGGGACTGAACCCAACCAAAACCTGTTTGCACGACTCAGTAGAGCCGTGGTAGGATAGTGATCAAAGCCCAGTGGGAACTCACACGAGACAAATGCCGATCTCGGGTCCAAAGACTAACCTGTACACATGTCACCTGAGAACTTCCATCTGACGATAGGTATAGTACCACACGGAAGTTCTCGGCGAGTCCGTCCAGTGTACTCACACCCAGTGAGCACCTGCATACGATCTTAGGTGCATCAGACCAATGGCTGCCGGACCAACCATCCCCCGACGGGGTAGAAACATATACACCAGTCTACTCTGGAGTATCAATGCCCAGTCTCGATACTCACGCGACTAGGGACCATTAAAGGATGTGCTTATAGACTACCCTGCTCCCACAAGTATGATCGCCATCACAACGCAGGTAGTCAAGCAAGATCCTAGGGGCTTTATCAACATGTAACCGCAATATGTAATAACGAGTATAACATATGCCATGTTAAGATAAAGACAAACCACAATAGTATACTACCGTATCGAGTCTTTATTAATATGTGCAAACCAGATATATCAACAATACAAATAAATACACATATCCTGACAAAGACAAGTCGAATAATATACTATAAAACTGAGCAAGATTGTTCTGTACATACATCTCCCTAGTATCCATATGTATACATATACAATATTGGCCTCTAGGGCATATACATCCAACAATCTCCCACTTGCACTAAAGACCAGTGATTGGCGTACCGAATACCCAACGTCTGCTCTAAGGCCAGCTGCTGGCGTACCGCATACCCAACATCCCAAAAAGTCGCTCGAACTGTGCTTGAGGGAGGGCCTTTGTAAATGGATCCGCCGTGTTGTCCTTCGTATCCACTCTCCGGACCTCGATCTCCTGGCGATCTACGATCTCCCTGATCAGGTGATACCGCCTTAAGATGTGCCTGGAATTTTGATGGGGCCGTGGTTCCTTCGCTAAAGCTATAGCCCCATTGTTATCACAATACACTGGTATTGGATCAACAATGGACGGAACCACCTGAAATTCAGCTATGAACTTCTTTATCCAGACCGCCTCTTTCGCTGCATCGCTTGCAGCAATGTATTTAGCCTCCATCGTCGAGTCTGCGACGATATCCTGTTTGGAACTCTTCCAACATACCGCCCCTCCGTTGAGGGTAAACACAAAACCCGAGACAGACTTGCTGTCATCTTTGTCACTCTGGAAGCTTGAGTCGGTAAAGGACTCGACCCTGAGGTCTCCATTACCGTAAATCAAGAACATCTCCTTAGTCCTTCTCAGGTACTTGAGAATGTTCTTTACTGCTGTCCAGTGGTCCTCACCTGGGTCTGACTGATACCGGCTCACCACGCTCAGCGCGTAAGCTACATCTGGTCTTGTACATAGCATCGCATACATTATAGATCCTACCGCCGAAGCGTAGGGTATAGTACTCATGCGAACCCTCTCCTCGTCAGTCTTGGGAGACATCTCCTTGGAGAGGGTGATTCCGTGCAATGCGGGTATGTTACCGCGCTTGAAATCTTCCATACTAAATCTCTTTAGTACGGTCTCTATGTACCTGGACTGTGAAAGTCCCAATAGTCTCTTGGATCTATCTCTGTAGATCTTGATCCCCAGAATGTACGAGGCATCACCTAGGTCTTTCATAGAGAACCTTTGTGATAAGAATAGCTTGACCGATTGTAGCATAGGAATGTCATTTCCTATCAAAAGAATGTCGTCTACGTACAAGACTAGGAATACGACAGTTCGTCCTACAATCTTCTTATAAATACATGGTTCATCTTCGTTCTTGATGAAGTCAAAATCTTTGACTGTCTCATCAAAACAGATGTTCCAGCTCCGCGATGCTTGCTTCAATCCATAAATGGATTTGAGCAGCTTGCACACCTTCCCGCTGCTCCCACTGTCTACAAAACCTTCTGGCTGATCCATGTAAACGTGCTCTTCTAAACTTCCGTTTAGAAAAGCCGTTTTTACGTCCATCTGCCATATCTCATAGTCATGGAAGGCAGCAATGGCAAGCAGGATCCTAATGGATTTGAGCATAGCTACTGGAGAAAAGGTTTCGTCATAGTCCACTCCTGGTCTTTGACGAAAACCTTTTGCAACGAGTCTAGCTTTATAGGTTTCCACCTGCCCATCCACACCAAGTTTCTTCTTGTAGATCCATTTGCATCCAACGGGTTTTACCCCAGGTGGAGCAACTTCCAGGGTCCACACTTTATTGGTGTACATGGACTCCATTTCAGATTGCATAGCATCCAACCACTTATCAGAGTCCCTACTGATAATGGCCTGTCTGAAACTAGTAGGATCATATTCTTCCAAGATGCAATCCTCTCGATCCCCATCTATGAGAAAACCGTAGTATCTCTCGGGCGGATGAGAAATCCTACTAGATCTGCGGAGTGGCTGAGGTTCGTCCGGGGTTATTGAATCCTGAGGTTCCACCAAATCTTCAGTTACAGTTTGTCCCTCTGGAATTTCTTCCAATTCTACCGTGCTCCCACTAATTTCTTTTGCAAGAAACTCTGTTTCCAAGAAAACAGCATGTTGAGCAACAAATACCTTTTGTTCCTCGGTGTGGTAGAACTGATATCCATAGTTGTTCTTAGGATATCCTACAAACTTACACAAAACTGACCGTGCCTCTAGTTTATCCGGATTGTGCTTTTTAACATAAGCCGGACAACCCCATATCTTAAATCTTTTAAGAAACGGCCTTTTTCCATTCCATATCTCGAATGGTGTCTTAGGCACAGATTTGGATGGAACATCATTCAACAGATATGTCGCTGTTAAAAGCGCATGTCCCCAAAATGAAAGAGGCAACTCGGCATTACTCATCATGGAGCGAACCATATCCAAAAGGGTACGATTTCTCCGCTCCGATACACCGTTGTGCTGTGGTGTATAAGGAGGAGTAAGCTGAGAGAGAATTCCATTCTCTTTTAAGTATCCTAGGAATTCCATGCTTAAGTACTCCCCTCCTTTATCAGATCGGAGGATCTTAATACTTTTGCCAATCTGGTTCTCAACTTCGTTCCTGAATTCTTTGAATTTCTCAAAAGCTTCAGATTTGTGTTTCATAAGATACACATATCCGAATCTAGAGAGATCATCAGTGAATGTGATGAAGTACGAGAACCCACCCCTTGCATGTATAGACATTGGACTACATACATCACTGTGTATGAGTCCCAAGAGCTCTGCTGCTCTTTCTCCATGTCCGGTGAACGGAGATTTTGTCATCTTTCCTTTGAGACAGGACTGACAATAAGATGAAAATTTGAACGTATTCAAGAGTCCATCTTTATGCAACTTACTTAGTCTTTTCTCTCCGATATGACCAAGTCTACAATGCCACAAGTAGGATTCGTTCGTATTTGAACTCTTCCTCTTGCGTGTGTTTTGTACATTGAGCACTGTATTCTGATTTAGAACATAGATACCATTACAAAGTGTACCTTCTGCAACCAGTACCTTATCAAGGTAAATGTTCATGATATTTCTATCAAGAACAAAGTTATATCCATCTTTATCAAGTAAAGAAACTGATATGATGTTGCAAAGCATGGAAGGTACATAGTAGCAATTGTTCAAAATCATAGCATTGCCATTTGGCAACACTAGGTGATATTCACCGACGGCTGCAGCATTAACTTGTGCTCCGTTCCCTACTCTGAGGGACATATCACCAGGTCCAACTATCCTACTTTTTCTCAGTCCCTGCAATAAATTACAGATATGAGATCCTGATCCGGTATCGAGTACCCAAGAGGTAGGACTGACCGAAAAACAGTTCTCAATAACAAGAACACCTGAAGAAGACGCAACAGTGTGTTTCTTCTTCGATGGGTTTATCAAGGAATTCAAACTTTCCTCTTTCCCTTGCTCATACTTATGACAGTTGTCATGACTTAGAGACGAACCGACGTTCCCCAGCCCCGAATAAGAATTCGGATCGGTCAAGCGATACATTTTATTATCTTGATTAGGGCGTGAAATGGTTGCTACCTGGAGAGAGAGAGGGAAAACACTCAGCGTGCGCTCTTGCAAGATCAGATTGGTTATTAATTTATCTATCCAGGATGGCTCCCACTGTTTCCTCAAATTCTTCTTCAAACCCTAAAAGAAGAACTAGTCAGGATTAATCGCACGTCACAATACTTGCTTAACCTTTCAGCCAGGCCGGTGTTGGTACTTCGAGGGAGGTTTTCCAACGCTTTCGCGAAGTTCCTTAATTAAAGAACCTCTTTTCCCTGGAGGCGTAGCCCCGCTAACACCTTTCTAGACACCTACTTGGTTTATAGCATTGATTGTTAAGCATGATAATCTCCCGAGAGTAATCCTACTCATCAGTGGGATTGGGATCCAACTATCATTGTGTGATGCACTAGATGGAATCCATTCTAGTCACTACACTCCAGAAGGTATGCTAAAATCTGCAAGTTTCCTGTATGTTTGAAACTCCCGATGTGGTTTTTACCCCTAACGATTTATGACCTTGACTAGGTCAACAAACCATAAACCGCTAGTCAAGTTCTACCCGTCATTTTCTTGATTGCATTAAACCCACCCGTACGAGCCCTTGACTAGGTCAACAAGGCCGCACGACTGTCCTAACCAATCGCATTTACAATGCACAGAAAAATACTACTTAGCTACCGTACACTACGCCTTGACTAGGTCAACAAACGCAGCACGAATACTAAATATTACTATTCTAAAATGACGGAGGGCTACGGTTGGGTTTTTGGCGAAAAACCCGTTAACGTAATGAACTTGATATCGTTGAAGGAACCTGAGTAGTTTTGTAAATATATATAGTGGCGAAAACTTTTGCTAAAGAGGTCACTCCCTGTGAAGGGATCTCGGCTCTTTCCTCGTCGAATGAGGTGCAGGATATTCCAAACTGAATACCACGATGCAAAGCAAAAATAGTCGACTATATTAAAGTTATTACCGTGACGCAAACTTTTACTCAAGGGGTCACTCCCGGTGAAGGGATCTCGGCCCTTGCCTCATCGAATGAGGTGCAGGATATTCCAAACTGAATACCACTATACAAAGCAAAAGAGAACATTTGTAATGTCTGTTTTTAAAATCTGGTTTCAACAACATCTTTTTAGGATTTTATCTTGCATTAATTAAAATTAATGCGGTCCCATCAAATTTGTAACCTATCACACCAGAAAAGAACGAAAATAAAATGTACGTATATGCCATCCGCATTCGCCACGGGGCCCGTCATCACCCGTTAGGTTACTTAACTAACGACAGAGCGGGGGCTGGACTAGCGCGGGTGCAAAACATATACAACATCTACTAGTATATATATAAGTATATATCACATTCGTCCCAGGCATGAAAATAAACAACATCACAGATAACATTACAGAATGGTGGATAATCTTGGAGCCCCGGGTTTCATTTGAGCCGCAAATAAAACCCGATGTTCCCGGTCGTGTGGATAGCATGTGCAATGAAAACTTGTACTCCCTACGAGTGCGGCGAATAGCCTGCCAGTTCTAGAATGAAGCCCCTTTCCGTCTCTGCGCCTTGAGATGCGGGCTTGTTGCCTTCTAGAACCTGGCTATTCGTGCACCCCATCGCGGGGTAATCCTAATACAGAAAATGAAAATAATATATACAAGCGGTGACATCGACCTCATCCTGGTCGTGCCCCAAAATAATATACAACCCGGCAAAGACGGCAGTCCACATGTCGGACGCTCGCCCCGTAATAACAAATATACAAATGAATGTAAACTGTATTTCTAACATTTCACCACATGCTATCCACCACGACAATCCAACCCAATCACAGCACAAGCACACAACATCAACGCGAATGTCACGTTCGCAAAACCCGTCTAAAAGAACATATAGCAATCAGACGAGTTTTACCGATCAAGTGACATTCCCGGTCGCAGATAAAAGTGAATGTACTGATAATAAAAATACGTATTTTAAAATCACGATCGACTAAATTTTCCAAGTGGGCCCCAAGTATTAAATCAACACTGTAACAAATCTGGACCCAAAATGTAATTATTCCAGAAACCACAATTCTCAAAATGGGAGGCCCAGAAAAATTTTTATCACGTGGGCCCAATAAATGGCCGCGGATCCGCCGCCAAATGGGGGTTTGTGCGGCGGATCCGCGGCTGTTTAGAAGGATCATGTGGTAAATTTTCTTCAGTGGTCTCAAAAAAGCCTGCATGATTTTCTGAGAGCAAAAAATTGATTTTTCCAGCACTTTTAAAATCGACAGAAACTGCAAAATTTCGAAACGTGGTTTTTGGAATTTTCGGTCGATCGTTATTCTAAACACGTTTGAACTAGCTAGTGTAAGTTTTATGGGTGGCTCTGATACCATGAAGGGTTACCCTAGCGCCCCGGCCATCTCACGTGGCCAAATGCGGAACAAAATTTTTCTTACGAATGAAACTTGGCGCTAGACTAAACCCTAAAATCGGATCTTTCCATAAAACTCACTAGCTACACTAAGGGAGCTATCTACTATGATAGAAACCTCACCAAATGAACCAAGTCCTTCGGTCTTCTTTCTTCATCCTTAGCTCCTAGCAAGCGCATTGAACATGCTTGAACTTCTTTCCTTGCTCCATCGGTCCTCCGGGATCGAGCTTGTTCTCCGGCCTTCTTTTGTCGTAGATGATCCACCCGGGGAGTATGATCCATGGCTCTAGCTCCTAAATATGTAACTAAAGGAGCAACTAGAGAACTTGGTTTGCTAAACCAAGTAGTCTAGGATGTAGTGGAGGGAGTCTTAGTGTATAGCTATTTCTTTCTTGCCTCTTCACTTGATTCTCAACACATGAGAAAGTAGTGAAGAGGAAGAAGATGAAGGTGGAGGAAACTTGAGAGCAAAGAGGAGATGAGAGCAAAAGAGAGCTCAAGGAAAATAATGAATCAACCATGAAAGAGAAAATATACACAATGGTTTTGTATATCAATTCTTTCATTAAACAATTAGCAACCATACTTCAATAGTAAACCCAAAATGAATTATAAATTCATTTGTTCACTATTGAAGCATGGTTACTCCCATTCCTCCCTCACCTCTCATTTTACACCTCATTTCCAATTATCAAATAAATGAAAAATACATAATGAGGTGGCCACCTCCTAGAAGGAAAACTGTAATAAATACGGATTTCCAACTACTGTACAAATATACCGGCAATCAGATAAAAATCCGAACGCCCAAAAGAGATAGAATGACATGAAGAACATAATACTAGAATATATATATCGAAATACATATATGCAAATTATTAAATCAATACTTGACTTAATAATCCGGCTCAGACCCGAGCCGGCTAGTATTACAAACTGTCCGATCGAAAAACCGAGTACCAAGTACATCAATCGATCGAACCCTGCACGTATCCAATACGGCTACTACATCGTTTTGCCTGGATCAGGGAAACCCTCTGTGTGGGACTCTAAAGACTCGACAGTACTCTGGCAGTGGGTTTAACCACAAGCACGTCAGCGGTACTAGCTGTACGTAACGGCTGCCCAGGTACCTGTCGAAAAGGAAGGCCGACGAGCAAGCTCGTCCGAACTCCTACTGAGCCTATCCGTGACAATATCCGTACAGTCCGGTCTCTTCGTCAAAGAGTATCGCATACCGGGTCTAGGGGATGGTGAACGTCAGACCCTAATAACCTGATAAGTCGTGCCGATGTGGTTCAGGACCAATCCGGGAAAATACTGATCATCCAATCAGTAGATCCCAACTGCCTTGGCCAAGGTCTTATGGTCCTGACCAATCGAATCACAGTGTGATATCGACTCCCTATACCGGGAGAGACGAATCCCCGACAATCGCTCACTGCCTCCATGTGGCTCGGGACTGAACCCAACCAAAACCTGTTTGCACGACTCAGTAAAGCCGTGGTAGGGTAGTGATCAAAGCCCAGTGGGAACTCACACGAGACAAATGCCGATCTCGGGTCCAAAGACTAACCTGTACACATGTCACCTGAGAACTTCCATCTGACGATAGGTATAGTACCACACGGAAGTTCTCGGCGAGTCCGTCCAGTGTACTCACACCCAGTGAGCACCTGTATACGATCTTAGGTGCATCAGACCAATGGCTGCCGGACCAACCATCCCCCGACGGGGTAGAAACATATACACCAGTCTACTCTGGAGTATCAATGCCCAGTCTCGATACTCACGCGACTAGGGACCATTAAAGGATGTGCTTATAGACTACCCTGCTCCCACAAGTATGATCGCCATCACAACGCAGGTAGTCAAGCAAGATCCTAGGGGCTTTATCAACATGTAACCGCAATATGTAATAATGAGTATGACATATGCCATGTTAAGATAAAGACAACCCACAATAGTATACTACTGTATCGAGTCTTTATTAATATGTGCAAACCAGATATATCAACAATACAAATAAATACACATATCCTGACAAAGACAAGTCGAATAATATACTATAAAACTGAGCAAGATTGTTCTGTACATACATCTCCCTAGTATCCATATGTATACATATACAATACTGGCCTCTAGGGCATATACATCCAACAATTCTAACTCCTATACCCCAACGGCGAATGATGAGTCGCTCCTGGTACCATATTGCAGTGCAGCGATGCAGACGCCAATAAAGTCCCGAAAGTTTTATGGCCCTACGGTCTGGATCATACATCCTGCAAAACCGTGTACAATCCACGGGCGTAAAACAATCCCAACCTCTCCCAAGTCCTACCGGTGAGACCACATTCAAAGTCCAAAAAAAAAAGAATATATATTTATCCTCCCGGGGCAAATGATGAGTTGCTCCTGGCATTATTTCAATGCAGCAATGCAGATGCCAAACAAAAACCAAAATCCCAAAATCCTCCCAATGACAGATGATGATTCGCTCCTGGTACCATATTTCAGTATAGCGATGTTGATGTCAACCCAAATCAAAATCAACAAGTCAACTTCCACTCCGACACCGCAGAAAGCGGAGTAAGTCAGAATCCAATCTCGACACCGCGAGAAGCGGAGCAAGTCAAGTCTACCCCTGACACTGCAAGAAGCAGAGCAAGTCAAATCATGCACCGACCGTCCAAGTCGCAAAAATGGCAGCATCGACCGTCCAAGTCGCAAAAAGGGCAGCATCGACCGTCCAAGTCGCTAAAATGGCAGCACCGACTGTCCACGTCGCTAAAATGGCAGAATCGACCGTCCAAGTCGCAAAAATGGCAGCATCGACCGTCCAAGTCGCTAAAAGGGCAGCATCGACCGTCCAAGTCGCTAAAATGGCAGAATCGACCGTCCAAGTCGCAAAAAGGGCAGAACCGACCGTCCAAGTCGCAAAAAGGGCAGCAACGACCGTCCAAGTCGCTAAAAGGGCAGCACCGACCGTCCAAGTCGCAAAAAGGGCAGAACCGACCGTCCAAGTCGCAAAAAGGGCAGCATCGACCGTCCACGTCGCTAAAAGGGCAGCACCGACCGTCCAAGTCGCTAAAATGGTAGAATCGACCGTCCAAGTCGCAAAAAGGGCAGAACCGACCGTCCAAGTCGCTAAAATGGCAGAAACGACCGTCCAAGTCGCAAAAAGGGCAGAACCGACTGTCCAAGTCGCAAAAAGGGCAGCAACGACCATCCAAGTCGCTAAAAGGGTAGCACCGACCGTCCAAGTCGCAAAAAGGGCAGAACCGACCGTCCAAGTCGCAAAAAGGGCAGCATCGACCGTCCACGTCGCTAAAAGGGCAGCACCGACCGTCCAAGTCGCTAAAATGGCAGAAACGATCGTCCAAGTCGCAAAAAGGGCAGAACCGACCATCCAAGTCGCAAAAAGGGCAGCATCGACCGTCCACGTCGCTAAAAGGGCAGCACCGACCGTCCAAGTCGCTAAAATGGCAGAATCGACCGTCCAAGTCGCAAAAAGGGCAGAACCGACCATCCAAGTCGCTAAAATGGCAGAATCGACCGTCCAAGTCGCAAAAAGGGCAGAATCGACCATCCAAGTCGTTAAAAGGGCAGCATCGACCGTCCAAGTCGCAAAAAGGGCAGCGCAGGATTTCTACAAAGCGGGAACCAGATCGCTCCGGGCCAGGGAAACGTCTATCATGTACATTCCGTCTCGGAGACATGTCAAGCAATGACCGTCCATGTCATAAAAAGGGTAGTGCCATCTTCCCAAAAAGCGGGAACTAAATCAGGTCGCCTCCAAGTAAAAGAAGATCCATCAATTTCATGCACACGACCCGCATATGTGGTGTGCATTTATTGATGGGGGGAAATTTGTTGGGGTAAAAATTTACACCCTGGTTGATCAAGTCAAAATCTAAGTCAACCCCAAGCCAAGTGGGCCCAAGCCCAGACCCAGTGGGCCCATGCCCGGGTCGAGCCCGAACATGAAGCGGCCGGCCTCCCCCCACGCCAAGATAAAATTTTTGTAATAAACAATTTTGTTGTTTTTTTTATATTTTATTTTATGGATAAATGTAAGAAAAATAGGCATAAAGCCAAATTTTTGTAAAGCCCATGGCTTATGTGCAACAAGAAATGGCACATGAGCCATGGGGTGGGCAAAATGCCATTTTGTGAAGCCCAAGGGGCTATGTGTAAAGTGTATGGCCTATAAAGGCAAAGATAGTGAAATATCTCAACAACTTTTTTCTCTCTCCAAAAAAAAAAGAATCCAGATCTGCCTCTTTCTCCTTCCTCAAGGTTCTAAAACCTTCTTTTTTTTTTCTTTTGAATTAAATCAAGAGTTTAACTCTTCCTTTCCTAAAAATAAATAGATTTCCACCATAAAACCTACAAAGGGGAGCTCGGATCTCCAATCAGATCTCGAAAAGGGGAGGCTTTTAAGGCTCATCCCCTTTTCTCCAAGATCCCGCCGGTCAAGAGCAAGAAGAAGGAGACCCATCTCCAAAAGTCTAATTTTGGACAGACCCAAGGCTCAAAGGAAGAGCAATAAGTCCCCAGGAGTTTAACTCCTTTCTAAATCTGCTGGAGTTTAACTCCATAAATTAATTTCTGTTGGAGTTTAACTCCATAAATTTGTTTCTGTTAGGAGTTCAACTCCGAAAATTCCCTTGGGAGTTCAACTCCCCAGCCTAGGGGCTAGGCTTCCCTTTCCGCGGGTTTTTCCCGCGGTCACGTATGCCCACGTGACCCCAGGGCGGTAAAGCGCCCATCGGTCACGTGTGCGCACGTGACCCCGGGGCGCCAAAGCGCCCATCGGTCACGTGTGCGCACGCGACCCCTGGGGCGCCAAGATGTCCATCGGTTACGTGTGCCCACGTGACCCCTAGGGCGCCAGGGCGCCCATCGGTCACGTGTGCCCACGTGACCCCGGGGCGCCAAGGCGCCCATCGGTCACGTGTGCCCACGTGACTCCGGGGGGCGCCAAAGTGCCCATTGGTCACGTGCGCGCACGTGACCCCGGGCATTAAGGCGCCTACCTACCGTGCGAGCGTCCTTTAGACGCCATTTTGTTTTCTTTTCCCCCTCGTTTTACGTGCACTCCCCAACAAAATCCCTTCTGGGGTTTAAACCTTTTTTTAAAATATATATATATATATATATATATATATATATATATATATATATATATATATATATATATATATATTCTTTGGAGTTTAACTCCACAATAAAGTTCTATTTTAGGAATTTAACTCCGCATAAAATTCTTTTAGGAGTTTAACTCCATTTAAAATTCTTTGGAGTTTAACTCCACAATAAAATTCCTTTTGAAATTAAACTCCACTTTTAAAAAAAGGGGGGGAAGGAAAACATACACAGACTCCACGACACTGTCTTCCGTTAGAAAAAATTTCTAACGGGGCGCTGCCCCGCACCCCGCACCCCCAAGGGGGCTGCTAGCCCCCTTGACCCCCAGCCCGCTATCCGGGTAGCGGGACCCCCGTAAAAACTCTGCGGGGCCCCGATATATTCCAAAACCCCTTCAAAACACGATACTGCACATTGAGTTCGCATGACCAGTTTAACCCGTTAATCGGAGGTTCCTTCGCTCCAAATGCGAGGGGTAATTAACGGCAGCTTAGTCCGCGGTTGCCGGAGATTCGGATCCCCACATTCAATAAACCCCAGCCTACCCTAGGCAGGGGGAATCTGTAATGCGCCCGACAAGCACGCGCGTATTCCCATCTCAATGGGGTGACGAAAAACACCCTACACCTACGGTCTGGATCATACATCCTGCAAAACCGTATACAATGCATGGGCGTAAAACAATCCCAATCTCTCTCAATTCCTACCGGTGAGACCACATTCAAAGTCCCACCAAAAATAATAAAATAAATAAAATAAAAAAATGGTATGTCCACAAGCAAAATAGGCACGGATGAAAACCCGAAAGAGCTCCGTGAGTAAAAACAGCAGGACTGCCGTCGAGTTTGTGAAAACCCGAAATGGCGTAGACTCGTAAAAAAGAGATGAAATGCACTCGCAAAGCCCTCTCGACTTTGTGAGGAGAAAATTCCCGCGTGAGATCCTTATGACTCACAAAAGAGCAACACACTTAGGGGTCCCCACGACTTCTAAGGAGAAAATACACCTACAAGATCCTTTCGACTCGTAGGGAGAAAATGCTTTAATGGTACCTTTACGGCCCATAAAATTGAAAAGCTTTAGGTGATAGAGGTCTAAACATGTCTCCTAAGCCACCAATTCCCAAATCCTCCCCGGGCAAATGATGAGTTGCTCCTGGCATTATTCCAGTGCAGTAATGCTGATGCCAAACAAAAACCAAAATCCCCAAATCCTCTCATAGCAAATGATGATTCTCTTCTGGTACCATATTTCAGCGTAGCGATGCCGATTTCAACCCAAATCAAATCAAATCAACAAGCTCTGCGCCAGAATCATGCTTCGTCTCAGAGTGTACCCCGCGCCGAAATCAAGCTTCGCCTCGGTGTATCTACCTTCCCTGTCGGAATTATGCTTCGGCTCGGAATCAACCAGCGACCTCCTCATCGGAATTAAGCTCCGTCTCGGAATCAAGTCGACTAACAAGCTCTGTGCCGGAATCATGCTTCATCTCAGAGTGTACCCCACGTCGAAATCAATCTTCGCCTCGGTGTATCTATCTTCCCTGTCGGAATTATGCTTCGGCTCGGAGTCAACCAGCGACCTCCTCGTCGGAATTAGATCCGCCTCGGAATCAGGTCAATCAGCAAGCTCTGCGTCGAAATCATGCTTCGTCTCAGAATGTACCCCGTGTCGAAATCATGCTTCGCCTCGGAGTATCTGCTTTCCCTGTCGGAATTATGCTACCCCTGAGAATCAACCTCTACAATCGAAATTATGATTCGGTCAGAATGTTTGCCGCTCTTCGGAATTATGCTCCGACCCCTTGGAATTATGCTCCGCTTATCGGAATTATGCCCCGATCCCTGGAATCATGCTCCTCTTTTCGGAATTATACTCCGACCCCTTGGAATCATGCTCCGCTCTTCGGAATTATGCTCTGACCATCGGAATTATGCTCCGCTCATTGGAATTATGCTCCGATCCCTGGAATCATGCTCCGCTTTTTGGAATTATGCTCCGACCTCTTGGAATCATGCTCCGACCCCTTGGAATTATGCTCCGCTTATCGGAACTATACTCCGATCCCTGGAATCATGCTCCGCTCTTCGGAATTATGCTCCGACCCCTTGGAATTATGCTCCACTCATCGGAACTATGCTCCGATCCCTTGAATCATTCTCCGCTCTTCGGAATTATGCTCCGACCCCTTAGAATCATGCTCCGCTCTTCGGAATCATGCTCTGATCTTCGCAATTATACTCCGACTCTTCGGAATGATACTCCGACTCTGGAATTAAGCTCCACAAATCGGAATGATGCTCCGATCCCCGAGAATCATGCTCCCCGAGGGATTTTCCGCCCCCGGAATGATGTTCCACCTCGAAGTCCAGCTTCAAGATCCATCAATTTTATGCACACAACTCATATGCACGGTGTGCATTTATTGATGGGGGGCATTTTGTTGGGATCAAAATTTGCACCTCGGTTGACCAAGTCAAAGTCAAGGTCAACCCCAAGCCAGGTGGGCCCAAGCCCAGGTCAAGCAGGCCCATGCCCAGGTCGAGCCCGCGGCCAGCCTCCCCCATGCCAAAATGAAATCATGTAATAAATAATTTTTATGTAGTTTTTTATGCATGAATGGGCAAAAAGCCAAATTTTTGTAAAGCTCGTGGCTTATGTGCAAAAAGAGATAGCACATGAGTCATGGGATGGGCAAAATGCCATTTTGTAAAGCCCAATGGGCTATATATAAATATGTAAGTCTATATAAGGCAACATGATGTTGAATAAAGATACACTTTTCATTCCCTCAAAAATCTAGGGTTCTTTGTGCCCCCTTCTCCTTCCTCAAGGTTCTAATCCTTCTTCCCCTTTTTCAATTAAATCAAGAGTTTTACTCTTCCTTTTCCAAAACTAAATAGTTTTTCACCACAAAACCCACAAAGGGAAACTAATATCTCCCATCAGATCTTAAAAATAAGAGATTTTTAAAATCCCATACTTCTTGTTCTTCAAGATCCGGCCAACAGAGGAGGAAGGAGGAGACCTATCTCTAAAAATCCCATCTTGGGAAGATCCAGATCCAAAGGGAGAAACAAAGCAGCCTCATTTGATCATTTCTAAATATTTTTAGGAGTCTAACTCCATTCAAGATCCATTGGAGTTTAACTCCCTAAATTAATCTCTGTCAGGAGTTCAACTCCATAAATCAAATCGGGAGCACAGCTCCCATTGCAGGGACCGCGTGCCAGGCACATGGTGCGCTGGCGCTCTGGCGCACAGTGCCCTCATGCCAGGCACGTGGAGCGCTGGCGCTCTGGGGCACAGCGTCCGCGTGCCAGGCACGTGGGGCGCTGGCGCTCTGGCGCACAGCGCCCGCGTGCCAGGCACGTAAGGGGCTGGCGCCTTCTCCCACGCATCCTTTGGATGCCCTTTTCTTTTATACACACACACACACACACACACACTCCACACTAAATATACCTCCCCCGTTAGAAAAAATTTCTAACGGGGCGCTGCCTCGCACCCCGTAAAGGGGATGCTAGCCCCCTTGACCCCCAGCCCGCTATCCGGGTAGTGGGACCCCCGTAAAAACTCTATGGGCCCCCCGATATTTCCAAAACCCCTTCAAAATACAAACACTGCATATTGAGTTCACATGAATAGTTGACCCGTAAATTGGAGGTTCTCTCGCTCCAAAACCGAGGGGTAATTAACGACAGCTTAGTCCGCAGCTGCCGGAGATTCGGATCCCCACAATCAATAAACCCCAGCCTATCCTAGGAAGGGGGAATCTGTAATGCGCCTGACAAGCGCACGCGTATTCCCATCTCAATGGGGTGACGAAAAACACCCTACACCACACTCCGTATTCTGTTTGTCAATACCTTGGACAAAATGTTTGTAACACCCGAGCCCAATGCTACTAATTTCAGTTACCGTTTGAACGTAGTGTGGCACTTATTTCATTTATCTTGCTTGATTGTTACTTATTGTAATTTTTACCCCGTTAGTTCATTTCTGCATATAACAATTTTTGGCATCTAAAATAAAATTAAAAATATTCATCTTGGCCTGCCTGACACCCCTAACCCCGTTGTAGCGTCCGTGCATCGTGTTCTCGTCCCGTTCGGTGAAACTGGCGAGTTTAGACGGCTACGTGCACGTACGTGTGTCCGTTTTGGGGGTATGCTTTTTGATCATAAAAAACTTCATTTTAAATTTTGGATCCCGCTTAAAATTCTATTATTTCAATTTCAAATTTTTGGACCCGACCCGGACGCAATTTGGAAATGTTTTATTTTGCGCCAAAATCCCAAATTTTAATATACTTAAACCGTCGAATATAATTCCTTAACTATATACTATTTCATATCTATTAAATCTTTAATTTAAAATTTTTTCCTAACAAACTAAATCCCAGCCAATCATAACCTTTACCCAAACCGTGGGCCCCTCTCTATCTCTCTCTCTCTCCCGTAACTCCTTCTCTCTCTCCCCATAAATCTCTCTCTCTCTCTTCTATATTTTAAATCTCCTTCCCTCCTTCACCCTTTCCTCACGTAACCCAAACCCCACGAACCCTAGTCACCGTGCTCCTCGCCGCCGCAGCCCAAACGCCGACGACGCCGTCACCAACACCCTCGCCTCTTCATCCTCACCTCACCAAGCCCCCTCATCCTCCTTCATCGACCCCCGTGCACCCTGCACCTTCACCGCGGCCGCGCACCCCTGCACACGCGTTGCACCACCGGATCTGTCGCCGCCGACGATCTCGATCCGCCCCGGCCTTGCAAGCACCCCCCTCAGTGAGCATTGCTTCCTTCCTCTTTTCCTTTCTTCTCTTTTTCCCTTCTCTGTTGAGGTTTTCTTGAACTGCAGGTTCCGTCGCGGTCACTGTTGGCTGGCCGCCGGAGCTCCGTCGACGAGGTCGACCGTCACCACCCGTCCCACGGATCATCATGAGCACCCCTTCTCTGATCCTACTTCCTTTCTTCTCTACTTTTCTTTCTCTTCTTGTTTGCAAGTCTTGATCTCTTACTGTTCTTTCATCGGCCGGAATCCGACGATACCGACGACGTGACCCGACGTTCCAGCGAGGTACCCCGACCCGTGTGGTTCCATTGTTCGTCGTTTGGGTTCATTCCGTGAACCGTGCGCCCGTCGCGAGTTTCCCCGCCGACATTTTACGTTCCGTTTTTCCCGGTTCGCGACCCGTCGAGGCAAGTACCCCTTGCTACATGCTAAACAATATTTACTTATAATTGATGACACCCTAAAACCTGCAATTTAAATTTGGTATTACAATTTCCCATTTTTTTCGTGTTTAAGATTGATACATATCATTTTATCTTTCAAATTTGTAACCTACCTGTTGCAATTACTGTTTGGAACCTAATAATAACATTCACATGATTTAATTGCACTTTCACTGATGATGTAGCCTATGGCACCTTTTCTACCGTTTTACTTCATTCGGACGCTCGTATATATTTAACCTGCTTAAAACTGTGATTTCATTCGTGGAACCTATATACACATATAACATTGCATCTATGAAGTCTTAAACTTGTTAACATGATTAAAAGGCTATAATTGTCTTACTGCATTCTTATATTGTTGAAACCATCTCTGTGACACAATTGATAACTGTATTGCTAATTGAATGAACTTGCCTATTGCTTAATTCATTGCTTATATCTTGTTGTTGATACCCATGCTTGATTATATAGCCGATTGTGAGTACACCTATGATATCTCTTGCTTCTTGAACTGTCTTGCTACCTACACATTGATTGACCCGACATGGTACCGTATACTGCCTGACTTGACATGATGTACCATGACCTGACCCGTTACCTGATCTTGTGTCTAATGCCAACAAACCTGACATGTAGTCCTCATGGACCGTTCCTGTTGTCTACTCAGACAAACCTGTTTACCTGATCCTGTGTTGGCATTAGTTTCTTGATTTCGGGATACTTGACTTGACATACACATATAACTTGGGGGTATGGGGAAATCAAAGGTGAAACCTGACTTGTAACTCGACAGTTCACTACCTGTCCTGAGTGTACACATTCCTGTTTTGTGCCTAGCGGCATGTCTCGGTCTCAGCCGAGAATATTGTGGCCGTGGTCCCGGGTATGTACGGGATACTATCGAGTGTACACATTCCTGTTTTGTGCCTAGCGGCATGTCTCGGCTGCAGCCGAGAATATTGTGGTCGTGGTCCCGGGTATGTACGGGATACTATTGAGTTACATCGATGATTCATCAATTTGGTTTCAAAGACTTTAGAATAGAGAACCTGATAGCACAGTTTAGTTTACCCACTGTACACTATCCTGCACTGCTCTGATTCATATTATTGTTACCCTTGCTTTATTCATGTTTATATTCGCATTGCCTGTTTATTATGTTATTACTTGATGATTTGACGCGCTGACGTCTGGGTTTTGCATGGCCCAGATTCTGTACCGCTGTCGCAGTCCGAGCAGGAGTACTTCAGCCGACAGGCTGAGCTGTGAGTGTTAGCAGTAGTTAGCTTTTCTTTCCTGCAGTTCATTCCTGATGTGAGCCCGCATTATGGGGCATACATTCCAGTTATTTTGTATTGGATCTTTCGCTTCCGCATTTATTTATTATTGACTCATGTTATCTTGGATTATGGACATGTTTTAGATAGTTTTATTTTGTTCTTGATATCTCTACAACCGTAATGTGACTGTGGATGGATACTTCCTACCCACAGGTAGCATGGTTGGCTATGTCACGTGCCCATTTTAGCGTACTCTGGGAAGCAGGGCGTGACAATGTTACTAATACAATTGACCAAACTAATCGGCCTATAGCCCTTCATAGCTACAACATTGTCCTTTTTTGGCAGGAGGATAATATTAGCTGTATTGAATCTCTCTCAACTCAATTCTCCTTTGAAAAGAGTTTTGAAGACCCTCAAAATATCTTCCTTTACTAGATCCCAGAAGGAATGGTAATACATCATCGGAAATACATCTAATCCTGTCATGCCCCGCTTCCTAAAATACATAAACACGGGAACGTAACTCGGCCAGCCATACTACCTACGGTAAGAAATTATCTTTCTATAGTCACATTAAGACTTCTTGCAGTATATCAAGCAACACAAAAATAACAATTCTATTACATGTCCATTGCCACAACAAATAATAATAATGGAAACCAAAAGCTGAACTAACGGAAGCGTCTAGTCTCAAACTGATCCAAGTAATAAAATGGAACGTACATAAAAACCTAGTCCCTTATGGGCTCACAAAAGAAATCTAAAGAAAAGATTAGTACTTGAATAACTAAAACAGCTAAGACCTAGATAATTGAAGATATACTTCACAACTCGGTTACCTTCTCGAAGTATTCCTGATCTTGTGGTTCTATAGTCAAGGGATCTAGGCCATGCAAAACCCAGACGTCAGAGCGTCGAATATAATATAATGATATTGATGACATGGAGTATAACACAATATATAGTTATAGCGAAAGCTGATAACATGTGAGCAATAAAAAAACAATAGCATAAGATATATAGATATAAGTCAGAACATGGTAAATCAACTATATCATGTTGAATCTAGATGTCAAATTCACTAATAGTTATCAATCTTAACGGTATTTGAAATCAATAAATAAAAACTTCCTTGTAACTCAATAGTATCACGTGCGTGTCCGAGATCGCGGTGTCAGATTCTCAGGATGTATCCCGAGACCGTGCCATTAAGCACTAAATCAATAGATCTGGATGAATGATGAAGAATCACCATTTCAGGACAAAACCATCCTCAACGTATTAAGATGAATGACGACATGATCGCCATTCCAGGATAAAATACCATTCTCAATGTATAGATGAATGATGTTGTCACACCCCTCCTCCCAAAATACGAAATACGAGGGGTGACAAAGCCAGCCATGCTCCTACATGTTAGTGATATGTATGCCCTAAAGGCCATTATTGTATGATATATTGGATGCTTTGACATATATATGGAGGAATTTCTTGCTCGACATGATAGTATGCTATCTGGTTTCCTTTATCTTAATATGTTTGCTGGTATTATTATATCGTCTCTCATATACATGTTGATAAAACCCTTAGGATGTTGGCTTGACTACCAGGACTATGATGCAAATCATACTACTAGGACCTGGGTAGTCCACAAGCACATCCTTCAATTGTTCCTAGTCGAGAGTATATCGAGACAGGGCATCGATACACCAGAGTAGACTAGTGTGTACGTTTCTTAACCTTGTATGGGGCGATGGTTGATCCCGTATCTATTGGTATTTGACATCAAAGATTGTACACAGGTGCTCATTAGAGAATGGGTACACCGAACATGACTCGCCGAGAACTCCTAGTTGGTATTATACCTATCGTCAGATAGCAGTTCTCTGGTGACACTGGTACATGTTAGTTTGTAGACCCGAGATTGTCACAGAGTCTTGTGTGGCTCCCACTGCGCTTTGATTTCCTCTCAACCACGGCTCAAATGAGTCGTGCAAATAGGTGGATTTTGGGTACAGTCCCGAGTCACATAGAGGTAATGAGCGATAGGAGGGGTTTCTTCTCTCCCGGTATTGGGAGTTGATATGGCGCTATGCTCGATTGGCTATAACAGTAAGTCCCTGGCCAGGGCCGTTGATGAGATTTATTGGTAAGCGTTATCAGTAGTTTCTCAAACTGTTATGAGCCATACATCGGCATGAATTATCAAGTTATTGGGGTCTGACGATACCATCCCTAGACTCGATATGCGACATATCAGACGAAGAGACCGGACTGTACGGTAAGTGTTACTTATAGGCTTCATAGGAGTTTGGACAAGTTTGCTTGTTGATCTTCTCGCTCAATACCTGGGTAGCCGTTACGTCCAGCTAGTACCACTGACGGCTTGTGGGTGATTGATGTGATCACCACCTACTGCTGGCGTATTGACGAGTCTTTAGAGTCCCACACAGAAGTTTTCTGGTTCAAGCGAAACGAAGTAGGACACATATGCTGATATGTGCGTGGGCCTGGTTAAATACGAGTATATGATACCGTATTGTAATCTGGCAGTTATTTGTTATCGGTTAGGTTATATGTGATATAACCAGATTATCGAATCAAGTGTTGATTTGATAATGTGATATACAGATAAATGATATTAGTCGGTTATATGTGATATAACCAGATTATTAAATCAAGTGTTGATTTAATAATTTGATATATATTATATTTGATATAATTATATATTAACTAATATTATTAGCTCACTAATTATTCTTCATTATATATATTAATATATATATATATATATATGATATATATATATATATATATTATATGAAGCATGGCATGGATTTTCTATTTTTTAGAAAATAGAAAATGGGGTGCAATATATGGAGATATTTGTGGAATGGGCAACCATGGGCTTTATCATTTGTTTACTGCTCTTGACTCATTATTCAAGCATGGTTGCAATTTCTTATTGCAATTTATTCCATGCTTGAATAAGTGAAGTCAAAGGGGTTGCCATTCTACAATTCATTCTTGACTTGAGTTATTTTTCTTGAGCTCCTTCTTGAGCTCATGAGATGAGTTCTAGTATTCTCCATTTTCTTCACCTTATACTTCAAGCTCTAAACCTTCACATGTGATGTGAACCGTAGATCTTGAAACCATAGCGAGCATATAAAACCCCTACTTCACCATCCTACACTTCATTAGCACTCTAGTATAGTGTGTTTCCTTCACTAAAGAGTTTAGTGAAGAGGTGGCTTGGATTGGCGGATTTCGGGTAGATCATCTTCGGCACAAAGATCATCGGGGGAACCTTGTTCAATTTTCAAGTGGAGCCTAGTGGAGTTGCGTGGACTACTACCCGGAGCTTTATGAAGAGAAGGACACGGTCTACAAAGGTTGTAGCCCCTTTCTCTTTCTATAGTTAATCATATCATCATTGTTAAACCCTATTATTCTAGTTAAGATCTTGGTTAGTGTTCGTTAGCACCCGAAAATTTGAAAATTGCATGTGTGATGCCCATTTTAACCCCATCGTGGTGCTAGCGTATACTTTCATGGTATCAGAGCCAAACTAGAACATTAGGGAAGGTCTTTACGACGTTAAAGTGTTCGATCGATCTTCGAAACCCAATTTTCATCAAGTTTCTGTCGATTTTTCAAAAGTTGGAATTTTTTATATTAAAAATATGCAAAAAATCGTGCAGGGTATCAAGCGGAGACCCAAGAAAATTGAGAAGCCAATTCCTTTAAAGGGCCGTGGAATCGCGGCCAAACCCTTGGTTTGGCCGTTGTTCCGCCGCTTCTTTGTGGCTTTGTGGCATCAATTCTCTTGTGCTACTCCACTTTGTGATTTTGCGCTCTCTGGGTATTTTTGATTAGACTCAAGTTGTTGAGGTCTCTGGATTTGTGGGTGTTCGATAAATCGATCGAAATGTTTAACGTCATATAGATCTTGATGATATGTGATACAATTGTTAGAATCCGGAATAATTAGTTTTGTGAAAAATAGTTAGTATATTGTAAATCTAGCCGTTTAGTCTCGTTTGATCGATTACCACAGAGTTCTGATTCGGATCAAAACTCCGTCGCAATTGCGTATAGTACACGTCACTTAGTCGGGAATCTTGTTGAATTATCCGACAGCTTATTGAAAAGAGTTTTCAATTTGAGACCAAAATGCAAGGTTTATAAGTTAGGCATGAAATCCGGAATATGATATATTCCGGGTTTATGATGTCTAAGGATATGCGGATTCTAATTATTGTAATTTTTCATTTCTTTTCTACGACCGTAGGTGTAATGCGTGGGGTATCCCAAATCTCGTTGCTATATGTCAACGGAATTTAGGATACGCGTATTTACTTACGTTGATGACATGTGATGTTATGTGTTGCTGTGATATGCTATATTGGATCGTCGTGAATGAATAGCCGGGGTTTTTATGTGAGATGAGAGTTTTATAATTTTCATTCATGTAAAATTTGTATGTAATATTTTTTTATTGGGACACTTCCGGGTTGAGAATGATGTTACCACTGATGTATATTATTTACTTTTCCACATTATGATAGACCCAGTGGGAGACCATCTCGAGGAGTCGAGACCAGGTCTCCTAACTCTAGAATTGGCAGGGTTGCTTGCCGCTCTCGTAGGGGTCTAGAGATGTGGGTTTGGCTATTCATCACGACCGTGAAATCTGTGTTTTTCATTATTGGCTTAATTTAAAATACGGACCTCCTAGTATATCCAATATTTCATATGTTGACTTCTGTTTCTTGGTTCTGTGATGTGATCATATAACTGCGTGAGACGAATACTTTATATATATGATATATAATAAACGTTGCTTATGTTTTGCACCCACGCTAGTCTAGCCCTCGCTTTGTCGTTAGTTAAGTAACTTAACGGTATATGACGGGGCCCCGTGGCGAATGCGGATGGCATAACCGTACGTTCTATTTTCGTTTCATTTTCTGTGATGTTTAGGAAACATTAAATGATGGGACTTCATTAATGAGATTAATGAAAAGAAAAGAAACCTAAAGATATTGTAGAATCAAGAGTTTATAAAAAGGTAGCTCTAGTTCTTGCTTTGCACAGTGGTATTCCTTGATGAATATCCAGCACCTCATTCGATGAGGAAAGAGCCGAGATCCCTTCACCGGGAGTGACCTCTTTAGCAAAACTAGCAAATGCTACAACCCATTCGGTTTATCATCATAACTTCTGTAGTTCTTACTTTGCATAGTGGTATTCCTTGATGAATATCCGGCACCTCATTCGATGAGGAAAGAGCCGAGATCCCTTCACCGGGAGTGACCTCTTTAGCAAAAGCTAGTAAAATCTATTCAGTTTGTTTTTGAAAACTTCTCGATTTTAAAAGCGGAGCTTAAACCACTCATTTTCAAATCACTAGATTCTACAATGATATCAAGTTCATTACGTTAAAGATTTTCTTAAAAACCAGCCGTAGCCCTCCTTTATTTCAGATAGGTACTATTCAGTATTCGTGCTACGTTTGTTGGCCTTCGTCAAGGCGTAGTGTGCGATAACTGATTAATGCTTATCTGCCGCATGTGATGCGATTGGATTAGGGTAGTCGTGCGACTTTGTTGGCCTTCGTCAAGGGTCGTGCGAGTGGGTTTAATTCAATCAAGAAATGAACGGGTTGAACTTGACTAGCGCCCTATGGTTTTTTGGCCTTCGTTAAGGTCCTAGGAAGTTAGGGGTAAAAACAATTATTGGGAATTTCAAGTGTTGGAATTTGCAATGAGATTGCATACCTTCTATATGATAGTTGGATCCCGATACCCACTGCGAGTAAGAGTTACTCCTGGGAGAATTTTGCACTTTACAATTAGCCGATCCATTAGGTGTCTAAGAAAGATGTTAACGGGGTAATGCCCCTATGGAAACGAGGTTATTTAATTAGTTCCATGCGAAAGCATGAGAAGACTCCCACGGAATACCAATACATGCCTGGCTGAACGATTGGTGAACTTGTAGGGTGTAATTAATCCCGGTTAATCTTACCTTTTAGGGTTTGAAGGAAGATTTGATAAAAACAGTGGAAGCCATCCTGATTAGATAAAATAATAACCAATATAATCTTGCAAAGAGCGCACGCAAACTGATTATCCTTCTCTCTGTCCTGGTAGCGACCAATGTCATGCCTTAATCAAAATAATAATATGGATGTATTGACCGAACCCGCTTATTATACTGGGCTAGGTTCTGCTCTATCTTATGATTGTCATAAGTCTGAGCAAGGAATAGGAGAATATCCAGATTTCCACGCCACCCAAACGAAGAAAAAGCATGTTGATGTATCGTCTTTGGGTGTGTTTGTTACCTAGAACTGTTTCTCAGTTGACTCTACGTCCTGGGTATTTGATACCGGATCAGGATCCCACGTATGTAATTTTTTATATGGGCTATAGAAAGGTAGAGAACTGGAAAATGGTGATATGTCTGTAGTAGTAGGAATGGTGCAATTGTTGTAACCAAAGCAGTTGGCGAATATCACCTTGTATTACCAAGTGGTAACACAATGATTCTGAGCGACTGTTATTTCGTACAAAAAATATTGTGAATGTTTTCCTGAATCAAGTGTTGATTGGGTATGGTACGTTGTATAACGGTATAAACGTTCTAAATCCAACTACAGTTCTAAGTATACAAAACACACACGAGAGGAACAGTTCAGAAATGAACAAATACTTCTTGTGGTATTGTAGACTAGGTCATATCAATGCGACAAGACTGGCAGAGTTGCATAAGGATGCATATTTGAATCCGTTCGAATTTACATCTTATGAAACTTGCCAGTCATGTCTCAAAGGCTAGATGACCAAAACTCCGTTTACTGGACACGGAGAAAGAGCTACTGAACTCTTGGGACAGATACATAGTGATGTATGCGGTCCTATGTCTACACATGCCAGGAATGGTTCCTCGTACTTTATTACATTCACCGATGATCTCTCAAGATTCGGACATGTGTTCCTGTTGAAACACAAATCTGAATCTTTTGAGAAATTCAAGGAATATAAATACGAAGTTGAGAACCGGATGGGTAAAAGTATTAAAATCCTTCGATATGATCGGGGAGGAGAATACTTGAGCACGGAATTCAGAGACTACTTAAAAGAGAATGAGATTCTTTCTCAGCTTACTCCTCCATATACACCACAGCACAATGGAGTTTCGGAGCGAAGGAATCGCACCCTATTAGATATGGTGCGCTCTATGATGAGTACTGCTGAGTTGCCTATTTCCTTTTGGGGCTATGCACTTGAGATAGCTGCATTCCTATTGAATAGAGTTCCGACCAAATCCGTTGCCTACCACTCCATATGTGATATGGAATGGGAAGAGACCATCTCCTAAACGAGTTAAGATATGGGGTTGTCCGGCCTATGTTAAAAAGCAAAATCCGGACAAGCTCGAGGCAAGGTCAGTTCTGTGCAAGTTTGTAGGATATCCCAAACGCGAGGGGGTATCTTCTACCACACCGAGGAACAAAAAGTATTTGTTTCTCGACATGCCACATTTTTAGAAAAGAAATTTTTTTGTGAAAGAAATCGGTGGCAATGAGGTAGAACTGGAAAAAGTTCCAGCAACACAAACCATTACTGACGATTTGATGGAACCGGAGGATTCAATAGTCCCCAACGAACCTCAGCCACTCCGCAGATCTAGTAGGGATCCTCATCCACCTGAGAGATACTACGGTTTTCTCATAAACGGTGGGAGCGAGGATTGCATCATGGAAGATAATGACCCAACTAGTTTTGAGCAGACCATCACAAGTGGAGACTATGTGAAATGGCTGGATGCTATGCGATATGAGATGGAATCCATGTACACCAACAAAGTATGGACTTTGAATGTTGCTCCTGAAGGGGTAAAACCTATCGGGAGCAAGTGGATCTTGTGAAGATATTTGGTGTAGATGGAAAATTTGAGACTTTCAAAGCTAGACTTGTAGCAAAATGTTTTCGTCAACGACCTGGTGTCGACTATAATGAAACCTTTTCTCCAGTGGCTATGCTTAAATCCATCAGGATCCTACTTGCTGTTGCTGCCTATCATAACTACGAAATTTGGCAGATTGCACGTCAATACCGCTTTTCTAAATGGTAATTTAGAAGATAGCGTGTACATGACACAGCTAGAGGGCTTCGTAGACAGTGGGAGCAGCGGAAACGTATGCAAGCTGCTTAAATCAATTTACGGATTAAAGCAGACATCGCGGAGATGGAATATCTGTTTTGATGAAGCTATCAAAGAGTTTGACTTCATAAAAAATGTAGATGAACCATGTATATATAAGTAGGTGGTAGAGAGTAAGGTTGTCTTTCTCGTATTGTACGTGGATGACATACTCTTGATAGGAAACGATGTTCCTATGCTACACTCGGTCAAGCTCTTCTTATCACACAAGTTCTCCATGAAAGATCTAAGTGATGCCTCCTACATCCTGGGGATATAGATCTATAGAGATAGATCTAGACGGATGTTGGGATTGTCCCAATTCAGGTACATTGACACCATACTAAAGAGGTTTAGTATGGAAGATTATGAGCATGATAATGTACCCACTTGTTCAGGAATCACTCTCTCCAAACAGATGTCTCCCAAGACTGATTTGGAGAGGGCTCACATGTAAGGGATATCCTATGCTTCGGCAGTCGGGTCAATCATGTATGTGATGTTGTACCAGATCGGATGTAGCTTACTCACTAGGTGTAGTGAGTTGGTGTCAATCAGATCCAGGGAAGAAATACTGAATAGCTGTGAAGAACATTCTTAAGTACTTGAGAAGGACTAAATAGATGTTCTTGGTGTATGGTAACGGTGAACTCCAGGTGGAGTCCTTTACCGATTCGAGCTTCCAGAGTGATAAGGACGATAGTAAGTCGGTCTCGGGTTTTGTCTTCACCCTCAGTGGAGGGATGATATATTGGAAGAGTTCCAAGCTATATACCGTAGCAGATTCGTTGATAGAGGCTGAATACATCGCTACCAACGATGCTGCCAAAGAGGCTGTCTGGATGAACATGTTCATAAGACGAACTTGGTGTGGTTCCTACCATTGAGCATCCAATACCTGTGTATTGTGATAACAATGGAGCTGTGACTTTGGCCTAGGAACCCCGGTCCCATCAGCGATCCAAACATATTCTTAGACGGTATCACCTGATCAGGGAGATAGTAGATCTCCGGGAGATCGAGATTAGGAAAGTTGACATTGAGGATAACACAACGGATCCACTCACCAAGGCCCTTCCCCAGATGCTAATCGAGAGACTTTCTGGGATGTTGGATATGAGATACTACAACAACTGGCCTTAGTGCAAGTGGGAGATTGTTGGTGATATGTATGCCCTAGAGGTCATTATTGTATGATATAGTGGATGCTTGGACATATATATGGAGGACTTTCTTACTCGACATGATAGTATGCTATCTGGTTTCCTTTATCTAACATGTTCACTAGTATTATTATACCGTATCTCATATACATGTTGATAAAGCCCTTAGGATGTTGGCTTGATTACCAGGACTATGATGCGGATCATACTACTGGGACTTGGGTAGTCCACAAGCACATCCTTCAATTGTTTCTAGTCGAGGATATCGAGACAGGGCATCGATACATCAGAGTAGACTAGTGTGTACGTTTCTTGACCCTGTATGGAGCGATGGTTGATCCCATATCTATTGGTGTTTGACATCAAAGATTGTACACATGTGCTCATTAGAGAATGGGTACACCAAACAGGACTCACCGAGAACTCCTAGTTTGTATTATACCTATCGTCAGATTGCAGTTCTCTGGTGACACTGGTACAGGTTAGTAGACCCGAGATCATCATAGAGTCTTGTGTGGCTCCCACTGTGCTTTGATTTCCTCCCTACCACGGCTCAAAGGAGTCGTGCAAACAGGTGGATTTTGGGTACAGTCCCGAGTCACATGGAGGTAATGCGCGATGGGAGGGGTTTCATCTCTCCCGGTACTGGGAGTTGATGTTGCGCTATACTCGATTGGCTATAACAGTAAGTCCCTGGCCAGGGTTGTTGATGAGATTTTCTGGTAAGTGTTATCAGTAGTTTCTCATACCGTTATGAGCCATACATCGGCATGACTTATCAAGTTATTGGGGTCTGACGATACCACCCCTAGATTCGATATGCGACATATCAGACGAAAAGATCGGACTATACGGTAAGTGTTACTTATAGGCTTCATAGGAGTTTGGACAAGCTTGCTTGTTGATCTTCTAATCGCTCAATACTTGGGTAGCCATTATGTCCAGCTAGTACTGCTGACGGCTTATGGGTGACTGATGTGATCATCACCTACTGCTGGCGTATTGACGAGTCTTTAGAGTCCCACACAGAAGTTTTCTGGTTCAAGAGAAAAGAAGTAGAGCACATATGCTAATATGTGCGCGGGCCTGGTTAAATACGAGTATGTGATACCGTATTGTAATCTGGCAGTTATTTGTTATCGGTTAGGTTATATGTGATATAACCAGATTATCGAATCAAGTGTTGATTTGATAATGTGATATACAGATAAATGATATTAGTCGGTTATATGTGATATAACCGGATTATTAAATCAAGTGTTGATTTAATAATTTGATATATATATTATATTTGATATAATTATATATTAACTAATATTATTAGCTCACTAATTTTTCTTCATTATATATATATTAATATATATATATATATATATATATATATATATATATATATTATATGAAGCATGTCATGGATTTTCTATTTTTTAGAAAATAGAAAATGAGGTGTAATATATGGAGATGTTTGTGGAATAGGCAAGCATGGGCTTTATCATTTGTTTATTGCTCTTGACTCACTATTCAAGTATAGTTGCAATTTCTTATTGCAATTTATTCCATGCTTGAATAAGTGAGGTCAAGGGGGTTGCCATTCTACAATTCATTCTTAACTTGAGTTATTTTTCTTGAGCTCCTTCTTGAGCTCATGAGATGAGTTCTAGCATTCTCCATTTTCTTCATCTCATACATCAAGCTCTAAACCCTCACATGTGATGTGAACCATAGAGCTTGAAACCCTAGTGAGCATATAAAACCCCTACTTTACCATCTCACACTTCATTAGCACTCTAGTGTAGTGTGTTTCCTGTTAGTTATATATATGCCCTAAAGGCCATTACTATACATAGGATGTATATTGTAGTGAATGCTGGGACATATATAGGTAGGACATTCTTGCTCGACATGATAGTATGCTATCTGGTTACTCTTTACCTTAACGTGTACACTGATTGTCTCTCTGTTACATGTTGGTAAAGCCCTTGGGATGTGTACTTGACTACCTGGACTGTGATGCGGATCATACTAGTGGGGACATGGTAGTCCAAAAGTACATCCTTCAAATTCCCTAGTCGTGGGTGTATCGAGACGGGGCATCGATATACCAGAGTAGACTAGCGTGTACCTTCTCGACCCATATAGATGGGCGATGGATGATCCCATATCCATCGGTGTTTGACATCAGAGATGATATACGGGTGCTCAGTAGAGACTGGGTACACTGGACGGACTCGCCGAGAACTCCCAGATGGTATTATACCTTACGTCAGATGGCAGTTCTCTGGTGACACTGGTACAGGTTAGTCTGTAGACCCGAGGTCGTCATAGAGTCTTGTGTGATTCCCACTGTGCTTTGATTTCCATCTTACCACGTCCAAGAGGGCGTGCAAAACGGTGGTTTTTGGGTACAGTCCCGAGTCACATGGAGGCAATGAGCGATAGGAGGGGATTCGTCTCTCCCGGTATAGGGAGTTGATGTTGCACTGTGTTCGATTGGCTATAACAGGAAGTCCCTGGCCAGGGCTGATCAGAGATTTGCTGGTAAGTGTTACCAGTAGTTTCTCGACCCGTTATGAGCCTCATATCGACACGACTTATCGAGCTATTGGGGTCTGACGTTTACCACCCCTAGGCAAGATATGCGACATATCAGACGATCAGACCGGACTGTACGGTAGTGTTACTCGTTGGATTCACTGGAGTGTGAGCGGGCTTGCTCGTCGATCTTCTGATCGCTCAATACCCGGGTGGCCGTTACGTTTAGCAGACCGCTTGCGGCTTGTGGGTGTTTGATATGATCATCACCTGCTGCCGCCGTATTGACGAGTCTTTAGAGTCCTACACAGAGGTTTCCTGGCTCAAGCGAAACGAAATAGGAGCGCATATGAGATATGTGCGGGACCGAGAATGATACCAGTATGTGATACTGTATTCGATTCTCGCGATTTGTAACATTGATCGGTTATATGCGTTATAGCCGGGTTATCGGATCAAGTGTTGATTCGATAAGTTGTTACTATTTATATTAGTCGGTTATATGCGATATGACCGGATCGTTAAATCAAGTGTTGATTTAATGATTTAATGTATAATTATATATTTGATATATTACTTTGCATTAACTAGTATTGGTTCACTTTAAATGGATTTTCTCACTTGGTTGTACAAGTTGTATATGTGATATACTTTTTGTGCAAATGATTGTATCATGTTTGATGATACATGTTCTCTTGATTAGGTGTATGATTAAACCATGGTTAGTTAATGGTTAGGGTTTCATTTGATTTATTTATCCCTTTATTTATTTTGTTTTGACAAAAGAAAATGAGATATGAAAACAAAAAGGTTGCTTTCAAAGATGAAGCTTGTTGAAGCTTCATGAAGGTTTGACCAAAGTGACCATTGTGTCTTCATATCTAAACCTAACCATTCACTAACCCTAGTTTAGTCTCTACACTTAACCATGGTTTGAATATGATAAGTATTGTTTTTCTTTTCCTTTTTTAATAACACTTATCATATTCTTCATCTTCTTCTTCTTGTTCACTTCAAGAAAAAGCTTGATAGCTTTAATGGCAAAGTGAGAAAAAGAGTGAGAAATCCAATTCTAAAGTGAACCCACTTCCTATTTCTTCATCCTCTACCTCTTGCCAAGTAGTAGAGTGTGTTTTCTTCACAAGTTTCATGACTTGGTGAAGTGAAAGCTTGATCTAGTGATGCCTCGACGTAGATCATCTTCGGCATCGTCGTCGATGACCTAGCCCGTCCATTCTCCGATGAAGCCGACACTAGAGCCCGGGGTTCGACTTGGACAGCGAGGAGACTTCATTGCGGAGCTATGGAGGTGGAGGACCGAATCTACAAAGGTTGTATATCCGTTCTTTTAGTTTAGTTGTAAACTAGTTTCATTTTATCGCCTAAACTTCTAGCCAACGATCTAGTCTAGGGTTTCTCGGCACCGTATTTTTGAAATTGGCATGGTTGATGCCTTGTGAGACCTCTTGAGTGTGCCTAGGAACCCTACATTTCCTTCACTAAAGAGTTTAGTGAAGAGGTAGCTTGGATTGCCGGATTTTGGGTGGATCATCTTCGGCACGAAGATCGCCGAAGCAACCTTGTCCATTCTTCAAGTGGAGCCTAATGGAGTCGCATGGACTACTGCCTGGAGCTTTATGAAGAGAAGGACACGGTCTACAAAGGTTGTAGCCCCTTTCTCTTTCTATAGTTAATCATATCATCATTGTTAAACCCTATTATTCTAGTTAAGATCTTGGTAGTGTTCGTTAGCACCCGAAAATTTGAAAATTGCATATGTGATGCCCGTTTTAACCCCGTCGTGGTGCTAGATATACTTTCACTACGATCAAGGAAATATCATGCCGTAGTCACACTTCGGCTTCTAGCATTATGTGGTAATCAGTAATCATAGCACAAGTAATGAAAATTCAGTCACTAATTCTATCAAAACAGATGTAAAACTAATCAGATAGAGTCAACGGAAAGGATAGCGCTGAAGTCGCTAATCTAGATGTCCGCAGTATTCTCGAGGTAAGACAGATCCCGATATGAGCTATGTCTACTTCTCACTCTGAGCATGCATACTCAGGTCATCAGAGCGACACAATAGCAATATATACATATATAATGTGCAACGATGATAAACACAAAGCAAGAAGTATAGAATAATGACGCGAGCATGAAATAACCGGTACATGTAACGATAAAGCAAGTGTATCAGATCAGTAATCAATGCAATGTCTATATCATTAAAGTAATCAGTCTCTAAGTCTCAATGTCCAAGTCACTAAACTTATCGTCAGTCCAAGTGTGAGCGTCAACCACCGCAGAAGTATCCCCAACCCAAGGGTAAGCCCCAAGGACAAGGGAACAAAGGCCCGAATCACTATCAGTAAGAATCAGAAACACTATCAGTACAAATCCCGAAATCACTAATATGCCGGCAGTGGGACTCCTGAGATTCCGTTGATCGAACTCATACCCCACACCCCACGGTCTACATCTAACACCGACCATGAATCTAAATACTAGTTGCTCTATGACAAGTCTATGCGAGAACTGGAGACATGGTCTCCAACAAGCATGTCTCGACTGGTATCCAAGATAAATAGACCGTGCTCGATGTCTTACTTATAATACTAATATAAGTACTTCCATACCCGTCCCATACCAGTTATAGTTACACTTATATATGTCTTATAAGCGTTGACAATGCAATAATTAACTGGTTCCGCTGATTGTGTACAAGTACGTATCACTTCTATTATTCAATCACGCTTTTACACTAACGTACTTGCCACAATTCAATCACTAACATTTAGCACTTGGTAATGTAATACGGCCACTAGGATATCGATGCAAATGGACACTATTTACTGAAAGTATGCCTTAGCACCACTACTAGGTTTTAAGAAGCATCAAGTATACAATTTTAAAAATCTAGTGTGCTAATGCATGCCATCCTAGAATCAAACTAGAGAATTAGGGTTTATAAGCTAGTAAACAAACTTTACACTAAGTGAAAAGGGAATACAACATTTGTAGATCGGTCCTTCACTTCTAAAGCTCCAAGTAGTAGTCCCGAGAACTCTTCGTAGGCTCCACTTGGCGAAAGGAACGACCTTGCTTAAGGATCTTCGAGGCCGAAGATGATCCACCTTGAAGAATCTCTAACTCAAGCTCCCTCTTCACTAATTAAGGAATTAGTGAAGGAAACAACCTATACTAAAGGGCTAGTTTGGTATAGATTGATGAAATAGGAATTTTGCTCACTTTAGAATTCTTTTTCTCTTTATCTTTTTCACCCTAGAATTTTCAAGAGGAGGAAGAAGATGAAGCTTGTGTAGAACTAAGAAAATTTCTCAAAGATATATCTAGATACTTAACCATGGGCTAAAGATAATGGCTAGGTTATAAAATATCTCAAGTAAAACAAAATTAGTGGAATGAGTCATGGCTTCTATATGCTTCTATAAGCATCCAAGCCATGCTCATTTTCCACTTAATTTTGGACTTACTTTAAATAATAAAACCCAACATTATCCTTGGCTTAGTGTGAGTCTCATACACCCATGTCCATTGTATCATCTAGCATGACACAATAGTATATGTAATATATATATATATATATATCACATAATTATACACACACACACATCAAGAGAAGAAATTCTTTAGTGAGCTAATATTAGTTAATATATATTAATATATCAAATATATAATTATATATCAAATTATTAAATCAACACTTGATTCAATAATCCGGCTATATCATATATAACCGACTAATATCATTTATATGTATATCAATTTATCGAATCAACACTTGATTCAATAACTCGGTTATATCATATATAACCGACCGATATTATATATCGCGAGATTAGAATACAGTATCACATACACGTATTTAATCAAGGTCCCGCACATATCACATATGTGCCTTACTTCATTTCGCTTGAGCTAGGAAACCTCTGTGTGGGACTCTAAAGATTCATCAATACGCTAGCAGTAGGTAATGATCACATCAGTTACCCACAAGCCATCAGCGGTACTAGCTGGACTTAACGGCTACCCAGGTATTGAGCGAATAGAAGATCAACAAGCAAGCTTGTCCAAATTCCCATGAAGCCTAAAGTAACACTACCGTACAGTCCGGTCTCTTCATCTGATATGTCGCATATCGAGTCTGGGAGTGGTAAACGTCAGACCCTAGTAAGTTGATAAGTAATGCTGTCACGCCCCGCTTCCCGGTGTACGGCGAAGGGGACGCGACGAGGTCCGCTACGTATATACTTAGAAGTACATACGCTAAGCGTATCTAAGCAATATAAAAGTAAATCACAAGAGACAAGAGATATAGAAATAACGACAACTTTATTAATAACATTCTTTTGTATAATGCATGAAAAGTAAATACAACTAGAATGAAAAGCGATGCCTAAACAATGGCATAACAGGAAATGAAAGTACTGAATAGAACAAGGTACAATGTATAGAGTTCAGGGTATTCGTGAAACTGCTCCAAGTCTTCACCGGTGGGCTCGATCTCTGATGTGTCCAAAGCACCTGACGACATTCAAAGAAGAAAGAAATAGAATGTCGTCAACGAACAGGTCGCTCGGTAAGTCCCAAAGATAAGGGAGAAATAGACAAAGAGTAGGAGAGAGAGTAGCTTTTAATGTTGTATTTTATTGTTGTAATGTTGTATTAACGATGTTGTTTGTAGCTTGGTACAGAAGAATGCCAGTGTATACGAGAGGGGTCTCTATATGCTAGAGCGGAAGGCCCGGAACAACGGCAATTGGATACATGTTAGGTGTCTTAAATCTGACCGTCTCGTGCTACTTTTAACATCTTCCGTACCAATCTACCCCTTAAACCCCGTAGTGTTTTGATTGTATTGTTGTATTGCATTGTGTAAGTTGGATGACCGACCAAAACCATGATATCAGTAAACAGATTGTAATTGCATAATCAGGCAAATGGAATAACGGAATAATGGAAGTATATCCATGGTTTGGTTCAGTCAAGTTGTATAGATTGTTAACTGGATTCTGGAATTCATGTGTTCATATTGAGTTGGAATATTAAAGAATGTAGATTGACTTGAATCATATTCAAGTCAGAAATAATCAGACTCAAACCCGAGTCAGACAAAAGAAATGTAAATCGAAGTTCTATAATTGTTAGGGTCCTTATTATAATTTATAAAACTTGAGGGGGTTTTATGTAAAAATACTTTTGTATAGTTTTCAAGATACACCCCATGTATTTATTATTCGTCTTTATAGTTATAATGAGTGTAATTTTATTTATTGTTATTTCTAGTGAAAATATACTAATTTCATAAATAAAGATATTAATTTGTAATATTGATTTATTTGAAATTCATGGTATTTTAATGTAACTTTTAATCTTGTAATTTTTTTAGGAAAAGGTAGAAACTTTATCTTATAATAAAATAGGTGTTTAAATGATAAATATACATATGTTTATACAAGAATAATTTTTAATAAATATTTTATTTTCCAAAAATCTCATTTTTCTTAAATGTCGTATTTTAAACCTTTCGAGACCGAATACTCCTTGCGGAGGTCTGAATCCCGCACTACTAAGCCCAAGGGTGCACGATAAACCGTACTATCCCTAACGAGTTCCCCAAAGATGGGTTGTAGTGGCGTTTTGCAAAGATTTAATAAATACTAATCATTTAGAAAAACGGTTTTATAAAGATAAGGTATTTATTTGTAAAAAGTATAAATTTCCATATTTTAGATTCTAGAGTTTCCTAAGCCAACTAGCCTATTTCTAATTGGTCTAAATGACAAGCCATTAGAAGCCTCAAATCGCCTCTTCACCGCCAATTGCGGCCAGGTAAGTGCCAGGTGAGTGGGAGGCTCTCCACTACAAGTAGTGGTCCTAATTAAGTAACCACTCGCCTTAGACACACTTGCCTAGACTCCACAAAGTCAGGTTTAGATAAGCGATCGATGTCCACGACATATCGTATTTTCCTATTAAAAGATATTTGTTTTGAAAGTGTATCAACCTAAAACTTTTAGAAAATGTTTTATAAGAAAAGGGTATTTTATTGTAAAATCCTGTTTTATCGTATTCTAAGTTTTCAAGATAGCGTGTTATGATTATATATGAGTGTGTGTGGAGGTAGGTCATTACCTCGTGATCTAGTTTAAGGTATGGCAATGTTAAAGAGTTAAATGTGATAAACTAAAGATGGTGGTATTTAAGTGAAAGAATACGATATATTGCAAAAGCTATCATTTCATGTGAGAAAATTTATCCAAATTAGTTGTTATGTGATTAGTAGTCAACATGAATATGTTTAAGCATTATGGAATTGGTGATAAGTGAGATTTGATAGAAAACCGAATCGGAAATCGGTTTGTTCCGATTTCCGTCGGGTTTTTAAGTTCGTATTTTAATGAAAGAAAAGAAGGATAGAAAAGGGGGACTTACGGGTTTGGACAACGCTAGAGAGTGAGAGGGAGGTAGAGGGTTTGTCGGTGCGTCGAATCGTCGTTGAGAGGTCCTAGCACGATCACCGGGATTCCGCCGTCGATTTCGTCAGCGCTTCGCCTTTCGCTCGTTTTCTCACGTACCAAGTTCTCTTGGAATTTTGGGAGAGTGGACTTAGAAAAAGTGATGAGAGGGTAGAGGGTAGGGGTGTTTATATAGGGTTAGGCTAGGGTTAGGGTTTTAATTAAAAAAAATATAAAAAATATATAAAAATCATTAAACCTAGGATTAAAAGGGATTTATTGGCCAAATGATAACCGATCCAAGCATTTAGAGTGTGCAGGAGGATAGACCAGGTCAAGGGCCAACTTTTCTCTGTTGGTGACTCGGCCGTCCGGCCAAGTCCGGCCGGCGGCGCCGAGTCGGGCCGAGTCAAGGTGTCAGGGGCCGGGGGTTTTCCTGGGGAAGATTTTGGTATATTTACTTTTTTGTCTTCAGTTCAAGTTTTATGAGTTCGCGGTTTGACTGTTGACTTCCAAAAGAATTTAAAATAAAATAAATACAAAAATAATGTGGGGCATGAGATTTGAACTCTGGTGGCTTGGTTTAGCAGTGCAAGGTATTACCAATGAGCTACAAGCTCTTTCTTGTAATTATTGTGGGAAAATAACTACTTAAAGTGGTAACAACATTAAATACCCCAAGTACACTTAAATTTTAAAACAATTTTATGTACACTAAAAATGGAATTATTTAAAAACAAAATAATTACTTATATATATTGTGCTCAGGTTAAAATACTCCTTTATGGATTTTAAAAAAAAATTTTAAAAAATTGTATAGAAAAGTGTATAGGAAAATTAGGGTTGTTACAAATGCCGAAGTGTGGTCTATAATGGTTCGAGAAATTACTGATAACACTTACCATTAAATCTCATCACCCCTGACCAGGGACTTGCTGTTATAGCCAATCTCATCAGCCCTGGCCAGGGATATGCTTGTTATGCCGCGGTTCCACGGCTTTATGGAGGGATCGTGCGTCCAAATTTCTTTTAGGGTCTTAAAAATGCCTGCATGAATTTTTGATACACTGAAAACGATTTTTAGACCACTTTTAAAAATCGGCAGAAAGCATGATAATGAAAATGCGGTTTTGAAAAATTCGGTCGATCGATATTTTAAACACGTTAGAGCTAGCTAGTATAGGTTTTATGGGGTGGCTCTGATACCATGTTGGGTTACTCTAACGTCCTAGCCATCATCCGTGGCGATTTGCGGAACAAAATTTTTCTACGAGTTTAAAAACGGCGCTAGAATAACCCATTAAACCGGATCTAACCATAAACCTAACTAGCTAAACTAGGAGAACTAACTACTATGAAAAGAAGCCTCACCAAACAATCCAAGTCCTTCGGTCTTCTTTCTTCATCGTTCGCTCCAAGTGGCCACCAGGATCGCGCTTGATCTCCTTTGCTCGCTCCATCGGTACTCCGGGATCAAGCTTGCTCTTCGGTCCTCCTTCATCGAAGATGATCCACCCGAGAGATATGATCCATGGCTCAAGCTCCTTGCTAAGTAACAAAAGGAGCAACTAGAAAACTTGGGATGCTAATCCAAGAACTCTAGGATGTGGTGTGAGGTTCTAGGTGTTTTACTATCTCTATCATGCCTCCTCTCTTGTTTCTCAACACATGAGAGTGTAGAGAGAAGGAAGATGGCGAAGGTAGAGGAACTCAAGAGAAGGAGAGGAGAGTGGAGAAAAATGGTGAGCACAAAGGAAATGAGCAACTATATGAGAGAAAAATAACTCACATTAGTTTTGTATATCAATATCCATGAATAAACAATGTGACTCATGCTTCAATAGTTGCCACAAATGAATAAAGAATTCATTTGTCAACTATTGAGGCATGGTCCTCACCATACTCCCCTCACCTCACACTTTACACCTCATTTCCATTTAAATAATAAATAGAAAAAGCATAATGAGGTGACCACCTTCTAGAATGTTATCCGTAACATAATATGGATTACAGTCTACTGTATATACATACCTGCATTCGGATAAAAACATAAATGCCCAAAGAGATAGAATAACACGAAGAACATAATACTAGAATATATATATATATATATATATATATATGTAAATTATTAAATCAATACCTGATTTAATAATCCGGCTCAAGCCCGAGCCAGCTAGTATTACCAACTGTCCGATCGAAAGTCTGGATACAAAGTACATCAATCGATCGGAACTCTACACGTATCCAATACGGCTACTACATCATTTCGCCTGAACCAGGGAAACCCTCTGTGTGGGACTCTAAAGACTCGACAGTACGCCGACAGTGAGTTACTGGATAAATCCATAACCACAAGCACGTCAGCGGCACTAGATGTATGTAACGACTACCCGGGTACTTGTCGAAAAGGAAGGCCGACGAGCAAACTCATCCGGATCCCTACCGAGCCTATCTGTGACAATCTCCGTACAGTCTGGTCTTTTCGTCTAAGAGTATTGCATATCGGGTCTAGGGGGTGGTAAACGTCAGACCCTAATAACCCGATAATTCGTGTTGATGCGGCTCATGACCAATCCGGGAATTTACTGATCAGCCTATCAGTAAATCCCAACTGTCTTGGCCAAGGTATTACGGTCCTGACCAATCGAACACAGTGCGATATTGACTCCCAATACCGGGAGAGACGAATCCCCGACAATCGCTCACTACCTCCATGTGGCTCGGGACTGTACCCAACCAAAACCTGTTTGCACGACTCAGTAGAGCCGCGGTAGGGTAGTAATCAAAGCACAGTGGGAACTCACGCGAGAAAAATGATGATCTCAGGTCTAAATACTAACCTGTACTCATGTCACCTGAGAACTTCCACCTGACGATAGGTATAATACAATCTGGAAGTTCTCGGCGAGTCCATCCGGTGTACTCACATCCAGTGAGCACCTGTATACGATCTTAGGTGCAAAAGACCAATGGTTGCGGGACCATACCATCGCCCCTCGTCGGGGTCTAGAAATGTATACACTAGTCTACTCCGGAATATCGATGCCCAGTCTCGATACTCTCACGACTAGGGACCATTTAAGGATGTGCGTACCGACTACCCAGCTCCCACAAGTATGATCGCCATCACAACGCAGGTAGTCTAGCAATGATCCTATGGGCTTTATCAACATGTATGAATGATACGTAATAGCAAGTAAAACATATGCACATGTTAAGATAAAAACAAACCAGATATCATACTATCATATCGAGCAAGACTGTCATGTACATATATATGTCCAAGCATCCACATGTATACATATACAATAATGGTTTCTAGGGCATACATATCCAACAAAAAAGTCCTGGATGCGTCCATGTCTCCTGCAAGTATAGCAAGTCCTATTTTATTTTTTTAGCCTTGCCAACGTCAAGCCCTAAGTCAGGCTCTTCAGAATACATTGGTCATTCTTAACGAACGCCGGAGGCCTATTCCAACCGTTATCATCAACCAACAAAACTCCTTCCTCCGATATTAACTCTTTATATCTCCCTTTGTCGCTTTGTAATTGCTTTCGCCATTGCTCGGCGTCTTCGAGTATCCTCAAAGTCTCCGTCTAGGTGTAAAACACTTTGCCCACCCAGAGTCCCGTCTCCTCCGCCGCTGGTGATATGAGAAGTGCATGCGACTGGCTCTGCGGGGTGTTGCCGCGTAGGATCGTTCGCCTTCCATGGGTTTTCGGCGGCAGGTACGCCGCGGTCGCCTCCTTGTAGGACCTTTTGCTTGATGGGGAGGAATTGATCTGCAGGTGTGGGGTACTGGAGCGCTCACGGCCTTCCTTGGGCTTCCCACGTGCATTCTCGTCTCCGCAAACCCACCTGCCTTATCCCCACCCCTCGTCGGAAACCTACTCTGGTGAGGTGGTGGCTATTTGCTACCAGCAATCCTCGTCGAGGTCCTGGAGCGACTTCGGTTATTACTTATATATTTTGTTGTAATGATTATGTGTAATGTACAGATTTAACTATAAATATTTTAGATCATCTTTGGCTTCACGCGTTACGCGTTGGTTCAAAGTCTAATACTAATAAAACTAAACACATGAATTATCTCCTATTCTATGAAGTTTTAGTTACTTTGGGATATAATATAATGATGTTCATGGTAATGGGATCATAAATATTGATCATATTAATTATTTGTTCCTATAATAATTGTTCTTTCCCTAATTTAATCAAAACCCAATGTCCTCCCAATAATTTAATCCTGATTATTGACGCATCAAAGCTTCGAACCCTTAATTTAATATAACTTAAATATCCCTGGATATGGTATATGATCCAATATATTATACTGAGTCCAAACGATATTTTTTTATATTAGTCCAAACGATATTTTTTTATAACTTAAATATCCCTCTCTTCTCGCTCTTGCTCCACTCTCGCCCCAACCCAAACTCTTCGGCTCAAGCCGAAATCTGGGCCCACAGCCTCTCCTCCTCCGTCATCTTCAACCCAAGAATCTAGGGCATCGGAGGCGGAACCTGAAGAGAGTCATGGCGGAATCTCCCATCATCGAAAGGGAACCCATGGTTTCCCCTTACAATGTCCTCATCATTGTCTCAACCAAAGGTAATTAATTGCATATAACACCGCTTCATTTATTTATACCTCATCTACATTAGCACCATTAGTCTGACTCTAGCTGGAAAATTGCTTGTAAACCCCTTGACTAGCTCTATCAGCACCATAGGTTAGTAGTATTTGGATCAAATAGCATTGATAGACCCTTGCTAAAATGTAGGCCCTGTTTGCTAATGGAGCTAAATTAGGATAGCTAAACTTAACTCCATCGTCTTTTTTGATGATCAACATCCATCATCTTCATCGTTATCATCTAAGATGTACATACATTAAATTTCATGTAAATCTAACACCTTTTCACCGTTGATTTAGTGAATGCAAAACTAATGGTTTCCCGATAATCAAAGTGTTTGGGTATGAGTTGTCTGACCTTTAGTTAGCACTTGCTCAAAGCTTCTAATCTGGACTTTATTTACACCCGCCTTATACTTTTCTGAAACATATGTGTATGTGCACATCTTTCTGAATCCATTTCATTGCACTGCCAAAAGTCGGTAACCTGATAAACTTAAATAAATGACACAGATTATTAATGCTGGATCAAATGCATACAGTTACAAGCCATTGGCTGAAACATCTGATGATGATCTTATGTAAGTTTTACTTTCTGGTCATGACGGGCTAGTTTGTTCGTGGTCTTCAGATTTCTGGCTTATTTTCCGTCTTTGTTAAGGGAAGTTGTCATGACCAATACTCTTGGCTTGATGATCTGCTGCCGTGAGGTAAAAGTGATGCAATTTGGTTGTAGAGCTCGGCATATATAACAGTTCTTTATTTTGTCATGTAATACCTCAGTGGGTATTGTAGGCTATAAATATGATGTTGAGCCAGCCTTGAGGTGGTCACGTATTCAACATTGATGGTGCTGGTTCAGATGGAAGGCCAACCCCTCGGTATGTAATTTCTTCACATAACACTCAACAAACAGCTTTTCAAATATATCTCCCCACTCTTTTGTACGATAGATCCTAGATGATTCATTTGGCTATGTTTTGCTTCATTGATCTCTTCATACAAAAGATCCAAAGATAACACAACCAGGAAAGTTCGTAGAAGAATTTAGCCATAAATCTTGTCCAAAACCCTTACATTCTGTCTAGTCATGTACTCTAAGCCCCTTATATTTCCAACCTTGTTATGATATTTCTAGTTTGGAATTCAAAGTTAATCTCATCAATCATCAGCAAGCATACACTGTCTGCAACGTTATCTATATCTTGGTCATTGTTCTCTTGTGGAGAACCGTATACTCAATCCTTCATATCAACTTACACTATAACTCGAATACAATATGTCGATCACTGATTCACTGCCATAGACAAACTCTGTGAAGTTTGGTTTACATATCAACCACAAACATCCTGGTTCTATTTTCTTTTCATACCTTTTCCTTTGGTTTGTCTAAATACAATGATCATGGACATTATGATAAGATAAAATTATCATATCATATGCTGATATCCATCTCTCTACTTGATCTCTGTCTCTGTATGCCTCCCTATTTCATTTCTTGATCAATTACAAATTGACTGGCATCTCCATATTTGGTAGGATTCTATCTTTTGCTACAACAAAGATATTAATGCTGTTGAAATTTGACAATGCTGAAGCCCTTTTCTTTTGGAGAAGGAATGGGCTATACTATTTCGATTAATTTCATAATCAGTAACATATGTATATCACGATTAATTTGACAGTTGCTTGTGATCTATTCACAGTTTTGCTGCATATGGAGCAACCGAGCGCAGTGTGGTTCACCTAACTAAATCCTTGCAGGTAGATACTACTACTAATTAGAACATGGCCATTTTGTGATATTCCCAGCTATATGTACACAACTAGCCTCAGATTAGGTTATTGTTCTATTTCATGAATTAGGGCAACCTGTATGTTTATCTCAGTAAATGAAAATCTTATGAAATTCAAATTCTACAAGCTAAAAGTCAATTATCTGGCGTAATTTAGGCATTGATTTAACTGTCCTTGAAGCATTTTAATTTAACATAATCTCTCATTCGTTTGAAGTGGTGGTCAATCGAGATCTGTCATGAGACTAATGTCAAGCAATTTGATGCTTTTCGCCTGTTTAAATCAAGGTTTTTTCCTACACCGGACTCCCAATCATTAGTATCTCTAAATAAGACCCCCAATAATTTATATTTCTAATAACACCCCAACTCTTATAACTTATGGTAGTTTGTTCCATGTCTTCCATCCAAGTTTTTTGGAAAGACATTTTGTTGTCAGCTTCTTCTTCCTCCATTCACCATCAACACCGTTCTTCTTTTTCTTTTCAAATTCCAGTACCATTCCACTTCAACCTTCTATTCATAGTCCATCCACCTACAATGATGAGTGCCATGGCCCCTCTTTGAGCCACCTTGAGCCGCAATGGTGAATAGTAAATGGATTTTTTTCTGAAAGGGGGCCAAATAAATGATGTGGGAAAGGTTTGAGGGCAGTGTACGTACCTAGTTAAGTTAATTAACTATCATTTATGGAGGGTTTATTTTAGATGACGGAGAAGATTGGGGGATCTTATTCAGAGATATAGATTATAGGAGTGCTTAGTTAAGAAAAAGCAAAGATTTGGGGGGTCCCAATATAGTAAAAAAAACTTAAATGAATACAAGTTTCCCATAAGCTAATAAATGATCAAATTTCTTTAGTACAATGCTAAATTTTAACCTTTTTTCTCTACAGGCAGAATTGCAGATGCAAGATGTAAAGAATGTTATGGTGCATAACCTTTTGGTATGTAGTGCCTTCAGGCTAGAGAGATGGTTGCTTATGGAAATGATCTTTGTTTTTAAGTGCTTAGGATTGATTTCCATATATTGATGTATAGAGTTAATGATGGCTTCAAGATATTCTGAAAACGGCCGGTTACATTTCTATAACAGAGTAGCATATGGATACATTGCACTGCTTTAATTTTAAGTCTCCCTGTTGCAGCCAGTATGGTCACGAGACTCACGACTGATCTTCTTATGTCCGGGGCCAACACTAAACAAGTATAATATCCAACGGGCCGTTTTCTTAAATATATTTCTTCTTTTAGTGAGGATACATTAATTGGATACCTTTAACACACTTTTTTGTTCTTTCCAAATTACAGGCTAATTTTTTTATCAACATATTAGCTGAACCTCCTGAAGTGGTAAGAACTTTCATTCTCAAACCAATTATACTTTTGGCCTTTTTAAGGTTTTTATTCATATAAATAAATAAACCAACAAACAGCATACAGTTATGTTGTTTGTTCCCACTGAGCTTCTGGTCTTAGCTTTAACGCATTTATCTGTCTATTATGGATAATCAAAGAAAAACTCATACTATTTACTTAGTTATTTATCTAGATGTCTACTTTTTTTGAAACTTCAGTTTGATATTATCACAAGCATTATGTACTAGATTATTATTTTGCCGTCATATTTTGTTAACTTGCTTAGTAAGGGATTAATCATTATAATATAATTTATTATGTATATATGTTTATTGCTGGCATAATTTACAACCTAATCTCCACACCATCAGTCTGTAAAAATAATTGTTGCTTAAGAAAAAGGAGAAAAAAAAGAAGGAAAGCAATGAAATGAGAGTACACGGACTAATGGTCCTAGTGATGATGCTCAATATTGGCGATCCCTAAGATCAGGACACGTGGCAGATGGTGTCCCAGAACTCAGAAGAAAGGGCCTACGGGGGCCGACCAGGCCACCCCTGTACCCGACCTGCAAGCACAGGCTAGCCCTCCTCAGGGCCCCCTGGCCTCCTCGGCCCCTCAGCTCGCCCCGAGCTGCCACAAGACCAGGACTCCTCGGCCTTCCCGCTCATCCCCGACCCCCCGGCCGAGGCCGTCTTCCTCGGTCCTCCGACCAACTCCACCGTTCACAGGCGTAACCGCCGCTCCGCAAATCTCGCCATGCGCGGATTCTCCGCCAGCAACATCCCACGTTCCACGCCTTCACGATCTCCATTAATGGGCGATCCGCTCTCTAAGTGGGCGTGACGTCGGGAGCGTAACTGCCGGTGAGATTCTCGCGCCTGCTGCTGCGTGCCGCCAACGCTATTTAAAACCCCATCACAGATGGGTCAAGTAAGCCATTTTTGACTCCACTTAGCCGTTACACTGCTCGGATCTAGTACTAATTTGATCGTCGGAGGGTCCTCGGTGGTACCAAACCATCCCGGGACTTCTTTGCAGGTATTCGGCGCTAAGCTCCTCAAATAACCAATTCCCTCAAAACCCATTGAGACTCACACGCAACAAGAGATCATCTCCAAAATCCATTGGAAGATCGACGGAAGACAACATCTGAAGGAGACTCGAAAAGGACCTCCATCAGCTGGCGCCGTCTGTAGGAAACACAAACTCCACAAAAACAAAGTTGGTCTTCCGATCTCCATCCACATGGCAAGCAATCACCCTGAAGATCCAAGTACCAGCCGCCACCTCCCCCTCAACGGAAGCGCGGGTAAACCTTAACCGAATGTCATCGACTCCTCCGCCGGCCACCGCCTCGCGGACTCCGGCGGTTGCAGGCTCCTCGATCCTTCCCATTCAACCTCGAAGTCCCACGTCGGAGAGCCTCGTCTCAGGCCTTATCGCCCCCTGTCCCTACCGAGACGGTGGCGGTCAGCTCGCCTGCTTGCAGGCATGACCGGCATCCCCTCCCTCGACGGGGTCGCGCCCACGAAGCCCGCCAAGGCAGCTCAGGGACCACCCTACCCCAAGGCCCAGGAGACCTCGCCGGAAGGAACCGAGGCCTATCAAGAACTATGGTCATGACGACATGGGGCCAGTCGAGCTCCTGCGAGACTGGGCGCCCCACGCCCCCAACAGAACTCAACAGCCGCCTGCTTTTGCCCAAAAAGTCGCCGCCACGCGGCAATCATCAAGCCTCCTCTGGCGAAATAGAAATGACGCGACTCTGGCATTTTGCCCCCCCCCGCACAATCGATGCGCGTGCTACGCACATGTTCACCGCGACCGCTCCTGTCCCCCATACCTGCAACTGGATGGTCGGACGAAACCTCACGAAGAATCAGCCGAGCAGCTACCCTGCTCGGTTATCCCTGGCCGGTAGCTTCCCCACTTGCAACACCAAGGATCAAAGCCCTTGCCAAGAGGCAACCGCGCAGCTTCACTGTCCGGTTATCCTTAGCAGGCCTCCTAAGGCCCCTCCAACGCTAAAGATCAAAGTCCTCCGTAGAGGCAGCCGGGCAGCTTCTCTGCTCGGCTATCCCTGGTCGGTAGCTTCCCTACTCGCAACGCCAGGGGTCAAAGCCCTCGCCAAGAGGCAACCCAGCAGCTATACTGCTCGGTTATCCTTGGTGGGTAGCTTCCCTACCGCAACGCCAGGAATCAGAAAGTCCTCCCAGAGGCAGTCGAGCCCGACCGTCGCTCGGCCATCCCTGGCGGGTAGCTTCCCTACCGCAACGCTAGGGATCAGAAAGCCCTCCCAGAGGCAGTCGAGCCCGAGGATCCCTCGCTCGGCTATCCTTCAGGACAAAAGCCATCGCCAAGAGGCACCGGGCAGTAACCCTGCCCTGCCAAGGGTCCTTGGTAGGCTTCTTACAGCCCCTCCCGCGCTAAGGACCAAAGTCCTCCCAGAGGCAGTCAAGTCCTTGCTCGGCTATCCCCGGCTGGTAGCTTCCTACTACAACCAACATGGATCAAAGTCTTCGCCAAGAGGCACTGGACAGTAACCCTGCTCGGTCCCCGTCCTGAAAGATCAAAGCCCTCGCAAGAGGCAACCGAGCAGCTACCCTGCTCGGTTATCTCCGGCTGGTAGCTCCCTACCCATGACGCCAGAGATCGAAGCCCTCACAAGTGGCACCCGAGTGGCTACCCCGCTCATTCATCCCAGGGTGGTAGTTGCCTACCCACGACGCTAGAGAACAAAGCCCTCGCCAAGAGGCAACCGCACAACTTCACTGCCCGGTCATCCTTAGTGGACTTCTTACAGCCCCTCCAACGCTAAGGATCAAAGTCCTCCGTAGAGGCAGCCGAGCAGCTTCTCTGCTCGGCTATCCCTGGCCGGTAGCTTTCCTACTCGCAACGCCAGGAGTCAAAGCCCTCGCCAAGAACCAACCCAGCAGCTACCCTGCTCGATTATCCCTGGCGGGTAGCTTCCCTACCGCAACGCCAGCGATCAGAAAGTCCTCCCAGATGCAGTCGAGCCCGACCGTCGCTCGGCTATCCCTGGCGGGTAGCTTCCCTACCGCAACGCCAGGGATCATAAAGCCTTCCCAGAGGCAGTCGAGCCCGGGAATCCCTCGCTCGGCTATCCTTCAGGACAAAAGCCCTCGCCAAGAGGCACCGGGCAGTAACCCTGTCCGGCCAAGGGTCCTTGGTAGGCTTCTTACAGCCCCTCCCGCGTTAAGGACTAAAGTCCTCCCAGAGGCAGTCGAGTCCTTGCTCGGCTATCCCCGGTTGGTAGCTTCCTACCACAACCGACAGGGATCAAAGTCTTCGCCAAGAGGCATTGGGCAGTAACCCTCTCCGGTCCCCGTCCTGAAGGATCAAAGCCCTCGCAAGAGGCAACCGAGCAGCTACCCTGCTCGGTCATCTCCAGCTGGTAGCTCCCTACCCATGACGCCAGGGATCGAAGCCCTCACAAGAGGCACCCGAGCGGCTACCCCGCTCATTCATCCCAGGCTGGTAGTTGCCTATCCACGACGCCAGAGAACAAAGCCCTCGCCAAGAGGCAACCGCGCAGCTTCACTGCCCGGTCATCCTTAGTGGGCTTTTACAGCCCCTCCAACGCTAAGGATCAAAGCCCTCGCAAGAGGCAACCGAGCAGCTACCCTGCTCGGTCATCTCCGGCTCGTAGCTCCCTACCCATGACGCCAGGGATCGAAGCCCTCGTAAGAGGCACTCGAGTGGCTCCCCGCTCGGTCATCCCGAGCTGGAGGCTGCTTACCCACGATGCCAGAGAACAAAGGCCTTGCCAAGAGGCAACCGCGCAGCTTCACTGTCCGGTCATCCTTAGTGGGCTTCTTACAACCCCTCCAACGCTAACGACCCGAAGTCCTTCCAGAGACAGTCGAGCCCGACCCTCGCTCGACCAGCCCCAGCTATGGGTCGTTGCTCGCAACGCCAGAAGTGAAAGGCCCTCGCCAAGGGACAACCGAGCAGCTTCCCTTTCATGCTCGGCGACAACACGACGGACAACCCTCTGCCCGTCACATGCAAAGAATCTGAGACCCCAACAGGGGGCATTAAGTCTATCCGAGTCTGAGCGATCCCCCTTCGACTTCAGGGCCATGGAGACGCCTCCTTCTCGGCAGCGCTTGGCGCGCTTGGCAAGTGATCGAAATCAACTCGACGAACGATCGCTAGACAGATGGCCGACCTGATATGGAAGCCCAACAGTGCAAGCAGAGATATTTTACAAGCATTCTTCATGAACAAAAGACCGTGCAAACCAATGAAACCAAAGAAAAAGTTTTATTATTAAAAGACAGTCTTTACAAAGGGTATTTTGGGCTCCCCAGCTTTACAAAATGCCCGGAGGCTTACAAAATTCCAGAAGCAATAAAATAAAAGGAGGAGAAAGACGGAGGCTTTAGGCCTCGGGGTCAGGAGCGACCTCGGGGCCCTCGACATCCACCACGAGGCGAGCTGGGTCCTCGACGACTTCTTCGCCAGGAATCTCCTGCCCCTGCTCATCGGCGTCCGCGAGGGGGTATTCGGCCCGGAGTTCTTCGTCGGCGAACCCCGGCATCCGGACCTTAACGGCGTCGAGGGCTTCGTGCCAGATGAGGGTCGTGGCAACGGCCAGGTCATCATAGTAGTCCTTAGACTTCTTGTAGCCCTCCACCGCCTTCGCCGCCGAGAGGTCGGCCAACTTCGCTGCTCTCAGGTCGGCCGACTTCGTCGACTCAGCCGCCGCCCCCAGCTCCTTCCGGAGGGTTTTCACCGTTTTCTTCAGGTTGCCGGCAAGCACCTGAGCGTCCTCTAGCTTGGTCTCGGCAGCCGCGACGGTCTCGCGGTACCAGGAGACCTCCCGCTTCTCGGCCTCCACCTCGCCCTCCAGGGCGGCGGCCCTCGCCATCACCGCCTCCAGCTCCCGCTTGGAGCTCTCTTCCAGCGAGGCGAGCTGGTCCGCAGCCTTCATCGCCGGGGCTATCACCTCGGCCTCCATGCGTAAGGCGAGAGCAACGTGCTGGAGAACCTGAAAGGCAGGAGAGAGATCAGGAAGACGAGGAAAGCACCGATTATCAAAAAAAATATCATCCAAACACTTACCTGAACGGACTCCTGGGCGATGGACGCCAGCTGAGCCCTGAAGGTCCTCCCGGGGACTCTACCCCCGGCCGATGCCTCTATCTCATGCAGCAGGCTATCCGCGACGGATGGTCCCGAAGGCACTGCGAACTGGAGGCCCCTTTCCTCCACCATGATCGGCGAGGACGGGCCCCGGGAAGATCTCTTGAGCGGCTCCGAGGGAGAGCCGATCTCCTCCTCCGAGGCCGGGTCCTCCAGAATCCGAGCCCGCTTCCGGCCCGACACTCTGCTGGGCCCCGCGGCGAGATCCGCCTCCGAACGCTCGCGGGACGCGACCACCGGAGGAGAAGGAGCCGGGGCAGGCTTTGAGCGGGAAGAGCTGGCACCGCCAACCTTCGCGACCTTCCTCGGCTGGCGCATGGAAGTTCGGAGCGAGTCCATTTTCATGGGTCCTGCACAAACCGAATGTAAAGAAGTCAGCGACACATGCAATATACAAGCCAAAAAACAAACCTAAACTTACCGACGAACTCAACGGGGCTAAGCCCGGCCCAACTCAGGACCCTCTCAGACAACAACACGTCGAAACGGGGGATGGGCTCCCACAACGCCACTCTCACCGCGACGGGGTCACTGGACTGGTTCCCCGGCAAACATTTCTCCCTCGACCACTTTGTAGGCATGGGCCAGTCCTCGCCCTCGGGAGGGGAAACGAAGAAGAACTTTTTCTTCCAGTCGTGAATGGAAGAAAGCAGGGCCACAATCCCCGTCCCGGCGGCGCCCCCTATCGCTTTCTGAAAGAGAGATAAACCCACCTCAGGTCGTCCGCTCGACCACCAGGGTGATTTTTGAAGACGAGAGAAGAATTAAGGAGGGAGAGGCTGAAGGGAATCGCCTGTAACTTCAGGCGGATCAGGAACCCGAGAAAAATCCTCTACGAGTTCGGCACTAACTGGCCCGGGGCTAACCCGAAGAAGTTCAACGCTTCGACGACATCAGGAGAGAAGGGCAGGCGCATTCCGCCCCAAAAAGCTTCTAAATACAGGGCGATCTCCCTGTCCCGTACTTGGTCTGCCCTCTCTCCCTCCTTGGCCAGAGGAAGCGTATAACGTGAGGAGATGTGGAAGCGGGCCCGAGCATTGGCGAGCTCGTCCTCATGCCTCACCCAACACGAGGCGCCGGGGGCAGCATCTACCGCCTCCTCCCTGGGGGCTGCCCCCAACGCACGATCCCGGGAAGAGGGCCCGACCCCTGCTCCCCGGGATGACACAGGCTCACCTAAAGGGTTCCTAGAACCTACTTCTACAATATCTACCGACTCGACAAAAGAAGACATCTAACTTTGAAAAGAAGGATCCTCGGGAAACGAAAGTGGAAGAAAGAAGACGAGCGCCGAGCTATCAGGACTTAGAACGGGAAAATATGAAGGAGTAGGGGCCCTGGAACGGGCCCCACCTCTATTTATCACCACGAGCGATCTCATCCAACGGCGCCCTTCATCTCCCACCAAAACGCCTCCTCGCGTCCAACGGCTTCGATTGCTCCACTTGTTCCCACACTGGACCGCACCCTTTCAGGCGTCGCAGGTCTGCATATGTCGCGTCAGCCAACCGATGCTTGACACGTGGACCGTCACTTCAAAGGCAAGATGCACGAACCGGCGCACCTTCCTTAAATACGGAGATCTCGCCCTGATTCGCTTGCAGAAAAGACAGCTCACGGCCCGAGACGCGTCCCGATGAAACCTTAGGAGGAAGCTCACCCCGGGCGGTCCGACAGTCCACTCCCGACCCGACCCGCTAGCTGGTCGGGACAAGAGTGGGGGGCTAATGATGATGCTCAATATTGGCGATCCCCAAGATCAGGACACATTGCAGATGGTGTGTCCCAAAACTCAGAAGAAAGCGCCTACAGGGGCCGACCACGCCACCCCTATACCCGACCTGCAAGCACAAGCTAGCCCTTCTCGGGGCCTCCTGCAAATTGTCTTTCTCGGCCCGTCAGCTCGTCCCGAGCTGCCACAAGACCAGGACTCCTCGGCCTTCCCACTCGTCCCCGAGGCCGTCTTCCTCGGTCCTCCGACCAACTCCACCGCTTACAGGCGTAACCGCCGCTCCGCAAATCTCGCCATGCGCGAATTCTCCGTCAGCAACATCCCACGTTCCACGCCTTCACGATCCCCATTAATGGGCGATCCGCTCTCTACACGGGCATGACGTCGGGAGCGTAACTGCCGGCGAAATTCTCGCGCCTGCTGCTGCGTGCCGCCACCGCTATTTAAACCCCTATCACAGAGGGGTCAAGTAAGCCATTTTTGACTCCACTTAGCCGTTGCGCTGCTCGGATCTAGTACTAACTTGATCGTCGGAGGGTCCTCGGTGGTACCAAACCATCCCGGGACTTCTTTGCAGGTATTCGGTGCTAAGCTCCTCAAATCACCAATTCCCTCAAACCCATTGAGACTCACACGCAACAAGAGATCACCTTCAAAATCCATCGGGAGATCAACGGAAGACAACATCTGAAGGAGACCCGAAAAGGACCTCCATAGCCTAGGTTTAGTCATGCTTATCATTCATATCTGCATTTCTCTGTGTACTTGTTTTTGGTGTTATATTTTTCTTTGTTATCACAAGAGTTTAACTTGAACCCACAAAGGGTCTAAATTTGAGATGCGTGGTCAGTGTGTTTACTTTTCTCTGCACCCTAGCTCTCAAGTTGTGAAATTTGAGCGAAATACTGCAATAAGCAAGTGTTCATTCTATGAGTCAAGATCTGGGTATTGCGCATAGATGTTTTTAAATGCGTGCCGCGAAAGTTTGAACCTGGGTTTGCTGCCTGTGATAGTATCTTAGAGTCGCTGCCACCCCACCAAACCTCCAAATTTGTGTTAGGGAAATCAGATACATTTTCAACTGAGGTCTTTTGTTCTATTCGTATCTACTTTAAAGTATCATTGGTGTGTTATTCATAAACCAATCCAGATGTAATATTGTGTCATCTCTGAATTCTTAGCATACTATGATTCGGTATTCTCTCTAAATTCTATTTCTTCGATTATTTTTGAACAGGTGGCAGAATACCTAGTTCCCTGTATAAGATCAGTCCCTACAAGACAATCGATGAGGCTGGCATACATCAAATTCCTTACCGGCCTCAAAGCCTACTCCCAGATTTTCTCAATTTAGATCCAAACTTGATCTTCTCTTGCTTTGATTATATTGTATATTTTAACTCTTTAGATTGCATTTCACTTGCACTAACTCTGCTCTTCCTAATTTTGATACAGAGGTTTGCTTTGGGTGCAAGGAGGAATTGATACTTACTCGAAGATTAAATGGCTTGCCTTTGTACCGAGTTTTCATATATTTGTTGATTTCTTTTCCTTGAAACTTAATGTATGTATGTATAATTTCTCATTCATTTCTGTCTGTCTGTATGTTTGTCTGTTTTTTTTGTTTTTTTTTTAAAAATTATTCAGTGATACACGTTTCAGAATGAAGATATCCTCAAAAAGAGAAACCAAAATGCTGCAACTTGATCTCAACCTTAGCCTTTGTTAACATACAAGTCAAGTTGTGTACACTACTGTATATTAATGATGCAATTGTATCATAACAGTTTTGGATCAAATAAATCTGCAATATAAATGAATTTGGTCCTCACTGTTTTCTCTATCAGTTTGCGAGGATGTGTTTGCGTTGCTTGCAGTTTAAGAGTTGCTTGTAGTTTAAGATGCAATGCATTCCAACCACTCAGATTTGGTAATATGCGTATTATAAATCTTTAGAACCTACTTGTTAATTCAGACCCAACAATTTAGGGTTTCAGGTTCATTATTGTGTATTGTCGAAATCTAAACCCGAAATGAGAAGGAATGAGATAGAGTATAGCAAGATTTGCTTGATCAAGTATTTATTTTGATCTTTTTCCTCAGCAACTTTATATTTAGTGTTTTTGGAAATGAACATTCAATTTAATTTGTTAAATATGAGGGAAGATCCATATGTAAATCCAATAATGGGATCAAATCTATACGAAGTATCGGTAATTTTAGGATAAGGTAAAATTTTTTTCCTTTGAGAAAAAAGAGTAGGGGTTTGAAAGTGGATCCAGTCCCATAAATGCTTTTATTATGAAAATAACCAGTCAAAAATATAACGAGTCTAAACATAGACATCCTGTCACTAGGCCTTCACAGAAAAAAGACAAAGAAGAGAGTTACAAGCAGAACAGGGAAAAAAAAAGAGAAGGGAAGTGGGAAGAAGAACCACATAGGATAAGGTAATATGATTTATTTTGGGTAGAATTATCTCGTTATAGAGCACCAGTGAAGGATCGCGATCATGTCTAGCCTTTGAATTATTATTCAATGAATATAGTAATTGTTTTTTAGGACAAATTTTATATTCCTTAAAAAATAAATGCTAATTGAAAAATATTGTATTGTTTGTTAGTGGTAGGGTTTCCATGGTAGGGTTTCCATGTCACTATGGGTTACGAGGATGTATATACATATCATGCATGTGCATATTGTTTTATCTGAAGATTGTTTTTTTGGTTCATTTTTTACCTCACACCTAACTTTAGGAACTAATATCTTACCAAATTTGTGCGGCTAAATTGCACATAAATACCTAAGGTTTCAACTTTTCACAGATAAATACCCAAGTTTTTATGAGTTGCGCATATCGTTGACGCAATCAATTTTTAAAAACCCAAAGTAACAGCATTAATTTCAAAATAACCGTTATACCATCTTCATATATGACACGTAGGTAGTTAAGTGCAAACGGAGTAAAAATTGGCTATTTATCTGCTACTCATAGAAACTTAGGTGTTTATCTGTCAAAACGGTGAAGCCTTAGGTATTTATGTACAACTTATCCAATTTGTCCATTAGAACTTTTCCTTCATGTAGGTTCTATATGGCTCCATAGCATACAATTAACCTAAATATATAAATTTGTTGACACTTGAGTAACAAGAGGGATAGAGATTAAACTTATAGAAAGTTGTTGTTATTACTGCTGATGAGAGTTATTCTTAGAGTTATACTCGTATTCTAACGCATTCATGCAGGTTGTACGTCTTTTTGTGAGTACTTTCTTTTAATCAGTCTAGTCTATTTGAAGTGCATGCGCAAACAAATTTGAATTTGTATGGTTCCAATACCGTCTTCATGCTGCAATCAATTCATACAACAAAAGTTAAGAAATGTATTTTTATGCCTCAATGTTCTGCTAATTTGTATGCATATATAATGCAAGGTACGTACGTATATACTTCAAAGCTCAATTGAACAGCTGCCCATTTTGTATAAGGGATGGTAGCCAATTAATGATAAAGCCCGAAACAAAAGTGAGAAATGTACTTTGTTTGTAAGGAAACAATCAGGGTAGAAAAATTATACACAAGGAACCTTTTAATGATAAAAGATGAGACAAGCAGAGACCAAGTAAAAGGTCGTTAGCAAGTAACATTTCTTTGAAATGAAAATGTGTGTGTGTGTGTGTGTGCGCGCGTGCGTGGTTGTTGATGCATCCCAATCTAGCTAATGGGAAAAGGTTAAAATAGCAAGATCAGGTGAGATATCTATATTGAAAGAAAACTACATTCCAACCTTTCTTTTAGTTTTGCTGTTTATTGAAGAAAAAACTCAAGATTTTGAATGGTTAATTTTGTTGTCTATATATGGAAGCAAAAGTCAAGAAGAGCCATTGAGTGAGCTGAAAGATGCAATTGTTATATTCTGACATTTCTATATATAAGGTCGAACATCTTTTTATGGACTGAACTCTAGCTAAGCTTTTGAACATCTTTATATTTTTTAATCAATCCGTTCTAAATGCTTTGATGACATATGATGGAGGTCTTGATCTCCTTCAGATGTTGTCTTCCGTTGATCTGTAGCGAGCGTTGATGGATGACTGAGATTAGGTTTGAGGGTTGCCTCCTGAGACGTGTGGATCGCTTGATTTAGAATGAAACCGAGCTACCTGCAAGGATGGCACGACCCAGAATTCGGCACGTGATCGGCACTTGACCACGTGACGTCTATATGCGTAACGCAATTAAGTAAGCCGAAACCCAGAAATCAAAACCATTAAAAGTAGTGAGTGATGAAAACATTGGCTTAAAACATTTAGAAAACTCGAGTAAAAAATCTTTAAACTTTAAGTTATTTTCTTAAAAATTTCGGCAGCACCTCATTTGTAAAAACTAGCCCCGAAAAGGGTACAAGACATGATACAAGTAAAATGACATATAATATAGATAAGGCATCCCCAAAGGGGAGCAATCACGCCCAACGGCGGAAACAATCACCACGAGAATAAAATACGACGCCGTAGCGAAGAAATGAACAAAATAAGTGAAAAACATCATAAAAGATAAAACTGCATAAATAAAGTCGGCTCACACGAGCTCGACATTCAGAGTACAAAATAATATACAATATCGTCCTCACAACTGGTCTCTAAGTCAATACATGATATGGTAGATAGAGAGTACTAGATACAGTAGAATATACAATGAAATATAAACGGATACCCGCAACCCACCTATAAACAAACTGGCCCACACGTCAACTGTAGCGGGATCCGCAGCAAAAAGATACAATGAGATAGCCCTGCCGCGACTACACTGAGGGTCAACCTGCAAACACTGTAGCACAACGGGGGTGAGTTGCCAACTCGTGAATAGTAAATAACATATAAAGGTAATCGCGGGTATGCACGTGATGCTATACTCTAACATGTGCAGACTGAGGACATCAATATGGTAATCTGGGTAAGCAATAATCATGCGTGGTACTCTATCGGGTACTACAACTACATGATACAATGCATATAAATGAATGCTGAGTATGGGATAAAATATCATATACACGAATCATCGTCGTGGGAAAATACCCGGTGTCCACCAAATACACCCCAAATCCCAATAACTCAGGCGCCGTCACTCTAATCGGCCCTCCAATCCTGTAAATCTCATGGAACCATGAGTGCCCAATATCGGCACTCGAAAATATCATGAAATACTCGTGTCCAGCATCGACACGCAAATCCACATGTATCGGGCTCCGTCAGTCCGGATTGGCCCACGGGCTCCGTCTGCGGAATCGGCCCTTAGCCCCGGCAGTACGGGTCGGCCCGTATCCATCTCTCGACTCTGGTCAGTATCCTCCGGATAATCGCCAGGTCCAACCAATCACCGGTAGGTAGTAGTCTCTCTGCCAGGCTCATCGTCTACTTCGCGACATCCCTTTCTTGCCCCGGGATACCTTACCGGGTCCACCATGTACCCGCAATCGGCCTCATCCAGCTCCTCGAATCGGGTTCTACATGTCACACGTCTCAGAACCGAGAAAACGCATGGTGGACGCACTGAAATATCATATCAAGAGAAACCGGGTTTTCAAAACAATGCATACTTTCTTAAAATAATACAACGGTTCTCAAATCCAGAAATCACATGAAATCCAAACTAAATGCGTAAATCCATGCAATGTGACGTATGCAACATAAAGCTGTAACATATGCATATCAAGGGAAAACCGCTCCTTTAAATAAATACAGTTTTAAAAATACGTCATGCGGTTCCCAAATCTCCAAATCAAATCTACGTCATCTAAGGATGCAGCTATAACAAGTATGGGTATACGCAGGGATGTATGCGTAAGCAAGTGTGGAAATGCAAGTATGTAGATACACTAAATGTATGCATACAAAGGAGCAATCATGTCTAATCATCAATGATGAGGTAAACTAAATGATGTATGGTTCATAGCAATTCTATAGTGTGAGTGTCATGGAAATTTACTAACGGTGTGTGTGTAGCATACGATTAGTGCTTGTGCAGCATGAACCGTTAGTAACAGTGCAGTGTCTCATAACTACTATGTCCGGACGCAATAAGAGAGGGGTATGCAACAATGATACATATGCACAATCCTATATATATATATGAATATAACATGTGGCTACAACATCCTAACAAGCCCTGACGCATAACGCCATATGGGCGATTTCCCCGTAGATGTTAAATCTACTCACAGTGATCTCGATCTACGTGTATCCGACCACCTGCCTCCCCTTCTGTGTGGCGTCCGATGTCCCCGCCTGCGACCCTACAAGCATACCACAACAACATAACAAGTGCTCATTAGAAATCTATCGATAACGCACGCAAACAATAGCAACAAAAAAAAACCCAACTCTCAAGCACTTCTGAGTGTTTCCCTCAGCGGCTAAACGCGTGCAGAAACCCCTAGCCAAACCCTACGTGTCACGCCCGCTTCCCAAAATACGGAATACGAGGGGTAGACAAGGCCAGCCATGCTCCTACGGTCAAGGAAATGTCCTGCCGTAGTCACACTTCGGCTTCTAGTTTATCATGGTAAACAGTAAACGATGCGCAGGTAATGAGAAATGCAGTAACTGAAGGAAACAATATAAAGACTGACCTGAAGTGGAACAAATGAATGTAAATCGGGAAGGATAGTCAAGAAGTCTGTGATGCACGTCTAGATCTGGTCCAAGCTAAATCTTCTCCTCACACTGAGCATGCATACTCAGGTCGTCAGAGCGACACAATAGCAATATAATGTATATAGTTAAATAACAGTTCTAACAGTGGTAAAGAATATGAATAACAGTAAATCAGTGACAGCATGAATATAAATGAGCAGAGATCAATGCAGCGGAAAAGTAAAGCAGTATAACGACATGTCACGTATATCAACACAGTATGAGATATATAAATGTTCGTAACCCTATCAGTCTCTAAGTCTCACTGCACAGGTCAATAAGCCTATCGTCAGTCTAAGTGTGAGAGTCAACCACTCGCGAGTGTCCTCCACCCAAGGGTAGAACCCAAGGGCAAGGGACCACGGGCCCAGCATGTAACGAGTGTATCACGGTGTATATAGCACATACCCTGTAAATCTCCATATAACTCCCTAAATATATAAGCCGGCATGGGACTCCCGAGATTCTGTTGAACTCACACTTAAACTACCCCACACCCCGTGGTCTACATCAAACGCTAACCATCACCCTAAATACTAATCGATCCGTGACAAGTCTACGCGAGAACTGGAGGCAGGACCTCCATCAAGCACGTCCCGACTAATACCTAAGATAAATGGCAGTGTCGGATGCCTTATCTGTGACACCCGTGCAAGCGCTTCCATAAGTGTCCCATACCACTTATAGTCACACGTACACGCATCCCACAGACGTCGATAATGCAATAGAACAATGAGGTCACTGATTGTGTACAAGTACTCATCACTTTCACTTAATCACAAATACACGAACACTGACGTACTTGCCACAATCACCACTAAAATCTAACACTGGGTAAATGCACGATGTCACTAGGTTATCACTACAATGATATAGGTATGATATGATGCATGAATAGCATAAGAAGCACAACTAAGGTATCATAAAAACAACAGTCTATCACTTGCACGATTTATCATGAAACATATGTATATAATTTAGCGAAATGATAAACAGGTAGTAATTAATATGTTCAGTTATCCATCCATAGAATTTTGTTTCAAGCCAATAGGGTTCCAGAATCAAAAGTTATAATCATTTCATTTTAAGCGCTCGCGGCTGGAAATCTGGTTTCAGAATCAGGAATCTATTTCGCAACGCATTTTAACCCCAGTTGGGATCATAATTTAGCGACGCTACAGTTGGATGAATTCTAGGGTTTTCAGTAAAGTTTTCAACTCAACAAACGGATCTTCAATCGCGTCTGTACGTTAGGAGTTACCATCTGTTTAGTATCAACATGTCAATTCTGATTCTGCTGGGACTGTTATGTGTCCCGATCTTCTAAATTACAGATTAAATAGTAAATGATAACGAAACAGGATGAAACTAATTGTGTTGTCTAGCTAACAGAGTTACCTACAATAAGCAGCGGAGTTCCGCAACCTACGAGTTAAGGAAATCCTATGGTATCCAATACGGATCAGCAGGTCACAACTGGAGTCGCTCTGGACTGCAGTCCAGAGTCGCACTCCGATCCAATTTTCATCGTGATCTAAGTACAGGAATGTCTGGAAACTAGTACAGGGTCAAAGTTCGTCGAGTTAGATTCGATTTGAGCCCTCGAACGCACCATTCTACTAAGTATATGATTTATGGTGGATTTAACGATTTTCAGGTACAGTAGAAATTCAGTTTTACGGTTAAACTTGGGGGCAGTTGTTTTAGTCATTAGCGATCACATCATCCAACAAAAATCGCACACTATGTTCACAGCCCTACGGGCCAACCTACACCATTGAATTCCGTCAAATCTGATAATATTTTCCTAAGGGAACAAGTATCGAACAGTTACAGCACATAATTCTAACTAATCTTGCAACTTTAATATTCATGTAATAAACATTTGTATGATAAGTACATAGCATGTAAGCAAGTAAAAACTTGCCTGGAGACGTCCCGGGGATGTGCGGTGGCTGTGACGTCACGAACACGCGACACACGCGCGGCTCGGCACCTGACTTGGCTCGAACACGAGTCTCGGCACGACGGCTCGCAGTTTGGTGGTCGGGCTCGGTTGTGAAGCTTGGCTCTTGTGCAATGGCTGTGACGGTTGCGAGCTCGGGCGATGCTGTGGGGGTGGTCGGTTGATAGAAGGAGAGAGAGAGAGTTAGAGTTAGAAAGAGAGAGAGAGGGGATTAGAGGGGGTGAGAGAGACACGGAGAGAGAGAAGTTAGAGGGAAAAGAGAAATAGAGAGTGAGAGAGACAGTGAGAGAGAGGGGAGGGCAGAGAGAGAGGGATAGAGCGAGAGAGTGAGGGACAGAGAGTTGTAGAGAGAGAGAGAAAGAGAGATCAGGGAGAGAGAGAGCACTGAGAGCGAGAGAGAGAATACAGAGAGGGGGTGGGAGAAACTGGGAGAGAGAGAGATCGGGAGAGAGAGTTAGAAGGAGAGATTGGGAGAGAGAGAGAGACTAACTGGGTGATGACGGGGTCGACGGAGGGGAGCTCGTCGTGGTGCTGAGGTCGAGGGTCGACGACGTGGGACGACGGCGAGGCGACGAGGAGGGTTGGGGCGGTTGCGGTTGCCGTCGACGTTGGTGAGGAAAAGAGCAGGGGAGGCGATGGGATGGGTTGGCGAAGCGATGAGCTCCCGTGACCGTGGGCGAGAGCAAGGAGGAAGAAGACGAGGGGAGCGATGTGAGTTCGAGGGAGTTCTGGATGTGAGGGGGAAAATTTGGGGAGACGTGGGGGAGGGCGTCGTGGTAACGTTCGCGAGCGGGGCGCGAGGAGCGGCGACGTGGGCGCAGGCGGAGGAGGCGGCGTGGGCGAAGGAAACGCGCGCGGGATTTAAGTGGAGGTAGCCGTTGGGGAGAAAAGAAGATGCACAATAGTGGGAGTCGGGTCGGGTGAGTGAGGAAACGGGTGCGATATGGGTGAGGGAGTGGGCCGGAGAAGACGGGCCGGGCTCGATAGAAAAAGAAACCCTTAAAAATAAAACAGAGGTGGGCTGTGAATGAGAGAGGGCCGGGGGTTTGCATTAAGGAATTAAAAATAACAGGTGGGCTGAGGTTTGGGCTGAGGGAAAATATAATTTAGGAATTTTATTTAAGATGTGTGTGTGGGCTGCTGTGGAACGAGCAAAAATAAGGGGAAAAGGAAATAGAAATAAAATTAGGAGAATAAGATAGAAACGGGCCAGGCTATGAATAATAGAGGAAGAGATAGTGGGCTTAGGGAATAAAATCAAATGGGAAAAAGATTTAGTTTTGGGTTTTAAAAATGAATAATGGGATTTAGAAGGAATAAAATTATAGGTAAAATAAATAGAATCATAAAATAATAAAATACGGATTTTGGTATAAAAAGGGCCGGGTGTTACACTACGGCTACACAGCGAACCAAACACTAAAACACATAACGGATAATCCGCAACGCAAAAAAAACCGAAACGCTCGAATTATAGCTAAAAGGTCCTAGATTTTTCTGCACAAGGAATTTGTGAAAGTTGCAGGTTCCAAGAGCCTAGAACAAACCGCAGAGACCCCCCGACACAATCACGACCCCCAGCTCCCAAGTCTGGCCGCAATTTACGGCCAGAACGAATAAAATTGTGGCCTATGTGTTGGGGATTGGGCTCAGGTTCTCGTGGTGGGTTCTAGGTATCACATACACCTCTCTGTAACGACAACTTTTCAAACCAACACCCTAAGTGATAGCAGATTCAATCGGGACACCCAAACTAAACCAAAAATACGATATTATGCGCAAAGTATGAAACTTTATGGTTCAAACAGAAACTACAAGACAACACCATATAAAAACTAGCTAATTAATAGTAAGAAGAGAACTACCTTCCCAACTTGCTCAAAACTCCTACTTTCCTAGCTCCAAGTGATCTCCATAGGCTTTGGCTCAAGTTCAAGGAAGGGTGTGGTGATTTTTGTGAGGGGTAGTGAGAATTTGTGAGGTTTTTTTTAATTTGTTGGGGTGAGGAGCAAGAGGGTTTCAGTTGGGAGAAAGAGTGGGGTAGAAATGAGAGAAGAAAATGATATGGAAAAATAAAAGAGAGAGTGAGAGGGGGTATGGGAGCAAGCATGCACTTTCTCTCTCCTCATTAAATGCTAAGCATGCTTTGTCTCCCATGCTTAACCCTCATCATTCCCTCTCTCTCTTCCTCCCTCCTCAAGTCAACCCAAAAGAAAAACATTAAATTTGAATTTGTAAGCTAAAATACTTAATTAAATACATAATACCCTAATGGAATGGGTTAATGCACCATAACTACTTAAGCATGGTTTAACCCCAAATTAGCCCTAGGTTATCATGCACATGTGTGTGCAAGCCCAAATTAAAATCTAATAAAATATTCATTAATTTTTATAAAATATTTAAAAACTATTTTTGTAAACTTTTTACTAGAAACCATATTTTCGCTTAATCAACCACAAATCCCATTCTAAAGTGTTACAATCTTCCCCCCTTATAGAAATTCGTCCCCGAATTAAAAATTTTTACTAGGCGTACCTTCAAAGAGATGGGGGAATTTCTTCCGCATCTCACTCTCGACCTCCCAAGTGATCTCTTCACCATTCGGGCTGCGCCAAAGAACCTTCACAGATGGCAAGACCTTGGATCGAAGTTTCTTCGCCTGCCGGTCCAATATCACTACTGGCTGTTCGGTGAACGAAAGATTACGCTCAAGATGAATGGTCTGGCGCTGAATCATGTGAGAAGGGCCATGAAGGTATCTGCGAAGCATTGACACGTGGAATACAGGGTGAACATCCGGAAAGTCGGGCGGAAGAGCTAAACGATATGCAACTGCGCCCACACGCTCGAGGATCTCGAAGGGACCTATAAATCTGGGACTAAGCTTCCCTTTCCGCCCAAATCTCATCACGCCCTTCATCGGAGAGACCCTCAGAAAAACATGATTGCCAATGGCGAACTCGAGTCTGTAACGGTGTCTGTCAGCATACGATTTCTGCTTACTCTGAGCAGTCCTTATCCTATCTCGAATCAACTGTATCTTCTCAGTCATCTCATGTACGATCTGCGGCCCCAAAATACTGCTCTCGCTGAGCTCTGTCCAACAGACGGGCGATCGACATCTCCTCCCATATAAAGTCTCGAAAGGTGCCATCTGAATCGTATCCTGGAAGCTATTATTGTAGGAGAACTCTACCAAGGGCAAATGACGATCTCAGCTTCCACCGAAATCTAGAATACAAGCTCGAAGCATGTCCTCAAGAGTCTGAATAGTCCGCTTTGACTGGCCGTCGGTATGCGGATGGAATGCTGTACTGAAACTCAAGCGGGTGCCCAAAGCCTCCTGAAGTCTTTGCCATAATCGGCTGGTGAACTGGGTGCCTCGGTCGGACACGATACAAGTCGGGACTCCATGCAACCGTACAATCTCGTCGATGTATATCTGGGCACACCGAGCAAATCCAAAAGCGGTCTTCACTGGAAGAAAGTGAGCCGCTTTCGTCAATCGATTCACGATCACCCAAATGGAGTCGTACTCTCGACTGGTCCTGGGTAGACCCCCAATGAAGTCCATAGAAATCTGCTCCCATTTCCACTCTGTAGCTCTCCCGCGGGCCTCTGGTGCTCGTCCTTGACTTGCTGACAAGTCAGGCATCTCGAAATGGAGTCGGTGACGTCCCTCTTCATCCCTTCCCACCAGTAAACATCTTTGAGATTGTTCCCGCCAAAAATTTCTGCGCAAAAGAGTCCAAGGTATCAAATGGCAGCGATACGCTTAAGAAAATGCGAACCAGTATCTTCCAGCCTGTATTTTGATAAACTCCACAATGAGGAACTGTTAAATTATGATAGTATTGAAAGAATCTCAAAAAAAACCTTCAATTTGATATATTATGGGCCTCATAATTTATCCGGGATCAAAAGTTATGAGTAAATGTCTATGCACATGTGATCTAAGAAAGAAGATGCGAACCAGTATTTTCCGAGCTGTATTTTGACAAACTCCGGAATGATAAACAACTAAATTCTGATGGTATTGAAAGCATCTTGAAAAGACCTTCGATTTGATATATTATAGGCCTCATAATTTATCCGGGATCAAAAATTATGAGCAAATGTCTATACACATGTGATCTAAGGAAGAAGATGCGAACCAGTATTTTCCGAGCTGTATTTTGACAAACTCCGGAACGAGAAACGGCTAAATTCTGATGGTATTGAAAGCATCTCGAAAAGACCTTCGATTTGATATATTATGGACCTCATAATTCATCCGAGATCAAAAGTTATGAGCAAATGTGTTATGCACGTGTAATCTAAAATAATGCTCTACTACATGGGGAATGCATTTTTTAGTCCCACATCGGGAAAATGAGATATGGCTTCTCTACCACTCTCATATAAATAAGAGGGGATACCTCTTAGAAATGGCAGAGTTCAATTCTCAAAGGATTCAATACTCAAAGGAGCTTGGTTCTCCAAAGGAGCTTAGTTCTCCAAGATAGGAGCATGCTCCTCCCCATAATGCGCAAGCGCCATGTGTGCTACGTGCAATGCACGTGTGCCCGCCATGCGGCACCACGTGCAACGCACGTGCGCACCACATGAGAACATTTAATAATATTAAAAGGAGCCTAGTTCTCCATATATAGAAGCCCCGCTTCTCCTTATAATGCGCACGTGTGCTCGCCACGCGCGCATCACGTACAACGCACGTGCACACCACATGAGAACATTTAATAATATTAAAAGGAGCCTAGTTCTCCATATATAGAAGTCATGCTTCTCCTCATAATGCGCATGTGCGCCACGTGCAACGCACGTGTGCCCGTCACGCGCGCACCACGTGCAACGCACGTGCGCACCACATGAGAACATTTAATAATATTAAAAGGAGCCTAGTTCTCCATATATAGAAGCCCTGTTTCTCCTCATAATGCGCATGTGCGCCACGTGCAACGCACGTGTGCCCGTCACGCGCGCACCACGTGCAACGCACGTGCGCACCACATGAGAACATTTAATAATATTAAAAGGAGCCTAGTTCTCCAGATATAGAAGCCCTGCTTCTCCTCATAATGCGCATGTGCGCTACGTGCAAAGCACGTGTGCCTGCCACGCGCAACGCACGTGTGCCTGCCACGCGCGCACCACGTGCAACGCATGTGCGCACCACATGAGAACATTTAATAATATTAAAAGGAGCCTAGTTCTCCATATATAGAAGCCATGCTTCTCCTCATAATGCGCATGTGCGCCACGTGCAACGCACGTGTGCCCGCCACGCGCGCACCACGTGCAACGCACGTACGCACCACATGAGAATATTCAATTAAAAGGAGACCCGTTCTCCATAGGAGCTTGCTCCCCCCATAATGCGCATATGTGCAAGCTCCATGTGCGCTACGTGCAAATATGAGCGCCCAACACGTGCGACGCACGTGCGCCCAACACGTGCGACGCACGTGCGCGAACGCAAAGAAGCTTTTTTCAGCAGCGAGAAGCTTAAACTCCAGCCTGTTCTTCCCCCCTAATGAGTGAGACATGGTTCAAAGAGTACATCCCTCCACACCTTCGATATATGGCACTGTAATCTCTCAGTGTCGTCGGAGAGGTGGTGGGTTCTAACGACCAATGATCTTTCTTTCTAAAATAAAAAAAAGAAGATCAAGAACTTCAAAAACAACAAAATAGAGAGAACTCTGAAGAATTTTGAGAAGAACTCAAGAAGGGAAAGAAGGTAAAAAAACCTTTACAAAAAAAGAGAAGAACTTCTTCTGAACAGATCATTGATCTAAGAACAAGATCAATGATCTTCAATAAAAAAATAAATAATAGCAGTGCCTTGCACTTTTTTATGAACCATTGGTTCTGGAATCTTAAAGATTCTTTTCTTGAATCCAAAATTGGATCAAGTTATTGAAACAGTGCCTTGCACTTGCAAAAAACTGCACTGTTGCGCTCCTGGGTTGGCGCAAGCCACCAGAGAGCGCCACGTGTCAGCTCCAGAGCCACTTGCGCTATGCGCTTTTAAAAATAGAGCATTGCTCTTTAAAATTGGCGCAACTCACCAGAGCGCGCAATGTGTCAGTAGTGCAACAGCGCAGCGCATTGGCGCAGCGCACTGCGCTGTTGCGCTTGCGCTCACCAGAGTGTGACACGTGTCACTACGACAAGCGTTTGCGCTCAGTAATTGGCGCAAAGCACCTGACAAGCCACTGTCAAGTAATTAATGCACTGCAGAAGGGCCAAGCCCAATTAAAAAAGGCCTAACAGGCCAAATAAAATGCAATGCATTATTTTAAAAAGGGCGGAGCCCAAACCAAAACAGATGCTCTGCATCATTTACAAAGAGAAAGAGCCCAAAGGCCTAGCAGGCCAAAAGAAAATGCAGTACATTATTAAAAAGGGGCAAAGCCCTAATAGGCCAAAGATAAATAAAAACGTTGAACATTTTTCAACTGGACTTAGCCCAATCATGACCGTAAGTCCTTAAATTAAATTGACTGAGCAAGACTGCTCTCCTAAATCAATTTACATCCGGTTCAAGGGTACATCTCCGAATTCCTCTGACACCTATCGTTGTAATCCTTCAACGACGTCAGAGAGGTGACAGGTCCCGACAACCACACATCGATACGGACTGCGGGGTCTGTTCCCCTACGAATGGCGGTGCACAAGACTGCGAAGTCCTGACGCTGAGATTCGGGGCAGATACAATTTGGTTTTATCCGTCCACCTCTCCGAAGATGCCAAGTTGATTTATGGCACCGTGTATCGGAGGTTTAGACGGATGCGGCCGATGTAGCAGACTTCGTCAGATTCCCCCTCGCTTGAGGGGTTTTTAATTGTGGGGACGCTCTTCCCTGCAGGCGCAAGCCCCTGCAGTTAATTACGCTACCGCATCGCGGCAACAACTTTCTCCTTCTCCAGAATTTCACTTCGTGTCGTGGGTGTTTGTTTTGTTTGTGGTTGCCCATGGATTGTATATGGAAACAATTTATTTTGTCACCCGTAGGACGTGGATTAGTCCAAATCCGTATTTTCTTAGATTTGGGTTTGGTGTTTTAGCTTAAGGATACGTTAGCCGTATTGAGGCTAAGATCAACTTAAACGTTCGTTAAGGATACATTAGTCCTATTTGAGACTAAGATCAACTTAACGGGATCGTTTGGATCCGACAAAAGAGCATTTTGGGGCTCTATTGCTCCAGTTTATGGACATAATGGTCCATTGCATGTATGGCCGTCGGGACCCATCATCTCTCTAACGACGTTGAAGGATTACAACGACAGATGTCAGAGAAGTTCAGAGATGTACCCTTGAACCAAAGTTGATTTAAGAGAGCAATCTTGCTCAGTCAATTTAATTTGAGGACTTACGGCCAAAATTGGGCTAAGTCCAGTTGAAAATGTTCAACATTTTATTTGCTTTTGCATTGCATTTCTTTTTATTTTTATTTGGGCTCTACCCATAAAGGATGCAGAGCATCAATTTGTTTTGGGCTCTGCCCATTTATAAATGATGCAGAGCATCAATTTTACTTGGGCTCTGCCCCATTTTATTGCTTTGCAATTTATTTTGGCCTGCTAGGTCTTTTTGATTTGGGCCTGGCCCTTTAGGAAATGCATTGCATTTGTCAGGAGCTTTGCACCAATCAGAGAGCGCAAGCGCTTATGGTGTTAACACGTATCACGCAAGCACAGTGCGCTGCGCTAATGCGCTGCGCCTGCACTGCTGACACGTGGCGCGTTCTGGTGGCTTGCGCCAATCCAGGAGCGCAACAGCGCAGTTTGCAAGTGCAAGGCACTATAATTTGAGAATCTTTTAGAACCAATGGTTCATAAAAAAGTGCAAAGCACTATTCGTTTTCTTGATCTAATTTAGATCAAAGAAAATAAACAAGTTTTTTCTTATTTCAGGAACTAAAGGTTCATAAAAAAGTGCAAAGCACTGTTCTTTATTTTGTTTTTCTTGTTTTAAAGAACTAGTGGTTCATAAGAAGTGCAAAGCACTGTTTTTATTTTATTTTTTATTAAAGATCATTGATCTATTAGAAGAAATTCTTCTATCTAAAAGGTCTTTTTACCTTTTTCTTCTTCTTGAAATTTCTTCAGAGTTCTCTCTGTTTGAAACTTTTTATTTCTCCCAAAATGTTCCTCCCTTTGAATTGAGGTCTAGGGTCCTTTTTATAGTGCCCATAAATTAGTTAAAGTTTGTTAAAGAGATCATTCTCTGAGTGATTTGGGGAATTTTTCTCACCGTTGGATTTTTGATCCAAGGGCTTCTGTTTTACAGAAGACAATCTTCTTGTTTTTAACAAGATTGAGAAAGATCTTTCAGAATTTTAATTCTGTTTGGCGCAAGCGCACCAGCTCGTGACACGTGTCGCGCAGCGCACAGCGCAGCGCAACTGCATTTGCGCAACTGCGCTGACACGTGTCGCGCAGCGCTGTGCTGGCGCAACTGTGCTTGCGCAACTGCGCTGCCACGTGTTGCGCAGCGCAAGTGCGCTTACGCTGACACATGTCGCGCAGCGCAGAGCGCAAGTCAGTTGAAGCGTTGCTTCTTTAATTTTTATTGTAACTTTCAGAACAGAGCTTTGCTCTGATTGGGGGAAGATGAAGCGCTGCCTCATCTTCCGCCTTGGAATTTGAACAGAGCTTTGCTCTGATTGGGGTAAACAAATGCCCCTCCCACCGTTGTGCTTACGTGGCCTCCAAACGTGAGCGCAGCGGTGGCAGAATTCCAACCGTCGCGCCATCTCTTGGAAGTTGAAACGACACTTCAATGCCTATAAATAGGACCTTTGGTCCCTTAGATGATTTTCATCTCTACAATTTTACTTTCAGAACTCAGAGTCCTGCTCTCTTGTTTAAACACTTTTAAAAGTTCAAACTTTAGAGAATTTTAGGTAAAAAATATTAATTTTGATTAAATTAAATCAATTTTAAGAGCCTTGCTCTCAATAGATCTCCGATCTAAAGAAGACCCATTTAGGGTTTCACTTAGCAGAGCTTTGCTCTAAGGGGGTCTATAGAAGACTAAGAAGAGCCCTATTAGGGTTCCATTAATAGAGCTTTGCTCTCTAAAAGATCTTCCCTGTATTTTTTCATTTCGTTAATGGAGCTTTGCTCCTCCAAATCATATAAAAGAACTCTTAAGAATTCTTCATGGATCTTGGAAGTTAAAGATGGCATTTTATTCCTCAGTGCATTATATCGTTTTGCTTAATCAGTCTTTCTGATAATTTTGTTGATTTTCTTTCACAGAAACAATGGACGCCCATATGTATGCTCTTAACGAGATCATCTCTTACGAGGACATCTGCCGACTTGGCCGTTCTCAAAATCGAGAGTTCACAAACGTGGAGTGTACTGAAATCATGAGCCGCTTTGACGCATACAACGGTCCACTGCTTCCCCGACGTTCCTCTCTCCTTAAGCTTATCGTGGGAGCCATCTGGGAAGCGCTTCCCCTATTCTGTTATGGTGTGCCGCTTAGGGCGTTGGATGCCGCCGAGGATAAGGTGCACTCGGTGTACCTGATGAACTTTATCTCGAAGAGACGGCGAGACAGTCCCGTCGATCTCTTGCACGAGGTCTTTCAACAGTCTGCCATACTTGCTGCTTATCGGAGGGTGGAAGACATCAGGGGGGATCCTGACGCTTGTGCTTGCGAAAGAAAGCACACCAGGATGGTCCGCGAGGCTTGGAAAGTCATAGATAGGGTCGCTTTCGAGTTTCTCAATCCATGTCCTGGGTTCGAGCTTATACCTTTGTAAACATTTTAATAATGTTACTATCCATTTCTCCGTGATTGTAAGAACCCCTTTTTATGATATGAATAGAAAATTTCCATTTCAGCTTGTCTTATCCCTTGTTCTGAATCTTTTGCACATGCATGGATGAGTGTGTCTCGAACGCTTGATCAAATGCAAATCGGATGTTCTTTCTGTCGCTTCTCTCTTTCTTTTATTATCAGCATGCTGTCTTGATAAACATAATTGGAAGATAACTTAGTTTTTCCAAAAGATAGCGATGGCTTAGACCACAGGTTCGGATCTGCCGCCTAAGACTTTTTAACTCTATGAGCCGTGAGGGTCTCATAGAGACTTTTCTCCCTACGGATCGAGAGGATCTCGTAGGTGGATTTTCTCCTTAGGAACCGTGAGGATTCCTAAGTGTATTTTCTCTTATAAGTCGTAAGGATCCTATAAGAGAATTTTTCCTTCTTACGAGTCGAGAGGACCCGTAAGCGGTTGCTTCCCTCCTTGTCGAGTTTCGAGTTTGGAGAGTGAGACTCGTGGATAGTGTGCAAGAGACCGTTTTAGGCTAACTTGCAGGGTCCCAGTGCTTAGGAAACAGGCTCCTTTTATGCCTATTGCCTAAGGCTTTATCTCACGAGTCGAGCCGCATCGAGAATTTCTCGCAAGGACATCAATTTCTCACAAGTCGAGATGAATCGAGCATTTCTTGCAAGAATATCCTAACGTCACAGTTAACCTCTGCTATTTATGACAGAAGTCCGTTAGGGTCTGTGGTACTTAGGGTTTTGGCCGTCGTACCGTCGCATAAGCTGATATGTTCCTCGATAGGCAATCGTGCTGTTCGAGTAGCCCTGCGACTGCTGTGTCTCTGATCCCTTCGGGGGCTGGACAAGACGTCTTCGAGCAATCTTCCTAGGCAGTTTGACCGTCGGAAGAGCAAGCGTTAGGAATTTGCCATGCCGCTTTTTACTTGAGGTTGGGCTCATTTTGGCGAGCCCCGATGAGCCATAACCATTCCGCGCTGGTGTGGGATGATCTCCGATAGTCTTTCAGGTTTTATGTGAGTTGCCGTCAAGACCCTGAAGCTAGGAATTTGGCCTTTGCTTCGTTTGCTGGCATCGCGTCTGCTGTATCGAGACGAATGTCGCGGTGGGAACTAGGGATTTTGCCGTGGCTCCGTTTGTTTGATTGTCGCGTCTGAACCCTGCTGGGGGAAGAACGCTAGGGTGACAACTCGTCTGCTGTATCGAAACGAACGTCGGGGTGGAGCTGGAATTTTTCCGTGGCTCCGTTTGTTTGATTGTCGCGTTTGAATCTTGCTGGAGGGAGAACGCTGGGGTGACAACTCGTCTGCTGTATCGAAACGGATGTCGGTGTGGAGCTGGAATTTTTCCTTGGCTCCGTTTGTTTGATTGTCGCGTCTGAATCCTGCTGGGGGGAGAACGCTGGGGTGACAACTCGTCTGCTGTATCGAAACAAATATCGGGGTGGAGCTGGAATTTTGCCGTGGCTCCGTTTGTTTGATTGTCGCGTCTGAATCCTGCTGGAAGGAGAACGCTAGGGTGACAACTCGTCTGCTGTATCGAAACGAACGTCGGGGTGGAGCTAGAATTTTGCCGTGGCTCCGTTTGTTTGATTGTCGCGTCTGAATTCTGCTGGAGGGAGAACGCTGGAGTGACAACTCGTCTGCTGTATCGAAACAAACGTCGGGGTGGAGCTGGAATTTTGCCGTGGCTCCGTTTGTTTGATTGTCGCGTCTGAATCCTGCTGGAGGGAGAACGCTGGGTGACAACTCGTCTGCTGTATCGAAACGAACATCGGGGTGGAGCTAGAATTTTGCCGTGGCTCCGTTTGTTTGATTGTCGCGTCTAAATCCTGCTGGAGGGAGAACGCTGGGGTGACAACTCGTCTGCTGTATCGAAACGAACGTCGGGGTGGAGCTGGAATTTTGCCGTGGCTCCGTTTGTTTGATGATGTTGCATCTTGAAGCTTGGAATTTGGCCTTCGCTTCGTTTGCTTTGTCACGTCCAAACCCTGCTGGAGGAAGAACGCTGAGGTGAGATCTCGTCTGCTGTATTGAGACGAACGTCGCGGTTGTCTCTAGGTTGCTGGTGAACCGTTGAGGTTTGGAACTAGGGATTTTGTCGTTGCTCCATTTGTTTGATGATGTTGCGTCTGCTGTGTCGAGACGAACGTTGGGGTGACATCTTGTCTGCTGTATCGAGACGAACGCCGAGGTTGTCTCTAGGTTGCTGGTGAACCGTCGAGATTTGGAACTAGGGATTTTGCCATGGCTCCATTTGTTTGATGATGTTGCGTCTGCTGTGTCGAGACGAACGTTAGGGTGACATCTCGTCTGTTGTAACGAGTCGAATGCTGAGATGGTTTCTAGGTTGTCTGTGAACCGTCGAGATTTGGCTTCGCTTTCTGGTGGAGCCTGTTGTGAAGGTATGGTTCCCTTTTTGTTGGTGCCCCTGGATTGTATACAGGGATCAATGTGATCTTAACTGTAGGGCCAAAGTTTTATTATCATTTTTTTTAGTTCCGCGATGCTCTATCATTTCAGCTTTTATATCGCGAAGGTCGCGATTGCCCAATCATTTCGGCTATTTTCTCGCGGTGCCCAATCATTTCGGCTGTTTATTTTTTTTTCACTCGCTGCTTTTTATTGCGAGTTGCCCAATCATTTCGGCTGTTTTGCATGCATACATTTTTACTTGCTGACTTGGTTGCAAGTTGCCCCATCATTACGGCTATTTCGTATGCATGTGCGGCTTGCTAGTTTCTTATTGCAAGTTTGGGATTAGATATCGATTTCGGCATCAGCATCACTACAACTGGAATATTGCCAGGAGCGAATCATCATTTGCCTCTATTGATGTCGAACAAAGGTGGCTTAGCGAACAGGGTTAGGGTCCTATCGACTAAGGTCTTTAACTTCATGAGCCGTAAGGGTCTCATAAAGGTATTTCTCCCTACAAGTCGTGAGGATCTCGTAGGTGTGTTTTCTCCTTAGGGATCGTGGGGATCCCTAAGTGTATGTTCCTCTGTAATTCGTAAGGATCCTACAAGAGGGTTTTCTCCCTGTAAGTCGAGAGGACTTATAAGGGTTTTCATCATGCGTACATATCCCCAGTCACGGATGGGACTTGGTTAGGGAAATGTTTATTCGTGCCCGTGGATTGTATACAAGGGTTAGTATTGAGCCACTTGTAGGGCAGTATTGAAGGTTGTGGGGGTTGCTTAAGCACAGGTTTAGGTCTCTGTAACTTAAGACTTTCAAATTTTATGAGCCGTGAGGGTCCCATAAGAGAGTTCTCCTTACTAGTCGTGAAGATCTCGCAAGTGTATTTTCTCCTTAGGAATCGTGGGGATCCCTAAGTGTGTTGCTCCCTTGTGAGTCGTAAGGATCTCACGCGGGTGGTTTCTCCCTACAAGATCAAGAGGATCTTGTAAGTGCCTTTTAACGAGGTTGCGCCCTTTCAGGTTTTCACAAACACTCGCCGGTAGTCCTGCTGTTTTTACTCACGGAGCCCTTTCGGGTTTTCATCCGTGCCCATTTTGTTTATGGACATACCGTTTTTTTTTTCTTTTTATTTTATCTCTCTCTCTCTTTTTAATGAGGTCGCGCCCTTTCGGGTTTTTCACGAACACTCGCCGGTAGCCCTGCTGTTTTTACTCACGGAGCCCTTTCGGGTTTTCACCCATGCCCTTTTTGCTTATGGACATACCGTTATATATATATATATATTTATATATATATATATATTTTATCTCGTCAGCCTGAAGATGGTGCGGTAGTAGTTTAAGGACGTTTCGGTCCGCCATTAGTTTAAGGACGTTTCGGTCCACCATTAGTTTAAGGACATTTCGGTCCGTTGTCGCCATATTTGAGGCGAATCTCTAGTTTACTAACTTTTCGGTCTATGAGGCTTTCTCTATGACTGAGCATGATGCCCCCGGCGTATCCGTCTTTCTCCGAGCGTGCGGTTGTGGCGGGTTCACCTTCCAGTTTTCGGAGAGCGGGAACTTGCCCTGTAGGTATTGGTCTTCAACCCAGTTTTTGAAGACGTAGCAATTATCGATCAGGTGACCTACTGTTTGGTGGTAAGGGCAATAATTAGAACTGTTGACATCATCCGGTTGTAGTTGGTGTTTCGGCTCCGGTAGAGCGATAAGCTTGTTATGCACTGCCACTTCGAACAGCCTCCTTGTTCCATCCTGGGGAAATGAGCAAGGACGTCTTAGCCTTTCCTCGAGGGATATGCGTGGACGCATATTGTTTCGACGAACAATTGATCTAGGGCTACTCGACTGTTGTCGAGTGTTGGCGACGAAGATCATTTTCCCCTTTCCTTTATCCTTTCTGCTCGACCCTTTGCTTGTGGGGCCGAGATTTTTCTCGAGTAGCGGGCGATTGCACGACCGAATGTTCTCGCAACTCTTCCATTCTTTCACTTTTGAAATGGATTCCTTGAGGAGAGGGTTGAGGGCAGCTTCTTCGTCAGAGTCGCTTCCGAAGGTGATAATTTGCGATCCCTTGGAGTCGGCTTTGTGACAGTCGTCGGCGGTTCTCTTGCGCTCATCTATCACATTTTTCTGATGTCTACGAGCTCCACACTTTGTCCTGTTGAAGTGTTGCTTTCGAGCGACATACCCTTGCCACCAACACTTAAAGGAGTCGCAATCTTCGGTAGGATGTATGATCTTCTGATGATATAAGCAGAAGTTAGGATGCATCTCCATTTCACCGAGAGTATTTTCTTCAGAGGGTGGTAGCACCATTCCTGCTGACAGGGCTTTGGCGAACCTCTTCCTCATCTTGAATTTGTCTCTATCCGCAGCGGATGGCTTTTGATTTGATGGGAGTGCCTCGACTCTTTGGTCCAGTCGTTGGTGTTTGGCCCCTTCCAGTATGGCCATCTCACGCTCTTGATTGGCTTTAACTTTCAGACGAATCTCATTCAGGAAGGCATCGATCAACTCGTCTGATGGCCGCGGAATTTCTGGTTCAGGGTACGCCCTCGGTTTCTCGGCGCAAGGAGCCTCTTTATCATCCGCCAATGAGTGGGAGATCACATGACAAGTTACCCCCGGCGCGTCCGTCTTTTTTGGAATGTGCGGCTGTGGTGGGTTTACCTTCCACTTTTCAGACAGCGCAAACTTGCCTTGTAGGTACCGATCCTCGATCCATCCCTTGAAGACGAAACAATCCTCGATCGGGTGACTTACCGTTTGGTGGTAAGGGCAGTAATCGGGATTATTGAGATCGCCTGGCTGTAACGGACATTTTTGATTCGGCAGATTGATAAGTCTGTTGCGTACTGCCAGTTCGAACAGTCTTCTCGTTTTATTCTGAAGAAACGAATAAGGATGTCCTAGTCTCTCCTCAAGGGACGGGCGTGGATGCACGTTATTTTGGCGGACGACCGGCTTTGAGTTGCTCGGTTGTTGTTGAGCATTGGCAACGACAGCCGCTTTCCCTTTTCTTTTCTCATTTCGAGAGTCTAGTTTTGGAAGAGATGGTCCGTGACCCATCTGGTCCATTTGGGCTAATTTGTCGATCAAGGCCTAGAAGGTGGTCGGCCTGAAGAACATCATGAATTGTGAGATGGTCGTTTGCGGATCAAGAGTGCCCACGAACATGCCTACCGCAGGCGCCTCTTCTATGCGTTGTTCGCCTTTCGACCATAGGTTCCGCCATCGTGTTGCGTATTGGACCCACGTTTCGCCTGGCCTTATCCTGGCATTTATCAGTGCTGTTATCGGGGTGCGTCCACTAGCACTCGCGAATCTTTGCGTAAACAGTAGCTCCATCTCCGCAAATATTTTGACAGAGTCGTTAGGTAGCTCCGAATACCATTCAAAGGCCGTTTCTGCTAAGCTGCCAACGAATTGGCGAAGCAACAATTTGTCATCGCTTCCAGTATTGCCGCACAAGGCCCTGAATTGAGCGACGTGTTGATGCGAATTCTCTGTCCCTTTATATACGTGGAATTTAGGGATCGTGTATCCCGGCGGGTAACTGATTTGGTCATACCAGCTTGGATAGGGTCATCCGGTTCTAACAGTTTGCCCAGCCGCTTCACTCGCCTGATGAGCTCGTATTTGCTGAGCTATATAGTCATCAAGCGCGGCCTTGGAAATGGTTTCTTCCTTGGCCGCTGAAAGAGCCGGAGGAGGATCAGATGTTTCCCCTCCGTCATTTCCGACAATGACTGGAAGGTCTTCAGCTGGAGGGTTCGGCTGTAACATCATCCCTACCATATCTTGGAAGAGGAGCGCCATCTGTCTTATGTTAGCCGCTTGTTCTGCGGCTTCTCTGTCCTTCTTTTCGAGGATTCTACGTAAGAAGTCAGCATCAGTTTCTTGTCCGTGATGCTGCTCTGATGATACTTCCGAATTTTCTTTTGGTTCGGTAAGTGCAGCCATCACAGTCATCATTTCTTAAAGCTTCTGTTGCTGCTCTTGGGCTTTCGTCACAGATCGGGTGAGCGGTCGGTGACCCGTCGAAGCACGGCTTTCCTCCTTTCCGGAAGCCATATAAACGGTGTGCACCACCATGCCCCCAGACTTGGGGCGTTTGTGTTCGGTGTCTTTGCGATTTGCCAAAGACACAGGGGCTTTTTGCGGCCTCCTTTTTTGAGTGATTGGATTTGAGGGGGTTGTTGCAGTGGGCACCCATCCAGCTATTGCTTTTTCCAACTTGACAGAGTAGCCCTTCTCCTGCTGAACCTTCAACTTTTTCTGTCGACGGAGATAGTTTTCATCAATCACCGACTCTTGGACTTGTCGCCAGACTTTGTAAATTTTAGAAGACAGCCATTAGGGACTGCTCTAGCTTCTTCTCTGGAGTATTCTCCACAGGTGAAGGAGTTCTCTTTAGCATCGCAGTAGGAGAGTTTCTGCGCACCGTGTTCAGCAATTCAAAGCTGTTCCCGGTTGGAACAGCAGCATCGATCCCCACCGTTGGAATTGGTGGTGTAAATCCAGAGGGGGAGTTGCCCCCAGCCTTTCTTACTCGACGCCAGTGGCGACGCCGAGCGTGTCTTGCGGATGGAGTCACCTCCGTTGTTGGATAAGCTTCTTCATGCCCCCTGCCCTGGCTAGGGGAAGCAGCTTTGAGGACCTCGTCTGGAGCAGTAACCGGAATGGCCAGCCTTGTAAAAACTGATTTCTCGGAAGGAGGAGCCTTTCCAATGATTTCGTCCGTTTGAGTCGGGATGGCTATCTACTTTGGGATGGCAGCTTCGGGTATTGCAGGTTTGCGGACGTTCTGGCCCAGTCTGTTGAAAACTGAGGTATTGAAACTGGGCGACCCATCGAGAGGGGTCGCGGCAGTGGTAAGTCGATCAAAGACCGGCTTCTTTGGAGCTTCTTGCGGTGTCATTAGGGCATTGAAGCTCATCAGTGGGAGCATAGTCCCGAAGAATAATCCAGCGGTGGCCTGAGTTACCTGCTCCACTGGCATCATGAAAAGGGAGGCCGCTTGGGGCCCAAAAGTCACCCCTCCAGCGAGGACGGAGCGAGAGTTGCAGTTGCAGGCAGTGCAGTTTGAAGCCATTGATCTTTAGTTCTCTGCACGGAGCAAGACACCAAATCTTAGTACCTCGAATCCACAGGCAACCACAACAAACCGCGATTTGTTCACGAACATGACACATAAAAGTGTGGAGTGGAAAGAGGAAAAGGTCCCACCGGGCGTGCCAGAATCTGTTCCCCTCCGAATGGCGGCGCACAAGACTGCGAAGTCCTGACGCTGAGATTCGGGGCAGATGCTATTTGATTTTATCCGTCCACCTCTCCGAAGATGCCAAGTTGATTTATGGCACCGTGTATCGGAGGTTTAGATGGATGCGGCCGATGTAGCAGACTTCGTCAAATTCCCCCTCGCTTGAGGGGTTTTTGATTGTGGGGACGCTCTTCCCTGCAGGCGCAAGCCCCTGCAATTAATTACGCTACCGCATCGCGGCAACAACTTTCTCCTTCTCCAGAATTTCACTTCGTATCGTGGGTGTTTGTTTTGTTTGTGGTTGCCCGTGGATTGTATACGGAGACTATTTATTTCGTCGCCCGTAGGACGTGGATTAGTCCAAATCCGTATTTTCTTAGATTTGGGTTTGGTGTTTTAGCTTAAGGATACGTTAGACGTATTGAGGCTAAAATCAACTTAAACGTTCGTTAAGAATACGTTAGTCCTGTTTGAGACTAATATCAACTTAACGGGATCGTTTGGATCCGACAAAAGAGCATTTGGGGGCTCTATTGCTCCAGTTTAGGGACATAGTGGTCCATTGCATGTATGGCCGTCGGGACCCATCACCTCTCTAACGACGTTGAAGGATTACAACGACAGATGTCAGAGGAGTTCAGAGATGTACCCTTAAACCAAAGTTGATTTAAGAGAGCAATCTTGCTCAGTCAATTTAATTTGAGGACTTACGGCCAAAATTGGGCTAAGTCCAGTTGAAAATGTTCAACATTTTATTTGCTTTTGCATTGCATTTATTTTTATTTTTATTTGGGCTCTACCCATAAAGGATGCAGAGCATCAATTTGTTTTGGGCTCTGCCCATTTATAAATGATGCAGAGCATCAATTTTACTTGGGCTCTGCCCCTTTTTATTGCTTTGCAATTTATTTTGGCCTGCTATGTCTTTTTGATTTGGGCCTGGCCCTTTAGGAAATGCATTGCATTTGTCGGGAGCTTTGCGCCAATCAGAGAGCGCAAGCGCTTGTGGTGTTGACACGTGTCACGCAAGCACAGTGCGCTGCGCTAATGCGCTGCGCCTGCGCTGCTGACACGTGGCGCGTTCTGGTGGCTTGCGCCAATCCAGGAGCGCAACAGCGCAGTTTGCAAGTGCAAGGCACTATAATTTGAGAATCTTTTAGAACCAATGGTTCATAAAAAAGTGCAAAGCACTATTCGTTTTCTTGATCTAATTTAGATCAAAGAAAAAAAACAAGTTTTTTCTTATTTCAGGAACCAAATGTTCATAAAAAAGTGCAAAGCACTGTTCTTTATTTTGTTTTTCTTGTTTTAAAGAACCAGTGGTTCATAAGAAGTGCAAAGCACTGTTTTTATTTTATTTTTTATTAAAGATCATTGATCTATTAGAAGAAATTCTTCTATCTAAAAGGTCTTTTTACCTTTTTCTTCTTCTTGAAATTTCTTCAGAGTTCTCTCTGTTTGAAACTTTTTATTTCTCCCAAAATGTTCCTCCCTTTGAATTGAGGTCTAGGGTCCTTTTTATAGTGCCCATAAATTAGTTAAAGTTTGTTAAAGAGATCATTCTCTGAGTGATTTGGGGAATTTTTCCCACCGTTGGATCTTTGATCCAAGGGCTTCTGTTTTACAGAAGACAATCTTCTTGTTTTTAACAAGATTGAGAAAGATCTTTCAGAATTTTAATTCTGTTTGGCGCAAGCGCACCAGCTCGTGACACGTGTCGCGCAGCGCAACTGCATTTGCGTAACTGCGCTGAGACGTGTCGCGCAGCGCAGAGCGCAGCGCAACTGTGCTGGCGCAACCGTGCTGACACGTGTCGAGCAGCGCAGAGCGCAAGTCAGCTGAAGCGTTGCTTCTTTAATTTTTATAGTAACTTTCAGAACAGAGCTTTTCTCTGATTGGGGGAAGATGAAGCGTTGCCTCATCTTCCGCCTTGGAATTTGAACAGAGCTTTGCTCTGATTGGGGTAAACAGGGTCCTTAAACTCGTGGAACGAAACGTCCTTAAACTAATATTCGTCCCATAATGGGAATGTTGGACCGAAATGTCCTTAAACTAATGTTCGTCCCCAAATGGGAAAGTTGGACCACCATGTCCCTAAACTGGAGATGGACCACCATGTCCCTAAACTGGCAATGGACCACCATGTCCCTAAACTGGAACAATAGAGCCTCTAAATGCTCTTTTCGTTAAGTTGATCTTAGTCTCAAATCAGACTAACGTATCATTAACAAACGTTTAAGTTGATCTTAACCTCAATATGGCTAACGTATCCTTAAACCAAAACACCAAACCCAAATCTAAGTAAATACGGATTTGGACTAATACACATCCTACGGACGACGGCATAACTTAGTCTCCGTATACAATCCACGGGCATCCACAAACAAAACAAACACCCACGACACGAAGTGAAATTCTGGAGAAGGAGAAAGTGGTTACCGCGATGCGGTAGCGTAATTAACTGCAGGGGCTTGCGCCTGCAGAGAAGAGCGTCCCCACAATCAAAACCCCCTCAAACGAGGGGGAATCTGACGAAGTCTGCTACATCGGTCGCATCCGTCTAAACCTCCGATACACGGTGCCATAAATCAACTTGGCATCTTTGGAGAGGTAGACGGATAAAACCAAATAGCATCTGCCCCGAATCTCAGGCAAGACGTCTAGTCTTGGCCGCCGTTCGGAGGGGAATGGAGATCATGGTACATCTTGGTGGAATCTGGATGAACACTGTATAACGATCGATGCGCCTCCTCGAGAATCTCTCGCCTCAGTCCCTCGGAATCTGGTATGCACAGTCGAGTCCTAAATCGTAGTACCCTCTGATCATCGATCATGAACTCGGAGTCTCGGCCCTGTCTAACCTGCTCCCTGATCTCTGAAAGACGGTCATCATTGGGTTGTGCCTCACGGATACGGTCAAGCAACTGTGGACGTCCACGGATATTCGCAAGCTGTCCCCCGGTCGGAGTGAACTCGAACTGCACTCGGCTGTCGCATAGAGTCTGCCAATCTGCCGACGACTGCCTCTGCACTGCGCTCAAACAAGATAGACTACCTCCGGGCCTCCGACTCAAAGCATCCGCCACTACATTCGCCTTGCCCGGATGATAAAGGATCTCATAATCGTAGTCCTTCACTAGCTCCATCCAACGACGCTGTCTCAGATTCAGGTCTCGCTGCTGAAATATTACTTCAAGCTCTTATGGTCCGTGAATATCTGGCACGCCTCGCCGTATAGATAATGTCTCCAGATCTTGAGTGCAAACACCACTGCAGCCATCTTTAAATCGTGAGTGGGGTAGTTCTGTTCGTGTTTCTTCAGCTACCGAGAAGCATATGCTGCATCAATACACACCCTAGCCCCACTCGAGAAGCGTCACAATAAACCACAAATCTGCCCGATCCCGAAGGCAATAATAACACCGGCGCCATAGTCAAACGAGTCTGCAACTGCTGAAAGCTATGCTCGCATGTCTCCGTCCAAAAAAAAGGAACTCCCTTCCGGGTCAACTTGGCCAACGGTGCAGCGATACGGGAGAAGTCCTGAACAAATCGTCGGTAGTAGCCGGCCAGTCCTAAGAAGCTGCGGATCTCCGTAACTGATGCTGGTCTGGGCCAATGCTGAACGGCCTCGATCTTCTTTGGGTCCACACATATGCCATCTCTCGTCACCACGTGACCCAAGAAGTCTACACTGTCGAGCCAGAATGCGCATTTGCAGAATTTAGCGAACTGCTGAAGCTCCCTCAAGGTCTGCAACGTAATACGCAAATGCTGCTCGTGCTCCTCTCGGCTCCGGGAGTACACTAAGATGTCGTCGATGAATACGATGATGAACTGATCAAGATACGGCCTGAAGACGCGGTTCATCAAATCCATAAACGCTGTTGGGGCGTTGGTGAGTCCGAACGACATCACCAAAAACTCATAGTGTCCGTAACGCGTGCGAAAAGACGTCCTCGGAATATCCTCCTGCCGAACCCGCAACTGATGGTAGCCTGATCGCAAGTCAATCTTCGAGAAGTGCCCCGCACCCTAAAGCTGATCGAACAAATCATCGATACGAGGCAGGGGATATCTGTTCTGCATAGTAACCTGGTTCAGCTGACGGTAATCAATACACAAACGCAAACTGTCGTCCTTCTTCTTGACGAACAGGACAGGAGCTCCCCACAGCGAAACACTCGGACGTACAAGTCCCCTATCTAGCAACTCCTGCAACTGATCTTTCAGCTCCCTAAGCTCCGCCGGGGCCATTCAGTAAGGCGGTATAGAAATCGACCCCGTGCCGGGAATCAGATCAATGCAAAACTCTATCTCACGCTCTGGCTGCAATCCAGGCAACACATCAGGAAAGACGTCAGAAAACTCTCGTACGATAGGAACCTGGTCCAACGAATCTACTGTGGCTCCGGTATCACGAATGCAAGCTAAGAATCCCTGACATCCCTTCCTCAAAAGCCGACTAGCGCGAAGGGCTGAAATCAAACTGTGAGGGGTGGCATCACGGTCCCCCTGCACAACAAAAACCGACTCTCTGGGAAAACAAAACCTAACTATCTTCTTGTGGCAGTCCACAGACGCATAGCACGTGGCTAACCAGTCCATGCCCCAGAGAACGTCGAAGTCCAACATCTCAAGAAGGATCAAGTCGACGGACAACTCTCTCTCACCAATACGGACAATATACGACCGGAACACGCGTCTCGCAATAAATGACTCGCCAACAGGAGTGGTCACAACAAGCGGCAGATCTAACAAACACGACTCTCTGCCCAAACTCGGCACGAAGTGCGAGTAAACATATGAGTGTGTAGACCCCGGATCAAACAACACGTGTGCGTCAAAAGAACATACTGAAAGAGTACCTGAGACCACTGCATTGGTGATTGTAGAGAGATTTTATGCGTGCTTGCGCTTTTAAAAGATAAATCAAAGAATAGTTAACCGCAATCAAGAACGGCATCGCTTGGTAGCTAGCCGGTTGAGTACGGGTCGGTCCACAGGGATTTTGTGTATTTTCTAGTTGTTCTAACGAGTTAATTCCAATTGTGGTACGATTGATTATCACTAAAAACTAAAGTTGATTTAGATTAGGATTAAAACCTTGCTAGGGTTAGGTTTAGCTTAAGTTTGGAAATTCAATATTTCTCACCGCTTTCTATGCCCTAATTAAGATCTATTTAGGTGTTAAGGTAATAATTAACAAAGGGGATTAGCACGATCGGGAAGAAACTATGTTTCTTCCTTTAGGTTCTTGTCCGTCCTTTCTTAACTCTTACCATAACATCCATGGAAAACATACACAACCGGTCTTTAACTACGGTATCACCGCTACCTCATGGGATACGGTGCCGTAGTGAGCGGTGTGTGCATGTATGCATAGAGTCCTATTAAAAATGTATGACAGGCAAGAAAAGGGTGAGGGATTTTCATCTCTCAAACCTTTCCTATTCCTACCCCTAACAAGTGAGGAACTACTCACTCATTAGGGAATTGATAACAAGAGACATTTTTTGTTTGTTTTTAATAAATTAACTATCTAAACTACGGCAAATAAATAAAAGTTATAATTAGGGCAGATAAATAAAATTTATACTATGGCAGAAAAGAAAATTAAACTAAGGCATAGAAAAGAAAGACTTACTTTATTTGATGCACTCTTCAAACATTACAAGAATTAAAATTCTGAATTTAGGAATTAAAAAGAGGCATAAAAAGAGGCATGCTCCATAAAGAGCTTTAGGGTTCCTATTTATAGATTATAGAAACCATAGGGTTTACATTCGATCCTTATCTACATTTACAAAACTACCCTGAGAAGCTTAGTCAACGCACCGCCGCCGCCGTCAACTTTGCACCGACATGGGCTCAGCACGGCCGCTGTTCCGCGGCCATATGCCCTGTTTGGCCGCGGATCCGCGGCCATATAGTGGGGTCTTTGGCTAGATTTTTCTTGGTTGCTTCCTGTTACATTTGGCTTCTGGTTTCTTCACTTGGTTTCTCAGATTGTCTTCTAGTTTCTTCCAGATTTTCACAGTACAGAATGTTGTGGACTTTTACCGTTTGCTTCGTGTTGAAGTCTTGAATCTTGCGCTGCCTTTGTACTTTGTGAAATTGTTCATTGATCTTCATTTGTCTAACAAACTGTAGGCATAGTCAAGATTCTTCTATTTGTTGGTCGTAGTCTCACTTTTGTGTCGTCTTTTCATCATTTTCACTGTTTTGTTCCGAGAACCTATAACCTGCAAATATGTAGCAGATATGGATCAAAAGCACCTATTTATTTATAAAATGAATAAGAATGTGGAATATAATAATGCAAAATTATGATATGAATAAATACCCCCAAACTTATCTTTTGCTCGTCCTCGAGCAAAACTAGTTTTATTCTCGAAAAAAGATCTACCCTCACTTTCGCAGGAAACGCGATTGCACCGAGCTCGTGCAATAAGCCGTTAAACCTCTAGGTGTCCCTAATAGGAGGAGTGTTGTCTCCTGAGAGTTTTCAGCGGACACTACCCATAAAATCCTATCAATTCGGCTTATTGACTTTTATTTTCCAATTAGGTTTTCTAACAAGAAACTCTATTATCTTCAACTCAGAAATTATCAACCCGTATTTTTTACGCTTCCTTATCATTTAACTTAAGATTGTATATGTTTTGTAAATTTACTTAGTTTTTAGCATCTTTTGAGTTTTCCTTCTAAGGTTTCATCTCATTTTAGGAAATTTTATTATCTTTACTAAAGATATAAGTCCTATTTTTCATTCCTATCTCTCATCTAAACCCCTATCACATACCCCTACGTGTGTGTATATATCACCCCTACACTTGGAAATTCAATTCAAGCTCTTATACTCTTGTCCATTGTCCAAAATACTTTGATGAACTTTTTAGATGAAATTGCTCACACATTCTTCATGCGACCGTTAATACTTTTTGAGGTACCAGCGACCGATTACAAAATGTGTTTGCACATTAAGGCGTAATTCCTAGTCTTGTAACACCCAAGGCTTTACCAGTGACTCCTAAAGCAGTTGGTCTAAGGCACTAGGTGATAAAGCACCCTCGCTAAATATTTTTCATTTATGTAGCCTTAAGTAATTACAAAAACCAGTGTTCAATTTTTATCTCTTTATTCACACTTGTATTTTTATTTTATTTTCCTTCATACTAAGGACTTTAGACAAGAGCATTTCAAGGTCTCTTCTACTATTCCAAGTTTCAAGGTTCGTGTTTGTGCAATTTGTAGGGTATATATTTTCAGAATTTAGACTTAAGCTTAGGAATTATTTTTCAGACTCATACTCTAATAAAAATATCAATACTCTTCCCTTGTTTTGACTTAGCCTAATAAGCGAACTCAAAATTTGCCTATTTTCTAAGTAAATTACAAAGACATATATTTTTCTACCGTTAAATTTTAAGAAAGGTTATTTTTAGGGCTTTTAATTTACTAAGTCTAAGATCTAGTTGTTCCTAGCTAGTTAACCTTTTTGTCAAACTTAAGTTAATTATGGCCAAAATTGAATTTTTCAATTTTTATAATTTTTAAAGTTTTTCAGTTTCTATGGGTTTTAAAATAAGTATGCAAATGCAAAATTATACATATGAATGTGAAGGAAGAAAGTTTACCGAGCACACCCCCAAACTTAAACTTGACAGTGTCCTCACAGTCATGCTACACCAAGAGGGTCAGAATTGTCGGCACTCCCCTGTTTATTATTTTTTATATTTTTTTATTGTTATTGTTAACAGAAAAACAAAACAAAATATATATACGAAAAGGTTCCCCCCAAACTTAAGTGAGACAGTGTTTCTACTGTTTAAGCATTAAAGTTCAGAGCTAGGGAGGAGAAAAACACAGTATCAAGCTATACAAGGCCTTACATAGGCTAAAGATTAGCACCAACCATTCAAAAATTTTATCGTTATAATGGTGTGGTTGGTGAAAGAATAGAGTGTAGAGAAACGAAATGAGAAACACACAAGACCGTATGGGAAGAAAGGTGGAATATGGTCTCGGTATATTATGAGAAGAATGGCAGAAGAAAGAAAGAAGTGTAGTACGAACTTGAGGATGTAAATTGAGTGAATAAATTAGCACAAATTGTGATAACCGATGTGTTAAAAGCGATTGTGCTAATCTATCAACCCGTCGAGAAATGGGGTCAAATCCTTCAAGATTCGTGAGAAAACATGGGTACGTTGAACTTGGTAAACCATCCATCGAAAATGGAAGCGTGACAAATTCTTGCGCGGTCGAAACGCTGGAAAGGACGAATCCTTCGAGTTTCGGAGGTGAAACAATTGAAGGTGAAATTGGTGAAACTGTCTCGAACTTGAAGGATTCCTTCAATAGTTCGAAATGACTGTAAGCAACCGAGTCTGATGGTTCAACTAACTTATCTGAAAATTCAAAGGACTCAAACTCGGGCTGTGAGTCTTCAAAATCGTCCGAAAAAGTGAAACACTCGTAATCGTTATCGGTTGTGAGAACTGTGTTAAATTCAAGGAGGAACGCACTAGTGGCGTCAAAATTGCTGTGATCGAACATAAATTTTTTAAGCTCACAGTCCTCCTGCGTGATCTCTTGCATGGTCGGAACGATGGAAAGGATGAGGGGGGGTGATTTAGGAAGTATAACAGTTAAAGGTTCAGGAGGGTTAATTGGAGAATCTGACTCATCAAACAAAACTGGTTCATCCTCAATACTATCCTCAATACTCTCCTCATAATTCTCCTCAAAAGTTATCTCATCCATGCAATTATCATCAAAATCAAGACGCATATGAAGTTCGGGAGAAACATTTAATGACTCGGGATGATGAATTGGAGAGAAAAATTCAGTCAAATCTGTGGGTTCATCATCCAAAATTATCCCTGCGTCAATATCCTCAATCAAGTGAAAATTAATTTTTTCGGACACCTCATCAAAAGCATGGATATTTATCAATTCAGGTTCTAAATTGGAGGTGTAGAGGTCGAAAGGATTGGTGATGGTTTCACTCGAAATGGACCCTTCACAATCTGGCAAATCAAGCACTACAAAGTCGCACAACTCATTAAACGTTTTATTTTCAACTGGTGAATCATTTGGGACACTTGATAGATATTCCAAACCGGAGTTGTGGGATTCAATTGGTGATGGGTAGGTTTGATTTGGAAGGGTGCACAGCTCACTCTTTCCACTCAAATTCTCAATCTGTCCAACCGTCTCATCATACATTGGAATTTTTGGAGCTAGTTAGAAACTAGCTACCGGGTCACTAGGTTGCATAAGGGCGGCAATGGACGCATCCAAATTCCTCATCTGTTGGTTTGTCGCTACAATATAAATTTCCAACGACTGTTCCAGACTAGACATGGGTTGTGAATGGGTTTCAGTAAAATATTCAAAGTTGTTTGGATACGTGAAACTCCCAAATGGTTGTGTAGAAGCAATGTCTAGGGAATGTGCGAAAGTCGGTTAGGACTGGTAGGAATTGAATGGTTGGACAGGAGTATGATCAACATTTGGATAAAAAGGTGAATGGACTTGTTGATCCCAAGAACTGGAAGTGTTGAAAGGAGTGAAAGATCGGTTACGAGATTGTTCAATATGTTCAGCAATAGACATGGGATTCGAAGTTACAATAGAACTCGAAAAAGTAGTATCAACGTACGAAGGTGGTGAAGGTTGAAATGGTTGATACAAAGTGGATTGCGGAGTCGAACTATTTCTCCTAGACGCTTCTATTCGATCTTTCAAAGAAATTTTGGGCATGGAGGGGTCGTCCGTAATTCGACCAAAACAATTCGCGTAGGAAGCAATGTTTGGATGAGGGTACCAAAGTTCGGCAAGAGTTTTGTGAGGTGGGGTACCCATGATGTAAGAAAGGAGAAGAAAAAGAATGTGGGTGCAAGTGGGGTTCAATGGATTTCTTAGTGACAAGTGGCAAGTTTTTGTAAAATATTTTTCCGTTTTGTGTTTTTTTTATAAGGAGCTTTTTGCAAAAAGATTTTCAATAAGAAGCTTAGACACACGTTCAATCAATCACAATATGCACAATCAAGCCTAGATCTAGGGTCACCTAGGTCAACTAGACTGCTCCTAACTGTTCCAAAGGGCAAGTTGTGAGGACCCCAAATCGCCTTTTCACCGCTAATTATGGCCAGGTAAGCACAAGTAGAGAAATGAGGGATCCGCTCACGAATCACCGTGAGACGGGCCTTTTAAAGTTACCTTTCCCCACCTGTCTAGCCTAGGCACCACAAAGTCAGGTTTAGATCAACGGTCGATGCCTATAACTATTCCTTTGTCCTATTGAGCGCGAAGTCCTTAGGGCCGAGTCTAATCTTTTTTAATTAACTTGATGGTCAATGCAATATGCTTTATGTGATTTTTGGGGTCCTGGGAAGGGTAATGAAATCCCCACCCAATTTGGATTGGTGTTCAAGCCCCTTAAAGTCAATTTAGATATGCAAAGCAGTAAACACAATCAAACACTTGAAAACAAAAATTTTTTTAGCGCGGCGCAAAGAATCCTGCACAAGATCAAGTTATTGGAGAAGGGGAGAAGTTTTTGCGCAAAGAACCCTGTAGGAAAATTTTACAGAGGAGATAATGGGGTTACAGAGAAGAAGAGAAAACTTACAGCGATTTTTCCACGTGCTGACGTCACTACAAGACCGCGGTTCCCCCGCCAAAATTGTGTTCCTGCCGCGGTTCCGCGGTGGGCTCTGTGGTTCGGTTCCCGAGTTTCCTTCTGCTCCTCTGTTCTGATTTCCCTTTGTTGTTCAGATCTGCTGTTTTCTGTTTTCCTCTTTGGATTTTTCCAGATCTGAATTCGTTCGTCAATCCTGCACAATTCAAACAAAACACCCTTCAAAAAATAACAAGATGATAAATTTTTTTTTATATTTTTTATATTTTTCAGTTTTTATGAATTTTATGATTTTATATTAACCCGAAATTGCAAAAAGAAAATACTACGCCATCTCCGGCAACGGCGTCATTTGATTGTAGAGAGATTTTATGCGTGCTTGCGCTTTTAAAAGATAAATCAAAGAATAGTTAACCGCAATCAAGAACGTCGTCGCTTGGTAGCTAGCCGGTTGAGTACGGGTCGGTCCACAGGGATTTTGTGTATTTTCTAGTTGTTCTAACGAGTTAATTCCAATTGTGGTACGATTGATTATCACTAAAAACTAAAGTTGATTTAGATTAGGATTAAAACCTTGCTAGGGTTAGGTTTAGGTTAAGTTTGGAAATTCAATATTTCTCACCGCTTTCTATGCCCTAATTAAGATCTATTTAGGTGTTAAGGTAATAATTAACAAAGGGGATTAGCACGATCGGGAAGAAACTGTGTTTCTTCCTCTAGGTCATTGTCCGTCCTTTCTTAACTCTTACCCTAACCTCCTTGGAAAACATACACAACCGGTTTTTAACTACAGTATCACCGCTACCTCATGGGATAGGGTACCGTAGTGAGCGGTGTGTGTATGTATGCATAGAGTCCTATTAAAATGTATGACGGGCAAGAAAGGGGTGGGAGATTTTCATCTCTCAAACATTTCTTATTCCTACCCCTAACAAGTGAGGAACTACTCACTCATCAGGGAATTGATAACAAGAGACATTTTTTGTTTGTTTTTAATAACCTAATTATCTAAACTACGACAAATAAATAAAATTTATACTAGGGCAGAAAAGAAAATTAAACTAAGGCATAGAAAAGAAAGACTTACTTTATTTGATGCACTCTTCAAACATTACAAGAATTAAAATTCTGAATTTAGGAATTAAAAAGAGGCATAAGAAGAGGCATGCTCCACAAAGAGCTTTAGGGTTCCTATTTATAGATTATAGAAACCCTAGGGTTTATATCCGATCCCTATCTACATTTAAAAAACTACCCTGAGAAGCCTGGTCAAAGCACCGCCACCGCCGTCAATTTTGCACCGACACGGGCTCAGCACGGCCGCGTTTCCGCGGCCATATGCCCTGTTTGGCTGCGGATCCGCGGCCATATGGTGGGGTCTTTGGCTGGATTTTTCTGGGTTTCTTCCTGTTGCATTTGGCTTCTGGTTTCTTCACTTGGTTTCTCAGATTGTCGTCTAGTTTCTTCCAGATTTCCACAATACAGAATGTTGTGGACTTTTACTGTTTGCTTCGTGTTGAAATCTTGAATCTTGCGCTGCCTTTGTACTTTGTGAAATTGTTCATTGATCTTCATTTGTCCCTCAAACTGTAGGCATGATCAAGATTCTTCTATTTGTTGGTCATAGTCTCACTTTTGTGTCGTCTTTTCATCATTTTCACTGTTTTGTTCCGAGAACCTGTAACCTGCAACTATGTAGCAGACATGGATCAAAAGCACATATTTATTTGTAAAATGAATAAGAATAGGGAATATAATAATGCAAAATTATGATATGAACAATTGGACGCCTGCGTGTCCTAGTGTGTCAAAGCAAAGACCCGTGCCTACCCTCTACCTGCGACTGGCGGTCCTCTACCGGCAACTGGTTGTCCTCTGTCTCGGCCCCCCTGTCCTCTTTGAATAAACCCTCCGCGACCATGACCTCTCTGCGCATAAGTCTGACGCGGAGTAACAACAGGTGCAAGAGGCAATGCCCTCTGAGGTGGAGAAGGTGGTAAAGTGACATGCGGTACCGCGGTCTCGCCCTCATGTGGCTCCGGACAATCTCGAACATGATGATAAGTACTCCCGCATCGGAAACATCCAGATGATAACTGCTGGCCCTCCCGGGGATAAGAGCTGAATAACTGGTCTCGTCCCGAGCCTCTGCTACCTCCCGTACCTGAACAAAACCTGTCGCGGCGTCTAAACGACTGTCTTTGTGCTAATGTATCAGTACGAACCCTCTTCAGTTCCAGAACTACCGAAGTCTCGGCAAGACGCTCCTCGACCAATAAGGCCGCATCTATTGCTGCTGCATAGGTATCACAATGCTGTGTGCTGATGACGAGGAACAAATGGGTAAACAGGCCTCGAACAAACCTCTTGATCCGCATCTCCTCAGTAGCTACCAAATACAGGGCATACGTAGATAGCTCAGTAAACAGTACGTCGTACTCTGCCACTGTCATCTCCGGAGTCTGGCTTAACGACCCAAAACTGCGCGCTCGAGCATCCCGGACACTCTGTGGAAGGAAGCGGGCAAGAAACACCGTCACGAACTCAGCCCAGGTCATGGGAGGAAGACCTGCGGCTCTGCGCTTCTCGAGAGACTCACACCACTTCTGCGCAAGACCTTCTAGATGAAAGCTCGCGAACTCCACCCATCTCGCGTCTGAGCATCTAAGTGAACGACATATCCGGGCCATCCGATCGATAAATGACTGCGGGTTCTCGGCTGCATCGGTGCCTGTGAAGACCGGAAGCTTCAGCCTCATGAACTCTGATAACGATATTGTGATCACCTCTGTAGCTGCAGGTGCAACTTCCTGAACCGTAGGTACCATCGCGGTCCCCGCAACAGGTGGAACAACCTCCTGCCTCTGCGCTCGAATGACCTCTACTAACGACCCCATCATCCGGCGCAACTCCTGCATACCGGCCGCTAGCGTAGCAATATGGTCTGTCGAAGGGGGATCAATCTGCTCCGGGACAACTGGCATACCGCCCGGGTCAGTCCTCGTCTCAGACAAGTCAACTATGATCTCGGCTCTCGCGGCCGCTCTCTGCACCCTCGTAGTCTTCAGCGGCATAATGGTTGGACATGAAAACAAGATTCGATAAGAATACGGAAATCGAATCACAAGGATGTAAAAAAAATCACGAAGGAATTTCATCCAATAAGTGCTAATGTTACTTAGGCGAAGTACCGTGTCGTGAGTATGTCGCGGAACATACACACGCTAAGCCACTCTGCTTTAGCTACCTACTCCATCATACCAAGGTCATCCTACACTCCGAAAAGTAAAACCTACGCTCTGATACTAACTTTGTCACGACCCAGAATTCGGCCCATGACCGGCACTTGACCACGTGACGTCTACAGGCGTAACGCGATTAAGTAAGCCGAAACCCAGAAATCAAAACCATTAAAAGTAGTGAGTGATGAAAACATTGGCTTAAAACGTTTAGAAAACTCGAGTAAAAAATCTTTAAAGTTTAAGTTATTTTCTTAAAAATTTTGGCAGCATCTCATTTGTAAAAACTAGCTCCGAAACGGGTACAAAATATGATACAAGTAAAATGGCATATAATATAGATAAGGCATCCCCAAACGGGAGCAATCACGCCCAACGGCGGAAACACTCACCACGAGAATAAAATATGACGCTGTAGCGAAGAAATGAACAAAATAAGTGAAAAACATTATAAAAGATAAAACTGCATAAATAAAGTCGGCTCATACGAGTTCGACATCCAGAGTACAAAATAATATACAACATCGTCCCCACAACTGGTCTCTAAGTCAATACATGATATGGTAGATGGAGAGTACTAGATACAATAGAATGTACAATGAAATATAAACGGATACCCGCAACCCACCTATAAGCAAACTGGCCCACACGCCAACTATAGCGGGATCCGCAAAAAAAAGATACAATGAGGTAGCCCTGCCGCGACTACACTGAGGGTCAACCTGCAAACACTGTGGCACAATGGGGGTGAGTTGCCAACTCATGAATAGTAAATAACATATAAAGGTAATCGCAGGTATGCACGTGATGCTATACTCTAACATGTGCAAACTGAGGACATCAATATGGTAATCTGGGTATGCAATAATCATGCGGGGCACTCTATCGGGTACTACAACTACATGATACAATGCATATAAATGAATGCTGAGCATGGGATAAAATATCATCTACACGAATCATCATCATGGGAAAATACCCGGTGTCCACCAAATACACCCCAAATCCCAATAACTCAGGCGCTGTCATTCTAATCGGCCCTCCAATCCTGTAAATCTCATGGAACCATGAGTGCCCAACATCGGCACTCGAAAATATCATGAAATACTCGTGTCCAGCATCGACACGCAAATCCTCATGTATCGGGCTCCGTCAGTCCGGATCAGCCCACGGGCTCCGCCTGCGGAATCGACCCTCGGCCCCGGCAGTACGGGTCGGCCCGTATCCATCTCTCTGTTAGTGTATATGCCCTAGAGGACATTACTGTATCATACTAGTTTGTATATTACTTAATGGAAGCTTGGGATATTCACCTTGTATAAACAATCTTGCTCAATATAGTAGTATGCTACTTGGTTTGTTTCTACTTCAATGTGTACATATGTTTATTTTTGTATATCACCTATACACATTAGTGGAGCCCTTAGGATCTTTGCTTGATTACCAGCGTTGTGATGGCAGTCACACTAGTGGGGGCTGGGTAATCTATAAGCACATCCTTATGCAGGTCCCTAGTCGCAGGACTATCGAGACAGGGCATCGATACTCCGGAGTAGACTAGCGTATGTGCTTCTCATCCCAGAGTGGGAGGTGGTCTGTCCCACAGCCATCAGTACGTCGTGCTGGAGATAGTATACGGGTGCTCGTTGGGTTACGAGTACACTGGACAGGACTCGTCGGGGACTGACCGGTTGGTATTATACCTATCGTCAGTTATCAGTTCCCAGGTGACATGAGTACAGCTTAGTCCGCTGACTTGACACTGTCACTTCGCCTCGAGTGTGTTCCCACTGTACTTTGATTACTACCCTACCACGGCTCAAAGGAGTCGTGCAAACAGGTAGTAGTTGGGTGCAGTCCCGAAGCACTTGGAGGCAGTGACGGTTAGACAGGATTCGTCTCTCCCGGTATTGGGGGTTGACATCGCGCTGTGTCTAGGAGAGCCATTATACGAGTAGTCCCTGGCCAGGGCAATCGAGATATACTGGTAGGCTTCTAGTGTTATCTCAGGGTGTTTTGGGCTTCACTCCGACATGGCTTGTACCGCTATTAGGGGACTGACGTTTACCGCCCCCTAGGCCCGCCATGCGATGTATCAGATGAACAGACCGGACTATACGGAGACTGTCACATTCAGGCTCAGTAGAAGTTCAGATGGGTTTCACCTCGTCAGTCTTCTTGTCGGCATCTACCTGAGGACCGTTATGCACAACTAGTGCCGCTTGCGGTCTGTTGTTAAACCCACTGCCTGCGTAATGTCGAGTCTTTAGAGTCCCACACAGAAAGCTATTCGCCTTTAGGCAAAAGAGTAGAGGTCGCATGGTTTTGCGACAGGTCGCATGGTTTTGCGACAGAGTTCAGTCACATCCGTGCACTTGTGCACGTTTAGTGTCGGGACAGTTAACACTAGCGGGCTTTGGTTTAAGCCAGATCCTAGTGTGCGTTTTGGGATTGGATTTATCCAGTTTGTATTCGTGTTCCTCGGAACGCGGATACGGGTGTGTATGCACAGTTGACGGAGAGACAGAGGCAGAGGATTCTCATTAGGGTTGTTGACCGTTGACTGTTGACTATTGACTTTTTGCTCAACCCTAATGAGAATATGATATATGATTAACAATAATATTAATTAAGTATTATGGTGACATGGTTGTTGAGGGGTTGACTTTGTTGACCGGTTGACTAGGTTTGACTAGTTGACCATCATGATGACAATGGCTATAATTTATGGCAAAGACTTTTTACTTGCTTGTTTCTCTTGTGAGAAATGAGTGCATGAAATGATATGGCTATTGTAGCTTAAACCATTTTACACAATACTTGATTACTATTATTATGATGATGGCTTTGGATTATGAGAGCCAAGAGAGAAAAGTCTTCACCCATTCTATCATTCTCATTCTCTCTCTTGTTCTTGGGCTCTCATCTCCTTCCTCTTGCTCTCCTTCTCTTGAGTCTATGGTTCACTTGTCTCATGTGTTGAGAACCAAGAACCATAGAGAACATCCCAACACACTCTTCTCTACTCACTCTAGTTCACAAGGTTTAGCAAACCAAGTGAACTAGTTTCTTCAAAGATCGAAGAAGAAGCCAAAGGTAGAAGCTTTCGAGGTGGATCTATCTTCGGCGCAAGGAGACGACGGAGTGAAGCCGATCCGGACAACCATCGAGGCTTGAAGACGAAGGAGTTCAAGAAACAAAGGTATAACCCCCTAACCGAGTAGTTAACAACTCCTAGTTAGGTTGTTAGTTAGATGTTTAACAAAGATCCGGTTTTGAGTCCATGTTACCACCTCTAGAAAATTGTTTTTCGTCAAATTCCGCATGCCCGAAAGTACCGGGAGAGGTAGCATAGACTTACAGTGGTATTAGAGCCTAGTTAAACTCTATCTAACATGTTAGCAAAGTAGCTAGAAGATCGATCAAAGAAAAGGTCACGAAACGAACCCGATATGTCAAGTTTCTGCCGATTTTTATTCTGTTCAAAAATTGATAAATTTCATCTTAAAAATCGGCTCAAGCTTTTGTTTGAATAACCACAAAATTTGGTCCCACGAACCGTTCAAAGCGCCGCGGAAACATGGCGGGAGCACGCTCCCGCCGCGGTTCCGCGGCCGAGTTGACTCGGCCGAGGTCCAAATTTAGTGCAGTGTATTTGTGGGGTTGTTTTGGGATTTTTGGAATATGTATTTTCTGCCCAGATTTTCCAGAACGAAAATTTTGTGTTTGGGGCCTAAAAATCCGTATTTTTGATCGAACTTCTAAAAGACTTAAGCTGACGGGTTTTTCTGTGATGTGATATTTGTATTGAACGTCTGCTAATCGCTATATGTCGATTAGTGGGGGTTATACAAATCTGTGATCTATAATGTTGTTGGTTTGTGTATATGAATTCATTGGATTGTCGCGGGTGAATAGCCGGGGGTTGTGAGACGAGAGTTTTCTTTTCTTTCAATTCATGTAAATTTGTAAATTGATGTAATAATTATTTATATGGTCGCACAACCGGGTCGGGGTTGTAGCCGTCATTGTATAATTTCTTTTTGCTGTTTTTGCTCCTAGGATAGACCCATGGAGAGGGTGCACAAACTACCGGGTATGCCGAAGTGCCGAGTGGCCTACTCACGGAGGTGAGGGAGGTTGCTTCGCTTCGGGTACTTGGCGGGTAGTTTGCCGCACCCGTAGGGGTCTTGGGTGGGGTATTGGCTATTCACCGCGACCGTGTAATCTGCTTTTCGTTACAGGCTCGTACGAATTGCGGATTCCTAGTATATCCAATGTGTTCATCTGTGATCTGAAATGGCTATCATTGCAATATATCTATATATGATATTATTTAGGCGTTGCTTATGTTTTACAGCCGCGCTAGCCCAGCCCCCGCTCTATCGTTAGTTAAGTAACCTAACGGGTAATGACGGGGCCCCGTGGCGAATGCGAATGGCATAAGCGTACGTCATATTTTGGTTGTTTTCTGCAATGGTAGGATTAAATGATGGGACGCATTAAAAGAACTAATGCAAGAATATCACGCATTAAAAGAACTAATGCAAGAAAATAAACCAAGTAAAAGTCGTTGGAACACTTTTGAAAAACCACTCGGTTCTTTTCAAAACTAACTTTTAAATGCGGAGTTTGAGCCACTCCTTTTAAAAGCTATCTCGTTCCATCGATTATATCAAGTTCTCTACGTTCATGGTTTTACCAAAACCATTCGTAGCCCTCCGTCGTTTCACATGAATAGTTAATAGTATTCAAGCTGTGTTTGTTGGCCAAAGTCAAGGCATAGTGATTGGTAGCTATTGGGTATTCATGTGCAGCATAGATAGATGCGTTGGTTTGGAACAGTCATATTGCCTTGTTGGCCAAAGTCAAGGGTAGGTACAGGTGGATTCAAATTAACCTGGAGAACGACGGGTAGAACTTGACATGTGACTTATGATTTGTTGGCCAAAGTCAAGGTCATAAGAGCATGGGGCAAAAATCCACATCGGGGGTTTCAAAAGAACTGAAACTTGCTAGTGTTGCATACCATTTGGAGTGTGATGATTCTGGTAGGATTCCTTCAGTTTCGTCACGCAATGATATTTGGATCCCGATCCTACTGTGAGTATATGCTACTCCTCGGGAAATTTCTCACTCAACGATCAATGCTATAAACCTAGTAGGTGTCTAGAAAGGTGTTAGCGGGGTTACGCCCCCAGGGAAAAGAGGTTCTTAAATTAAGGAACTTCGCGAAAGCGTTGGAAAACCTCCCTCGAAGTACCGACACCAGCCTGGCCGAACGGTTAAGAAAGTATTGTACGATGAGATTGATCCTGACTAATTCTTCCTTTTTGGTTTGAGGAGGGATTCGAGAAACAGTGGGAGCCATCCTGTTTAGACAAACTAAAAACCACTCTAAACTTGCAAGAGCATCATGCTGAGTGTTTCTTCTTCTCTCTCCTAATTGCAGCGACCAATCGACATGACTGGACTTAAGTTACTTCTAGATAAAAACATACTGACAGGGCCAAACTACAAAGATTGGCTCAGGAATGTCAAAATGGCAATCACTTACGACAAGCTGGGGTATCTTCTTACCACCAAAGCTCCCCCTGTCCCAGGTCCCACCTCCAGCGTCGCGGATAAGGAAATCCGTAAGACTTAGGAGATTGATAGCGCGAAGGCCAAGTGCCTCGTACTTGCCTCTATGGACAATGAACATCAGAGGAGGCACGAGAATATGGACCTCGAATCCATATTTCTCCATACAAAAGAACTGTATGGAGAGCTGTAAGTCGATGTATGACACCCCAATACTTGTGGGGAGGCGGAATTTTCAAAAACGAACTTGTTTAGTGAACAAACATCGACTAACCGCTTGAATCGAAGCTAAACGATAACTAACCAAACATATAGTTGTTCTAAACTACTATGCTTAGGGATTATACCTATCGAACCAAGTCCTTCGTCTTTACGATCTCCTCGTTCTCCTCGGCCTTCTCGAAGTAGTAGACGATCCACCCGAGAGCTTTACTCCAAGCTTAGCCTCTAAACTTGAGGCAACTAAACTTCTTTAAGTGCTAATCAAAGAAGCTAGGTGTAATATAGAGAGGGTTATGGATTAATTAGTCTTACTAATCCTTGTACTCAACTCATGAGAGGGGAGGATTAGTCTTTGAAGAGGGAGAGCTTGAGGAGAGAGAAGATGATGATAATAATGAAATGAGAATAGTGAGTAAAGATGATATATATCAAGCATATTGTTTTAACAAGAAAAGAATAAATATCAATTTAACAACCATGCTTGATAATATCTAGTGATGATTCATTAGATGGACAAAAGACTTCTATGAATCATCAAGGTGACTCACTAATTACAATCATTCCATATGCCACCTTAACCTCCTTAGTCACCACCTTCTAGAAGCTTCTCGCATAATTACGAGAACGCCCCTCCTTTCCGCAAAAATACGGAAAAACTTTAGACTGTGTAAATCCAATAACCGGATACCAGTAACTGGCTTAAACCAAAGCCGACTGGTAAAAACTGTCCGAAAGTCGTACGTGCGTAAACAAACGTATGCGTCCGAACCCTTGTCGTAAAACCATACGACCTCTATATCGTTTCGCCTGGAGTAGGGAAACTCTCTGTGTGGGACTCTAGAGACTCGACTACTACGCTGGCAGTGGGTTTAACCACAGACCGCAAGCGGCACTAGCTGTACGTAACGGTCCCCAGGTAGTTGTCGATAAGAAGGCCGATGAGGAAACCCATCCGAACTCCTACTGAGTCTGATGTGACAATCTCCATACAGTCCCGTCCGTTCGTCCAAGACTATCGCATATCGTGCCTAGGGGGCGGCAAGCGTCAGTCCCCTAATAGCGGTATAAGTCGTGTCGGAGGGAAGCCCATTACACCCTGAGAAACTACTGGAACCTACCAGCAAATCTCGCTTGCCCTGGCCAGGGACTTTGCGTAATGGCTCTCTGACACAGCGCGATATCTACTCCCAATACCGGGAGGGACGAATCCTGTCTAACCGCCACTGCCTCCAAGTGCTCGGGACTGCACCCAACTGCTACCTGTTTGCACGACTCCTTTGAGCCGTGGTAGGGTAGCAATCTAAGAACAGTGGGACACACTCGAGGCGAAGTAGCAGTGTCAAGTCTGCGGACTATGCTGTACTCATGTCACCTGGGAACTGTTCACTGACGACTGGTATAAAACCAACCAACAGTTCCCTGTGAGTCCTGTCCGGTGTACCCGTAACCTAACGAGCACCTGTATACTATCTCCAGTACGACGTACTGACGGCTGTGGGACAGACCATCTCCCCAACTGGGATGAGAAGCGTACACACTAGTCTACTCCGGAGTATCGATGCTCTGTCTCGATAATCCAACGACTAGGGACCTGAATAAGGATGTGCTTGTAGACTACCCAGCCCCCACTAGTGTGACTGCCATCACAACGCTGGTAGTCAAGCAAGATCCTAAGAGCTCTATCAATACGTATACTCACATATTAAGATAGAAAAACCAAGTAGCATACTACCATGTTTAGCAAGACTGTTATATACATATGAATATCCCAAGCTTCCATTAAGTAATATACAAACTAGTATGATACAGTAATGGCCTTCTAGGGCATAAACACTAACAAGAGCAATCTCGTATCACAAGATACGAAGTGTCGAAGAAGTTATTTTCGGCAAGGTTGGCCATCGGATCATCGGTAGCGGAATACGTGCTTAAGATGATTGGCTTCATTGAGGAGCTCGCGGAACTTAGGACCACGTTAGAGAACGAGCTCTATACGGACTTGATTCTCCAGTCCCTTCCTTCCACTTACGCCCAGTTTATCCTGAACTTCAACTTACAAGAAAAAGAAGTTGAACTTTCAGAACTCCTCAACATGCTGAGGAGTGCAGAGGGCACCCTACAGAAAGGTAGGGAAACATCCACTTTGTTTGTAGGAGGATCTTCCTCTTCTAGGTCCAAGGCGAAAGCCAAGGGAAAGAAGAGGAAAGCCCCCGCCAAACCAAGGGGCGGTGTTGGTAAAGTGGATACGAAGGGAAAGGCAAAGACAACAAAGAAAGCGGGGCAGCTTGTGGATAAAGAAGAATGCTTCTATTGTCATAAGAAAGGACACTGGAAGAATGATTGCAGGGCTTGGAAAGCCAGGACACAGGAATTGAAGCAGGTTGCGGCTTCAGCTTCAGGTGTGTATGTTATTGAAAACTGTCTTTCAATAAACTCTACTTCCTGGGTATTGGATACCGGATCAGGATCTCATATCTGTAATTCTTTGCAGGCGTTGAGAAACCGTAGGGTTTTGAAGGCAGGTGACATGACCCTCAAAGTTGCAAACGGAGCTAGCATGGATGCTAAGGCCGTGGCGGACTATCACCTGGGAATGTCAGATGGACATGTTTTGGTTTTGCGTAATTGCTTTTTTGTACCCAACGCAACTTGTAATATCATTTCTGTATCTTTGGTTTCTAAAGAAGGTTATGAATTTGCGTTTGTAAGTAATGTTGTAAACATTCACCTTAATCAAGTTTTGATTGGGTTAGGTACATTAAGCAATGGTATATACGTATTAAACCAACCACAGATTTTCAATGTCCAGAATACACACAAAAGAAAGTCTCCGAAAATAAATCAGACTTTCTTATGGCATTGTAGACTAGGTCACATCAATGAGAGAAGGTTGACGAAGTTACATACAGAAGGATATTTGAATCCGTTCGAATATCAATCGTATGCCACTTGTCAATCATGTCTCAAAGGAAAGATGACAAAGACTCCGTTCACTGGACACGAAGTAAGAGCGAGCGAGCTCTTGGGACTCGTACACAGCGACGTGTGCGGTTCAATGTCTACACATGCGCGAAGCGGATATTCAATGTCTACACATGCGCGAAGCGGATATTCTTACTTCATTACTTTTACGGATGACTTTTCAAGGTACGGTTATGTCTTCTTAATGAAACATAAGTCCGAAGCCTTTGGAAAGTTCCAGGAGTATAAGAATGAAGTAGAAAAATAAATCGGAAAAAGTATCAAGATTCTAAGATCGGATCGAGGTGGAGAATACTTAAGTGCCGAGTTCCTGGATTATTTAAAAGAGAACGGAATTCTCTCTCAGCTTACTCCTCCATACACTCCGCAACATAACGGTGTATCGGAGAGACGGAACCGAACCCTATTGGATATGGTACGGTCCATGATGAGTAACGCTGAGTTACCGCGATCATTCTGGGGGTATGCGCTAGAATCAGCTGCATACCTTTTGAACCGAGTTCCAACTAAGACTGTGCCTACTACACCATATGAGATGTGGTGTGGGAAGAGACCCTATCTTAAGCATATTAAGACATGGGGATGTCCGGCTTTTGTTAAAAAGTAGCATGCGGACAAGCTCGAGGCACGCTCAGTACAGTGTAAGTTCGTGGGATATCCAAAGAACTCCAAGGGATATTTCTTCTACTGCGAAGAGGAACAAAAAGTTCTTGTTTCTCGTCATGCCTACTTCTTGGAAACTGAGTTTTTGGAAACCCAGATAAGTGGGAGCACAGTAGAATTGGAAGAAATTCCAGAACCACGAGCTATTACTGAAAGCTTAGTGGAACCAGAGGGTTCAAAAGAACAGGACATTCCTACACCGCTCCGCAGAAGTAGTAGGCAGTCTCATCCACCCGAGAGATACTACGGTTTTCTCATAGACGGGGATAGAGAGGATTGCATCATGGATTATGATGAGCCTATTAGCTTCCAGCAAGCCGTTCAGAGCGTCGACTCGGTAAAATGGCTAGATGCAATGCGGACCGAAATGGAGTCCATGTACACCAACAAAGTATGGACGTTGGACGTTGCTCCAGACGGGGTAAAACCCGTAGGATGCAAGTGGATCTTCAAAAGGAAGATTGGTGTAGATGGACAGGTTGAAACCTATAAAGGTAGACTGGTTGCAAAGGGTTTTCGTCAAAGACCTAGTTTGGACTATGACGAGACCTTTTCTCCAGTAGCTATGCTGAAATCCATTCGGATCCTTCTTGCCATTGCTGCCTTCCACGATTATGAGATCTGGCAAATGGACGTAAAGACCGCTTTTCTAAATGGAAATTTAGAGGAGTGTGTCTATATGGACCGACCAGAGGGTTTCATTCAGAGTGGGAGCAGCGGAAAGGTGTGCAAGTTGCTTAAGTCCATCTATGGACTAAAGCAGGCATCGTGGAGTTGGAACATCTGTTTTGATGAGACGGTCAAGGAATTCGGCTTTATCAAAAATCCAGATGAACCATGCATCTATAATAGATTTGTAGCGAGAACTGTAGTATTCCTCGTTTTATACGTGGATGACATTCTCATAATAGGAAATGATATTCCTATGCTACAATCTGTCAAGGGGTTCTTGTCACACAGGTTCTCCATGAAAGACCTGGGTGATGCCTCATACATCCTGGGGATCCGGATCCATCGTGATAGATCCAAGAGGATATTAGGACTTTCACAGTCCAGGTACATCGACACCATACTGAAAAGATTCAGCATGGAAGATTCCAAGCGCGGTAACCTACCGGCTTGTCACGGGATCACCCTCTCTAAAGAGATGTCTCCCAAGACTGATTTGGAGAGGGATCGCATGTCTATTATACCCTACGCTTCTGCGGTAGGCTCTATAATGTATGCGATGTTGTGTACCAGACCGGATGTAGCTTATGCACTGAGTATGGTAAGTCGGCATCAGTCAAACACTGGGGAGAAACACTGGATAGCGGTAAAGAACATTCTCAAGTACCTGAGAAGGACTAAGGAGACGTTCTTGGTGTATGGCGGAAAATACCTCCAGATCGAGGCCTTTGCTGACTCCAGCTTCCAGAGTGACAAGGATGATTCCAAGTCCATGTCGGGTTTTGTCTTTACCCTCAATGGAGGGGCAGTGTGTTGGAAGAGTTCCAAACAGGAAACCGTTGCAGGCTCGACGATGGAAGCGGAATACATCGCTGCATCTGATGCCGCAAAAGAAGCTGTCTGGATGAGGAAGTTCTTGAAAGAACTTCAGGTGGTTCCGTCCATTGTTGATCCAATACCTCTGTATTGCGACAACAATGGGGCTATAGCTTTAGCGAAGGAACCCAGGTCCTATCAGAGATCCAGACACATCTTGAGGCGGTATCACCTGATCAGGGAGATCGTGGATCGCCAGGAGATCGAGGTTCGGAGGGTCGCTTCAGAAGATAACACTGCAGATCCATTCACCAAGGCCTTGCCCCAGACTCAGTTCGAGCGGCTGATCGAGATGATAGGTCTTCGATACGCCAGTACATGGCCTTAGTGCAAGTGGGAGATTGTTAGTGTATATGTCCTAGAGGCCATTACTGTATCATACTAGTTTGTATATTACTTAATGGAAGCTTGGGATATTCACCTTGTATAAACAATCTTGCTCAATATAGTAGTATGCTACTTGGTTTGTTTCTACTTCAATGTGTACATGTGTTTATTTTTGTATATCACCTATACACATTAGTGGAGCCCTTAGGATCTTTGCTTGATTACCAGCGTTGTGATGGCAGTCACACTAGTGGGGGCTGGGTAATCTATAAGCACATCCTTATGCAGGTCCCTAGTCGCAGGACTATCGAGACAGGGCATCGATACTCCGGAGTAGACTAGCGTATGCGCTTCTCATCCCAGAGTGGGAGGTGGTCTGTCCCACAGCCATCAGTACATCTTGCTGGAGATAGTATATGGGTGCTCGTTGGGTTACGAGTTCACTGGACAGGACTCGTCGGGGACTGACCGGTTGGTATTATACCTATCGTCAGTTATCAGTTTCCAGGTGACATGAGTACAGCTTAGTCCGCTGACTTGACACTGTCGCTTCACCTCGAGTGTGTTCCCACTGTACTTTGATTACTACCCTACCACGGCTCAAAGGAGTCGTGCAAACAGGTAGTAGTTGGGTGCAGTTCCGAAGCACTTGGAGGCAGTGACGGTTAGACAGGATTCGTCTCTCCCGGTATTGGGGGTTGACATCGCGCTGTGTCTAGGAGAGCCATTACACGAGTAGTCCCTGGCCAGGGCAATCGAGATATACTGGTAGGCCTCCAGTGTTATCTCAGGGTGTTTTGGGCTTCACTCCGACACGACTTGTACCGCTATTAGGGGACTGACGTTTACCGCCCCCTAGGCCCGCCATGCGATGTATCAGACGAACAGACCGTACTGTACGAAGACTGTCACATTCAGGCTCAGTAGGAGTTCAGATGGGTTTCACCTCGTCAGTCTTCTTGTCGGCATCTACCTGGGGACCGTTACGCACAGCTAGTGTCGCTTGCGGTCTGTGGTTAAACCCACTGCCAGCGTAATGTCGAGTCTTTAGAGTCCCACACAGAAAGCTATTCGCCTTTAGGAAAAAGAGTAGAGGTCGCATAGTTTTGCGACAGGTCGCATGGTTTTGCGACAGGGTTCAGTCACATCCGTGCACTTGTGCACGTTTAGTGTCGGGACAGTTAACACTAGCGGGCTTTGGTTTAAGCCAGATCCTAGTGTACGTTTTGAGATTGGATTTATCCAGTTTGTATTCGTGTTCTTCGGAACGCGGATACGGGTGTGTATGCACAGTTGACGGAGAGACAGAGGCTGAGAATTCTCATTAGGGTTGTTGACCGTTGACTGTTGACTATTGACTTTTTGCTCAACCCTAATGAGAATATGATATATGATTAACAATAATATTAATTAAGTATTATGGTGACATGGTTGTTGAGGGGTTGACTTTGTTGACTTGTTGACTTTGTTGACCGGTTGACTAGGTTTGACTAGTTGACCATCATGATGACAATGGCTATCATTTCATGGCAAAGACTTTTTACTTGCTTGTTTCTCTTGTGAGAAATTGTAACACCCGAGCCCAATAATACTATTTATATTACTAGTTGAGGGTTATATATTGCTCATTCCAATTTTCCTGATTTTCTGGTGTTTATTGCTAAATTTTAACCGGTTAAGTCATTTTGGCACATAACAAATTTTAATTCCTAAAACGAAATTTAAAATATCCATGTTAGCCTACTCGTCGCCACTAGTCGCGTGGTAGCGTCCGCGTGTCGAGATTCCGTCCCGTTCGGCTAAACGGGCAAGTTTGGACGACTACGTGCGCGTGCAAGTGTCCGACTTGGGGGCATGCATTTTAATCATTAAACACCTCTTTTCAAAATTTGGAACCCGCTTAAAATCCTATAATTTGAATTTGGAACATTTGGGCGCAACCCGGGCGCGATTGGGAAATGTTTCATTTAGCGCCAAAAAGGCCCGTTTTAATTTAATATCCTAAACTAATATATATACGAATTTATATACACATAACAGTTAAATCTTTAAATCTTTCACAAATCCTTTACCAAATCAATTCTGCCTCGTGATCAGCCAATCACGAGCTCCAAATTTAGCTCGTGGGCCCCACCTCCCCTTTCTCTATCTCTGTCTCTCCCCCTATTCTCTTTCTCTCTCTCTCACTCTAAATCTTCCTCTCTCTCTCTCCAATCTCTCTCTCTCTTCCCCTATATAAATTTTCCCATGCAGCCGCCTCTTCCCCTCCTCATCTCACACGAACCATCAGAACCCTAACCCTAGCCCCTCGTTCATCGCCGTCGACCTCCCCGCGACCTCGCCGTCGCCGCCCTCGCCACCGCGAGCCCAGCCGCACCCTCTTCCTCCTTCCTCCGTCCATCTTCCGCGCCTGCACCCAACCCCCGACGCCTCCGTTCGGCCGCAACTCCCGCCGTCGACGCCGCCTCCCGTCGCCGACGACTCCCACGACTCCCTCTCCTCCTCCTCGTCACTACCTCGTCATCACCTTCCTCCTCCCCTCGCCGGAACACCTTCAGTCATGCAGCCCGACCCTGCACCATCCCCGGGTCGCCGGAGAACGCGCCGTCGACCCTCGTCGACGTCACCCGCGCCACCTCCGACCACCTCCTTCTCCCCTCGACCACCAGAGCCGACCACCCCCTCCTCTACTCGTCGCAACACCCTCACCAACAGACCCGAGGCCCACGAGCCTTCGCAGCCGCCGTCGTTGCCTCGCCGGCGTTCCAGCGCCGTCGAGCCCGCCGAGGTCACCCTGGTATATCTCTCTGTAAGCTTTCTCATCTTTCCCTTTGTGCATTAACCCCCCCCCCCCCCCCCGCTGATCGCATTAAGTTTATCTTTGTTGCTAACTTCGTTGCCGATGTTTTTGCCGGAATCCGACCGTGCCGTCTTGGTGAACCCGATGCTCCAGCGAAGCACCCTGGTCCGTGTGATCCCGTTGTTCTCGGTTGGGACACGATCCGTGGCCCGTGCTACCATATCGTGTTTTCTGCCGACATCGCATCCGTGTTCCGGTTTGCAGAGCCGTCGAGGCAAGTATCTGAATACTTGCTTTAACATGCTAGCATACGAGATCTAGTCTTGCTATGCAGTAGAATATCATACTATATAATACAACAACTTAATAATGGTAATTGATATTATATTATAAGTTAGAATTGACAGTTGCAGTTATCTTTAACATGGGATCGTTATAATAGTTTCTCGTAATTAATCGACCCACTATTAATCCATATTTCAACTAAATAAAACGATTGGATCATATCTGCTTTAATTGTTAAATCATTCACGAGACAATTATTATACTTAGTGTAAATTCATGTAGCTTCATTACTTTATGATTGTGGATATTGCTTCACCTTGTGGCTTTTGCACCCCAAAGGTGCTTGAACCTGTTAATAAGAGAATACAAAGCATCACTGTGTTTACATGGAATAATACTGTTATTTACTGTTCCTGCTGTTGTTTCCTTAATCGTTACTATACTTGTTATCAGCATACATTTGATTGCATTACATATTGACCCGATTTTGATACACTGACACATGTACTGATACACCGGACATGACACCCTATACATACTGACTCAACCTATTGGACTACAACATGACTTGGGATCCTTTTGGACCATTCCTGCTGTCTATCCAGACAGACCTACTTTTATTGATCATATGTTGGCATTGATCCTTGACTACTGAATACCTGACCTGACATACATAACTTGGGGGTATGGGGAAATCAAGATGAACCTGACTTGTAACTCGACAGTTCACTACCGTTCGAGTGTACACATTCCTATTCTGTGCCCAGCGGCATGTCTCGGTTTCGGCCGAGAATATTGTGGCCGTGATCCCGGGTATGTACGGGGTAATACCGAGTGTACACTTTCCTATTCTGTGCCTAACGGCATGTCTCGGCTGCAGCCGAGAATATTGTGGCCGTGGTCCCGGGTATGTACGGGATACTATTGGGTTACATCGACGATTCATCAATTGATTTCAAAGACTATAGAGTAGAAACCTGACAGGATAGTTTAGTCACCATTGCACATTACCCTGCCATGTTATTTCTTAGTACTGCTTATTCATGTTCATATTTGCATTGCTTATCACCATGTTTACATTATATACTTGATGTCATGACGCGCTGACGTCTGGGTTTTGCATGGCCCAGATTCCGTACCACTGTCGACGACCGAGCAGGAGTACTTCAGCCAGCAGGCTGAACTGTGAGTTCCTTAGGGTTTAGTTTATTTATTTCATTTCATTTCCAGATATGAGCCCGCATTATGGGACGTACTGTTTATTCATTGTATTGGATCATTAGCTTCCGCACTTATTGTTTATTGATTCTTGTTATTATGGATTTGGACATGTATTAGATTAGCTTATTATCTTGTTCTTGATAACCTTACAACCGTAATGTGACTGTGGATGGATACTTCCTACCCACAGGTAGCATGGTTGGCTATGTCACGTGCCCAATCTTGCGTACTCTGGGAAGCGGGGCGTGACATGGTTCTTTTGGTATCAGAGCCCTAGGTTAATTGGGTTGATTCTTTGTAGTTGGGTATTGCACCCGATACACGAATCATAATACCCGTGATTAGGAAACATGTCCTGCCACTTTGACCGTTTTACCATCCTTGAATCATTCTTCCGGATCATGTCGACATGCAAACTTACTTTGCATTGTTAACTCGAAAACCTAACTTCTTGTTATCTCTAGGACTTAGGCGACTTGGGTGGAGTTAAGCAATTGCGGCTATGATACCGCGGCATAGCTACAATGCAGCACTCTATTTAAGTATCTTGGAGTTCTAGCCTTGATTTATATATATTGAATCTATCATCATGCTAATGTTGTTTGTTTTGATTTCAGGACCATGGCAGATAAGAATTTCAAGACGTATCAGAGGCGTGTGGATGAAGCCGCCATGTTAGGAGTGATACGTGGGATGTTGGAAAATCAGAAGAGGCAAACTGAGCTGATCCAGCAGCAAGCGGATACATTTCAGGAGAGTTTGCAGACTATTCAGCAGTCTGTAAACACCGCTGTAGCGAAGCCAGTCGACCGAGTAGGGACCGTGGCAGATTTCAGAAGTTTGGGTCCTACTACTTTCACTGGTTTGGAGGAGCCGTTACCAGCCGAGCAGTGGCTAGTGGACACGGAGAATTTACTGATTGCGGCACAGATCCCTGAAGACAAGAGAGTTGATGTGGTGCGCATTCAGCTGGTGGATTACGCTCGAGAGTGGTGGCTTGTGGAGGAGACCCGCTTGTCCAAGCCAATCAGTTGGGCGGATTTCTCTAAAAGTTTCTTGGAAAAGTTCTTCCCGCGGACTGCACGGGAGGAAATGGAGGAGAAATTTATTGGGCTGAGACAAAATGGAGCAGCGGTGGATGCACATGCAGCGGAGTGGACAAGACTCAGCCGCTTCGATGGACCCTTAGTCGCCAAGGAGGCAGACAGGGCGCGAAGGTTCTTGCGCAGTTTGGATGTGGACATCCAGAGGCAGATTGTCTCCCTGGGTTTGACCACTTTCTCGCAGGTTCTTACGGCAGCCAGAGAGCAGCAGAGTTTGTCGGGAATGAGAGGGAACCTACAGCAGACAGCAGTTGCGGCCAGGAAGCCTGCATTTGTACCTAACCGAGATCATGGGCGCAGAGGTATCCCAGTGGACCGTCGAGGTATAGCGCCAATGAAGAAGCCTGTGATCGTCGATCGAAGAAAGAGCATAAGTTGTAACTACTGTAATTTACCGGGCCACATGCAAAAGGATTGTCGAAGGAGACTGGGACTTTGTCTGGTTTGTGGAGCAGCCGATCACGCAGTGGGTGCTTGTCCGTCGAAGCTTCGCACGAGAGATGAGATACAGAAGCCTCCGCAGAGACCGTTCCAAGGGCAGAAACAGCTGACACAGGGACCCAAGCAGGCTCGAGCTTTCACGTTGACAGCTGAAGAAGCCAAGGCATCAGGAGAAGTAGTTTCAGGTACTGTACTCGTTCGTGGTTTTCCCGCATTGGCATTATTTGATTCCGGAGCATCCCACTGTTTTATGTCATCCAAATTTATAACTACACACTCGATTACCTGCACGACCCTGTCTAGTTTCTGGGACATACACACTGGGAATGGGAAAATCATAGCTAGTAAGGAATGTAGAGATTGTACAGTTGTTGTTTGCGGACGGGAGCTTTTTGCAGATTTCTTGGTGATAGATACGGGCAGTTATGAGGTTGTCTTGGGGATGGATTTTCTTGGCACTTTCCACGCCCACATTGACTGTAGGGCAAGGAAGGTAATTTTCCAGATTCCCGGACATCCTAAGTTTACTTTCATTGGAGGAAGCAGTTCTGTCGGGCCAGTCGAGTTTAGGGCTAGGCCGACGAACAATGTTCTTGCGGCTATGGTTGTGGATAGTAATGAAGAGCCGGCAGTTGTCCGCGACTTTATGGATGTGTTTGAAGATATTTCGGGCTTACCGCCGAAGCGAGATGTGGAGTTTGCGATTGACCTTATTCCTGGTGCAGCGCCAGTATCAAAATCTTATTATCCGATGGCACCGGTGGAATTGGAAGAAGTTAAGAAACAAGTTGGTGAATTACTCGAGAAAGGATGGATTCGAAGTAGCAACTCACCTTGGGGAGCTCCAGTTCTTTTAGTAAAGAGGAAGGATGGCACGAGAAGGATGTGCATTGATTATCGAGATTTGAACCGGGTGACTATTAAGAACAAGTACCCGATCCCTCGCATTGGAGAACTCTTTGAGCAGCTTAGTGGCGCGAGGGTATTCTCGAAACTGGATTTGCGATCAGGATATCATCAGGTCCGAGTAAAAGCAGAAGACATTTGCAAGACGGCGTTTCGAACTCGATATGGACATTTCGAGTATCTAGTGATGCCCTTCGGAGTGACTAATGCGCCAGCAATATTTATGGATTTGATGAACAGGATCTTTTCACCGTTCTTGGACCAGTTTATTGTGGTATTCATTGACGATATTCTGGTGTACTCGAAGAGTCCGGAGGAGCATGCTGAGCATTTAAGGATCGCATTGCAGACGCTAAGACAAGAGAAATTATTCGCGAAGATGAGTAAGTGCGAATTCTGGCTGGAAGAAGTGAAGTTTCTGGGGCATGTTGTGTCGGGCAATGGAATCGCCGTTGATCCCGAGAAGATTACAGCAGTTCGAGATTGGCCTATTCCAAAGAATGTTGCGGAGATAAGAAGTTTTCTTGGACTCGCCGGTTACTACAGAAGATTTGTGGAGAACTTCGCTCGCTTAGCTGAGCCGTTAACCAAGCTTACGCGTAAGGAGGTACCGTTTGTTTGGACGGATGGGTGTGCATTGGCCTTCGAGACGTTGAAGCAGAAGTTGATAACCGCCCCTATCCTAACCGTACCGGATGATTCGGGAGGACTGGTGATTCATAGCGACGCATCCGGAAAGGGATTGGGATGTGTTTTGATGCAGAATGGGAGAGTCGTCGCTTACGCATCGAGACAGCTGAAGACTCATGAGAAGAACTATCCGACTCATGACTTAGAGCTTGCAGCCGTGATCTTCGCCCTGAAGATTTGGAGACACTATCTTTTGGGCGAGAGAGTTGAAGTCTTTACAGATCACAAGAGTTTGAAATATGTGTTCACTCAGAAGGAGTTGAACATGAGGCAACGCAGATGGTTGGAGCTGATGGCCGACTATGACCTTGATCTTAAGTACCATCCGGGAAAAGTCAACGTCGTGCCGGATGCGCTGAGTCGGTTACCAGCAATCCAGGTGTTGACCGCACAAAGGGAGATCATTGCGGATTTTCAGAGATTTGACTTGGAGGTTGTGCTACCACATGCTACAGGACAGTTGATGCAGTTGCAAGTACAATCGTCCTTAGTTGAGAAGATTAAAGCGGCACAATCGCAGGATCCTAGACTGCAAAAGTTTCGAGAGCAGGTTGAAGCCGGACTACGAACCGATTTACTGATCCACGAAGACGGTTCGTTGAGATATGGTGCCGTGTGTGTGTGCCAAAAGGAGATGTGCGTGAAGAGCTTATGAAGGAGGCACACAGTTCAGCTTACTCTGTGCATCCAGGAGGGACAAAGATGTACCGAGATATTCGACAGCACTTCTGGTGGGAAGGTATGAAACGGGAAATTGCTCGCTTCGTGGCTAAGTGCTTGGTGTGTCAGCAAGTCAAGGCTGAACACCAAAGGGTTGCTGGTTTGTTGCAACCACTTCCGATTCCTCAGTGGAAGTGGGAACATATAACCATGGATTTCGTGACGGCTTTACCACGGAGTCCAAAGGGCAACAATGTTGTATGGGTGATTGTCGATCGGTTGACCAAGGCAGCTCACTTTATTCCTTTTCGGGTTGGTCAATCGACAGAGACTTTGGTAGAGCGGTACCTGCAAGAGATCGTGAGATTGCATGGAGTGCCGGTAAGCATCGTGTCCGATCGGGACACTTGGTTCTTGTCGCACTTTTGGAGGAGTTTACAAGAAAGTTTGGGGACTCGATTGAAGTTCAGCACAGCCTCTCATCCTCAGACTGATGGACAATCGGAGAGAACGATCTAGACCCTTGAAGATATGTTGAGGGCTTGAATGTTGGACTTCAAAGGTTCTTGGGAGGATCATCTGCACCTGGTGGAGTTTTCGTATAACAATAGCTTCCAAGCAACAATTCAGATGGCTCCGTTTGAAGCACTGTATGGTCGTAAGTGCCGTTCACCTGTTTGTTGGGATGATGTTGGTGAACGAAGGTTACTAGGACCAGATTTGGTGGTGCAGACAGTCGAGAAGGTGAATACAATCAGGAAGCATATGAAGGCAGCTCAAGACAGACAGAAAAGTTGGGCCGACACGTCAAGAAGACCTCTAGAGTTCGCCGTGGGTGATTTGGTATTCCTGAAGATATCACCGACTAGAGGGGTGATTTGCTTTGGAAGTCGGGGAAAGCTTAGTCCTCGATTCGTTGGACCCTTCGAGATATTGGAGCGTGTTGGAGAGGTAGCGTACCGGTTGGCGTTACCGCAGTCATTGGCAGGAGTGCACAATGCGTTCCATGTGTCTCAACTACGGAGGTATGTTCGCGATGAGACTCATGTCTTGGATCATTCGGAGTTGACTGTGCGGGAGGACCTGACCTTTGAGGAGCGACCAGTTGAAATCAAGGATCGGAGAGAAAAGGTTCTCAAGAACAAGGTTATCCCTCTTGTGCTAGTTTCTTGGGGTAATCGATCGTATGGAGAATCCATTTGGGAGCGGGAAGACGAGATTCGGCAGAAATTCCCTCACCTTTTCCAGTAGTTAGCTATCTTGTACTCTTGGAATTTCGAGGACGAAATTCTTTTTGTAGTTGGGTATGATGTAACACCCGAGCCCAATAATATTATTTATATTACTAGTTGAGGGTTATATATTGCTCATTCCAATTTTCCTGATTTTCTGGTGTTTATTGCTAAATTTTAACCGGTTAAGTCATTTTGGCACATAACAAATTTTAATTCCTAAAACGAAATTTAAAATATCCATGTTAGCCTAATCGTCGCCACTAGTCGCGTGGTAGCGTCCGCGTGTCGAGATTCCGTCCCGTTCGGCTAAACGGGCAAGTTTGGACGACTACGTGCGCGTGCAAGTGTCCGACTTGGGGGCATGCATTTTAATCATTAAACACCTCTTTTCAAAATTTGGAACCCGCTTAAAATCCTATAATTTGAATTTGGAACATTTGGGCGCAACCCGGGCGCGATTGGGAAATGTTTCATTTAGCGCCAAAAAGGCCCGTTTTAATTTAATATCCTAAACTAATATATATACGAATTTATATACACATAACAGTTAAATCTTTAAATCTTTCACAAATCCTTTACCAAATCAATTCTGCCTCGTGATCAGCCAATCACGAGCTCCAAATTTAGCTCGTGGGCCCCACCTCCCCTTTCTCTATCTCTGTCTCTCTCCCTATTCTCTTTCTCTCTCTCTCACTCTAAATCTTCCTCTCTCTCTCTCCAATCTCTCTCTCTCTTCCCCTATATAAATTTTCCCATGCAGCCGCCTCTTCCCCTCCTCATCTCACGCGAACCATCAGAACCCTAACCCTAGCCCCTCGTTCATCGCCGTCGACCTCCCCGCGATCTCGCCGTCGCCGCCCTCGCCACCGCGAGCCCAGCCGCACCCTCTTCCTCCTTCCTCCGTCCATCTTCCACGCCTGCACCCAACCCCCGATGCCTCCGTTCGGCCGCAACTCCCGCCGTCGACGCCGCCTCCCGTCGCCGACGACTCCCACGACTCCCTCTCCTCCTCCTCGTCACTACCTCGTCATCACCTTCCTCCTCCCCTCGCCAGAACACCTTCAGTCACGCAGCCCGACCCTGCACCATCCCCGGGTCGCCGGAGAACGCGCCGTCGACCCTCGTCGACGTCACCCGCGCCACCTCCGACCACCTCCTTCTCCCCTCGACCACCAGAGCCGACCACCCCCTCCTCTACTCGTCGCAACACCCTCACCAACAGACCCGAGGCCCACGAGCCTTCGCAGCCGCCGTCGTTGCCTCGCCGGCGTTCCAGTGCCGTCGAGCCCGCCGGGGTCACCCTGGTATATCTCTCTGTAAGCTTTCTCATCTTTCCCTTTGTGCATTAACCCCCCCCCCCCCCGCTGATCGCATTAAGTTTATCTTTGTTGCTAACTTCGTTGCCGATGTTTTTGCCGGAATCCGACCGTGCCGTCTTGGTGAACCCGACGCTCCAGCGAAGCACCCTGGTCCGTGTGATCCCGTTGTTCTCGGTTGGGACACGATCCGTGGCCCGTGCTACCATATCGTGTTTTCTGCCGACATCGCATCCGTGTTCCGGTTTGCAGAGCCGTCGAGGCAAGTATCTGAATACTTGCTTTAACATGCTAGCATACGAGATCTAGTCTTGCTATGCAGTAGAATATCATACTATATAATACAACAACTTAATAATGGTAATTGATATTATATTATAAGTTAGAATTGACAGTTGCAGTTATCTTTAACATGGGATCGTTATAATAGTTTCTCGTAATTAATCGACCCACTATTAATCCATATTTCAACTAAATAAAACGATTGGATCATATCTGCTTTAATTGTTAAATCATTCACGAGACAATTATTATACTTAGTGTAAATTCATATAGCTTCATTACTTTATGATTGTGGATATTGCTTCACCTTGTGGCTTTTGCACCCCAAAGGTGCTTGAACCTGTTAATAAGAGAATACAAAGCATCACTGTGTTTACATGGAATAATACTGTTATTTACTGTTCCTGCTGTTGTTTCCTTAATTGTTACTATACCTGTTATCAGCATACATTTGATTGCATTACATATTGACCCGATTTTGATACACTGACACATGTACTGATACACCGGACATGACACCCTATACATACTGACTCAACCTATTGGACTACAACATGACTTGGGATCCTTTTGGACCATTCCTGCTGTCTATCCAGACAGACCTACTTTTATTGATCATATGTTGGCATTGATCCTTGACTACTGAATACCTGACCTGACATACATAACTTGGGGGTATGGGGAAATCAAGATGAACCTGACTTGTAACTCGACAGTTCACTACCGTTCGAGTGTACACATTCCTATTCTGTGCCCAGCGGCATGTCTCGGTTTCGGCCGAGAATATTGTGGCCGTGATCCCGGGTATGTACGGGGTAATACCGAGTGTACACTTTCCTATTCTGTACCTAACGGCATGTCTCGGCTGCAGCCGAGAATATTGTGGCCGTGGTCCCGGGTATGTACGGGATACTATTGGGTTACATCGACGATTCATCAATTGATTTCAAAGACTATAGAGTAGAAACCTGACAGGATAGTTTAGTCACCATTGCACATTACCCTGCCCTGTTATTTCTTAGTACTTCTTATTCATGTTCATATTTGCATTGCTTATCACCATGTTTACATTATATACTTGATGTCATGACGCGCTGACGTCTGGGTTTTGCATGGCCCGGATTCCGTACCACTGTCGACGACCGAGCAGGAGTACTTCAGCCAGCAGGCTGAACTGTGAGTTCCTTAGGGTTTAGTTTATTTATTTCATTTCATTTCCAGATGTGAGCCCGCATTATGGGACGTACTGTTTATTCATTGTATTGGATCATTAGCTTCCGCACTTATTGTTTATTGATTCTTGTTATTATGGATTTGGACATGTATTAGATTAGCTTATTATCTTGTTCTTGATAACCTTACAACCGTAATGTGACTGTGGATGGATACTTCCTACCCACAGGTAGCATGGTTGGCTATGTCACGTGCCCAATCTTGCATACTCTGGGAAGCGGGACGTGACAGAAATGAGTGCATGAAATGATATGGCTATTGTAACTTAAACTATTTTACACAATACTTGATTACTATTATTGTGATGATGGCTTTGGATTATGAGAGCCAAGAGAGAAAAGTCTTCACTCATTCTATCATTCTCATTCTCTCTCTTGTTCTTGAGCTCTCATCTCCTTCCTCTTGCTCTCCCTCTCTTGAGTCTATGGTTCACTTGTCTCATGTGTTGAGAACCAAGAACCATAGAGAAAATCCCAACACACTCTTCTCTACTCACTCTAGTTCACAAGGTTTAGCAAACCAAGTGAACTAGTTTCTTCAAAGATCGAAGAAGAAGCCAAAGGTAGAAGCTTTCGAGGTGGATCTATCTTCGGCGCAAGGAGACGACGGAGTGAAGCCGATCCGGACAACCATCGAGGCTTGAAGACGAAGGAGTTCAAGAAACAAAGGTATAACCCCCTAACCGAGTAGTTAACAACTCCTAGTTAGGTTGTTAGTTAGATGTTTAACAAAGATCCGGTTTTGAGTCCATGTTACCACCTCTAGAAAATTGTTTTTCGTCAAATTCCGCATGCCCAAAAGTACCGGGAGAGGTAGCATGGACTTACACTCTCGACTCTGGTCAGTATCCTCCGGATAACCGCCAAGTCCAACCAATCACTGGTAGGTAGTAGTCCCTCTGCCAGGCTCATCGTCTACTGCGCGACATCCCTTTCTTTCCCCGGGGTACCTTACCGGGTCCACCATGTACTCACAATCGGCCTCATCCAGCTCCTCGAATCGGGTTCCACATGTCACACGTCTCAGAACCGAGAAAACGCATGGTGGACGCACTGAAATATCATATCAAGAGAAACCGGGTTTTCAAAACAATGTATACTTTCTTAAAATAATACCACGGTTCTCAAATCCAGAAATCACATGAAACCCAAACTAAATGCGTAAATCCATGCAATGTGACGTATGCAACATAAAGCTGTAACATATGCATATCAAGGGAAAACCGCTCCTTTAAATAAATACAGTTTTAAAAATATGTCATGCGGTTCCCAAATCTCCAAATCGAATCTACGTCATCTAAGGATGCAGCTATAACAAGTATGGGTGTACGCAGGGATGTATGCATAAGCAAGTGTGGAAATGCAAGTATGTAGATACACTAAATGTATGCATACAAAGGAGAAATCATGTCTAATCATCAATGATGAGGTAAACTAAATGATGTATGGTTCATAGCAATTCTATAGTGTGAGTGTCATGGCAATTTACTAACGGTGTGTGTGTAGCATACGATTAGTGCTTGTGCAGCATGAACCGTTAGTAACAGTGCAGTGTCTCATAGCTACTATGTCCGGATGCAATAAGAGAGGGGTATGCAATAATGATACATCTGCACAATCCTATATATATATATATATATATATATATATATATATATATATATATATATGAATATAACATGTGGCTACAACATCCTAACAAGCCCTGACGCATAACGCCATACGGGCGATTTCCCCGTAGATGTTAAATCTACTCACAGTGATCTCGAACTACGTGTATCCGACCACCTGCATCCCCTTCTGTGTGGCGTCCGATGTCCCCGTCTGCGACCTACAAGCATACCACAACAACATAACAAGTGCTCATTAGAAATCTATCGATAACGCACGCAAACAATAGCAACAAAAAAAACCCAACTCTCAAGCACTCCCGAGTGTTTCCCTCAGCGGCTAAACGCGTGCAGAAACCCCTAGCCAAACCCTATGGCTACACAGCGAACCAAACACTACAACACGTAACGGATAATCCGCAACGCAAAAAAAACCGAAACGCTCGAATTATAGCTAAAAGGTCCCAGATTTTGCTGCACAAGGAATTTGTGAAAGTTGCAGGTTCCAAGAGCCTAGAAATAACCCCAGAGACCCCCCGACACAGACACGACCCACAGCTCCCAAGTCTGGCCGCAATTTGCGGCCAGAACAAATAAAATTGCGGCCTATGTGTTGGGGATTGAGCTCAGGTTCTCGTGGTGGGTTCTAGGTATCACATACACCTCTCTGTAACGACAACTTTTCAAACCAACACCCTAAGTGATAGCAAATTCAATCGGGACACCCAAACTAAACCAATAATACAAAGTCTGAAACTTTATGGTTCAAACAGAAACTACAAGACAACACCATATAAAAACTAGCTAATTAACAGTAAGAAGAGAACTGCCTTCCAAAACTTGCTCAAAACTCCTACTTTCCTAGCTCCAAGTGATCTCCATAGGCTTTGGCTCAAGTTCAAGGAAGGGCGTGATGATTTTTGTGAGGGGTAGTGAGGATTTGTGAGGGTTTTTTAATTTGTTGGGGTGAGGAGCAAGAGGGTTTCAGTTGGGAGAAAGCGTGGGGGAGAAATGAGAGAAGAAAATGATATGGAAAAATAAAAGAGAGAGTGAGAGGGGGTATGGGAGCAAGCATGCACTTTCTCTCTCCTCATTAAATGCTAAGCATGCTTTGTCTTCCATGCTTAACCCTCATCATTCCCTCTCTCTCTTCCTCCCTCCTCAAGTCAACCCAAAAGAAAAACATTAAATTTGAATTTGTAAGCAAAAATACTTAATTAAATACATAATACCCTAATGGAATGGGTTAATGCACCATGGCTATTTAAGCATGGTTTAACCCCAAATTAGCCCAAGGTTATCATACACATGTGTGTGCAAGTCCAAATTAAATTCTAATAAAATATTCATTAATTTTTATAAAATATTTAAAAACCATTTTGGTAAACCTTTTACTAAAAACCATATTTTCGCTTAATCAACCACTAATCGCATTCTAAGGTGTTACAAAGAAAGTCCCGGGATGGTTGTACCACCGTGGACCCTCCGACGATCAAGTTAATCGAGATATTTGGGCAGAGTAGCGGCTTATTCAGACATAATTGCCTTACCTGAGTCGTCTGAGAGGGGGTTTATATAGTGGCAGTGTCACGCCCCGCTTCCTAAAAGGAAGTGAAGGATGACATGGCAAAATCCGCAACCTAACTGTATTGAAGGTGGTCTATTCAATACAGTTACGTTAAACGTATGAATATCTAACATGCAGGATGTGTACCAAAATCAAAATAATAAAAGCGAAAGGCATTTATTTCCATTAACCAACTTTATTACATCCCGAAGGAAAGAGTAAAATAAACTGAGTAGTTTAATTATATCAAAGGAGAAACAAAAGCCCTAAACATGTGGGCAACAACAAAAATTAAATCTAGCTAATCTTCCATCGGCGAGTCTGCATAATCTTCGTTAGTCGGTTCCACGCCTTGATCCTCGCCATAATACTCATTCTCATCTGACGGACATTCCAAAGATAGAGGAAGAAAAGGAAGGTCCGTCAGCAAGTTATACTCGGGTAAGATTGCCTCATATGGAAGTAAAGGTATAGAAACGAACATGTGTATATAAATATAATGAATATGATGTACATGTGTATAAATGTATGAGGTTATATTCAAATTAGATATGTTGACAGAGGTACATGTGAATATGAGTAGGTTGTGTGAGGTATATATTTGGTAAAATTTCAAGTCAAGTCAAACGGATATTCAGTCTAAGAGTTAGATCTGATTAAATAAGGTGTGTATGGATGGAATTGACTGGTGAATATACTCGTATCCTTAAGGTATCCCATGACTAGCTGGAAGCAGTATGAGCTGTTGCTCGTGTCTGGGGTGGCAAACAATGCGGTAGCGTGAACATCCCCGAAAGGTGTCCCATAACTACGATGGAGCTTTGTCTAGCGTGAATATAACTCAAGTGCACAGGTATTACCACCCTTCAGTTCCATAATAAACAACACTTCTAAACTGGTAATATATCCACATCCAAGATACTGAATAATTCGTGTCCATAAAGAAAGGTAGATAAATAACAGGTAAGTATATCACATGATGTGGGTTTAGTATTGAGTATCAATAGGTATTGTAAACGTTTTAGTTTGTTAAATAAGGGTCCGGATACTCGCGATTATTCCGTTGTGGCCACGGAACAACAACTGGAGAAGTGAAATGTACTGTTTCACTTCCCGGGATCATGATCGAGTAGTAGGGGAATCCGAGTTCCGAATCTCCTTGCCTAATCAAACTACCCATCCCCGTGGTTCAGTATAAAGGTCTTGACGAATTAGAGTTAGTGCGTATACCTCTAGGCATGGAATTTCCACATTGTATGTCATCCATATATTGGATCATTCGTCCTCAAGTAGGGTTAGTATTCGCCCGAATATCGGATTAGTAGTCGTCCACACATTGGACTGGTTACCCTGCCTGCATGGATCTTCATATATAAGTATTTCATACCTAGGTCCGCGCATTCTAACCCTAACCATATCATGTGTCATGTATGTCATAAACTTGTAATCAAGAAGTTGATCTCATTTAATATGGCCTTCCACAATCGCTCGTTTTATCCTGTTATCTTTTATAGGTTGTAAGGTACTTCGGGCCATCTTATAAAACACTTAGTTAATAAAGGATAATAGTGTTTAATTATATTTATTGTTTATAAGAAAACTATGATGTTTGGAATATTTACCGTTTTGGAAACCCATAATATTTTACTGAGAAAATATCCTTTTAATAAAAGATTATGGTATTTATTTGAAAATTATCTTTTAATAAAGTTTTAGATATCCTTTTGGAAAATATCATTTATAAGGGTTATGGTCTTTGTTGAAAATAGCCTTTTAGTAAAGGTCAAGGTATTTAAATGAAATTATCTCTTTTTAGGATGGATTGAGCTATTTTATTGTAAATAATAATTTTATGAAATTATAGTGTTTTAAGTTTGAGGTAACGTTTTAGAAAATACGTTCGTGTTGGCAACTGCTGCACATGGACGGCAAGATTTGTGTCCTTTTCAAGGACGATTGCCTATACCACGGGGTATTCGCGTAAAATATTACCTTATTATTAGGGTAACTCATTAAACTTTAGTTCACATTCTAAGAAAAATTAATATAAAAATATTCTTTCGAGTGATAAGGGCTAAGTTGGAAAAACTATGTGCCGTTATTTAGATTTAGTATTATCCCCTTTCAAAGGGTAAAGGGATTTAACAAAAATTACAGTAATTGGTGAAAAAGTGTAAGTAAAATATATATATATATATATATATATATATATATATATATATATATATATATATATATATCGTATCTAAAATATTTATTCCAAATATCTTATCTCATACGGATATTTTAGACAAATACAACATTTTAAGGAAACGAGGGTATTTTGTGGAAATGACCTATTTCGAGATCGTTTTGGTAATGGGGGTAAGTGTGGGTATGTAAGGGGTGAATTGATATCCCTTGGATTGTGACATTAAGCATATCATATTTCAGGTAGTATAGGAATGCAATGTTTTTTTTTGTACAGGGGTAATTGAAGACCGTATTAAAACATGGGTTAACATTATCATCATTAAGAGGTACAAAAAAATAGGCATGTAGGAATATTTTTAGTATCATTTTAATATAAGATTAGAGATTAGGAGTTGAAACCAAGATTATTATGAGAAAGAAGGCGACAGAGGAGTGGAGAGAGGAGGAGCCTACCTTTTGTTTGAGTCGGACGCCGATGAGTTGAAAGCGTAGGCTTGTACAAAATCCTCAATAGCTCCATACTCAGATTTTTCCTTGATATTTGGGTGGAACCGCAGCGTCGGCTTCGTCGATACGAAGGTGTGGGTATTTTTTTCAGAATTTTTGGAGTTCTGAGCTGTGAGAAATCAATTTTTGAAGTGCATATTTATAGGGTTTTATTACCAACCATAAAATCCAAAATTTCTGTTAAAATCACCAAAAAATCCGCGCTGCAAATCATTCAGAATCATCAGCTCGTGATTGCTGCCGCCGCCCTTCATCTCACCAGTTGGATCATGATCCAACGAGCGAGATCGCGCCGCCATGCGCCACGTGTCACCACGCGTCCGCCTCCCTGCGTCTGCGTCTGCGTCTGCGTCTGCGTGTGGGGACCACGCGTGGTCCCCACCACGTGGGCGCCGCCCCGAGGCTCTGGACCGTTGGATCTTGTGATCCAACGGTCCAGGATCAAGGGATTAAGTTTTTTTATATAAATACTAAACTGTTTTATATTTTAAAAATTGAATTTGGTTTTAAAAAAATTGTTAAAAATAGTTTAAAATACGGGAAAATTATGGAAAAATTTCAGAAAATATATTTTATTGTTATTTTTAGTATAAAAATAATTTTGGGCTAAAAATAAATAATATATCCATTCCTATGGTTTTAGCTAGTTATTAAAATCTAGTTTATCCTTTAAAACATTTTTAATTACGAATTAATTATTTTAATCGATAATAAAAATATGCAGATTATTTTAAGGCATTATAAAACATTTTAAGCCTATAAAAATGATAAATAGATTTTAGAAAATTCCTTTAATCATTTTCAATGCTTTGAAAATTATTAACATTACTTTAAAATTATTTTTCTATCAACGAAACACGTAAATAATTATTTGACAGTAGAAATTTAAATAAAATATATTTTTTATTTGGTATTAGAAAACACGGTCGTCACAATCTACCCTCCTTAAAATAATTTCGTTCTCGAAATTTCATAAGGTAGGTCAAAAAAATCCCTAAGTAGGGATTATCGTGGTTAAAATTTTTGGGTCTCGCTCTCTCGTCCCGTTTCCTCGCGTCCGTGTATGTTAGCCTAGTAGTTCTTTCTCTACATAACTCTAGCCAGCTAGATTATCTTGTCCCTCAAGGTTTCACCCTTTTAGTATTCCGACCGGTTACTGCTCGTAGGTTACGCCAACCTTTCCGTGATCTCGGAATGATCAAAAGTATGACTAAGGTTGCCAGCATACCCTTTTAACTGCGAGGTATAAAAGCATTATGCACGCCCTCTTAAGAAAATAGCAGAACCTGGCTATACACAAACCCACCGTCTCCTTCCAAGATGTTAAACGGCTGAAGAGTCATGGGCTGAGCTTTCCGCGCTCGCTGCGTTGTATCACCATCTTCACCTTTTTTTCCTACAATTATGTCAATCTTACAAATTCTCCATCTTCAGGATTGTCCCAATCATCGGCACTTCTCTCATATAAAACTTAACCCCTCTCATCTGCTTCATGTGTTTCAACCATCCGTGTCCTCACGTTCTCCTTAGAGTAGTGTTTCTATATCTTCAAGATGAACATTACCATCGTCGTTCTAGATCTGGATATGAATAGTTGCTTTCACGAGTCTTTAGTTGCCTTAACGCATATGCAACTATATCGCCGCGCGGATATATCGCACCGCCAAGTTCCTTCTCCGAAAAATCGTAGTCGACGTTTAAAACTTCTGGGTTTGCTATGAATGGCAAGAATGGTGGTGATAGTTATAATCTACCCTCCTTAGAATAATTTTATATTTAAAATTTTCAAAGGAGTGGCCACTACTAGGCACGGAAATCGGTAACGTTGTCAGGAGTCCTCTTAGCTGCATGTGTCGCTCCCAGGAGTTGGTGTATCACTTGATGCATGTAAAGTCTCTGAAGGGCTTAGGTATTAGGAATCGGAAAATGTAAAATCAGTAGTTGCTTCCAGATAGAAAAGTTTGGAAGTTGAAGGGAGGTTGTGAATTGATGGAAAATGTGCGAGATATAACACAAGGGCAACTAGTCGAAATTACGAAAACTAGAGGAATTATGGTGAGTCCAACTAAGATTTGCATAGAAAGATAAATAAGAATGGTATCGAAAGAAAGGCTGAGAAAAAGAAAGAGTACCTCTGTTGTCTTTCCACGTGGCATCAGCCTTCTCGGCTGTCATGGTGAAGGTCTGGCGTTTGGGTCCATTCTTCTACGCTTGCTAAAAAAACACGCTCCTGTGATGACAAGGGTGGTCTCTTTGGTGATGCCCCTTGACCGGTTTGTTGAGTGGCGGAAGGTGGCCGGTTTCCCTGTCGTGGTGCCACATAGTTAGCCGGCTTGTTGACGGGGCCTAATTGTCTCCCTCTCTGAGGACAGCCCCTAATAGCATGATCCGGAGACCCACAGACTATGCAAAGTTTATTCAAAATGCGACAGTCTCTCCTGTAGTGTCCGGCCTTACCACAATGGTTGCATATAACGGCTGGTTTTCTGAAGATAGTTGGTCCGGCTGGTCTCTTGGGTTGTTGTCTCCCGTTGAATCTGGAAGATGATCTCTCAAGAATTTGATTGGCTGGTCGTTTAATGCCTGACAAACGGTCATCCTTCCTCATGTGTCTCTGAAGATCTTCAAAGTTTCGCGCCGCCTCTAAGATTTCATCATAAGTTGAAAGGGTAGCAGAAGACATGGAGTACCGCGTCTTCAGGTCCAATCCTTGCCGGAATCTCTTAGCATAAAGTTCTGGGGTTGCTACCAGATGATGCGCGAACTGACTTAACCTTGCGAACTCCGAAGCGTACTCATCCACCGACTTATCCCACATGCTCCCTTATTGGAATTGTATAAACTCTCTTTCCATCCTTAAGTGTGCCACGACTGGAAAGTACTGAGTATCAAAACGCCGTTTGAACATTTCCCAGTCGATGGGCTCCTTCAATCTACTTTCCTCTGCCTCCCACCATATCCTGGCATTATCCGTAAGTTGTAGTTTGGCAATGTTCACCCATGCGTCCTTCGGAATTTGAGCGGCACAGAGATCATTGACTGTTCCCTTGAGCCATTCTTCAGCTTCTAAAGGAGCTTCCTTTCCCGAAAAAGTCTTAGGGTAGAGTGACCTGAACTGCTTCACTCCCGCCGAACCTTGAGGAACTGGGGCTAGTGCCTTACTTAAAATCTCTGCTTGTTGCTGCCTACTTTCTCGTAGCTTCTGATGAAGGGCTGCTGTCTGTTGCTGCTGTTGCTCCAGCAGTCCTTGCATCATTTGTAGCATTGCTGCTTGTTGGGCAGTGGCATCATTGTCTCCATTTCCCATTCGGTTGTGGTGATGGTGTCGTCCAGCCATTGATGATCTGAATCAGAATATGTTAGGTTACAAACAGGCTGAGGGATGAGACAAGATAATAACTTTCATGGAAGAACAATAATTAATGCAAGAGAGAGACTAATAGGAAGAGCAAGAGACACAAGAGAGATTTTTGCTCGAAACTAAGATTTTATTATCCAACTTCAATACGGAGAGTGCAACCGAAAAGTAAGGACATGCCCCTACTGTTCTACATCGTTTTATTCGTCCAAAGAAAAGGAAAAAAAGTCTTATTAATCTCGATTATGGGAGTTCAACAAGTTGCGATAGGCCCTCGCACTAAGAAAGGTACGGTCATTCCCACGGTGCCTTGCGGGGACAACTGCCTGAGTTTCTTCGGCCTCAAGTTCCTCCTCACTCGAAGCTTCGTCCTTTGACTCATCCTTCGGCAGGAGCCTCGTTCTTTGATTCCACCTCTATAGGGTCTTCTTCTTCTGCAGGAACCTCCCCATCAGGATCATATTCCATAGGATTCTCTTCCGCCGCAGGAGCTTCTTTTTCTGGCCCCTCCTCTATATGCTCCTCTTCCATAGGATTTTCTTCTTCATCTTCGGAGTCCTTGGCCATCATAGACTCCGGAGTTGCAGCATTGACTTCTTCGTCTTCCGAGTCGCTGTCAGAAATAACCGCCTGAGAGTCTACGACTTCGTCGTTTGAATCTCCAGATGTAGCTTCAAAAGTAATATCGGACATGTCATCCTCGTCGGACAGATTTGCCACGACATGCAAGGAAGGTCATGGTCAGGGTATAGAATGTCAAAGAAGGGACAAGGGACATAAGAAAATTATGAAATCGGTATAAATGGATGAGATTCACAAATATAATAAGTCAGTTAACGGTTTCATTTTAGTACACAAGAAAGGACCTGCATGGTCCACCACTAAAACCTGTCACGCCCCGCTTCCCAAAAGAATGTGAAGGATGATGTGGCAAAGTCCGCAACCTAACTGTATTGAAGGTAGTCTATTCGATACAGTTACGTTAAGCGTATGAATATTTAACATGCAGGATGTGTACCAAATTCAAAATAATAAAAGCGAAAGGCATTTATTTCCATTAACCAACTTTATTACATCCCAAAGGAAAGAGTAAAATAAACTAAGTAGTTTAATTACATCAAAGGAGAAACAAAAGCCTTAAACATGTGGGCAACAACAAAAATTAAATCTAGCTAATTTTCCATCGGCGAGTCTGCATAATCTTCGTTAGTCGGTTCCACGCCTTGATCCTCGCCATAATACTCATTCTCATCTGACGGACATTCCAAAGATAGAGGAAGAAAGGGAAAGCCCGTCAGCGAGTTATACTCGGGTAGGATTGCCTCATAAGGAAGTAAAGGTATAGAAACGAACATGTGTATATAAATATAATGAATATGATGTACATGTGTATAAAGGTATGGGGTTATATTCAAATTAGATATGTTGACAGAGGTATATATGAATACGAGTAGGTTGTGTGAGGTATATGTTTGGTAAAAGTTCAAGTCAAGTCAAACGGATATTCAGTCTAAGAGTTAGATCAGGTTAAATAAGGTGTGTATGGATGGAATTGACTGGTGAACATACTTGTATCCTTGAGGTATCCCATGACTAGCTGGAAGCAGTATGAGCTGGTGCTCATGCCTGGGATGGCAAACAATGCGGTAGCGTGAACATCCCCGAAAGGTGTCCCATAACTACGATGGAGTTTTGTCTAGCGTGAATATCACTCAAGTACACAGGTATTACCACCCTTCAGTTCCATAATAAACAACAAGTCTAAACTGGTAATATATCCACATCCAAGATACTGAATAATTCGTGTCCCGCAAAGAAAGGTAGATAAGATAACAGGTAGGTATATCACATGATGCGGGTTTAGTATTGAGTATCAATAGGTATTGTAAACGTTTTAGTTTGTTAAACAAGGGTCCGAATACTCGCGATTATTCCGTTGTGGCCACGGAACAACATCTGGGGAAGTGAAATGTACCGTTTCACTTCCCGGGATCATGATCGAGTAGTAGGGGAATCCGAGTTCCGAATCTCCTTGCCTAATCAAACTACCCATCCCCGTGGTTCAGTATAAAGGTCTTGACGAATTAGAGTTAGTGCATATACCTCTAGGCATGGAATTTCCACATTGTATATCATCCACATATTGGATCATTCGCCCTCAAGTAGGGTTAGTATTCGCCTGAATATCGGGTTAGTAGTCGTCCACACATTGGACTGGTCACCCTGCCTGCAGAGATCTTCATATATAAATATTCCATACCTAGGCCCGCGCATTCTAACCCTAACTGTATCATGTGTCATGTATGTCATAAACTTGTAATCAAGAAGTTGATCTCATTTAATATGGCCTTCCACAATCGCTCGTTTTATCTTGTTATCTTTTAAAGGTTGTAAGGTACTTCGGGTCATCTTATAGAACACTTAGTTAATAAAGGATAATAGTGTTTAATTATATTTATTGTTTATAAGAAAACCATGATGTTTGGAATATTTATCGTTTTGGAAACCTATAATATTTTACCGAGAAAATATCCTTTTAATAAAAGATTATGGTATTTATTTGAAAATTATCTTTTAATAAAGTTTTAGATATCCTTTTGGAAAATATCATTTATAAGGGTTATGGTCTTTGTTGAAAATAGCCTTTTAGTAAAGGCCAAGGTATTTAAATGAAATTATCTCTTTTTAGGATGGATTGAGCTATTTTATTGTAAATAATAATTTTATGAAATTATAGTGTTTTAAGTTTGAGGTAACGTTTTAGAAAATACGTTCGTGTTGACAACCGCTGCACATGAACGACATGATTTGTGTCCTTTTCAACGACGATTGCCTATAAACCACGGGGTATTCGCGTAAAATATTACCCTATTATTAGGGTAACTCATTAAACTTTAGTTCACATTCTAAGAAAAATTAATATAAAAATATCCTTTCGAGTGAAAGGGGCTAAGTTGGAAAAACCATGTGCCGTTATTTAGATTTAGTATTATCCCCTTTCAAAAGGTAAAGGGGTTTAACAAAAATTACAGTAATTGGTGAAAAAGTGTAAGTAAAATATATATATATATATATATATATATATATATATATATATATATATATATATATATATATATATATCGTATCTAAAATATTTATTCCAAATATCTTATCCCATACGGATATTTTAAACAAATACAACATTTTAAGGAAACGAGGGTATTTTGTGGAAGTGACCTATTTCGAGATCGTTTTGGTAATGGGGGTAAGTGTGGGTATGTAAGGGGTGAATTGATATCCCGTGGATTGTGACATTAAGCATATCATATTTCAGGTAGTATAGGGGTGCAATGTTTTTTTTTTGTACAGAGGTAATTGAAGACTCTATTAAAACATGGGTTAACATTATCATCATTAAGAGGTACAAAAAAAAATAGGCATGCAGGAATATTTTTAGTATCATTTTAATATGAAATTAGAGATTAGGAGTTGAAACCAAGATTATTATGAGAAAAAAGACGACGGAGGAGTGGAGAGAGACGGATCCTACCTTTTGTTTGAGTTGGACGCCGATGGGTTGAAAGCGCAGGCTTGTAAAAAATCCTCAAAAGCTCTGCGCTCAGATTTTTACTTGATGTTTGGGTGGAACCGTAGCGTCGGCGTCGTCGATACGAAGGCGTGCGTATTTTTTTCAGAATTTTTGGAGTTCTGAGGTGTGAGAAATCAATATTTGAAGTGCCTATTTATAGGGTTTTATTACCAACCATAAAATCCAAAATTTCTGTTAAAATCACCAAAAAATCCGCGCCGCCAATCATTCTGAATCATCAGCTCGTGATTGCCGCCGCCGCCGCCTTTCATCTTACCCGTTGTATCATGATCCAACGGGCGAGATCGCGCCGCCAAGCGCCGCCATGCGTCACGTGTGGCCACGCGTCCGCCTCCCTGCGTCTGCGTGTGGGGACCACGCGTGGTCCCCACCACGTGGGCGCCGCCACGAGGCTCTGGGCCGTTGGATCTTGTGATTCAACGGTCCAGGATCAAGGGATTAAATTTTTTTTATATAAATACTAAACTGTTTTATATTTTAAAAATTGAATTTGGTTTTAAAAAAATTGTTTAAAATACGGAAAAATTATGGAAAAATTATGGAAAAATTTCAGAAAATATATTTTATTGTCATCTTTAGTATAAAAATAATTTTGGACTAAAACTAAACAATATATCCATTCCTATGGTTTTAGCTAGTTATTAAAATCTAGTTTATCCTTTAAAACATTTTTAATTACGAATTAATTATTTAAATCGATAATAAAAATATGCAGATTATTTTAAGGCATTATAAAACATTCTAAGCCTATAAAAACGATAAATAGATTTTAGAAAATTCCTTTAATTATTTTCAATGCTTTGAAAATTATTAACATTACTTTAAAACTATTCTTCTATCAACGAAACACATAAATAATTATTTGATAGCAGAAATTTAAATAAAATATTTTTTTATTAGGTATTAGAAAACACGGTCGTCATAGGCAGCCATGGGCTGACGGGTGCGAGATTTACGCCGGCCGTTACGCCTTTGGAGTTGCGTCCGCACGAATGGCGGGATCCTCCATTAATGACGAGATACCAATACAGGATAAGGTAATATGATTTATTTTGGGTAGAATTATCTCGTTATAGAGCACCAATGCAGGATCAGGATCATTTCTAACCTTTGAATTATTGTTCAATGAATATAGTAATTGATTTTTACGACAAATTTTATATTCCTTAAAAACTAAATGCTAATTGAAAAATATTGTATTGTTTGTTAGTGGTAGGGTTACCATGTCACTATGGGTTACGAGGATGTATATTCTTTCATATCATGCATGTGCATATTGTTTTATCTGAAGATTGTTTTTTTGGTCCTCTTTTTACCTCACACCTAACTTTAGGAACTAATATCTTACCAAATTTGTGCGGCTAAATTGCATATAAGTACCTAAGGTTTCAACTTTTTCACAGATAAATACTTAACTTTTTTATAAATACCTATATAAAAGCCTATCGTTGACGCAAGCAATTTTTAAAAACCGAAACTAACAGCATTAATTTCAAAATAACCGTTATACCATTTTCATATATCACACGTAGGTAGTTAAGTGCAAACGGAATAAAAATATAGGTATTTATCTGCTACTCATAAAAACTTAGGTGTTTATCTGTCAAAACGGTGAAACCTTAGGTATTTATGTACAACTTATCCAATTTGTCCATTCGAACTTTTCCTTCATGTAGGTTCTATATGGCTCCATAGCATACAATTAACCTAAATATATAAATTTGTTGACACTTGAGTAGCAAGAAGGATAGAGATTAAACTTATAGAAAGTTGTTGTTATTACTGCTGATGAGAGTTATTCTTAGAGTTATACTCGTATTCTAACGCATTCATGCAGGTTGTACATCTTTTTGTGAGTACTTTCTTTTAATCAGTCTAGTCTATTTGAAGTGCATGCGCAAACAAATTTGAATTTGTATGGTTCCAATACCGTCTTCATGCTGCAATCAATTCATACAACAAAAGTTAAGAAATGTATTTTTATGCCTCAATGTTCTGCTAATTTGTATGCATATATAATGCAAGGTACGTAAGTATATACTTCAAAACTCAATTGAACAGCTGCCCATTTTGTACAAGGGATGGTAGCCAATTAATGATAAAGCCCCAAACAAAAATGAGAAATGTACTTTGTTTATAAGGAAACAATGAGGGTAGAAAAATTACACAAGGAACCTTTTAATGATAAAAGATGAGACAAGCAGAGACCAAGTAAAAGGTTGTTAGCAAGTAACATTTCTTTGAAACGAAAATGTGCATATATATATATATATATATATATATATATATATATATGTGGATGGTTGTTGATATCTATATATATATATATATATATATATGCATCAACAACCATCCACATATATATATATATATATATATAGATATCAACAACCATCCACATATATATATATATATATATATATATATATATATATATGGATGGTTGTTGATGCATCCCAATCTAGCTAATGGGAAAAGGTTAAAATAGGAAGATCAGGTGAGATATCTATATTGAAAGAAAACTACATCCCAACTTTTTTTTTAGTTTGGTTGTTTATAGAAGAAAAAACTCAAGATATTGAATGGTTAATTTTGTTGTCTATATATAGAAGCAAAAGTCAAGAAGAGCCATTGAGTGGGCTGAAAGATGCAATTGTTATATTCTGACATTACGATATATAAGGTTGGACATCTTTTTATGGACCGAAATCTAGCTAAGCTTTTAAACGTTGTTATATATTTGAATCAATCCGTTCTAAATGCTTTGATGACATGTTTAGTCATTATATCATACGTTACCAAAGTTATAAGACGGGTTGAAAGATGTATTCTTATGTTCTAACAGACCATGACAACAAACTTTTTATGGTAAGATTTTTCTTTTCTTTTTATTGCCTTTTTTCCTGCATGATGAAGATCTTAATATTACTTCTGTGTTGGCCCGTTACTTAATTTTAGTTTACATTTCACCTTATATTTAATTTACATGAAGATTGGATACAATATAATATGAAGAAACAATATGTCACAATAAGCATTGATTAGTTTTGCAATTGCTAACAGCTTGCATCCTATTGCATCTCTATTTTGAAAGATGAATATGCAATTTTAATCAATATTCGTATGTGGGAGTTGATTTACTTATTTTTTTAACAATTGAACACAAAACAAAAAGGAAATGCTATTTTTTTTGGAAGGAAAAAAATAGGGCAAAATTGTCCTACTTAATAAAATATTTACAAAATAAAATATGTATGGATCAAGATAAACCATGAATAATTTTTAACAGGACCCAATGCAAATATCCTTAAAATCCGAGATACGGAGGATAATTTTTCGTGAGCCTAAAGGAACTGAATGCAAATATCCTTAAATTCCAGGGTAAGGAGAATAATTTTCCTTGGAAGGAAAAAATTTGCATGAGCTGCTTGACACCTACTTTTTATAAATATATAAAGAAAGATAGATAGATGCTTTTCCACCAATAAAATTCGCTACATCACTCCAAAATAAAAATGAAATTAAAAGTAACAAAAAGATGAGGAATGGCGCGAAAAGCAACGAATCGTATGGGCGCGGGACCCAACAAGCACTTGCACCGACAACGACGCCAAAATCGAAACTAAACAAGAACCCCTGGAAAAATAAAACCACCACTCAACAAATAAATCCCACAAAAATTATTGTGGGAATTTTTTTTCCCTTTAAAAGCAAGGGAAAAGACGAGCATGAATGGCACCTCACGTTACCAAAGCGAAAGCGAAAGAGACGTTGCTGACTCCAAGAAAAGAAAAAAGAAAAATAAAGAGTGAGAATGAATAAAGGGCGGCTGCAAGATTATGAAATTTGGATTTCAAAATAATAGGGTTGAAAATTTTTAGATTTGGTAATTTGTTGTTTGGTTGGTATTGAATTTCTAGTATTGGATTTGTAGATGTTTGTAATCTTTGTTTGGTTGGTGAAAAGAAAATGAGATTTGGATTTGAGTATTTTAGAGAGAGATAGATTGAGAGAGGATTATTAAATAAATAAAGTATTCAGATCCCATCTAAAAGTATAATGAATGGTGTCAAATTCTTGCAAATTCTCAAAAAAATTTAGGATTCAAGATCCTTGTTTTGTGGTGGGCCCTCCATAAAAAATAAAGAAATCTTACAGATCTAAATCCAACAACCAAACACAAATTTCTGGAATCCTCTTAAATTTTTGAATTCCATGAATCAATTCTTTCGTAATTTTACAACCTAACAGACCCTAGCGTTGCATAATCCTTTTCCTTTATTATCTTTTCTCTTTCTTCGCAACATTTTTAATTGATGGCTTTGTTAAAAGCCCTAATTTTAGATCCCAAAGAAACCCACCAAGAAATTACCAGCCCTAATTTTAGATCCCAAAGAAACCCACCAAGAAATTACTAGCTTTTATATTTATATTTGTATTTTTGTCGCTTTTTGGGAAATTCCAGCTTGGTCCTCTGCTGTTCATCTCTTGGCTTCTTTCTCCTCCTTCACTTCACCCGTGACCGCCAATTCCAAGCTCTCACATGCACACACAAAATCCCTAATTTTCGTGGGGTTTTTGTTTGGCGAAAAGAGGATGAGAGTGATAAAGGAGCTGAGTTGAGAGGTTATTGGAGCTGCATTGGTTCTAAGTCTTGATTTTTGCTGGATAATCTTGGGTTTGGGGGCTCTTTTAATAATAAAGGTATGATTTTTGAAGTAAGTTCATCAGTCACTTTGATTCTTCTAGTTTTTTGAAGACAATTTAAGCTCAAATTTGTCATTTTTCTTGGATTCTTATTACAAAGGAGACATCTTTTTCGTTTATAAAACTAAAGCTCTTGCGGAAACCGCCCGGGAATTAAATGAAGATGTTATATTCAAGTCTAAATATAGAAGTTTGAAGACAGTTTACTCTCAAATGTTTCATTTTTCTTATATTTTTACAATTAAGGAGAGATTTTTCGCTTTAATTTCCCTTCATTTTTTGCTGCTAGTTTTGCTCAAAAGAGAAGGCTGTCAATAAAAATGCAAAGGATTTGTTCTTGTTTCCTTATCTTATGTACATGTAATCGCCCATTTTTTTTTACCCAAATTCTGTTTTTGAGTTAAAATTGTTTATAAAATAGTTGGGGCTTCAATTTAGACATTTCTCTTTTAGTTCTATGTACAAAAGGAGAAATCAATAAATTTCGTCAATATTTTTAGTGATTTGATTTGATTTTATAATTGCAGAGAACTTGCTCAACAGAAGCTTGCTAATAATAAACATGCAGAGCCCCTCTTCACGTTTCCTCATCTTGACAATATTTATGATATTGGTCCCAAATTCAATCCAGCTACAATCTTCACAATCTTGGTCCCTCCTCAGGATACAGCACCTATTAAACCACCCATCTTTTCTAACTAGTTGGAATAACTACACAGACTTCTGTTACACTGAACCCAATCCGTTTGTGACCATAGTTTGCTATGAAGAAACCATCACCCAATTGCAGATCACCGGCGATTACGGCGCCCCTCCTCTCCCCAAGAGTTTCTCCGTCGATTCCTTCTTCACGACCCTCGCCAGGCTCCCGGACTTGACAGTCCTCTCCTTGACTTCTCTTGGATTGTGGGGGCCTTTACCTGGCAAAATATCAAGGCTGCTGTCTCTTGAAATCGTCAACATGAGCTCGAACTACTTGTATGGGCCTATCCCTGAAGAGATATCGAATCTTAAGAGCCTTCAGACTCTTATCCTGGATCACAACATGTTTTCTGGGCACGTCCCCGATTGGTTAAGCGATCTCTCTCTTCTGGCGGTCATGAGCTTGAGGAACAACACATTGAATGGGCCGTTTCCTGATTCGCTTAAGGATGTGGAGTCGCTGAGAGTTCTTGACCTCTCATTGAATGGTATATCTGGGCCGTTGCCGGATCTCAGCGGTTTAACGAACCTTCAGGTGCTTGATTTGGAAGGGAACTATTTAGGTCCGCAGTTTCCGATTTTAGGGAAGAAGGTGGTAAGTCTTGTTTTGAGAAAGAACAAGTTTACTGGCGGGCTTCCTTCTGATTTGAGCTCGTGTTACAACCTAAAGAAGCTCGACGTCTCATTGAACAGATTCGTTGGGCCTTTTATGCCGTCTTTGCTATCTCTCCCTTCGATTCAGTATTTAGACATCTCTGGAAATAGATTCAATGGGATGCTATTTCAGAACATGTCGTGCAATGATGGGCTCGAGCACGTGGATTTATCGGCGAACCTTTTGACCGGGAAATTGCCGTCATGTTTGAATTCGAACCCTAAGGACAGAAATGTTGTTTATTCTGGAAATTGTTTAGCATCTAATGATCGAAGCCAGCATCCAAGCTCATTTTGTCAAACCCAGGCTCTGGCTGCTGGAATTTTGCCTCGCAAACAAAGTCAGGCATCAGGCCGCAATGCAGTTATAGCAACTAGTGTGGTCGCAGCAGTTGTTGCGGCAGTTTTGCTTGTGGGTTTCTTGATGTTTTTCGGGCTTAGAAGAGCAAACACCACAAGAGCAATGAAAAGACCTCCGAGACGATTGATTGAGCACGCCTCTAATGGCTACCCTTCGAAGATGCTTGCTGATGCAAGTAAGCTCTCTTTCTCCCCTTTCTATATACATGCACACGTTAAGAATAGTACATTAGAAAATTTATGCGATTTTGATATCATATAAACTGCTGCAATTTATTGCCTTTTGTGCCGAAATTTTATTCATAAGGCTCATAGAAACCAATTCATCTGATCAAAATGTATGGCTTAAGATCTTGTGCCATACTGCTATTGTACTAATTTCGCTCTCTTCATTGCCGCTGCGCTATGTTGTTTTATCTCAAAGGATACATATCACAAACAATGAAGCTAGGGGCACTTGGTGTACCCTCATACAGATCGTTTTCATTGGAAGAACTCGAAGCAGCGACCAACAGTTTTGATTCATCAACTTTCATGGGTGAAGGGTCTCATGGACAGGTATATACCACGAATTCATATGCTATTGCTAACCTCATTGGGTTAATAACTTGCTTCTAGTCCTATTTATTGAATATTTGAAAATCACATCAAGGTAAATACAATGTTGTGAAATCATAAACGATTTCAGATTCGGCCTGAAGTTGTTTTACCTCTGTTTGTCACCCTTGACCCAAGCATCCTTTTTTTCCCGTCACCAGATGTACAGAGGGAGACTCAAGGATGGTTCTCTGGTTGCAATAAGATGCTTGAAGCTAAAAAAGAGCCACAGCTCTCAAAACTTCAATCGCCACATCGAACTGATTTCAAAGCTTAGATACCGCCATTTAATCAGTGCTCTTGGCCACTGCTTCGAGTACTACCTCGATGATTCAACTGTCAGTAGATTGTTTCTTGTTTTCGAATATATATCGAATGGGACACTTCGAAGCAATATGTCAGGTAAGTGAATTGCTCAAATGGGGACGACACTTTGTCAATCATTTTCTTCGAATAAAAACATCCTATTTTTATATTTTGTTTCTTAGAGGGAGTAGGACAAAAGCTTACATGGACACAGAGAATAGCTGCTGCCATTGGAGTGGCGAAAGGCATCCAGTTTTTGCATGCAGGCATAATTCCGGGTTTATTTGCAAACGATCTGAAAGTAACAAATATACTACTTGATCAGAATCTTGTTGCAAAAATCAGCAGCTATAATCTGCCAGTACTTGCAGAGAGTATGAAAAATGAGGTGAATGGATGTGCTCAATTCCCCCCCCCCCCCCCCCCCCCCCCCGCCCCTAAATTTGACAAGATCTATTAGACTTCGCTACATTTTAGCTTTATGGATCCATGCAGGTGGTAGGAAGTTCTTCAAATGGATCAAAGGAACCCGATGAGAGGTACACAATTTCCGTATGGTCTGATCACCAACATTTTAATGTAAATCGTAGTAGATAATAATATTACGTAGTCTTATGTCTCAAGAGCAAGTACAATGATTGATGAAACTTCAGGTGGAGCTTTGAGGGAACAAAACACATTAGTAGGTCAAGAAGATGAACTAATAGATTTAGGGGATGTTTGGTTTGCAACAAAACAAAAATGCAACATTTGTTGCAAATAAAAACACCCAAATCCTTTGTTTGTATGGTTTCAACTTTTGTTGTTGGATTTCTAAATCCGAACTTTTTGTGTTTAGTTGACTAAAAACCAGTGGAAAATGGAACGAATGTTGCAACATTGCTTATGTGGCATATTATAAGATCATGTAGCAACTTCAAGAATTGACATGGACACATCCATTCTCCCAAGTTGCAACATTTGCTATAACCATTTTGGGTGCAACAAATGTTGGCAAGAATTTGGCCTATTTTTTGCATATCCATTTCCAAATCCAACTCAAGTTGTTGCAAACCAAACATGGGAAATGAAAATTTTTGCAGCTCCATTTATAAGCAACCAATCAGCCACCTAGCGTATCCGCTTGTGATTGGTCATTGGTTTAAAGGCTTCAAAGGAATTCTCTTTCGAATTAGGGGATAGAGTAGGCGTTGCATGACTTATTTGTTGAGAAATGAAAAGTAAACAAAAAAAGCTGAAAAAAAGAAAGAAAATCTCTAGGCACAGTAAGCACAAGAAATCCTATAAATTATTAGGTTTTGAAGTGACTTAGATAGAACAGAATTTCTTTATGATATAATATGTATGCATTTTTTAATTCTTAGAATACATGTACAATTTTATATGTGATGCTATCAATGATACTTTTTTGTTTCCTTGAAATGAAAAATTGTTCCAATTGCAGGATAAAACATGGGGATAAAATTGACATCTATGATTTTGGTGTCATCTTACTGGAGGTCATATGTGGTAAGCCGATATCAACTCAAGATGAGGTTGAAGCATTAAAAGATCAGGTATGAATTCACTGACATTGAACTTTATTGTATATTTATTCTCTGTCGGCATCAGAATTATGCTTTTCCCCCCTTCTTTTAATTACTTCATCATTACTTGGAGAAGTGATAAAATTATAGTTAGTGATGCAATTAGGGATTGACGAACTTAGATAAGCCCAATAAATGCTCCAGTATGTGGAACTTGTCAATCTAAGCGAGGAGACATCCAAAGAAAAAGCTTCATAGAGCCAAACCCAAAAAGTTTAGGATAAAGGCCCGCGCTAATTGTGGTTTAACTCTAAATTTCTTATTCTATTGCTATTTGCAGCTTCAAGTGAGCACGACAGCTGACTGTGTTTCTAGGAAGAGAAATGTAGTGGATCCAGCGATCCGAAGGGCTTGCTGTCACGAGTCACTCAAGACCGTAACAGAAATCTGTATCCGTTGCTTATCAAAGAAGCCAACAGATAGACCTTCGGTCGAAGATGTCCTTTGGAACTTGCAATTTGCGGCGCAAGTCCAAGATGCATGGAGGGGAGATTCTCATAGCAGCGAAGGCTCATCGATGGCCCCTTCTCCCGTCAACTAGGACAACTACTAAGCGCATATAGTGATTGTTATTTGAGATATCGTTTTAGATGGCTCGGAATTTGGGAGATGCAGATGAGTAAAAAAGCTTGCCGCATTTTATACTTGGTTGAAGATGAAGATGAAGATGGAATGGCACCTGATTGTGGGGTATGAGCCCCATGGCTGTATGATTAGGATTGTGAGAGCAAACAAGAAACGCTAATTGGTTATGTAATTATAGATAGGTGGATGCTGAGTGTAACTTGAGTATGATGATGCATGGTATCACTTGTGCATGAAATAATGGAGTTTTAGCAGGTGTAATCTTGCTATGTATCACTTGTGCATGAAATAATGGTATCACTTGTCCGCAGTTTTCTTGATTCTGTGACTTGAGACTAGTTAATGGTTGGCTTTGTATACAATTTTCTTCATGGAACCTTGCTATGAAATGCTTCCACAAAGTAACCATGTATTGTGAAGATGCTATAAGAATTTTTTTTGTGGCAACACTTTATCCTGCTTGGAAGAACTCTGCCTCATATACTGGACAAATAGTTGCAAAAGGGAGAAATAATGGAGTTCTGGCATTTTGCATCATATTTCTAACCACCAATCCTGATGTAACAATAATTTTTCTACCTGCATGTCTATATTAACTCTCTCACTCTGCGTACAACAAATCGAGATTGTATGATATACCCATGCCACTAAAACACTTGGTCGAGGTAGAAAAGCCAAACATGACATATTTGACGATAGCTTAGAAAAGTTATGAACGAGGAGGACCAAATAAACATTAACTCATCGATTTAAGAAGTACAATTCCACTCGATAATGATACAACATTTACTGCTAAACAATTTTCAGTTCTACAGAATCACCTCCATTGCCCAACCAATTACTAAACTGCGGCAACAACAGATATAAACACTGGTAAACAACTTAATCTTCCTTGCTTCCCACCAACAGAGACCGGAGGATCTCAGGTACAGTAAACTATGATAAGCATACACACATTACACCTCAGAGAGAGTTTATTGGAGTTCGAGATATTTGAAGAACCAGATTCACAGAAAGTTATTTTAGTCAGCTGTCCAGCTCTGTTCTACTATCTCTCGCACCCTGCGGTTATACTCGCGCTTGTTTTCGCTGAACATTCTAGCTGCCTCGGAATTTGCAGGCGAATTTGGGTTTGGGTCACATAGGAGAGACTGGAAAATCAAAAGGAATGTAAATTCTTGATAACTTGCGAGAGGAAATCATGCAGCTTCAAGAATTCTATATTGCTCACCATAATACTGATATTAGATAAAATGCACAAGGGGTACAAGCGATGACATCTTGTGCTTGTTAGGAAAAACAGTATTGTAGATATATAAGTATAGGTGTGACCATAAATCAATTGGTAAAATTACATAAAACGCCATCTATCTGTTTATCATATAACACCATTAAACTTTAAAAATTATAAAAAGCACACCTGAATGCTTAAGAAGTGCATTAAAAAATACATTAAACACCATACAAAAAGTTGCATTAGACATCATGCCAACGTTGATAGTTGTACTTTTCAAAGTTCAAAGGGTTTCTTTAGAAAACTGGGAAATTTTGAAATGGTGTTATGTAGAAAGCTGGAAAGTTTTGATGGTGTTTTATGTTATTTATCCTTAATGAATCTACAGATTGTTTATCATAGATGCCTGGGTGTTCTTATTATCTCATTCCACTGACCAAAAACATGTTTATGAGAAGTTTTGGTCAATACTGAGATCAAACTTAATGCATTGGCATCAAAACTCAGTTAAATTTCTATAATGCTGCTTTGAGCATGAATATGTTGCAGTTAACCTAACAAATGATGTCAGCAGAGTGAAAACATACTGTGCAACCATAGAGAAAAATGAATATGCAGCAGCGGACACTTCTATAATGAAGCATACCCGTGTCAGATGGAGACCCTTCATTAACACTCTTTGGACATAATATCATACATGTGTCCTCATTTTATAATAAATATTGTGGTTTCAATCACTTAATAGTCATTTTTTACACTTTTAAAAAGCATTTTTGCAATCTCATGACAAGGTATGTGTTTGCTCTCTTTTATATATCAAGATTACATTCTATGCGAAAACGGCATCAAAATACTTTTCAAAAGCATTTTTGCAATCTCATGACAATGTATGCGTTTGTTCTCTTTTATATATCAAGATTACATTCTATGTGAAACGGTATAATACTGTTATGTATAAAAGTGTAACAAATCTAGCATATGTTTTTCTTTATGAAAAAGAGAAACATGGAGCAAATAGAAAAATAGAAAAGCCAAGGCATATTCCTCAACAAATGTTATGGATAGCCAAGCGAAAAGGTAAGAGAAATGGAAAAAAAACTATTATATTAATAATAGAACTAAGGACAAACCAAAATAGGGGTACGATTTTGAAAAGGTAGATGGAGACAGATTTTGACATCCTTTGACTCCTCCCAGCAAATAGTCTATTTGAAATTTCCTTCGGTATTGATTGGAGAGAGAGAAGGGAAGAGAAAAACGGAATGGATACTAATTAATAATTATTAAAGGACCAGAAGCGGAAAGCAATCCGATTCAGGTGGATGTGACCCCCTTCACGAATTGAGGGGGTGATCTCTCACTTTGGATAGGAAATTCTAACCGCATGAGCTCTGCCCAATTGGTGATGCAGGTGAAGTCGACACAGTTGAGAATGCAGTAACGTCTTCAGGAAGAGATTCTGATGCTACAAACTACAAACAAGAATGTGCAGTTCTTGCAAATTATGATTCTGTTTGGTGCCATTACAGGCAGTGCATCCAAACTTGACGATCTCTATTCTCTAAATTATGTCATTTGTTCCTCAAGAAAGAAGTGATAAAAAATCAAAAGAACATGTAGTAACTAGTAATCACTTAAATTATTACACCAGAGGCAAACTAATGCCAATATCTAATTTGAAAGAACTGTGCAGTTGACAACAAGAAACCAAGGGTAGCATTCTGCCAGGCTGGAAAATCTGTCACATTTGCAAGATGACGAAGATGTGTACCAAGAACTGTGAGCCATGATTTTGTGTAAAAGAGACAGATGAGAGAGAAATGGGAAATATTACAGAAAAGATCACTCTCCATCTCTATTTATGTTTATTCTATCATGTGTATGTACAGAGAATACAAAGGTCCCCCTTCTCATTTAACAAATTAACAACTCTTCAATAACTAACAAGTCTCGTAAGTCGTAACATCATGTAATTACTAATTTACAAAGGAAATTGAATTCATCTATCAGTTTATGCCATTCATCATATATGGCCAAAAAAAAGCCATTCACCATATACAACTGATAACACAAGATTTTACCATCGTAAAGGTTTTGGCCCCCGTTTCTTACCGGTTTCAGCCACTGTTAATTACCAGTTTCGGTGGGGACCGGTACAAAATTAGCCCCCAAAACTTGGTTTTGCTCGTGACATTATGTCGCATCCACCACTGTGTGTGTGTGTGAGAGAGAGGGGGGGGGGACCATTTTGGCTTCTGGGTGAAGTTGGGGGGGGGGAGTGTTGGAAAAGAGAGCCCAAGAAAAATAAAAAAGGTAGAGAGATCCAAGATATATAGATGTTATTTAAATACACAGCTGTAACTCTCACGTTATTTGTATTAAGTGGAGCTCTCGCATTATAAAAGATGTTCAAATTTTTAAGAGATGAAAAAACCAATGGAAGGACCTACTGTAATATAACCCAAAGATGTATATATAAATTCGTGGGTTTTGGTCCAAGTTTCAATTTTGGTATCGATTTCAACACACACACACACACACAAAATTAGAAGGATTGGTTTATATTGTCATATTTCAATTCTATGTTCTTACTCAATATATACAATGTTCTATTATCAATGTAATATGCAACCATGTACTTATGTTAATTTTCTGTTAGACCTTGAACCAAAGAGAAAGAAACAATTTTGCTATCTAGCCAAGAAGTCAAGAGTTAGGAAGAGATAGTTTACTGTATATATAAGTGAACATCTTTTGAGTTCCATTTAGTTAGTTCCCTTTCCCTAAGATATTGCCTATTAAAAATCCAGTATCTTTACCTACCAAAACTAATTAATTTTGAACGACCAAAATCAATACCGAAACTGAAACTCGGACCAAACCACTGAACCTAATTAAATTTTGAATGGAAACCAAGACCAAAATTGCAGATGAAAAAGAAGCAGTGAGAACATGCCTGAATTGAAGTCAATATAGCAGCAACATCATATATAGGACTCCATTGATTTTGCAAAATATCCAAGCAAATGCTTCCATCTGCATAGACTGATGAAACCACGTATACAAGATAAATACCATGGGGGCTTTGTGCTAAATGAGTTAATAATGTTGACAGTCAGGCTATAACATTAATATTCAAAGTGAGTAAACTTGCTGCTTTCAAGGAAGCTTGTACGACCGAGGTGATATATAAAACGAACAATCTGATACACTAATCGGTCGTTATGAAATGGAAACAGTACTCAGACTCAGTGACCGCATAACTTACTATTCGGGTGGAACATCCGTGAGACAAATCGGACTGTAGGTGGCTTGTTCGGATAGTCCTCTGAGAACTGTAGTGTGAGTTTGAATGTACCTAATTACAAGAAAAAGAGATAACAAGCTGCAGAACAATATTAAAAAACTGGAAACGATGTAAGAAATTTGTTTATCAGGATGTAATTACATGAATCTAAATCTAGTAATCAGTACTATTATAGGTGTTCTGTATTCTGTGCCTGTGTGTATAATGAAGAAAAGAGGCCCTATGAGGGGTTTTCGTCAGGTGACATCGAAAAAATACACCTTCCAACATTTTATTCGACTATCGGCACCCATCATCATCATCTTTATCATCTAAAGATGTGGACGCACCAAATTTCATTTGATTCCATCACTTTTTCACCGTTGGATTAGCAATGCCAAAAATTCTATTGTCGGTAAACCGTTAATTTTGCACCCACTAAATCAACGGTGAAAAAATGGTAGAATCACATGAAATTTGGTGTTTCCACATCCTAGATAATAAAGATGACGATGGATGCCGATCATCAGACAAAATCATGGAGGATGTATTTTTCGACGCCATAGGAATTTCTATGGCACCTTCCCCCATCTCTATAGAGAGAGAGAATAATGGAGGAAAGAGGCCATAGGAGGGGATTTCCTCCTATGGCGTTGAAAAAATACAACCTCCACCATTTTTTTCCAACGATCGATATCTATCATCATCGTTGTTATCATCTAAGATGTGGATACACCAAATTTCATGTGATTCCACCACTTTTTCACCGTTGAATTAGCAATGTAAAAAGTTCTATTGTCGGTAAACCATTAATTTTGCACCAACTAAATCAACGGTGAAAAAAATAGTATAATCACATGAAATTTGGTATATCCACATCTTAGATGATAAAGATGGAGGTGATGTATACCGATCGTCGAAAAAAATCATGGAGGGTGCATATTTCCGACGTCCCTCCTATGACACCTTTCCTCCATTATATATATATATATATATATATATATATATATATATATATATATATATATAGGAGTGCTCCATTGCAAACCGGTCCGTATTTTTTAAAAACAAGAACTCCCGATCTACGGCATATTTTAACGATCCGAACTGTTCAAGTTGATCACCCTACCCTCGAATATATGTGTATGAAGAATCAAAATATTTGAAGACCTTTAGTCTATGCATTGATGGGTGAAAAAATGAACGTCTTTCAATAATACGACAAGCATAGACTAGAGGTCTTCAAATATTTTGATTCTTCACACACATATTTTTGAGGATAGGGTGATCAACTTGAACGGTTCAGATCGTTAAAATATGTCGTAGATAGAGAGTCCCCGTTTTTAAAAAATGCGGACCGGTTTGCAATGGATCACCCCCACCCCTCCACAACACACACAAAGGACAAAAATTGTTTCAACCAGCCAGGAAAACTATAGTTTAGTTAATGACTAGCAGCTATCACTATGATTTTTAACACCAGTTAGGAAGACCAGTTGAAGATGGTGAAATTTTAGTTCATGAATACATCCTCTTCTTTATGTCTACACAAGACTCTACAGGGCCTTGAAAAATACACCAAGTATACTTATTTGATCGTTTACATGCATAAACATGAATTTTTACATGCATAAACATGAATCAGGTACTACATACTCTAATTTTCCACTTAACTAAGTGAAATCAATTAATGTGCATGCTTTATATTATAATATAATTATTCTCCCTGACTACGTGAAATGAGAGAAAAACAATGGATAAGCATAAAACATGTTATAAACTCATTTATTACCATTGTACTACCAATGCAATTAACTTAAAAAGGAGGAGGATGCTAGTAGAGAAAGGGGGGAAAGATTGTTTGACGGAGTCAAAGGCTCGAAGCATAAACTGAAAAGTGTCAGAAATAAAGCGTGATAATACTAGAGCAATTTCCATTCATCTTCTTATAACACTGGGATGGAGTCTTAGGGGTTCTTCTAAAGAGAAAGAAAAACTTGTTGCCTGGAAATGCCATTTAATCCAAATACTAGAGTCTCCTTGCAGATAAGGCTTGCATTTCAAATAAAATCTAATTATCTAAATTTATCTAAATTGCTTCTGAATTAATCGTATTACAACACAATTGACTAAGCATGTACTGTAGAAAACATGTATTGTAGCATATGCAATCAAAAACAAGAACGCAATCTTTGCCCTAGCTATATTGAAGCCAAACCCATATAAACCATCAACTCAAGTGACAATGATGCGAACAAAGATCTCAAAATTGATTAAGTTGTAACACGCCATATGATACCATATGATGCAAATTGCATCGTGTTGTGGTGGATCATCAGTGAGATCAACGAAAACAGGATTAGTTAGCTTCCTAGCCTCACAATGATCCACAGAAAATTCAAATAGCAAATTTATCAAGAAGAGGGTGTAACTACTGAATTATGAAGAGCAAATCTATCTTCCTACTCACTGTTTGCTTCCCAGTTCTCTCCATATCTCAGAATCAGTGATTAGCTAGGTAGTGGGCAAGTATTAGCTAGCACATGAAATCAATTATCTGTGAGCTAAATTGAGATTGCAATTTTGTAAAGTTAATGATTAACTAAATGAAATTTATGTGTAATTCAAGAATTAAGACCCATAATAGCTATCAAATCAAAATCTTTACAGTTTCAATTCAAACCCTAACAAAACAGAACATTTATCCAAAAAAAAGGGAAGGAAAAAAACTCACCTCCATCCCAAGGAGTATCATCAGGCCTGCAAAACAAGGCCAAATCCCATCAAAACAACCTTTTATGATGCAAAAAAGAAAGAAAAACCTAAATCAAAACAAATCACTTCAAATTGGAAAGAAAAATTACCCAAAGATGACAGCGTTCCATAGCATGATGTTGTTCTCGTAAGGGGCCCCGCTGATCCCCGCTGGGGGATCGTTCTGCAGCCTCTTAAAATCCCTCATCAATCTCTTTCTCGCCGGCGTCGACATCGATCGAGTAGAAAGATCGAAGCTTTCCTCGATTCCTTTCCCCCTCTTTTATGCCCTAATTTTGATCGTTTCAGTCCAATTGAAATGAACCCACACGCAACGACGCATGAAACAATCGAATCAATCATGACCACCACTGACAAAAGGACAGTTTGGACCATTTACACAAAAATCCATCCTGATTTTTCAGTTAAATTGTTCGTTCCTAAAAAACCGTTGGCCTAAGGTATCTCGTCCACAAACCCTCCTAAAGTTTTCCCTCGTCAAAAACCTCATGCATGCAATATCTATATGTATGGTCGCTGACAATATCAAATTGCCTAAAATATGTATACGGTTAACCGTCATGTCTGTATAGTTCTTTGAAATAGATATACGCTAACCATAAAGCCACCAAATTATTAATTTATCGGGCTCTTTCTTTAGGGTTTGTAGCCGCCGCCGTTGCTCGGGCTTATCATCGTCGCTAGGGCTTATCATCGTCACCTCCCGCTTGGGGTGGGGGATGAGGCTCTCTCTCCTCCATTCCGACTTCCCCTTGCACTCACTACCTCCCTTGCTCTCATTTGAGAAGGGAAAATTTTTGGCCTTGAGAATTTTTTTCCTTCTTTCATTTTGTTTGGCTTTTAAGAGAATTTTTTTCCTTCTTTCATTTTGTTTGGCTTTTAAAAGGCTTGTAAGAGAGTTTGAAGGATCGAAGGGTTAGATCTGACTAAAAAGCCGCGGATCAGCAAGGTCGGGGATCCGTCTATGGAGGCGGTCCAACTAAGAAATGTCGTGGATCCGACAATTAAGAAGATGATACGAAGGTGTAGATCTCAGATCTGGCGATGAGGATGTCAGATTCGGCAATTGAGAAAAGGGTTCATGGTATGGTGTCGCCTTTGGCAGTGGGGATGCTGTATTCGACGATCGAGGAAAGGTTGATGGTGTGGAGTGGATTTGGCAATTTAGGAACATGTGTGATGTTGTGGGGTTGTATCAGGCGCATGAATGAGTATGGATGTCTGATGAAGGGGGCAAAGTCCGATCCTGCAAAGAGTAAGATGTCCGATGGAGGATGTTGAGAAGATGGACACCCGATCGAAGATGTGGAGTCTGATTCGGCCAAGGGGAGGAGGGATATCTAACTCGACGAAAATAATAGATGTTTGATCGAGAATGCGGAGTTCAATCTGGAGAAGGGAAATAATGCCTTATCGAAGGTGTGGAGTCTAATCTGGCGGAGGGAATGGATGCCCAATCCAAGACACGGAGTCTTATTCGGCAAAAAAGTAGGATGCCCGATCTACACGACTCAGGATGCAATTGTGAACACGGGATCCAATCCGACGAAGGAAAAGAATGCTCGATCATGAACGCGGAGTCTGATTCGGCAAAGGAAGATTGTGGACGTGGAGTCTGATCCGACGAATAGAAAGGATGTTCGTGTTGACGTGCAGCGTAGACAACACCAATCTTAATGGATCTAAACTAAGATCGCCTTTAACATATAACAACTAGAACAAACGCAATATAACGACTCTGAAATTCCTGTACAGAAATTTCTTGTTATTTCACAGTAAAGAGTATTACAGCCAGAGTAAGAGTTAAAAGTTATTTTTATTAAATAAAAGCAAGAAGCAACTTGTAAATCACCGGTAAAGCCTTTGCACTGCTATGACATAGCCTGTATGTTCGAATCCCATCAGACCCAATTATTTTTAGGATTTTCCTTTTTAATTTTTTGGAAGCCCAAGAGTTGCATGTGCAATACACGGAGAAACGAAAAGTTTCAGAAAAATTAAACATGCGATGGTCCAAGTTGCCCCAAATCCCCCCGTGCTTTGTACACTTGACTCTTCAACTCCCCTTAACTCTCCTGCACTGTTTGATTTTTCTGCAATCAAATAGAGACTCTTCAATTCATCATTTAACACCATTTAAATCCTTTTAATCCACATGTTTAATTCCTAAACCCTAATTCTTCATTATAAATACCACCCCATACCCTAGCTTTTCCCCATTCTGAAAATTCTAGAAAATATTCTCTCAAACTTTCTAAATACCAAGTGGAAAACACCCCAAGTGGAATAGCAAGCCAAACTCGACGACCGGAACATTTCCGACGACGCCACGACACCCGAAAGCTTCCTTTCTTTCTTGCTAACCACCTAAACACGTAAGTCCTTCTTCTCTCCATTTCTCTCATCTCAATTCGTCTTCTAAGAAAATACCGATAAAAGTGGAGTTAACACGTAACAACCTTCTCATGTAAATATTTTATCATGCTTGATAGGTCTATATGTCACATAATCACCCTAATATCTTTTTAAAATAAAACTCACATCTATTGTCTTTTGAAGTAATCAAAATTTCATGTTCAATACTCAAATAACAAACTTTTTCATTAAAATACTATTAATTTTAGTATAACCCTCATTCCAATAATTGTTAAAAATACCTTTAGGAAAACTTCACGGGGTAATGACCTACCCCACACGCACACTATGGTTGCATAGCACGATATTCTAAATATATGGATAATTTAAAGATTAGGTTTTACATTAATATACCACACTTTTACAGAAACGGATTTCTTTTAATCGGTATTTTTGTAATCCTTGGCAATTACGCCTCTACAACCCTCATTAGAGGACCCGCTAATGGATGGTGCAGATTATCGCACATCCTTGGAAGTGTAGAGCGAGATGCAGAAATCCTCACGGAGTATTCGTTCTCGAAAGAAAATAAAAATACGGTTTTTAAGAAACGCGACTTTTCTAAACAAAACTAATTATTGAAAAATTATATAAAAGTTATGAATCCGTATTTTCAATAAAAACAAATTAAGAAACTATATTTTTAAAATAAAATATTAGAATTTTTTAAATAAAATATCACCAAGTTTCCAAAAGTAGATTTTACAAAAGTGTCATAAACTTTCAAAAAGCTAGATTTTATCACCAAAATACCATAACAATTAAAATACAAGTTCATAAAACCCTAAATATTACAAATCATTCTCGAGATTTATTTTTAAACTATATTAAAATATTTTTCATAAAACCCCCTCGAGATATGCAAACGATATTTTAAAGACTCTAGAATTAATATATGTTTAAGCGATATCATTTCTTTTGAGCCTCAGAGAGCCGGAGAAAGTGAGTGCTTGCCTATTCAGGTTAGACAACTTAACGGGGTTATCAATGGCAATTGACTTGGAAAAAGACATAAATCCTGCCGTCCATGTGCAGCAGTTGCCGATTTCTCCCGAACATAAGATTTTTAAAAATTTACATCAATTCCCATGAAAAGACATGAACATGAATCCAAACTCGAAACTCAAACTCGAACTGTAACCTAACTCGAATCTAAACTCGAATATGTACTCGAACCCAAACTATTCGAACCAACTACACTCGAACCAAGATTGCAATTGTCATGACTCCCATATTACTCGACTCACTTGACTATATTCTACACCTTTTGTAATCTATGGTTTCGATCAATACATGTTAATCAATCAATCAAATCAATTAAGTATATTAACCAGTTATATATATTATACTCGGGGTGTTTAGGATAGTTTCTTGTGTGAATCCAACGGAGCTTCAGGAGCACCGTATTAACCTCTTTTTTTTACTCGAATATCAGTCAGGTTGACCCATCCACAGTCTAGAGCTTCGATACTAACACATAAAATAGGCCCATGTTTCTTTACTCCTAGGACCCCACTCTTGAGCTCATGAATACTTCTATGACTACGTTGACATTCACACTTGGAATTTAACGTTAACATAGTGACTATATATAGACCTATAGAATATATTTTCCCATGATCATATACTCTTACTCGTCATATATATTCTACAATTGTCATTTTTTTTACTCTTGCTTATCTTTGGGACATACCGAGCGCTAGTTCGCTTACGGGCATTCCACCCACTTTTCTTCTCTTGGAATGCTCGTCAGATACGGCCGAGACGGAGAAAGTTGAAGCCACAGAGGAGGACTACAACCAGATCGCTACTCAGGGCTAGCTCAGCTTCACTTTTTCTTCAGTTTATATATGCCACTTGTTTAGACATTTTCCTTATTGTATTTACTTTCTAGTATAAACTCATGTATTTGTAAATATTGGAAGTTGAATATAAATAAAGATATTTGTTGAAAAATTTTACAGTCTCCTTTTATTCTTGTATTGTGTATTGATTGAAACATTTTCCGATTGTGTAAATGTAAAAGTATCGATTCAAATAGTCCCCGATTTCGGTGCTATTCGATTGATCGTAAAATGCGAGACTGAGTAAGTAAATCAAATCGATAAGAGTCTCTTTGTGTCGGTAATTAGAAAATTGAATAAAGTTCACAATCAAAAAATTATATTTGACCGCAATCAACTACGGTGTCAGTTGTAGATCGTAAGCGAGTGCGGATCGTCCACAGGGATTGTGCGATTCGTTTTTATAATTGCTTTATTTGAATTGAAAAGTTAATCGAAAAGAAAAGAAAACATGATTCAAGAATTTATCAATTGATTCAGGTATCACGAGTTTAATCAAGAATCAAGAAACTGATAAACAATCAAGAATTGGGTTTCGATAATATTTCCAACCAGAATGTCAAGAATCTAAATGAGGCTCGTAGGAATCGATCGGATCTCTAGACGTGATGTAATTTCAAGATTTCGTGTTCTTGTCCTTCGAAAGATTGATACTAGATCGATGATGATCGACGAGAGTTAGGGCTTTCTTGATGAAACTAGGGTTTCATCGTTTAACCCTTGTTCTTTCGTTGATATCATTCACACTCTAGCCTCTAGCAATTTCAAGAAACGATCGTAACTCCCCAATCTCGAGTGATATCAATCAAGAAAGCATCGCAACGAATGGGGTCGTCGATTCTTGATCTTGCTAGGGTTTACAAAACTCGTAGGATTCAAGAATCGAATTAAGATATATTACATTATCATTCTATTGATCGTCTCGACTCCTCGACGAGCGGAGTATTACTCAAGCATCACAACAAGAATTACAATTAGAAATTTAGATTGAATCATGATGCAAGAATTTAAAGAAAACAAGATAAAAGAGTATCACCTTTTATTTATATCAACAATTTGATTACAGTCGCTCAAGAACTACAAGAGGAAGAATTAAATTGTCGACTTGGCTTCGCTCGGCTCCGTGAGTCGCGGATCGGCTTGGACCACTTGCTCTGTTGAAGAACGGCTCGGCTCCTAAAAGGTTGCAAGGCTTCTTGCTTGATGGGTACTCTGGATCTTGGCTTTTGATTGGAATTAGGGTTAGGGTTTCACACAAGTTCTCTCACTAGACTTGTAGAAGAAGATGATGAAGAAAGAGATAGAATGGTTCTAGTTTGATACTAGAATTGGGTAAAGATGATTCGATTCCAAGATGAATAATAAGTGAGCCTAGGGTCTTATTTATAGAACACCCAAACCCTAAGCCTTTGAGTTCCCTCCAAAAGTTTGTTGAAAGACTTCTAGAAAGAGTTTGTTAGGCTTAGCTTAGGGTTTAAGCTAGGGTTTAAGAAGAAGGTTCTAGAATACAAGGCTTAGTTTAGTGTAGGAACAAGGGTTTGCTGATCTGGCAGAAGTCTCCGGAGTCTTCTGGAATTTGTTGTGTCTTTCTGAAGTGTGGGCCCTGAGAGAAGAGTTTTGATGCAAATACGAAGTGGTGACGTCATCAAGTAGCCGCGGAACCGCGGCGCAAGCAGGCTCCGACCGCGGTTCCACGGCCATGTTGGCTTCTTGGACTTTGGTTCTTCTGGTGTGGTCTTTTGATGATATTTGGGCCTTTCTTTGATATTTTGATTTTTGTTTGTCCCTTTGGATTGATACCAGAACTGTAATCATTGAGTTGGCGTAACGTTTTAGCTGTACCCTGTAAATTTTAGCCTTTCTTCTGGATTTTTCCTGCACAGATCTCAAAACAAGTGTTGTGCAAATGTATGGATGATGCGATGCCATGAAATGTAGTCAATTTCCTTTATAGTGTCGGTTTTAGAGTTTAATACATGTAATCTGATATTTTGCGACAGTTTTGCTAATATGTAAAATATGAATGCCGAACACTTCTATATGGATGCAAATGACGAGGAAATTGCCGGCTAAAATATGCAATATTTTCGACTAATCAAATTCCCCCAAACTTAATTTCGATCGTCTCGAGCGAACTGTTTTATTAAAAAGAGAAGGAGAAAATAAAGAAAGAGAAAAACTAACTAGCACACTTTCGTAGGCAATACGATTGCACTGAGCACGTGCAACAAGCCTTTAAACCTCTAGGTGTCCCTAATAGGAGGAGTGTTGTCTCCTGAGGGTTTTCAGCGGATTGCACCCACAAAATCAATAATAAAAGAAAGATCATGAATATTACATTTAAAGACAAGAATTGTAAAAGAAAAGCCTTGAAAATTAGGGTTTCCAACTAAGCTAGCTTTTCGGTTGTCATGAGCCCTATCTTAATGGTCATGAAAAGATGTTAGAAATCACGTCCTCCCTCAATAAAATATCGTCTTATTTTTCATTCCTATCTTTCTTCCAAACATCGATCATATAACCCTGCGTGTGTGTAAAGGACATCCCTACACCCGGAGAATTCAATTCAAGCTATCATACTCTTGCCCATCAGCCTCAGTACTTTTTAATTAATGAATATTTAGATGATATTGCTCACACACTTTCATGCGACCGTTAATACTTCTTGAGGTACTAACCGACCGATTACTCCTGTGCTTGCTTACTTGGTGTATTTTCCTCGTCTTGCACCACTTAAGGCATAGCAGTGACTCCCAGACCAGTTGGCCTTAGGGCACTAGGTGAAGAGGCACCCTTGCTATATATTTTTTATTGCCCTAGGTGATAACAAAAACCAGTGTCCATTTTTCTCACCACTTTATATTTTTATTCATTTTTTTTCTTTTTATTTCCTTCATACATCGGCTTTAAGACAAGAGCATTTCAAGGTATCCTCTACTATCCTAGGTTTCAAGACGTGTGTAAGTGCGAATAGCAGAGTATCAACGTTCAAAATGTTTGGCTTCCAGAATAGAAACTATTTTTCAGACTTATTTTTATCCTCAGATTAGTGATGTCTTTCATCTTACTAACCCTTGGAACAACGGCTCATAACTACTTATTACTAGTTCGTATAAGAAAACTTCTAATTTTCTTAGTTTTCTTAAATTTTTCTAATCTCATGGATGTAATTTTTCACTATCTAAACTTTTATTATCTTATTTATATACAAAAAAGTGTAAATATTAAAATTATTTTTATACTTGAAAATTTTTAATTTTTTATGGGTTTTGAAATTTTTTCAATTTTTTTAGATTTTAAAAGAAATGTTTTGTGCTTATGCAAATGATATGCAAATGATGCAGAAATAAACACAAACCTCCCCCAAACTCGTTTTCAACAGTGTCCTCACTGTTGCCAATAGCTATATCTACAAAAACCTGTAAATCTGGGAGGGATTATTAGTGGGGGCAAAATATATAAGTGAAGAACTTCCCCCAAACTTATTCTTTTCACTCACCTTCATTCAAAAAATGAAGCAATGATATACTGGATATGAAGGTGAGACGGAGGAATTTTAATCCAAATAAACTGGCTCTTGTAAGAACAAGAGCTTCTCCGTGGGGTCAGTGGAAAAATACGGCTTTAGTCTATGTCCATTTACTTTGAAAACGGTGCCGTTTTTAACATTTTCTACTTCTACTGCCCCGTGCGGGTATACAGACCGCACAACAAAAGGTCCCTTCCATCGAGATCGGAGCTTACCCGCGTGAAGGTGTAATCGTGAATCATAAAGAAGGACTTGTTGACCTTGTGAAAATGTTTTCCTCAAAATGTTTTTATCGTGAAAAACCTTAGTCCTATTCTTTATGATTACAGCGTTATCATAAGCTTCATCGCGGAGTTCGCTTAGCTCATTAAGTTGCAGCTTCCGAAAGTTGCAAGCAAGGTTTAAATCAAAATTTATTTCTTTAATAGCCCACAATGCTTTATGTTCTATCTCGACGGGTAAATGACATGCTTTTCCAAACACTATCCTATATGGAGACATCCCTACGTCGGTCTTATATCCAGTTCGGAATGCCCAAAGAGCATCCGTCAGTTTGGTCGACCAGTCTTTTCTATTTTTAGCAACAGTTTTCTCCAGGATAAGTTTGATTTGTCTGTTTGAGATTTCAGCTTGCCCGCTTGTTTGGGGGTGATAGGGTGTAGAAAGTCGGTGGTTGATTGAATATTTCCGCATCAGAGTCTCGAAAGACCTGTTGCAGAAGTGTGTCCCATTATCGCTAATAATAGCGCGTGGGTGTCCAAATCGCGAAAAGATATTCTCTTTCAAGAACTTAATGACAACTTTCTTGTCATTAGTGCGACATGGAATGGCTTCTACCCATTTTGAGACATAATCAACCGCCAGCAGTATGCACAAATTCCCAAAGGAGTTGGAAAAAGGACCCATAAAATCAATGCCCCAAACATCGAATATTTCAACAACCAAGATGGGTTGCTGGGGCATTTCATTTCTCTAGGAGATTCTACTCGTATACTGACATTGTGTACAGGTTTTGCAATGGTCAAATGCGTCCTTGAATAAGGTCGGCCAATAAAATCCACATTGCAAAACCTTTTCCGCTGTTTTTCTAGGACCGAAGTGACCCCCACAGGCCTGATCATGACAAAAAGAAAGAACACTCTTGAACTCTTCATTCGGGACACACCGGCGAATGATCTGATCAGGACAATATTTAAAAAAATAGGGCTCATCCCAGTAATAGTGTTTTACTTGGGATAAAAAACGGTATTTGTCCTGTTTTGGCCAATCGCTGGGTATCAGTCCCGTAGCATGATAGTTCACAATATCCCTGAACCATGGTTCATTGGATATGCTCAAGAGTTGCTCGTCAGGGAACGAGTCATTGATCGGCAGGGTCACAGGGGAAGAAATGATGCATGAAAGATGGTCTGCTACTACGTTTTCACATCCTTTCTTATCTTTGATAACAAGATCGAATTCTTGTAACAGAAGGATCCAACGTATTAGTCGACCTTTTGCATCTTTCTTCGCCAGAAGATGTTTTAAAGCGGAATGGTCAGTATACACAACTATAGGTGAGCCAATTAAGTAAGGCTTGAATTTTTCTAATGCAAATACAACCGCTAAAAGTTCTTTTCTGTGGTTGTATAATTGATTTGTGCATCATTCAGGGTCTTACTTGCATAGTAAATCACGTGTGGCATCTTTTCGATGTGCTGTCCTAAGACTGCACCTACTGCAAAGTCAGATGCGTCACACATCAGCTCAAAGGGGTAATCCCAGTTTGGTGATGATAAAATGGGGGCTGAAGTGAGTGAGTGTTTAAGTGAGTCGAAAGCTGTCTCGCAGTCCGAGTCAAAATGGAAGGTCGTATCCTTGGCCAGGAGAAGAGTTAAAGGTCTAGCAATTTTGCTAAAGTCCTTAATGAATCTCCTATAAAAGCCTGCATGGCCAAGGAAAGAGCGAATATCTTTGACGCTTTTGGGATGAGGGAGGTTTTGAATGACATCTATCTTAGCTCTGTCAACCTCAATACCTTTCTGTGAAATAACATGTCCAAAAACAATTCCTTCTTGGACCATAAAATGGCATTTTTCCCAGTTCAAAGTCAAGTTCTTCTCTTTGCAACGAGTAAGAACAGCGTCAAGATTCGCAAGGCAATCGGAAAAAGAGTCTCCAAAAATCGAGAAGTCGTCCATAAAGATCTCCAGGAAATTCTCAACCATATCAGAGAATATCCCCATCATACACCGCTGAAAGGTAGCGGGAGCATTGCATAACCCAAAGGGCATGCGACTGTAAGCAAAGGTACCAAAAGGACAAGTAAAAGTGGTTTTATCTTGATCCTTTTTGGCGATGGGGACCTGATTATAGCCTGAGTATCCGTCCATAAAACAATAATACTCTCGTCCCGCTAAGCGTTCCAGCATTTGATCAATGAATGGTAGAGGAAAATGGTCTTTCCTCGTAGCAGCGTTGAGTTTTCTATAATCGATACATACACGCCACCCAGTTTGGGCGCGTGTCTGAATCAACTCATTCACCTCATTGGTTATAACAGTGATGCCGGATTTCTTAGGAACGACATGTATAGGACTCACCCATTGGCTATCGGAGATGGGGTATATAATACCATTATCTAAACATTTGACGATCTCTTTCATGACAGCTTCCTTCATGACGGGATTCAACCGTCTCTGTGGTTCTCGGGTTGGTCTGGCATCATCCATCGCATGTATATGATGTTCAACTATCAAGGGACTAACCCCTTTGATGTCCGCCATACTCCAACCAAACGCCTCTTTGTTAGATCTCAATACCGATAAAAGTGCATTCTCTTGCTCTAATGCTAGAGAAGCGGATATTATAACCGGTAAAGTCTCCTTCTCACCTAAATAAGCATATTTCAGATGAGACGGTAAAATTTTTAGATCTAATTCGGGCGGAGAAATGATAGAAGGAGGGATCATTGAGTGATTTTTGGATTTACAAAGAAGCTCAGAGCCTGTGAAAGATACAGACTCGGGTGGAGAAAAGTCAGAAGTGCAGGACTCAAGTGTAGGTAAAGTGTCCTCACTAAGATCTTGTGTGAAATCAAACAGAGATGTGGTAATGTCATCGAGATCAGTAAAGCAAAGTTCCTCAGCTCCGCAACTATCGGGAGCGATCTCATGGACAGAGCACACATCTAAAATATGAGCAGAAGGTTCTGATGGCTGACTTCCAACTTTGTAGATATTTAGTTCAATGGTCATATTTCCAAATGATAAGTTCATTGAACCATTTCTACAGTTTATAACAGCGTTGGAAGTGGCAAGGAAAGGACGACCCAGAATCACCGGAATTTGGCCCCGGGGGTTTTCTACAGGATGTGTGTCGAGCACAATGAAGTCTACAGGGAAAATAAATTCCCCGACCTTTATCAACACATCCTCTAATTCACCCCTTGGTTTGGTGATAGATCGGTCTGCCATCTGGAGAGTACAGTGAGCAGGTTTCAGCTCTCCAATCCCTAATTGCTCATAGACAGAATAAGGGAGTAGGTTAACACTTGCGCCAAGGTCTAAAAGAGCACGATTTATGTTTTTACCCCCAATAGAAATCGATATTGTTGGACATCCCGGGTCCTTTCGTTTCTTTGGCAGCTGGGGAATAAAAGCAGTGCTGATATTATTAGCCATGAAGACCTTCTTTGGCACTTGGGTCTTCCTCTTCCTAGTGCACAAGTCCTTAAGAATTTTCGCATATGCGGGGACTTGTTGAATTGCATTTAGGAGAGGGATATTGATGTTAACCTGTTTGAACATTTCCAAAATTTTCTCCATATGAGGACTCGTTCTATTACCCCTTAACCGGTTCGGGTAAGGAGCTTTCGCAATAAGCGCAGGGTCCATCATAGGAGAAAGAAGAGGGGGTAGACGAGGTCCCAAAAGAGGTGTGGGGATTGTCTGTGGAGAACTATAAGGGTTGGGAGAAGGTGTCGAGCCTAATGGGAAATGGAGAATAGGCTCGCGTGAAGATAGTGTGGTAGAAGAAGAAGGATCAGAAGGAGAAGTGTGTGTGTGTGGAAAGGTCTCAGCCGGGGTGTTGACATGATTTTCAGTATCATCAATACCTTCCCCGACATGATTGTTCAGCACTCTTCCCGATCTCAACGTTGTGATGGCATTTACATTGTAATGCCCAGGATTCTGTAGGGGTTGAGAGGGAAGTTTCCCTTTTTCTCTCGCACTCATTTCGGCTTTAAGGTGAGCTATTTCAGCTTCCATCGATCTGATACTCTCAGCTTGGGACGTTGAGTTTTTCTTTATCTCACTGAAGGAAGATCTAACCTCAGTCGAAACCTCTATGAAATTTGATAAAAGTGATTTCATGGTTTGAGTGAATTGAGAGAATTCGTCAGAACAGGACAACTGCATAGGATTAGACTGTGCAGGAGTGTTGCCCTGGTTTTGGAAATTTTGTGACTGGTAGGGGTGCTGAGTGAGTTGAAGGGGTTGCTGTTGTGGTGGAGGAAGAGCCCTTTGAAAATCATTCGTGTTTGGAACCGTGTTTTGAGATTGGTTTTGGTTCCAAGCGAAATTCGGGTGATTCCTCCAACCCTGATTATACGTGGAAGAATATGGATCGTTTCGAGGTCTTTGAAATGCGGCATTAGAATGCTCGTGATCTTGAAACGCAGAGTTTAATGGACATTCTTCCGTTAAATGAGATGGATCAGAACAGCACCCACAAACAGTTTTGGGGAGCGACATTGGGTTTAGGGAGGCTGCAGAAAATTTGTGTTCCATAGCATCAAGCTTCTTTTGCATTGCTGCCATATCAGCTCGAACACCTATGGACACATCTATTTGGTGTACGCCACCCCTATTCAATGGTTGGGTTCCACTCTCCCATTGTAGTGATTTTTCAGCGAACACTTCTAAATACTTCCATGCTTCCCCATCATCCTTAGTCATAAAAGTACATTGACACATGTTTTCAAGGCTCTGTTTAGTGCTTGGGTTAATGCCCTCATAAATGATTCGGCAAAGCTCCCATCTCGGGATGCCGTGATGAGGACACTGAACCAATAGATCCTTGAAACGTTCAAAGCATTTAGAGAATGGTTCGGTAGGGAGCTGGGCAAATTGATTCAGTTCGCTACGGATTCGAGCTGTCTTTTGGATTGGGTAAAATTTCTTAAGGAATGCAGCGACGAATTCTTCCCAATTCGTAATAGAGTGTGCGGTAGTGTTATATAGCCACTTCTCGGCTATATCGCACAATGTAAATGGAAGAAGTCGTAGACACATCGCATCCACTGAAAGTTGTGACGTACCCATCATTGCGCATACGTTTTCAAATTTGGTAATGAAAACGTAAGCATCCTCAGTCTCGAGTCCGTGGAATTTGGGTAAAAGATTGATATACTGGGGCTTAATCTCAAAGTTATCCCCATTGGCTGGTGGTGTGGATAAGCAGGTCGAAAGAGGACCTCGCAGTGGATAGCACCTCTCCTGGAGAGAGATGCGGGGTGGATTCTGCGCACCAACGGACGGCGGCAGATTAGGGTTAAAGAAGTTTGATGGAGTCGGATCCATCGGTGTGGGTGTGGTAGTGGGTAAAGGAAAGGTAAATGGAGAAATATCGACTTCGGAGTCGATAAAAGGTACACGGACTAAACGGGCACTAGAATCCCGTGTCCAGCCTATCTTGTACTAAAAAGGGTTAGTACAAGTGGCAGCGTTGACTTATAATTAGGGGTAAATGAATGCGGTGTTTGCTTTGAAAAAGGGACGGATTTTTGAAAAGAATGATGCGACTCAACAAATGCAGCACACAAACCCTAGAATCTAGTGGTCACCTAGGTCCGGCTCTAGACCGCTCCTAACTGCCAAAAGACAAGTCGCGGGATAGAATCCTCCACTGCCTCTTTGTCTCCCTGTGGCCAGGTAAGTGCCAGGTAAGTGGGAAGGTACTCCACTACGTAAGTAGTGGACCTAATTAATAACCACTAGCCTTCGACATACTTTCCTAGGCACCACAAGAAAACGCGGATAAGCAATGAATTACCCACGGCCTTCTTCTATCCTAATTGAGCGCGACAGTCCTTAGAGTCATCTCTAGATTTCTTTTAGTTAATGTGGGTCAATGCGGATGCAAATTTTGTAGTTTTCGGGGCCTAGGAAGGGTAATGAAATCCCCACCTAATTTGGATTTGGCCGTGCCCCTTAATATCCGTATTTAGAATGCAAACAACCAAGAAATAAAATCACACACAATTTTAATTTTGCAATTTGCGAGCTGCTATTCTTTGCAAAGAATCCTGCAGAAAATTGTCAGTTGGAGCTAAAAAGAGGAGAGAGGAGAAGTCAAGAAATCACCTGAAGCAAAAAATTTTCAGAGATCCCTCAAGCTAGCCGCGGTTCCGCCGCAAATGGGCACTTAGGCCGCTCTTCCGCGGTCTCTTGATGAGATCACCCCACCAAAATTCTTCAGAGAGTCTCTGTAGACTCTCCCTGCTCTCTGGTATTTTCCAAAAATTTTTCCAAATTCCCAGCAAGCTCCAGATCTCCTTGCAATGAAACACAACAAATTGTTTAGGGTTTGCACGAATTTTGATCTAAAAAATCACAATGAAATAAATCTTTCAATTCAAACTTTGATATAAAACGAATTAGCGCGCGATCCCCGGCAACGGCGCCATTTTGATTGAAACATTTTCCGATTGTGTAAATGTAAAAGTATCGATTCAAATAGTCCCCGATTTCGGTGCTATTCGATTGATCGTAAAATGCGAGACTGAGTAAGTAAATCAAATCGATAAGAGTCTCTTTGTGTCGGTAATTAGAAAATTGAATAAAGTTCACAATCAAAAAATTATATTTGACCGCAATCAACTACGGTGTCAGTTGTAGATCGTAAGCGAGTGCGGATCGTCCACAGGGATTGTGCGATTCGTTTTTGTATTTGCTTTGTTTGAATTGAAAAGTTAATCGAAAAGAAAAGAAAACATGATTCAAGAATTTATCAATTGATTCAGGTGTCACGAGTTTAATCAAGAATCAAGAAACTGATAAACAATCAAGAATTGGGTTTCGATAATATTTCCAACCAGAATGTCAAGAATCTAAATGAGGCTCGTAGGAATCGATCGGATCTCTAGACGTGATGTAATTTCAAGATTTCGTGTTCTTGTCCTTCGAAGGATTGATACTAGATCGATGATGATCGACGAGAGTTAGAGCTTTCTTGATGAAACTAGGGTTTCATCGTTTAACCCTTGTTCTTTCGTTGATATCATTCACACTCTAGCCTCTAGCAATTTCAAGAAACGATCGAAACTCCCCAATCTCGAGCGATATCAATCAAGAAAGCATCGCAACGAATGGGGTCGTCGATTCTTGATCTTGCTAGGGTTTACAAAACTCGTAGGATTCAAGAATCGAATTAAGATATATTACATTATCATTCTATTAATCGTCTCGACTCCTCGACGAGCGGAGTATTACTCAAGCATCACAACAAGAATTATAATTAGAAATTTAGATTGAATCATGATGCAAGAATTTAAAGAAAACAAGATAAAAGAGTATCACCTTTTATTTATATCAACAATTTGATTACAGTCGCTCAAGAACTACAAGAGGAAGAATTAAATTGTCGACTTGGCTTTGCTCGGCTCCGTGAGTCGCGGATCGGCTTGGACCACTTGCTCTGTTGAAGAACGGCTCGGCTCCTAAAAGGTTGTAAGGCTTCTTGCTTGATGGGTACTCTGGATCTTGGCTTTTGATTGGAATTAGGGTTAGGGTTTCACACAAGTTCTCTCACTAGACTTGTGGAAGAAGATGATGAAGAAAGAGATAGAATGGTTCTAGTTTGATACTAGAATTGGGTAAAGATGATTCGATTCCAAGATGAATAATAAGTGAGCCTAGGGTCTTATTTATAGAACACCCAAACCCTAAGCCTTTGAGTTCCCTCCAAAAGTTTGTTGAAAGACTTCTAGAAAGAGTTTGTTAGGCTTAGCTTAGGGTTTAAGCTAGGGTTTAAGAAGAAGGTTCTAGAATACAAGGCTTAGTTTAGTGTAGGAACAAGGGTTTGCTGATCTGGCAGAAGTCTCCAGAGTCTTCTGGAATTTGTTGTGTCTTTCTGAAGTGTGGGCCCTGAGAGAAGAGTTTTGATGCAAATACGAAGTGGTGACGTCATCAAGTAGCCGCGGAACCGCGGCGCAAGCAGGCTCCGACCGCGATTCCGCGGCCATGTTGGCTTCTTGGACTTTGGTTCTTCTGGTGTGGTCTTTTGATGATATTTGGGCCTTTCTTTGATATGTTGATTTTTGTTCGTCCCTTTGGATTGATACCAGAACTGTAATCATTGAGTTGGCGTAACGTTTTAGCTGTACCCTGTAAATTTTAGCCTTTCTTCTGGATTTTTCCTGCACAGATCTCAAAACAAGTGTTGCGCAAATGTAGGGATGATGCGATGCCATGAAATGTAGTCAATTTCCTTTATAGTGTCGGTTTTAGAGTTTAATACATGTAATCTGATATTTTGCGACAGTTTTGCTAATATGTAAAATATGAATGTCGAACACTTCTATATGGATGCAAATGACGACGAAATTGCCGGCTAAAATATGCAATATTTTCAACTAATCATGTATTATTGTTTCAATATGCTTAATATATTTATTTCGAGAATGATCTTCTTTGGATAAATATGCCGCGGGCTTGCCATATCACCATTTCCGTCTACTGAGAAGCAGAGCATGACGGGTTTTGTTGGTGGCCTATACAGGTCGGTTCTGCATGAAGTCGTAAATAATATGCCATAAGAATTAATGAATTCAACAAACATTTACATTCCTTACAATTCAAATTCTTTGAATCTATTCTAAACTATCTTTTATACCAAGGTGATAGAATTTCCAAACAATACCAGCGCAAACGTCAACGGTAATACTCCATCATCTACACTACCACCACCACTTACAATTACAGCTTCTATCAATGAGCAAACGGTACCGCTTGAGGCTATCAAGAGTCTATTGGAAGGTCAGAAGCAGCAGACTGCTATCCTTATGAACCGCCCCGAGACGGAGGCACCCGGAGTCAAACCATTTTGGGCCTTACACCTAAAGAACTTCTCGAATAAAGAGAGTCCGCTTGAGGCAGAAGAATGGGCACAAGTGATCGAGGATGACCTGGCAGCAACTCAAGTGCTAGATATTTCCTGGGTGAGAGTTGCTAAATTGCAACTGACCGATAACGCCAGGATATGGTGGAAGGTTGAAGAGAGCCGTCTCGCACAACTGATAGAATGGAAAATATTCTGATACCTCTTCGACGCCAAGTACTTCTCTGAGACTGCCTGCTTTGACATGGAGCAACAATTCATCCATTTACAGCAAGGCTCGATGTGGGTCAAGTCGGTGGATGAATATGATGCTGAGTTTAACATGCTCAGTAGGTAAGACATTGTCTCAAATTCAATTTTCTGATATCACTTACTACACTGCTAACACAAGGTCATAACAGGTTCGCTGCATATATTATTCCTACTGCTGAGATCCGGGCATGACGATTTCAGTAAGGGTTGGACCCTGAAATCCAAGCTGCAATCGTTATAGGGGATTCCCTAACCTATGAGCTTGCTTTGAAGGCTGGCCGACGCTATGAGGCAGTTGTGAAGAAGTAGGGCAGGTCGCAGACTGCCGGTGTGAAACGCCCTGTGAACAAGATCACATGAGAGGTCTCTTCCGGGCCATCTTTTAACGGACCATCTCGGAGGCCAGTAGGTTCGTTCGCTACTAGCAAGCCAGACTTTTGCATCTACTGCAAAAGAGTAGGGTATCTTGTGAAGAACTGTCGCAAGGAGAATAACTTGTGCCTGATCTGCGTGTCTTCTACTCATGCCATTAGAGCATGCCTACAGAACCGAGGACCTAACAACCCTCTAGCTAGACCGGAGATCCAAGCTCCTCCTACTCGGTTAGCCCTACCAGCTCCAACCCCCGCACCCAGACCACTCAACCCCAACGTCGAGTGTTTAACTAGGCATAGAGGAAAGTGCCGCGACGCCAAGCATTCACTATGTCGGCCGAAGAGGTCGAAGCTATGGGTCAGGTTATCACCGGTAAATCTCTTTCTTATTCTCTTTCAAGACCTTTCAATTCATAGCCATCTTATCTTTGCTCTACTTAAACCTATCCCATGCGATTTAGGTACAATCTTAGTAGCCTCCCTACCTGCACTCGCGCTTTTCGACATTGGGGCATCATATTGCTTTATGTCGCAACGGTTCGTCTAAGCTCATGCGATCCCAATTAAACCGCTCGTATCCAGCTGGAATGTTAGTTTAGGAAACGTCGTTCTAAAAGAAACTTTGGGATATGATTTGTGTCCTGTGATCGTCTGCCGTCGAGAATTCTATGCGGACTTCAAGGTGCTGGACATACCGAATTTCGACGTGGTCTTGGGGATGGACTGGCTGGGAACTTTCTTCGCTACCATCGACTGTCGCCAAAGGAGGGCAGTGTTTGAAATACCGGATCATCCAGTGTTCTATTTTAAAATTAGAGACTGAACCTGGGAGCCTAGAATCTACCGAGCAAAACTAAAGAAGGCAGAGGTTGCAGTGTTGCAAGTGGAAGAATCGAAGCTAGAGGTAGTTCGAGAGTTCGAGGATGTATTCCCGAAAGATATATCAGGTTTGCTTCCTGATCAAGCTCTTGAATTCATCATCGATTTACAATCCGGCGCACAACCAGTAATAAAAACTCCGTACCGATTAAGTCCGGAGGGATTGAAGGAGATCCGCATTCAGTTGGATGAACTCCTAAAGAAAGGTTAGATTTGTCCAAGTATTTTGAGCTGGGGATCTCCGGTGCTACTGGTGAAGAAGAAGGAAGGTTCCTACAAGATATGTGTGGATTGTCGAGCTCTGAACGAAGTGACAATTAAGAACAAGTATCCACTACTGCGCATCGATGACCTTTTCGATCGGTTAAGTAGGCATTGTGTCTTTTCAAAACTAGATTTTCGTTCGAGTTATCATCAGGTGAAGGTCAAAGAGTCCGACATTCCGAAGATGGCGTTTAGGACTCGTTATGGTCATTACGAATATCACGTAATGCCATTTGGAGTGACCAATGCACCTGCCATCTTTATGAATCTGATGAACCAAGTTTTCCGAGAGTACTTAGATATGTTTGTTGTTATATTCATCGACGACATCCTGGTATATTCAAAGAATCAGAAATAGCATGCCGAGCAATTACGGATTGTCCTGGAGATATTATGACAACATCAGCTCTACGCCAAGTACAACAAATGTGAGTTTTGGCTAGATCAAGTCGTATTTCTCGGACATATCGTTTCAGGCGAAGGAATCTCTGTAGATCCAGCTGAGGTGTCAGCTGTCAGTGAGTGGCCGACACCAAAGACGGTGAAAGATATACGAAGTTTCTTGGGCTTAGCAGGATACTGCCGATAATTCATCAAAGGATTCTCAAAAATCGCAGCACCCCTGACACACGTAAAGACGAAGTATTTATGTGGTCAGAAGCATGTGAAAAGGCTTTTGTAGAACTCAAGTCGAGATTAATCTCTGCACCTATCCTTATAATACTGGATCAATCTGGCAGATTCGTTGTATATTGTGATGCGTCCGGTAAAGGATTAGGATGTGTTCTACACCAGCATAGAAAAGTTGTGGCTTTTGCATCAAGACAGTTAAAAGTCCATGAACGCAACCATCCAACACATGATCTGGAATTTGTCATCTTCGCACTTAAGAGTTGGCGCCACTATATTTTTGTAACATTTCAGAAAAATAAAATATTATTTTGGGAATTTTTATAATTAAATAATAAATATAGTGAATATTTTATTAGTCCGGTATAATTAAATACCGATAAATTAGGAAATATTTGGAAAATTATAGAAATTACTGAAATGAGGGTGTTTTATTTTATTTAAGCAAATTATAAATTTTTATGATTAATTATACACTATTTTAATGCTAATCACGATTAAATATCGCTAATCTTGCATTAATCCGGTTTTGTGCACATGACATGCACCATGCCATTTTTCACACTTGTGACCTTTTCTTTCATGGTTTCATTTGGGTTTCCTATTGCATAAAGAAAAGAGAAAAAGATAACAAAAGAAAAGAAAAGAAAAAAGGAAATGAATATAGAAATGAGGGATGAGCAAGAGAGAGAGAGAGGGTGAGGGGTCAACTTGACCAAGCTCCCATTGTTTGTTCCCTTCATTATTTCTTCATCACTCTCCCTCTTCACTCACCATGGCAACACCATCTCCCTCCCCCTCTTCATCCTCTCAAACACCCCCAAAATAACATCCAAAGTCCATCTCCATTTCATTAAAAATATGCACAATCCTTCTAGCTACACTTTGGACCAAGAAAGCAAGGATTTTGGACACATGTGGCAACTCAAGAAAATCTTGAGTTGCCAAATGAGGTAATTTCTGCACCATTAGTATAGTATTTGGTTTACTTAGCTTCCATGCATGTTTAGAAGTGATTAGGCGATGTTTAGTGAGGTTTGGAAATTCCAAGTTAGGGTTTGAGAAATTTTGAATTGTGAAGTGTAATCGAGGTTAGTAGTGACCTTAAACCCCTTTTAGTGATATCATATTGGACCCAAAACCTGAGACTTAACCCCAAATACGAACTTTGAAATTCTGCCGATACGGGAAATTGTGGAAATTGTGATGGTTTATTGATATCCGCTAACACCCGGGGACTCTAAAAATGTTTTAGCAAGCACAGAGGGATGTGCAGGCAGTGTGGAGTATACCCTGAAGACCCGAGACCCTACCCCTAATTTTTGGCCGCAGATTAATTGTTTCTAGCCGCAAATTGCGGCCAGGGTAGGGATGTCTGCCCCCAGGTTTTGTCCATGTCCCTATTTGCCTTAAATTAGACCCTTTGCATATGCAAAATTGGCTATTTTCACATAGGGTAAAATCTGGAGCTAATTTTCAAGGTTTCTGAAACTATTTTGCGGTTTTTAATGAATTTGAAGTTAGTATTTGGATTTGTGTTTCCGTCGTGTGGCGTTTGAACGTCAACGACTATGGTTATTGGTCGTGTTTTTCATGCGAGGCTACAGGTTCTAACCTATAAGCGTTTGGTGTGCCGTATTGGTTTCCGACTTGATTTTAATATGCATTACGATTGTGTTATATATGTAGGTACCTTCACGTGGATTTCATACGATGAAGAAGAGGATGGCGACATCGACATTGGCAAGCAAGAATCGAGATGAGTAGATCTATATCTACGGGGGAAGTCGGGTGGATGGCGTATAGCACCCCCGCAAACTTGATGGAAACCGATTTATATATCTATATATAGAATATGGGTGAGGAAACCTAGATTTGGAAACTAGGGTTATGGTTAAAAGATAGTTAGAGATGAATGATGGAATATATGTATTGAGATATAACATGAAAGCTTTTAAGATATTAAAAGAGAATGTGAATCACGACTTGTAGATATATAGTGCATTAGAATAAGCATGAATTTTAGAGTAACATGACATTTGATGTATAGGGTAGAATGTATATATATATTGACTTGATGTGAGAGATAAATACGATGAAAAGAATATATGATGTAATATGATGACTTGATGATATGTTGGTACATGGATGCGAGTCGATTTAGATGATTGATACCTTTGCCGGTCTCCTGATATGAGTTTGTTATGAATGCGACCTGGGACGTAGGTATATATATATATATATATATATATAAATGTTGTGAATCATGTGTGATATGTCGTACGAGACGTTAGGTCCGTACCCCTAATTGTCATATAGGATGATAGGATCCCCGATGGTTTTGTGACGCCGTACGATGATTTTCCATACGTGATGAGTTTTATGACGATTGATCCTTACCCTTGACTAGAGGTTGCCGTACGATAGATTATACCGTACGTGGTGTTGTGGCTGGGTGCCGATTGATTCACCGACTCGATCATGTAGATACGTATACCTTATAGCTTTTAGCTGATGATTTACTTTATGCTGCATTCATGCTATTCTCATTGCATTGCATATACCTGTGCTAGTACACCTACACCATTATCGATGATGCATATGTTACACTTACACAGATTGCCGGCTCACACACTTGATCATCGATAATTTCCATGTCACTACACAGTAGGATTGCCGTATCATGATATGACTCATGGCATAGTTTACTTGCTATACTTACATATGCACCTTTATACGATATTGCATTGGACTTTGGAGAATTTGGGAACCGCAGGATATATTTTAAAACTGGATTCATTTAAAAGAGAGGTTTTTCCTCGATATATGCATATTACTGTTCCATGTTGCATGATATGCGGATATGCTTACATTTCTGTTATATGTCGCATACATCATGCTTTACGATTATACGCATTGAGATATGCTATTTCATGAGATTTCTGGATTTGAGAACCGTAGTTATTTCAAAAGAAAGTATGTACTGTTTTAAAAACCCGGTTTCTCTTGAGATGATATTTCAGTGCGTCGACCATGCGTTTTCTCGGTTCTGAGACGTGTGACAGTGATGCCCGATTCGAGGAGCTGGATGAGGCCGATTGCGGGTACATGGTGGACCTGGTATGGTATCCCGGGGCAAGAAAAGGATGTCGCGCAGTAGACGATGAGCCTGGCAGGGGAGTACTACCTACCGGTGATAGTATTTGGGATTGGCGGATATCCGGAGGATACCGACCGGAGTCGAGAGATGATATGGGCTGATCCGGACTGACGGAGCCCGTGGGCCGATCCGGACTGGCGGAGCCCGAGATATGACGATTTAAGTGTCGATGCTGGACACGGGTTTCATGATGTTTAGACTGTCGATGCTGGGCACTCAGGTTCCATGATTTTGATGTGTCGCGAGGGGCACACGTTGATTTATATCCTCATACTTTCATGCATATGCTTTTATGATATTTACATACAGTGATGATATGGTTGGACGAGATCCACACGTATACATACTTTGATTATATTATTGGATGATATCCACATGCTGATAGGCGTTTATTTTTTTAGTGTTGGCACATATACTGACCCGGTCACCCTAGATATCACAGTATTACCTTTATGATATAGTTAACCCAGGAGTCGTTATTTTATTCGATTTCTACTTATTGATGTTTTTTTACTCACGAGTTGGCAACTCACCCCCGTTGTGCCACAGTTCTTGCAGGTTGACCACATGGATCCGTAGCGGTATCGCTGGCATACAGCTGCATTCGAGGGTTTTGCTTTGGTAGGTGGTACATGTTGGATCGTACCCCTCTTGTACTTATTAATCATATTGTATCTAGACAACTCCATCAATCAAATTAGTAATTGTATAAGTAATGAGACTTTGTGGGTTTTGTGGTTGCGAGACTTAGAGCGAGGGTATTTCCGCTACTTGTGGTTTTGATGTCTTGCTTATTTCTTTATCTTTTATGGTGAACTTCACCGTTGGGCGTCGTATACTTATATTTACTATCTTGCGTGGTTGTGATCCGCTGTTTAGCGAAGAGCTAGCTCCCGCTTGGGGATGCCTTTATTCTTGTTATGTATTTATGGTTTTGGATCAAAAATATAAAGGAGGTGCTGCCTAAATTTTTAAAAGACGAAACATGTTTTTCAACAAATAATTCCACTTGCATTTTCATGTTCTTTTACTTATGCATTTAGAAAACATTGATTTCAGCCTACCTTTATTTCAAAACTTCACATATTTTATTTTCTTAAAAGGGTTTAGATTTCTGGGTTTTCGGCTTACTTGAATTATGTTACGCCTTTAGGCGTGGCGTGATTTAAGTGCCGGTCACGAGCTAATATTTCGGATTGTGACAATTTTGGGAGAACGAGTGGATATATACACTGACTACAAAAGTCTGAAGTATGTATTTACTCAAAAGGAACTCAACATGCGACAGAGAAGATAGCTAGAACTCAAGGCGGACTTCGACATCAACCTACAGTATCATCCTGGGAAGGTGAACATAGTTCCTGATGCACTTAGTTTCCAGCCAACAGCAATGAACCTCACCGCTTAGTGGAGACTACAACAAGAATTGTATGGATTGGAGATTGAAGTAGTTGTTCCCCTCCGAATACAGAGACGAGTACCGCGTAGGTTCGTCTTGCCTGAGATTCGGGGCAGATGCTATTTGGTTTTATCCGTCCACCTCTCCGAAGATGTCAAGTTGATTTATGGCACCGTATATCGGAGGTTTAGACGAATGCGGCCGATGTAGCAGACTTCGTCAGATTCCCCCTCGCTTGAGGGGTTTTTGATTGTGGGGACGCTCTTCCCTGCAGGCGCAAGCCCCTGCAGTTAATTACGCTACCGCATGGCGGTAACAACTTTCTCCTTCTCCAGAATTTCACTTCGTGTCGTGTGTGTTTGTTTTGTTTGTGGTTGTCCGTGGATTGTATACGGAGACCGAGTAATGCCGTCTCCCGTAGGACGTGGATTGGTCCAAATCCGTATTTACTTAGATTTGGGTTTGGTGTTTTTAGTTTAAGGATACGTTGGCCGTGCTTGGGGCTAAGATCAATTTAAACGTCCGTTAAGGATACGTTAGTCCTGTTTTAGACTAAGATCGACTTAACGTGGTGATCCATTTAATATATGGCCGTCGGGACTCATCACCTCTCTGACGTCGTTGAAGGATTACAACGATAGGTGTCAGAGGAGTTCAGAGATGTACGCTTGAACCAAAATTGATTTGGAGTTTTATAGTCCATTTGAATGTTTAAGGATACGTTAGCCGTGTTTGGGGGCTAAGATCAACTTAAACGGGACCGTTTCGATCCGGCAAGAGAGCATTTGGAGGCTCTATTGTTCCAGTTTAGGGACGTAGTGGTCCATAGGTAGTTTAAGAACGTTGCGGTCCATTACCAGTTTAGGGACGTGGTGGTCTATGTTCCAGTTTAGAGACGTGGTGGTCTGTGTTCCAGTTTAGGGACGTGGTGGTCCATCGTCAGTTTAGGGACGTAGTGGTCCATCATTAGTTTAAAGACGTTTCAGTCCATTATTAGTTTAAGGACGTTTCGGTCCAACATTAGTTTAAGGACGTTTCGGTCCATTATTAGTTTAAGGACGTTTCGGTCCAACATTAGTTTAAGGACGTTTCGGTCCACGAGTTTAAGGACCCCGCAGTCCATTTGAATGTTTAGTAGTCGGGACCCGTCACCTCTCTGACGTCGTTGAAGGATTACAACGATGGGTGTCAGAGGAGTTCAGAGATGTACCCTCGAACCAGATGTAAATTGATTTAGGAGAGCAGCTGTGCTCAGTCAATTTAGTTTGAGGACTTACGGCCATGATTGGGCTAAGTCCAGTTTCAACATCTTTTGTCTTTGGCCTGTGCTAGGGCTTTGCCCCTTTTTAGTAATGCACTGCATTATTCTTGTTTTGGTTGGGCTCTGCCTTTTTATAAATGATGCAGAGCATCTATTTTGTTTGGGCTCTGCCCTGCATAGCACTTTTTTATTAGGCCTGTTGGGCCTTTTAATTGGGCTCTGTCCCTTTTCTTTAATGATGTAGAGCATTAAATACTTTGACAGTGCCCCATGTGGCTTGTCAGGCGCTTTGCGCCAAGTAATGAGCGCAAACTCATATGGTGGTGACACGTGTCACGCTCTGGTGAGCGCAAGCGCAACAGCGCAGTGCGCTGCGTCAGTGCGCTGCGCTGTTGCACTGCTGACACGTGGCGCGGCTTGCGCAATAGTGCATTTCTGGCAAGTGCTGGGCACTGTTCTTATTCTTTTGGATCAATTTCAGATAAAATGTGCGAGGCACTGTTATCTTGAGAATCTTTTAGATTCAGAACCAATGGTTCATAAAAAGAAGTGCAAGGCACTGTTTTTTATTTGTTTATTTTCCTTTTCCTTAGAGGTCCTTGATCTTGTTTTCAGATCAATGATCTGTTCAGAAGAAATTCTTCTTTTCAAAGGTTTAGCTTCTTTTCTTTCTGATTTCTTCTCAAACTTTCTTTTTAGGAGTTCTCTGAATTCTTTCTCCGTTTCTCTGTCAATGTTCTCTCTCTCTTCTTTTTTTTTTTATTTTAGAAAGAAGGATCATTGGTCGTTGGGACCCACCACCTCTCCGACGACACTGAGAGATTACAGTGCCATATATCGAAGGTGTGAAGGGATGTACCCTTTGAACCATGTCTCACTCATTAGGGGGAGAACAGGCTGGAGCTTAAGCTTCTCGCTGCTGAAAAAGGCTTCTTTGCGTTCGCGCACGTGCGTCGCACGTGTTGGGCGCACGTGCGTCGCACGTGTTGGGCGCTCATATTTGCACGTAGCGCACATAGATCTTGCGCATATGCGCATTATGGGGGGAGCAAGCTCCTATGGAGAACGAGTCTCCTTTTAATTGAATATTCTCATGTGGTGTGCACGTGCGTTGCACGTGGTGCGCGCGTGGCGGGCACACGTGCGTTGCACGTGCCGCACATGCGCATTATGAGGAGAAGCAGGGCTTCTATATATGGAGTACAGGCTCCTTTTAATATTATTAAATGTTCTCATATGGTGCGCACGTGCGTTGCACGTGGTGCGCGCGTGGCGAGCACACGTGCGTTGCACGTAGCGCATTATGAGGAGAAGCAGGGCTTCTATATATGGAGAACATGCTCCTTTAATATTATTAAATGTTCTCATGTGGTGCGCACGTGCGTTGCACGTAGTGCCGCATGGCGGGCACACATGCGTTGCACGTAGCGCACATGGCGCTTGCGCATATGCGCATTATGGAGGAGCATGCTCCTATCTTGGAGAACTAAGCTTCTTTGGAGAACTAAGCTCCTTTGAGTATTGAATCCTTTGAGGATTTAACTCTCCCTTTCTAAGAGGTATCCCCTCTTATTTATATGGGAGTGGTAGAGAAGTCATCTCTCCTTTTCCCGATGTGGGACTAAAAAATGCATTCCCCATGTAGTAGAGCATTACTTTAGATTACACGTGTATAACACATTTGCTCATAACTTTTGATCTCGGATGAATTATGAGGCCCATAATATATCAAATCGAAGGTCTTTTCGAGATGCTTTCAATATCATCAGAATTTAGTTGTTTTTTGTTCCGGAGTTTGTCAAAATACAGCTCGGAAAATACTGGTTCGCATCTTTTTCCTTAGATCACATGTGCATAGACATTTGCTCATAACTTTTGATCCCGGATGAATTATGAGGCCCATAATATATCAAATCGAAGGTTTTTTTGAGATGCTTTCAATACCATTATAATTTAACAGTTCTTCATTGGGGAGTTTATCAAAATACAGGCCGGAAGATACTGGTTCGCATTTTCTTATACGTATCGCTGCCATTTGATACCTTGGACTCTTTTGCGCAAAAATTTTTGGCGGGAACAGATGCCCCCCACTACTTTGCCCACGTATGTATATATGTGGGTGAAGTAGTGTAGAGTAATGCATAGTGTATGACCAGTTTCGGGTTGGCATATAACTTTCAGAATCTTGATCTGAGAAGATAACGAGCGGACACAAGTGTCGTCATTTATCATTGACTCAAATCTCGGCTCTTAAAAGATATAGTTCCAAACTCTCAATTTTATGAGCCGCACCCTTCTATTTCTTTATGTTTTACTCTGGTGTAAAATAGTTTATATGCTCATGAGTAGGGCAGTAATGACTTAGAAGACAGGGGTAGGATCCGCCACCTAAGACTTTTCAACTCTATGAGCCGTGAGGGTCTCATAGAGACTTTTCTCCCTACGGATTGAGAGGATCTCGTAGGTGGGTTTTTCTCCTTAGGAATCGTCAGGATTCCTAAGTGTGATTTTCTCTTATAAGTCGTAAGGATCCTATAAGAGAATTTTTCCCTCTTACGAGTCGAGAGGATCCGTAAGCGGTTGTTTCCCTCCTTATCGAAACTCGATTTTGGAGAGTGAGACCCGTGAATAGTATGCAAGAGACCATTTTGGATTGACTTGCAGGGTCCCATTGTTCAGGAAGCAAGTTTTTTTTTAGTCCCTGCTGCCTGAGGCTTCATCTTGCAAGTTGAGACGAATCGGGAATTTTCTCGCGGAGACGCTGGTTTCTCTGCGAGCCGACGTGAATCAGGAGGCTCTCGTCAAGGAGTGTTTGTATCCCTGAGTCGAGGAATTTGCTAGGGATTATTTGTTTCCCAAGCGCCAAGGATTATTTGTTTCCTTGGGGTTTGAAACGAGTCGAGAATTTCCCACGGAGGCACTGGTGGCTCTGCGAGTCGACGCGGATCAGGAGGCTCTCATCAAGGAGTGTTTGTATCCGTGAGTCGAGGAGTTTGCTAGGGATTATTTGTTTCCCAAGCGCCAAGGATTATTTGTTTCCTTGGGGTTTGAATCGAGTCGAGAATTTCCCACAGAGGCACTGGTGGCTCTGCGAGTCAACGCGGATCAGGAGGCTCTCGTCAAGGAGTGTTTGTATCCGTGAGTCGAGGAGTTTGCTAGGGATTATTTGTTTCCCAAGCGCCAAGGATTATTTGTTTCCTAGGGGTTTGAAACGAGTCGAAGATTTCCCACGGAGGCACTGGTGGCACTGCGAGTCGACGCGGATCAAGAGGCTCTCGTCAAGGAGTGTTTGTATCCGTGAGTCGAGGAGTTTGCTAGGGATTATTTGTTTCCCAAGCGCCAAGGATTATTTGTTTCCTTGGGGTTTGAAACGAGTCGAAGATTTCCCACGGAGGCACTGGTGGCTCTGCGAGTCGACGCGGATCAGGAGGCTCTCGTCAAGGAGTGTTTGTATCCGTGAGTCGAGGAGTTTGCTAGGGATTATTTGTTTCCCAAGCGCCAAGGATTATTTGTTTCCTTGGGGTTTGAAACGAGACGAGGATTTCCCATGGAGGCACTGGTGGCTCTGCAAGTCGACGCGGATCAGGAGGCTCTCGTCAAGGAGTGTTTGTATCCGTGAGTCGAGGAGTTTGCTAGGGATTATTTGTTTCCCAAGCGCCAAGGATTATTTGTTTCCTTGGGGTTTGAAACGAGTCGAAGATTTCCCACGGAGGCAGTGGTGGCTCTGTGAGTCGACGCGGATCAGGAGGCTCTCGTCAAGGAGTGTTTGTATCCGTGAGTCGAGGAGTTTGCTGAAGACACTGGTTTCTTCGGAGTTGGACTGAACTGTCGAGATTTGGCTTCGTCTTCTGGCGGAGCCTGTTGGGAAAGTATGGTTCCCTCTTTGTTTACGCCCTTGGATTGTATATAGGGATCGATGTGATCTTAACTGTAGGGCCAAAGTTTTATCATCATCATTTTTTTTTGTTTTATCTCCGCGATGCTCTATCATTTCAGCTTTTATATCGCGAAGGTCGCGATTGCCCAATCATTTCGGCTATTTTTCGCGGTGCCCAATCATTTCGACTATTTTCCATGCATACATTTTTACTTGCTGCTTTTTATTGCAAGTCGCCCCATCATTTCGGCTATTTCGTATGCATGTGCGGCCTACTGGCTTTTCGCCGTAAACCTGAACTTGGACACTGATTTTGGCATCAGCACCGCTACAACTGGGATGTTGCCAGGAGCGCATCATCATTTGCCTCTGTCATTGTCGAACAAAGGAGGCTTAGCGACCAGGGTTAGGGTCCCGTCGACTAAGGCTTTTAACTTTATGAGCCGTAAGGGTCTCACAAAGTTATTTCTCCCTACAAGTCGTGAGGATCTTATAGGTGTATTTTCTTCTTAGGAATCGTGAGGATTCCTAAGTGTTTGTTTCCTCTGTAAGTCGTAAGGATCCTACAGGAGGGTTTTCTCCTTGTAAATCGAGAGGACTTACAAGGGTTGTGCGAACATATCCCCAGTCACAGACGGATCTTGGTTAGGGAAATGTTTATTCGCGCCCGTGGATTGTATACAAGGGTCAGTATTGAGCCACTTGTAGGGCAATATCGGAAGTTGTGGGGGCTGCTTACGCACAGGTTTAGGTCTCTGTAACTTAAGACTTTCAACTCTTATGAGCCGTGAGGGTCCCATAAGAGAGTTCTCCTTACGAGTCGTGAGGATCTCGCAAGTGTATTTTCTCCTTAGGAATCGTGGGGATCCCTAAGTGTGTTGCTCCCTTGTGAGTCGTAAGGATCTCACGCGGGTGGTTTCTCCTTACAAGGTCGAGAGGACCCCATAAGTGTCCTTTAACGAGGTTGCGCCCTTTCAGGTTTTCACAAACACTCGCCGGTAGTCCTGCTGTTTTTACTCACGGAGCCCTTTCAGGTTTTCATCCGTGCCCATTTTGCTTATGGACATACCGTTTTTTTATTCTTTTTATTTTTATATATTTTCTCTCTCTCTTTTTTTTTATCATCTATCTCATCAGTCTAAAGATGCTGCGGTAGTAGTTTAAAGACGTTTCGGTCTGCTATTAGTTTAAGGACATTTCGGTCCGTCACTAGTTTAAGGACGTCTCGGTCCGTCGTTAGTTTAAGGACATTTCGGTCCCTCATGGAGAAGGCTGGCCACTGCTTAGAAAGCTTAAGCTCAGGAAGATAGCGAGCGGACATAGTCGTCGTCATCTATCGTTGACCTAGGCTGTGGCTCATTAAGCATAGTATTTCTTTAGGAAGCGACCGTTTATCGGCCTGAAAGGCCTTTCACCGTGCATGTCCATGAGTAGATAGGCCCCACCCTGGTAAACCTTATCTATGATGTATGGGCCTTCATAGTTTGGCTCGAATTTTCCCCGCTTGGCGCGATTGGGGATCATGGGCCTTTTGACCACTAGCACTAGTTCGCCTTGGCGGAATGTCCTCGGTCGGGTCAACCTTTCATACGAGCGCGTCATCTTTGCTTTATAAGCTTCCAGATTTTGCTGTGCTATGAGCCGGGTTTCATCAAGAGCGTCAAGCTCTTCAAACCGGAGGTGAGCATTTTCTTCATCCGTCAGCTCGTAGTGAATTGCTACTCGCAAAGAGGGTAATTCTATTTCAAGGGGTAGTACCGCTTCCGTGCCGAATACTAACGCGTAGGGCGTTGTGTTCGTGGCCGTCTTGAACGTGGTTCGATACGCCCAAAGAGCCTCTTGCAACCTCTCATGCCAATCCCTTTTGTTTCGGGACACCGTTTTCTTTATAATTTTCGTCAAGGTCTTGTTGAAGGCCTCGGCGAGACCGTTAGCTCGCGGATTATAGACTGAGGAATATCTCCAGTCTATATTGTGCTGCTGTGCGAAGCGGCTGATCTTATGGCTTCTGTAAGCTGGCCCGTTATCGGAGATGATCCGCCGCGGAGTTCCAAATCGATATATGACATGCGTTTTGAAGAAATGGAGGATGTTCTCCGTCTTCACTTCCCTTAACGGTACCGCCTCTGCCATTTGGAGAAGTAATCAGTCGTCGCCAGGATAAAACGATGTCCCCGGGACGATGCTGGCTCGATGGGGCCGACTATGTCAGTTCCCTACATTTCGAATGGCCAGCTAGCCACGGTTGGATGTAGTGGATTTGGGTACTGGTGGATGAAGTCCCCATGGATCTGACACGGGTGACACTGCTTCGCATATTCGAGACAATCTTGCATCATGGTGGGCCAATAGTAGCCCATCCGTTTTATCTTCAACTTCATCTTAGGGTCTGCTTGGTGGGAACCGCAGAGTCCGTCGTGAACTTCTTGGACGACCCTTTTCGCTTCGTTAGGTCCTAAGCATCTCAGCCACAGAGAATCGAATGACATCTTGTATAGAGTATCGTTAACGAAGGCGAAAGACAGAGCTCGTTTCACGAGCTGATGTCTTATGGACGCTTCTTCAGGCATTCGGTGGAACTTGAAGTAATCTATGAAGACTTCTCTCCAATCCTCAACCTTCTCATGGTCTTTTATTTGTAAGGTCGTTTGTTCAATCACTCCCTTCTCTTCGGATGATTCCATAGATATCTTTGCTGGGGCGAGCACTTGACGACTTTGTACCACGATTCTGACATCATCAAGATTCTCATCCGCCAGTTCTTTAGCAAGTTTGGCCAACGCGTCCGCTTTGCTGTTTTCCGCACGAGGTATGCTCTCCAAAGTGTAGGAGGGGATTTGGGTTAGCAATTGTTGCACCCTTTCACCATATTTTACCAGCTCTGGCTTGCACGTTTGGTAGTCGCCATTTACTTGACTGACGACCAATTGAGAATCTCCGTACACAAGGAGGCTTTCAATTCCCATGTCAATGGCGATCTCGAGTCCTGCTATAAGAGCTTCATATTCGGCTTCATTATTTGTCCTTGGCTCTGTTAGGGAGAACGCGTAGCGCATTATCCCTCCTTGCGGGGTTACGAAGATAAGGCCTACTCCCGATTTGATCATTGGCGTACTTTGTTTGTGCTTTTTCATGGTAGATGCTCCATCGAAATAAAGCTCCCAACGGGCATCACCACTGTCGATCGCGTCAAACGCATGTCTGTCTGGCAAATCGCAATTTAGAGGAGAATCGGCAGGTATGAGATGCTCAGCAAGAAAGTCGGCTATGGCCTGGCCTTTCACTGCCCTGAGAGGTTGATATGTTATCGAAAATTCCATCAAGAGCAGGGCCCATTTAGCGAGTCGTCCCGTTAATATGGCTTTTGACATTAGATATTTGAGAGGGTCCACTTTCGAAATAAGACGGACTTCATGTGCTAATGCGTAGTGTCTAAGCTTTGTTATTGCGAAGATCAACGCCAGACAGTGTTTTTCAATGGGGGAATAGTTGCTTTCTGCCCCCAGTAGAACTCGACTTAGGTAATAGAGTGCTCTCTCCTTTCCTTGGTCGTTCTCTTGCGCCCATAACGCGCCTAAAGAACCTTCGAGGGCAGTTGTATAAAGAATGAGAGGCTTTCCCTTAACCGGAGCAGCCAACACCGGCGGGTTCTGCAGGTATTGCTTGATTTCGTCTAGTGCGCTTTGGCATTTCTGGTCCCAGACGAACGGGGTTCCCTTCTTCATCAGGTGGCTATAGGGACGACACTTTCCTGAAAGATTAGCGATAAACCGCCGAATGTATGCGAGCTTTCCTTGGAGAGATCGCAGCTGTTTAAGAGTTCTCGGCGGAGGCATTTCCATGATCGCCTTGATTTTAGACGGATCTATCTCAATACCTCGGTGTCGGACGATGAATCCCAGGAATTTGCCCGAGGAAACCCCGAACGCACATTTAAGAGGATTCATCTTCAAGTTGTATCGCCGAAGGCGTTGAAATACAGTCTTCAGATGCTCGAGATGTTCCTCGTATGATTTGCTTTTAACCACGAGATCGTCGATATAGCATTCAACGATTTCGTGTATAAGGTCATCGAAGATCTTTGTCATGGCCCTTTGATAAGTGGCACCGGCATTCTTTAAACCGAAGGGCATCACCTTGTAGCAGAATATACCCAGAGGAGTCCTGAAAGCGGTATGCTTCTGGTCTTCGGGATGCATCTTTATCTGGTTATACCCCGACGAGCCGTCCATGAAGGAGAAAACCTCATGAGTGGACGTGTTGTCTATTATCAGTTCGGTGACTGGCACTGGGAAGTCATCCTTTGGGAAAGCTTTATTAAGATCCCGGAAGTCTACGCATATGCGCACTGTCCCATTTTTCTTCATCACCGGGACGATGTTAGCGATCCATTTAGGGTATTGAACTTCATGGATAAAGCCGGAGTCTATCAGCTTTTTGACTTCGGCGTTGATGCTCATTTCGAGCTCGAGCCGCATTCTTCTCGGCGCTTGTTTAACTGGCTTGACACCCGGGGATATCGCCAGTCTATGTACAGCAACTTCCGGATCTAGTCCTGGCATCTCGGAATAGTTCCATGCGAAGCAATCTTTATGCTGTATGAGGACGTCCTTTAACGCCGCCACTCTCTCTTCAGACAGCAGCTCGCTGATAAATGTCGGTCGCGGATTGTTTACCGTCCCCAACTCAATTTTCTTGAGGTTATCTGCAGTTGTATGTATTCCATCCTCCAGTTCTTTCGGAGCTGGGGGAAATTCTGAGATCACCCCATCATTACTGTTTTCGAAGCACCAGGGAAGGCTGTTCATGTCCTCGGACTCTTCTTTTAATATCGTTATCACGTGACAAGTGCGAATTTTCTTCCAATCCCAATGCGGAGTTGGTTCTGTTCTTGTGTTTTTGGGTTCGTGCTTTTGTGGCGGCGCTACCCTCCAGTTGTCAGACAATGCGAATTTTCCAAGCTGATATTGGTCCTCAACCCAGTTCTTAAAGGTGAAGCAATCTTCAAGCGGATGCCCTACTACCCGATGGTAAGAGCAATAATTTGGGTTGGAGACTTCGCCTGCTTGCTCAGGGTGTTTAGACTCTGGCAGTGTAAGCATTCGATGTTTTAGAGCAAGATCAAGTATCTTCTTCGTCTTGTTCCGAGGAAATGAATATGCCCGACCCATTTTCTTCATAAGGGCCAGGTCAATAACGCTCGACTCTCGTATGCGTGGTTTCTTAGCTCTGCTTTGTGGTTGTTGAGCGCCTTTTTTGCCTTTCGACTTGTTTTTGCTTTCGCGTCGAACCTTTTTTGTAGCAGGTTGACAAGGAGCGGCATTTTCATCCTTCACGGCCTGTTGGAGAAGGCGTTGCGTTCTGGCTTTCTCGTAGATGACCATTTCGCGGTTATGGTCGTCTCGGACCTTTTGACCCGCTTCTCTTATAAGCTTGTCCATTTGTTCTTCGAACGATGGACTGGGTTCCTTTGCATCTGGCACTTTCACTGGCTCAGGATTAACGTCCTCCCATTGAGCATCCGCCTCTTCATCGAAGTCATATACGACGTAACAGCCAGGTAGTAACTCTCGCTTCCTCGACCGGATGTATCCGAGCCCTTTTGCTTCCATTCTCCCGTTAGGCAGCTTGCGTTGAGCCCCGGGAACATTCCAGACCCTGTCATAGAATTTGGCTTTTCGAACGGTCTGCTCGAAGGATATCCTCTAGCGTTTCAGCAGTTTCTTCAAACCTTCGGTATAATATCTAGGAAGACGGATAGGCTGAAGCCTGTCGAGCGTGGGATCCGCGCCATGCCAAACTTCTTTTTCCACCTTGTTTTCTTCAGAGCGGTAGAATAGGATTGCCTTCTCGCCTTTTCGTCCGGGAGGGACATAAAATGTCTGCAATTCTTCCACACTGTTGGTGTCGAGTGCATCCACTTCTTTGTAATGTTCAAACGGCACCATGGTTATCTGCAGACTTCGCTCTTCATCGGCAGAAGCCCGTATTGAAAGCCGAGCAGGGAATACAGCATGAACTTCATCCTCTGAATCACTACCAAAGATCAATGAAGGAACGGATGGTCCCGGCTTGGCGGATTGGGATGGACCCGCATGAATTATATCCTCTTCGTCCTCGGTGTCACTGCCGAAGATAGGGATGGTGGCGTTAGTCTTGTTCTCCGGCTTGTGACACCTTTCCGTGTCCTCAAAGCTCGGCAAAAAGTATTTGGCATCTTCATACTTGCGAACTTCATTCACGGAAAACGGATTCAATTCTCCTGCCACAGTGTACTCGAGACCATCCTTACAATATTTCATACACTGATGTTGTGTAGAAGGGATGATATTGTACTCGTGCAACCATGGTCGACCGAGCAGAGCATTGTAGCACGTCTTGGCATCTATGACATGGAATTTAATATCTGTGACGAGTAGCCCGAAGCGTAACGTCAATATCACAGATCCAAGAGTTTTTGATGACTGGGAGTCGAAACCGGAGATCGTGATCTTGTCCCGGGCGAGGTGTTGGACGCTCATGCAAATTTCCTTTAACACCCGCACATTGAGTAGATTAACAGATGATCCGTTATCGACCAAGATTTTACCTATCTTTATGTCATGGCAGTATCCTGAGACATAAAGGGGACGATTGTGTTCGCACGTCCCGAGGAGAAGGTCTTCATCGCCGAAAGCAACGTCGGCCGTGTGCACCTCTTCCAATTCATCCTTCATCTTTTGTTCGGCCAGGAAGGCTTGGAACTGGTCCGGATCTTGTAGGGCCTTAATCAAAGAATCTCTTGCTTCTTTTGATAGCAATAGGGCATCGAGAATGCTGAGTTGTGAGGGTAGCTTTCTCAGATGCGCCAAGACATTGTAATCCACTTTATTCCTCTTTGGCGGGTTCTTGGCGGTTAACTCTTCCGCAACTCGGTCATCCAAGGCGATGTCTTCAGAGACCTTCTCTTTCCCCTTGTCTTTCTTGTTTAAGGGTCCGAGATTCTTTTCAGGTAGCGTCCGATTGCGTAGCTGTATATTCTCGCAAACCTTCGGTCCTTCTTCTTTCCCCGATGTGGATTCTTTAAAGAGGGGGCCAAGCTCTAACTCCTCATCAGAATTGCTCCCAAATATAGGCACTTGTGATCCTCCGGCGTCAATCATGCAACAGCCACCGGTAGTTTTATCAAGCACTTTGATCGTTCTGCCCTGCTCTCGGCGAGCTTTGCGTTTTTCCCGCTTAAATTGTTGCCGGTGAGTAACATATCCTTGCCACCACTTATCGAAAGCTTTACACTCTTTAGTGGGATGCGACACCTTCTGATGGTACAAGCAATAGGAGGGGTGCATTTCCGATTCACCGGTGATGTTTCCTTCAGAGGATGGTAGCTTCATGCCCATCGATATGGCCTTAGCGAACCTTTTCCTCATCTTGAATTGGCTTTTGTCAGCGGCGGAGGCATTTCGCTCCAGCGGGATTATCTCAGCTCTTTCATCAAGTCGCCGGCGTTTGGCCCTTTCAAAAATAGCCATTTCGCGTTCTCGATCAGCTTTACTTTTTAGTCGAGCTTCGTCAAGGAACGCGTCAATCATTTCGACTGATAGCTCCGGAATTCTTGATTCGGTATCTTCCCCCAGCGTTTTAGTGCCAGAAGTCTCTTCATCGTTCGTGAGCGAATGTGAGATCATATGACAGCTCGCCACATTTTCCTCGGATTCATCTGATGAACTTTCTCCCTCATCTTCCTCTTGAAAGACGTGATTGAAGAACTCTTGGAGCGTGATGGGAGTCCGCGCCTTTTGGTTGTATTCATCTAGCGCGTCAATTTGCTTTTGTAAGTCCGTGCGCTTATCACCAGGCTTTACGGGCTTCTTGGACTTCTTCTTCTTTTTCGAAGACTTTGACGACTGGCTGCAAGTGCTTGAACCCCTTGAACCCCCTTCATTGGTCTTTGAAGTTGGACGTGGCTTCAACATCCCCTCAACGACCTGTGGTTCTAATGGGTTCTTCCACTTGATCGCTGGACACGTCCGAAGATCATTTAGCATTCTCCTCGTTTTGGCTGATAATACAACCTCCCAAGGAGCTTCTTCAATGACGGAGCATGTTGCCCCCGGCGTATTTGTCCCCTTAGCGGTGTGGGGCTGCGGAGGATTCACCTTCCATTTGTCAGATAGCGCGAACTTGCCCTGTCGGTACTGGTTTTCAAGCCAATTTTTGAAAACGTAACAGTCTTCGATCGGATGTCCTAGCACTCGATGATAAGGGCAGTAATTAGGCTCGTTGACGTCACTTGGTTGCAACGGGCGTTTTGGATCTGGCAGATTTATGAGTCTGTTACGCAACGCCAGCTCGAATAGCCTCCTCGTTTTATCGCGGGGGAAGGAATAAGGACGTCCCATCTTATCCTCAAGGGGTACGTACGGGCGCGTATTGTTTGGACGAGCAACCGGCTTCGAGTCGCTCGGTTGTTGTTGAGCATTAGCGACAACGATCGCTTTTCCCTTTCCTTTGTCATTTCGGGAATCCGGCTTTGGGAGAGGGGGTTTATGGCCCATCTGGTCCATCTGCGCTAGTTTGTCAATCAAAGCCTGGAAGGAAGTCGGCTTGAAGAACATCATAAACTGTGAGATGGTTGCTTGTGGATCAAGGGTTCCAACAAACATTCCCACCGCAGGGGCTTCTTCTATGCGCTGTTCACACTTCGACCATAGATTACGCCATCGTATAGCGTACTGAACCCATGTCTCGCCGGGTTTTACCCTAGCGTTAATCAGTGCCGTCATCGGGGTACGTTCACTGGCACTTGCAAAACGTTGGGTAAACAGCAGCTCCATTTCCACGAAGGTTTTAATAGAATCATTAGGGAGTTCAGAGTACCACTCGAACGCCGTATCTGATAGACTTCCAACGAACTGGCGGAGCAAGAGCTTGTCATCACCGCCGGTGTTACCGCAAAGCGCCCTGAACTGGGCAACATGCTGATGGGGATTGCCGGTCCCCTTGTAGACATGGAACTTGGGAATTGTGTAACCCGGCGGGTACTTGATTTGGTCATACCAGCCCGGATATGGCCGCCCCGTTTTTACGACATGGCCGGCTGCCTCGGCCGCATGATGAACCCTTATTTGCTGGGCTATGTATTCGTCCAGATCAGTTTTAGAGATTGTATCCTCTTTAGCCGTTGATAGAACGGGCTGAGGGTTTGATGTCTCTCCCCTATCATCTCCAAGGACGATCGGGGGTTCTTCAGTCGGGGGATCTTGTTGTGTCATCATCCCTATCATGTCCTGGAAGAGGAGGCCCATACGCTGTATGTTGGCCGCTTGCTCAGCAGCCTCTTTGTCCTTCTTTTCCAATATTCGGCGAAGGAACTCGGCGTCAGTCTCTTCCTCTTGGCGCTCATCTAAGGACGCTTCAGGGTTTTCTTTTGGCTCTGTAAGTGCGGCCATGGCGTTCATCATTTCTTGAAGCTTGTACTGTTGCTCCTGCGCCTTGGTCACTAATCGGGTAAGCGGTCGATGACCCGTAGATATGCGGCTGTCTTCTTTACCAGACGTCACATAGACGGTGTGCACTACGATGCCCCCTGACTTAGGGCGTTTGGGTGCACCACCTCTGACATTTGTTGCCGGCACGGGGGTTTTCTCCGGCCTCCTTCTTTTGTGGGCCGTTGAAGTTAAAGGGGCCGTGGAAGTAGGTACCCTAGCGATCGTTGTCCCCTGCTGTTCAATAGGACGGTCCTTTTCTTTTTGCACCTTCGCCTTTTTCTGTTGACGAGAGTGATCTATGTCAATCATGGAGTCTTGAACCCTCCGCCAAACCTTGTATATTTTTGAGGACAGCCGTTGAGGGGGCTGTTCTTGCTTCGTTTCTGGAACTCTCTTCGCAGGCGGAGGGGATCTTTTCAGTGTAGCGGTTGGAGAATTCTTACGTACCCTCCTCAGCAGTTCAAAGCTGTTCCCAGTTGGAACAACAGCGTTGACTTCCACCACTGGAGCCGGTAGAGTTAGCCCTGAGGGGGAGTTGCCCCCTGCCTTCCTCACTCGTTGCCAATGGCGACGTCGAGCATGACGAGCTGTTGGGACTGCCTCGGAGATTGAGACATCTTCTTTTTGCCCCCTGTCTGAATGAGGTGCCGCCGGTATTAACCTTTCAAAGACTGAGATTGTCTTTTGAGGGGTGATATTCAACCTGTCGAAGACGGATCCTCGAGCAGGGGCAGGAGCAGGAATCGTCAGTCTTGAAAAGACCGACTCTTTGACAGGGGAAGCCGCCTTGACGACTTCTGGAGCAACAATTATTGCTTTCCTTGGGACAGCCAGTTTAGAGTTCTGATTTAGCCTGGTGAAAACAGAGGCTGTCGGTTTGGTAGCGGGCGACTCGTTGACAGGGGCCGTCATAGCAGTGAGCCGGTCGAAGACCGACTTTTTGTTCACTTCCGGTGCAGGTATTGGCGTAGGAAAGCTTGTAGGTGGGATCATGGTCCCGAAGAACAGGCCAGTGGTAGCTTGGGTCACCTGGTCTACCGGCAGAGCGAGGAAGGAAGCCGATTGGGGCCCATATGCTACACCTCCCGGTGAGGTGGAGCGTCCGTTGCAGTGGCATTTCGAGCAGTTGGTGCAGTTAAAGGCCATTGAATCTTGAGTTCTGCGCCAGGCAAAAGACCAAATCTTAGTAACTTGAAATCCGAAGGCAACCATTTAACAAACCGCGATTGGTTCGCGAGGACGACACACGAAGTGTGGAGTGGAAAGAGGAAAAGGTCCCACCGGGCGTGCCAGAATCTGTTCCCCTCCGAATACAGAGACGAGTACCGCGTAGGTTCGTCTTGCCTGAGATTCGGGGCAGATGCTATTTGGTTTTATCCGTCCACCTCTCCGAAGATGTCAAGTTGATTTATGGCACCGTATATCGGAGGTTTAGACGAATGCGGCCGATGTAGCAGACTTCGTCAGATTCCCCCTCGCTTGAGGGGTTTTTGATTGTGGGGACGCTCTTCCCTGCAGGCGCAAGCCCCTGCAGTTAATTACGCTACCGCATCGCGGTAACAACTTTCTCCTTCTCCAGAATTTTACTTCGTGTCGTGTGTGTTTGTTTTGTTTGTGGTTGTCCGTGGATTGTATACGGAGACCGAGTAATGCCGTCTCCCGTAGGACGTGGATTGGTCCAAATCCGTATTTACTTAGATTTGGGTTTGGTGTTTTTAGTTTAAGGATACGTTAGCCGTGCTTGGGGCTAAGATCAACTTAAACGTCCGTTAAGGATACGTTAGTCCTGTTTTAGACTAAGATCGACTTAACGTGGTGATCCATTTAATATATGGCCGTCGGGACTCATCACCTCTCTGACGTCGTTGAAGGATTACAACAATAGGTGTCAGAGGAGTTCAGAGATGTACTCTTGAACCAAAATTGATTTGGAGTTTTATAGTCCATTTGAATGTTTAAGGATACGTTAGCCGTGTTTGGGGGCTAAGATCAACTTAAACGGGACCGTTTCGATCCGGCAAGAGAGCATTTGGAGGCTCTATTGTTCCAGTTTAGGGACGTAGTGGTCCATAGGTAGTTTAAGGACGTTGCGGTCCATTACCAGTTTAGGGACATGGTGGTCTATGTTCCAGTTTAGAGACATGGTAGTCTGTGTTCCAGTTTAGGGACGTGGTGGTCCATCGCCAGTTTAGGGACGTAGTGGTCCATCATTAGTTTAAAGACGTTTCGGTCCATTATTAGTTTAAGGACGTTTCGGTCCATTATTAGTTTAAGGACGTTTCGGTCCAACATTAGTTTAAGGACGTTTCGGTCCACGAGTTTAAGGACCCCGCAGCCATTTGAATGTTTAGTAGTCGGGACCCGTCACCTCTCTGACGTCGTTGAAGGATTACAACGATGGGTGTCAGAGGAGTTCAGAGATGTACCCTCGAACCGGATGTAAATTGATTTAGGAGAGCAGCTGTGCTCAGTCAATTTAGTTTGAGGACTTACGGCTATGATTGGGCTAAGTCCAGTTTCAACATCTTTTGTCTTTGGCCTGTGCTAGGGCTTTGCCCCTTTTTAGTAATGCACTGCATTATTCTTGTTTTGGTTGGGCTCTGCCTTTTTATAAATGATGCAGAGCATCTATTTTGTTTGGGCTCTGCCCTGCATAGCACTTTTTTATTAGGCCTGTTGGGCCTTTTAATTGGGCTCTGTCCCTTTTCTTTAATGATGTAGAGCATTAAATACTTTGACAGTGCCCCATGTGGCTTGTCAGGCGCTTTGCGCCAAGTAATGAGCGCAAACTCATATGGTGGTGACACGTGTCACGCTCTGGTGAGCGCAAGCGCAACAGCGCAGTGCGCTGCGCTGTTGCACTGCTGACACGTGGCGCGGCTTGCGCAATAGTGCATTTCTGGCAAGTGCTGGGCACTGTTCTTATTCTTTTGGATCAATTTCAGATAAAATGTGCGAGGCACTGTTATCTTGAGAATCTTTTAGATTCAGAACCAATGGTTCATAAAAAGAAGTGCAAGGCACTGTTTTTTATTTGTTTATTTTCCTTTTCCTTAGAGGTCCTTGATCTTGTTTTCAGATCAATGATCTGTTCAGAAGAAATTCTTCTTTTCAAAGGTTTAGCTTCTTTTCTTTCTGATTTCTTCTCAAACTTTCTTTTTAGGAGTTCTCTGAATTCTTTCTCCGTTTCTCTGTCAATGTTCTCTCTCTCTTCTTCTTTTTTTTATTTTAGAAAGAAGGATCATTGGTCGTTGGGACCCACCACCTCTCCGACGACACTGAGAGATTACAGTGCCATATATCGAAGGTGTGAAGGGATGTACCCTTTGAACCATGTCTCACTCATTAGGGGGGAGAACAGGCTGGAGCTTAAGCTTCTCGCTGCTGAAAAAGGCTTCTTTGCGTTCGCGCACGTGCGTCGCACGTGTTGGGCGCACGTGCGTCGCACGTGTTGGGCGCACGTGCGTCGCACGTGTTGGGCGCTCATATTTGCACGTAGCGCACATGGATCTTGCGCATATGCGCATTATGGGGGGAGCAAGCTCCTATAGAGAACGAGTCTCCTTTTAATTGAATATTCTCATGTGGTGTGCACGTGCGTTGCACGTGGTGCGCGCGTGGCGGGCACACGTGCGTTGCACGTGCCGCACATGCGCATTATGAGGAGAAGCAGGGCTTCTATATATGGAGTACAGGCTCCTTTTAATATTATTAAATGTTCTCATATGGTGCGCACGTGCGTTGCACGTGGTGCGCGCGTGGCGAGCACACGTGCGTTGCACGTAGCGCATTATGAGGAGAAACAGGGCTTCTATATATGGAGAACAGGCTCCTTTAATATTATTAAATGTTCTCATGTGGTGCGCACGTGCGTTGCACGTAGTGCCGCATGGCGGGCGCACATGCGTTGCACGTAGCGCACATGGCGCTTGCGCATATGCGCATTATGGAGGAGCATGCTCCTATCTTGGAGAACTAAGCTCCTTTGGAGAACTAAGCTCCTTTGAGTATTGAATCCTTTGAGGATTTAACTCTCCCTTTCTAAGAGGTATCCCCTCTTATTTATATGGGAGTGGTAGAGAAGTCATCTCTCCTTTTCCCGATGTGGGACTAAAAAATGCATTCCCCATGTAGTAGAGCATTACTTTAGATTACACGTGTATAACACATTTGCTCATAACTTTTGATCTCGGATGAATTATGAGGCCCATAATATATCAAATCGAAGGTCTTTTCGAGATGCTTTCAATATCATCAGAATTTAGTTGTTTTTCGTTCCGGAGTTTGTCAAAATACAGCTCGGAAAATACTGGTTCGCATCTTCTTCCTTAGATCACATGTGCATAGACATTTGCTCATAACTTTTGATCCCGGATGAATTATGAGGCCCATAATATATAAAATCGAAGGTTTTTTCGAGATGCTTTCAATACCATCATAATTTAACAGTTCTTCATTGGAGAGTTTATCAAAATACAGGCCGGAAGATACTGGTTCGCATTTTCTTATACGTATCGCTGCCATTTGATACCTTGGACTCTTTTGCGCAAATTTTTTTGGCGGGAACAGTAGTTATGCCAGGTAACACTTCATATTTGATGAACTTTTAAGTCCAGTCCACTCTTGTAAATCAGATCAAGACAGGTCAAGCAAATGAAGCCAAGCTACAAAAGATCTGAGAACTAGTAGAAAGTGGACTTCGAACTGACTTCATCATCCACGAAGATGGATCCTTGCAATATGGGATCCGTTTATGCGTGCCAATAGGACCTATTCGAGAAGAGTTGATGAAAAAAGCTCACAGCACTCCTTATTCGGTACACCCTGTAAGGTTTCTTAGTACGACAGCAAAGTTTCGGGAGGCATCGTCCATGCCATTTTCAAAAAATTGCCATGGTACTTAACCCTAACCCTAGAATCTTAACTTGAGAATTAGACAATACAATATGTAAACTACTTTACATCTAAGTGAATATGGAATAAAACCTTTGTAGACCGGTCCTTCACTTCAAATGCTCCGTATAGAAGTCCCTTTGCTCCAAGTAGTGGTGATCCGGACTCTCCGTAGGCTCCACTAGTCGAAATGAACGAGCTTGCTCAATGATCTTTGAGGCCGAAGATGATCTACTTTGAGGAGACACCAACTCTAAGCTACCTCTTCACTAATTAGGGATTAGTGAAGCTAACACTCTAAACTAAATGGCTAATCTAGTAGAGAATGATGAAGTAGGAATTTTGCTCACTTTAGAATTCTTTTTCTCACTCTATTTCTTTACCTCACCAAAACCTAAAGAGCTTTCTCTTGTTGAAGATGAAGATGAAGATGAAGATGAAGAGATAATATTGTGGGAGAGTGAGTGGCAACCATGGGTGAGAAATATCTCATATAACCTTTGTAGAGACATAACCATAGTTAAAGATAATGGTTAGGTTAATAAATATCTAAGGAAAAACAAAATTGGTGGACTAAGTCAATGGTCATCTCCAAGCTTCTCCAAGCTTCCAACCATGACAAAATTCCACTCAATTTTGAATTACTTAAATAAATAAAAACCTAATATTATCTCATATATGGTGTAAGTCTCATACACCCATGTTGCATAAATAAACTAGCATGACACAAAAATATATATCACATATATATATTTAGTGTGCAAAAAGTGAGGAAAAAGAATGCTTAAGTGAGCTAATATTAGTTAATGTAAATTAGTATATCACATATACAATTATATATTAAATTATCAAATTAACACTTGATTTAATAATCCGGCTATATCATATATAACTGACTAATATCATATGTATCTTCTTATCGAATCAACACTTGATTCGATAACCCGGCTATATCACATATAACCGACCGATACCAATATCGCGATAATATAATATGGTATCACATACTCGTATTAATCTCGGTTCCGCACATATCACATATGTGCTTCTATTTCATTTCGCCTGAGCCAGGAAACCTCTGTGTAGGACTCTAAAGACTCGTCAATACGCCGGTAGTAGGTGATGATCATATCAAGCACCCATAAGCCGTCAGCGGTACTAGCTGGACGTAACGGTTACCCGGGTATTGAGCGATCAGAAGATCAACAACCAAGCCTACTCATACTCCTGTAAAGCCTATCAGTAACACTACCGTACAGTCCGGTCTCTTCGTCTGATATGTCGCATATCCAGTTTAAGGGTGGTAAACGTCAGACCCCGTTAACTGATATGTCGTGCCGATGTGAGGCTTATAACGGGTCGAGAAACTACTGATAACACTTACCAGTAGATCTCCATATCAGCCCTGGCCAGGGACTTTCTGTTATAGCCAATCGAGCACAGCGCAACATCAATCCCCAATACCGGGAGAGACGAAACCCCTCCTATCGCTCATTGCCTCCATATGATTCGGGACTGTACCTAAAATCCACCGTTTTACACGTTCTCTTGAACGTGGTAAGGTAGAAATCAAAGCACAGTGGGAATCACACAAGACTCTATGACGATCTCGAGTCTACAGACTAACCTGTACCAGTGTCACCAGAGAACTGCTATTTGACGATAGGTATAATACCAACTAGGAGTTCTCGGCGAGTCCGTTCAGTGTACCCAGTCTTCACTGAGCACCCGTATACCATCTTTGATGTCAAACACCAATGGATGTGGGATTATCCATCGCCCATCATATGGGTCAAGAAGCGTATACGCTAGTCTACTCTAGAATATCGATGCCCTGTCTCGATACACCTTCGACTAGAAACAATTAAAGGATATACTTATGGACTACCCTGGCCCTACTAGTATGATCTCCATCATAGTCCTAGTAGTCAAGTACACATCCTAAGGGTTTTATCAACATGTGAGAGCAAGAAAGTATCACAATACAAGTCTACATGTTAAGGCAAAGAGCAACCAGATAGCATACTATCATGTCGATCAAGAAAGTCCTCTCTATATATATCCAAATATCCACTATAATATACATCATATGTACAATAATGGCCTCTAGGGCATATACATAACTAACAATCTCCCATTTGCACTAAGGCCAGTTGTTGTAGTTGTAGGGTTCCTAGGCACTCTCAAGAGGTCTCATAAGGCATCAACCATGCCAATTTCAAATTTTACGGGTGCCGAGAAACCCTAATACGAATCATTGACTAGAAGTTTAGGCGAAATACGAATCTAGTTAACAACTTAACTAAAGGAGAGAAGCTACAAACTTTGTAGATCCGGTTCTCCACTTCCTTGGCTCCACGTAGGCGTCCTCTCGCTGTCCATCTTGAATCCCGAACTCAATCGTCGGCTTTATCGGAGAAATGGGCGGACTAGGTCGTCGGCTTCGTGCCGAAGATGATCTACGTCAAGGCATCACAAGTTCAAGTTCCGACTTCACAAATTTGTGAAACTTGTGAAGAAAACACCCAAAAAAACTTGGCAAGAGGTAGAGGGTGAAGAAATAGGAGGTGGGTTCACTTTAGAATTGGATTTCTCACTTTAGAACTCAAGTTGCCATTGATGGCATCAAGCTTTCTTTCTTGAAGAAGAAGATCAAGAAGAAGGAAATATTATGATAAGTTAATCAAAAATGAAAAAGAAATGAATACTTATCATAATAGGAACCATGGTTAGGTTTAGAGAATTGACCAAGGTTAGAAGAGTGGTTAGGGTTAAGCATGAAGACAAATTGGTCACTTTGGTCAAAGCTTCATGAAGCTTCACAAAGGTTCAAGAATGAAAGCAACCATTTTGTATTCTTATCCCATTCTTTTTCCAAAATCAATAAATAAAAGAATGGATAATTAAAACCCTAATCACTTTCTTAACCTAGGTTTAATTCTTTACACTTAACCAAATGAGCAAGCATCATCAAACATGATACAAAGATGTGCTCAAAAATATATCACATATACAACTTGCACATCAAGTGAGAAAATCCATTTAAAGTGAACTAATACTAGCTAATGCAAAGTAATATATCAAATATATAATTATACATTAAATCATTAAATCAACACTTGATTCAACGATCCGGTCATATCGCATATAACCGACTAGTATCCTATGTATCGGCTTATCGAATCAATCCTTGATTCGATATCTAGGTTATATCGAATATAACCAATCGATACATCCATCGCGAGAATGAAATACGGTATCACATACACGCATTATTCTCGGTCCTGCACATATCTCATATGCGCTCCTATTTCGTTTCGCTTGAGCCAGGAAACCTCTGTGTAGGACTCTAAAGACTCGTCAATACGCCGGCAGCAGATGATGATCATATCAATCACCCACAAGCCGCAAGCGGTCTGCTAAACGTAATGGCCATCCGGGTATTGAACGATCAGAAGATCGACGAGCTAGCCCGCTCACACTCTTGTGAATCCAACCCGTAACACTTAACGTACAGTCCGGTCTGTTCGTCTGATATGTCGCATATCAAGTCTAGGGGTGGTAAACGTCAGACCCCAATAACCGATAAGTCGTGCCGATGTGAGGCTCATAACGGGTCGAGAAACTACTGGTAACACTTACCAGCAAATCTCTGATCAGCCCTGGCCAGGGACTTCCCTGTTACGGCCAATCGAGCACAGCGCAACATCAACCCCCAATACCGGGAGAGACGAAACCCCTCCTATCGCTCATTGCCTCTATGTGACCCGGGACTGTACCCAAAGACCACCGTTTTGCACGCCCTCATGGACGTGGTAAGGTGGAGATCAAAGCACAGTTGGAATCACACAAGACTCTATGACGATCTCGGGTCTACAGACTAACCTGCACAAGTGTCACCTGAGAACTGCCATCTGACGTGAGGTATAATACCATCTGGGAGTTCTCGGCGAGTCCGTCCAGTGTACCCAGTCTCCACTGAGCACCCGTATACGATCTCTGATGTCAAACACCAATGGATATGGGATCATCCATCGCCCATCTCATGGGTCGAGAAGCGTATACGCTAGTCTACTCTGGTATATCGATGCCCCGTCTCGATACACCCACGATTAGGGACCTTGAAGGATGTACCTATGGACTACCATGTCCCCACTAGTATGATCTGCATCATAGTCCAGGTAGTCAAGTACACATCCTAAGGGCTTTACCAACATGTAACTATAAGTCAGTTTAAAGAGACAAGTGTACATGTTAAGATAAAGAGTAACCAGATAGCATACTATCATATCGAGCAAGAAAGTCATCTCTATATATGTCCAAGCATCCAATATAATATACATCATCTGTACAATACTGGCCTCTAGGGCATACATACAACTAACAATCTCCCACTTGCACTAGGGCCAGCTGCTGTAGTATCGCATACCGAGCATCCCGAAGAGTCTCTCAAACTGTATCTGGGGAATGGACTTCGTGAGTGGATCCGCCGTGTTGTTCTTCGTGTCAACTCTCCTGACCTCGATCTCCCGGCGATCAACTATCTCCCGGATCAGGTGATACCGCCTCAGAATATGCCTAGATCGCTGATGGGACCTGGGTTCCTTGGCCAAAGCCACCGCTCCATTGTTATCGCAATACAAAGGAATTGGATGCTCAATGGATGGAACCACTCCTAGTTCAGTAATGAACTTCTTGATCCAGACAGCCTCTTTAGCAGCATCGTTGGCAGCGATGTATTCAGCCTCCATCGTCGAGTCTGCCACGGTTTCCTGCTTGGAACTCTTCCAGCTAACCGCCCCTCCGTAAAGGGTAAAGACAAATCCCGACTGCGACTTAGAGTCGTCCTTATCACTCTGGAAGCTCGAATCGGTAAAGGACTCCACTTGGAGTTCTCCGTTACCATACACCAAGAGCATCTCTTTAGTCCTTCGTAAGTACTTGAGAATGCTCTTCACAGCTGTCCAGTGACTCTCTCCAGGATCAGCTTGATACCTGCTCACTACACTTAGTGAGTATGCTACATCGGGTCTGGTACATAGCATCGCATACATGATAGAGCCTACAGCCGAAGCATAGGGTATCCCTTGCATGCGAGCTCTCTCCAAATCAGTCTTGGGAGACATCTCTTTGGAGAGAGTGACTCCAGAGATCGTGGGCAAGTTCCCACGCTTGGATTCTTCCATACTAAACCTCTTTAGTACGGTGTCAATGTACCTGTATTGGGACAATCCCAATATCCGTTTGGATCTATCTCTATAGATCCTGATTCCCAATATGCAAGAGGCATCACCAAGATCTTTCATTGAGAATCTTTGTGATAAGAAGAGCTTGACCGATTGCAGCATAGGAATATCATTTCCTATCAAGAGTATGTCGTCCACGTACAATACGAGGAAGACAACCTTACTCTCTGCCACCTTCTTGTAAATACAAGGTTCATCTGGGTTTTTGACGAAATCAAACTCTTTGATAACGACGTCAAAGCAGATGTTCCAACTCCGCGATGCTTGCTTTAATCCATAAATGGATTTAAGCAGCTTGCACACCTTACCGCTGCTCCCACTGTCTACGAAGCCTCTGGCTGAGTCATGTACACGCACTCTTCTAAATCACCATTTAGAAAGGCGGTCTTAACATCCATTTTCCAGATTTCGTAGTCATGATATGTAGCGATGACAAGCATGATCCGGATGGATTTAAGCATAGCCACTGGAGAAAAGGTTTCGTCATAGTCCACACCTGGTCTTTGACGAAAACCCTTTGCAACAAGTCTAGCTTTGAAAGTCTCTACTTTCCCATCTACACCAAGTTTCTTCTTGAAGATCCACTTGCTCCCAATGGGTTTTACCCCTTCAGGAGCAACTTCCAAAGTCCATACTTTGTTGGTGTACATGGATTCCATTTCGGACCGCATAGCATCCAGCCATTTCACTGAGTCCCTACTCGTGATGGCCTGCTCGAAGCTAGTTGGGTCATCATCCTCCATGATGCAATCCTCGCTTCCACCGTCAATGAGAAAACCGTAGTATCTCTCAGGTGGACGAGATGCCCTACTAGATCGGCGGAGAGGCTGGGGTTTGTCGAGTTCTACTGAATCCTCTGGTTCTACCAAGTCTTCTGTTACAGTTTGTGTTACTGGAACCTCTTCCAGTTCTACCTCAATGCTACTTGTCTGTTTCATAAGAAAACTCTTTTCTAAGAAAGTGGCATGTCGAGAAACAAACACTTTTTGTTCCTCGGAGTGGTAGAAGATATACCCTCGCGAATGTTTGGGATATCCAACAAACTTACATAGAACAGACCTTGCCTCGAGCTTGTCTGGATTTTGTGTTTTAACATAGGCCGGACAACCCCATATCTGAATAAAATTAAGACATGGTCTCTTGCCATTCCATATCTCATATGGAGTGGTAGGCACTGATTTGGTTGGAACTCTATTCAATAGGTATGCTGCTGTCTCCAGCGCATATCCCCAGAAGGAAATAGGTAACTCAGCTGCACTCATCATAGAGCGCACCATATCTAATAGGGTGCGATTTCTCCGCTCCGATACACCGTTGTGCTGTGGTGTATAAGGAGGAGTAAGCTGAGAGAGAATCCCATTCTCTTTTAGATAATCTCTGAATTCGTTACTTAAGTATTCTCCTCCTCGATCAGATCGAAGGATCTTAATACTTTTGCCCGTTTGGTTCTCTACTTCTTGTTTATATTCTCTAAATTTCTCAAAAGCTTCTGAATTGTGTTTCATCAGGAACACATATCCGAATCTAGAGAGATCGTCAGTGAATGTAATGAAGTAGGAAGAACCGTTCCTGGCAAGAGTAGACATGGGACCGCATACATCACTATGTACCAGTCCTAAGAGTTCAGTAACTCTTTCTCCGTGTCCACTAAACGGAGCTTTGGTCATTTTTCCTTTGAGACATGAATGACAAGTATCATAAGATGATAATTCGAACGGATTCAAATAACCATCCTTATGTAACTTAGCCAGTCGTGTCGCATTGATATGACCAAGTCTACAATGCCACAAGTAGGATTCGTTCATTTCTGAACTTTTCCTCTTGTGTGTGTTTTGTATATTGAGGACTGTATTTTGATTTAGAATGAATATGCCATTATGTAGCGAGCCTGATGCAATCAACTTTTGATCTAGGAATATATTCATAACATTATCCTTTACTACAAAATTATATCCTTCTTTACTCAGTAAAGAAACTGATATAATGTTGCACATCATGTTCGGTATATAATAGCACTCATTCAGAATCATTGTATCACCACTTGGTAATACAAGGTGATATTCGCCAACTGCTTTGGCTGCAACATTTGCCCCATTCCCAACTTGAACGGAATGATCACCTTTTCCCAGTTCTCTACCTTTCCGTAGCCCATGTAACTGTTTACATATATGGGATCCTGATCCGGTATCTAATACCCAGGACGTAGGGTGAACTGAGAAACAGTTCTCAATGACAAACACACCCGAAGATGATACATCAACATGCATGTTCTCCGTTTGGGCGGTGTGAGAATCCAGATATTCTCCTGTTTCCTGTTCATTCTTATAACACTTATAAGATAGAACGGGTTCAACGTTCCCCTGCACAGTATAACATGCGGGTTCGGTCAATACATCCATATTATTATCTTTATTAGGGCATGAACTGGTCGCTACCTGGAGAGAGAGAGAAGAAAACACTTTAGCGTATGCTCGTGCAAGATCAGATTGGTTATTATCTTATCTAATCAGGATGGCTCCCACTGGTTTTTATCAAATCTTCCTTCAAACCCTAAAAGGAAAGACTAGCTGGGATTAATTACACCCTACAACTTCGTCGATCTTTCAGCCAGGCCAGTGTCGGTACTTTGAGGGAGGTCCCCCGTGCTTTCGCACGAACCTAATTAATGTAAACCTCGTTTTCCCAGAGGCGTAACCCCGTTGACACCTTTCTAGACACCTACTTGATCGGCTAATTGTAGTGTGCAAAACTCTCCCAGGAGTAACTCTTACTCGCAGTGGGTATCGGGATCCAACTATCTCATAGAAGGTATGCAATCTCATTGCAAATTTCAACACTTGAAATTCCCGATAATACTTTTGCCCCTAGCGTCCTATGACCTTGACGGAGGCCAAACAACCCATAGTCCGCTAGTCAAGTTCAACCCGTCATTTCCTGATTGAATTAAACCCACCCGCACGACCCTTGATGGAGGCCAAACAACGCCGTACGAATACCCTAATCCAATCGCATCATATGCTAGCAGATAAGCACTAGTTAGCTACCGTACACTGCGCCTTGACGGAGGCCAAACTACCGCAGCACGAATACTAACTAGTACTTATCTGAAATGACGGAGGGCTACGCAGGTTTTTCATAAAAACCATGAGCGTAATGAACTTGATATCGTTGTAGAATCAAATGAAGTTTTGAAATGGAGTGATTTTGAGGCTTTTTTTAGTTTTGCTAAAGGGGTCACTCCCGGTGAAGGGATCGTCGGCCCTTTCCTCGTCGAATGAGGTGCGGGATATATCATATATATCACTGTGCAAAGCAGAAACTATAGAAGCAATCAAAAGTCAAACCGAGTGTGTAGCATCTGCCAGTTATTGCTAAAGGAGTCACTCCCGGTGAAGGGATCTCGGTCCTTTCCTCATCGAATAAGGTGCAGGGTATATCATATATACCGCTATGCAAAGCAAGAACTGTAGCTACCTGTTTTGTTTAAAATTTGATTCTACAACATCTTAGGTTTCTTATCTTTCATTAATCACATTAATTAAGTCCCATCATTTAAGTACCTAAACATCACAGATAAATACGACGTACACTTATGCCATCCGCATTCGCCTCGATGTCCCCTCGTGCACCGTTAGGTTAGGTAACTAACGACAGAGCAGGGCAGGGCTAGTGCGGGTGCAAAACATAAGTAACGTCTATATAATATATCATATATACTATATACTGTATCTATCACAGAACATCACATGATCACATCACAGATATCGCAGCAGAAGAAACATATGAAACATTGGATATACTAGGACGTCCGTGTTTTCAATACGAGCCAGTATAAAACATGGATTCCACGGTCGTGATGAATAGCCAATCCCACACCCCTAGACCCCTACGAGAGAGGCAAGCAACCCTACCAATTCTAGGGTTAGGAGACCCGGACTCGACTCCTCGAGTTGGTCTCCCACTGGACCCCAGAACCCGGTTACTTGTGCTCCCCTTCTTGGGTCTATCCTAATGCGGAAAAGTAGATAATATACAAAAGGTGACATCTTCCGCAACCTGGAAGTGCCCCAAATAAAAGAATATTACATACAAGTTTTTACATGAATGAAAATGAAAAACACTCATCTCACATAAAAACCCCCGGCTATTCGAACACGACGATCCAATATAACATATCCAGCAACACATAACATCACATGTCATCAACGTAAGTAAATATGCGCATCCCAATTGTCGTTGACATATAGCAACGAAACCGGCGATATCACATATTACACATACGGTCACAGAAAAGAAAGTGTAAAACTATAACAGTTGGAATCCGCAACCCTTTTAGACATCACATGTCTAATCAAATGAAATACTTAGACATCACATGCCTAACAGTTATAAACCCCGCATTTTAGTCTCATTATCGAAAACTCTTTTCAATATCAAGTGAAACTAAACCGCTAGATTTATAACATTCATTCAGTTATCTCATAACTGTTTGTGAATTCCAATTATTGTATCCCATTCCGGATAAATAGAAAATATTAAAATTTCCGATCGAACATTCAAACACCCAAGTTTTCCCGAAACCGATCAACACATGAAATAAGTTCAAAGACATTCACTTCATGCCTCAGTACCAACGGTCCAGCCGTAGAAGGGTCAAGCCAACGCCTCATATGTGGCACGCCGTACTGCCCCAAACCCGAAGGTTCAAAGGGTAGTTCAAGACGGTCACATAATCGAGTTAAGGTTTGTTGTCTTCTAGAGGGACCATTGCGTTACTTGCACTACTTCGAACGTCTTTAAACTACGGAAAAGTCCAACAATTGGAAATTTCCCGGCAGGGGAAAGATTGGGTATTTACATCCGGTCAAACTTTTTAACATATTCAAAAATTATCCGGAAAACACTTAGACAAAGTTTGATAATCCGATAGAAATACCGAGTCCCCAATACAACCCAGAATACTCAACTCTTCTATAAATATTAAAAATTCCCAGAGAACTCAGCACTGAATAAAAGAAATTACTGTGCAAAATTGGGTGGGTGACGTCATCATACGGCCGCGGAACCGCCGCAGAAGCAAGGCTTCTGCCGCGGTTCCGCCGCACTTTGGAGGAATTGGGTGATCGTATTTCACAGTAATTCTTAGAAAGTCCTGCTGAATTTTCTGCATATTTTTAATTTGGAAAAAACCCAGTTTTCAGAAAATTTCCAGAGAGCATCATGGATTTTAGGATTTCGGTTCGATCGAGTTTCAAACGTCGTCTAGACTTCGCCTAAGGCTCTAGCTAGGCTCTGATACCACTGTAGGGTTCCTAGGCACTCTCAAGAGATCTCACAAGGCATCAACCATGCTAATTTCAAATTTTACGGGTGCCGAGAAACCCTAATACGGATCATTGACTAGAAGTTTAGGCGAAATACGAATCTAGTTAACAACTTAACTAAAGGAGAGAGGCTACAACCTTTGTAGATCCGGTTCTCCACTTCCTTGGCTCCACGTAGGCGTCCTCTCGCTGTCCATCTTGAATCCCGAACTCAATCGTCGGCTTCATCGGAGAAATGGGCGGACTAGGTCGTCGGCTTCGTGCCGAAGATGATCTACGTCGAGGCATCACAAGTTCAAGCTCCGACTTCACAAATTTGTGAAACTTGTGAAGAAAACACCCAAAACAACTTGGCAAGAGGTAGAGGGTGAAGCAATAGGAGGTGGGTTCACTTTAGAATTGGATTTCTCACTTTAGAACTCAAGTTGCCATTGATGGCATCAAGCTTTCTTTCTTGAAGAAGAAGATCAAGAAGAAGGAAATATTATGATAAGTTAATCAAAAATGAAAAAGAAATGAATACTTATCATAATAGGAACCATGGTTAGGTGTAGAGAATTGACCAAGGTTAGAAGAGTGGTTAGGGTTAAGCATGAAGACAAATTGGTCACTTTGGTCAAAGCTTCATGAAGCTTCACAAAGGTTCAAGAATGAAAGCAACCATTTTGTATTCTTATCCCATTCTTTTTCCAAAATCAATAAATAAAAGAATGGATAATTAAAACCCTAATCACTTTCTTAACCTAGGTTTAATTCTTTACACTTAACCAAATGAGCAAGCATCATCAAACATGATACAAAGATGTGCTCAAAAATATATCACATATACAACTTGCACATCAAGTGAGAAAATCCATTTAAAGTGAACTAATACTAGCTAATGCAAAGTAATATATCAAATATATAATTATACATTAAATCATTAAATCAACACTTGATTCAACGATCCGGTCATATCGCATATAACCGACTAGTATCCTATGTATCGGCTTATCGAATCAATCCTTGATTCGATATCTAGGTTATATCGAATATAACCAATCGATACATCCATCGCGAGAATGAAATACGGTATCACATACACGCATTATTCTCGGTCCTGCACATATCTCATATGCGCTCCTATTTCGTTTCGCTTGAGCCAGGAAACCTCTGTGTAGGACTCTAAAGACTCGTCAATACGCCGGCAGCAGATGATGATCATATCAATCACCCACAAGCCGCAAGCGGTCTGCTAAACGTAATGGCCATCCGGGTATTGAACGATCAGAAGATCGACGAGCTAGCCCGCTCACACTACTGTGAATCCAACCCGTAACACTTAACGTACAGTCCGGTCTGTTCGTCTGATATGTCGCATATCAAGTCTAGGGGTGGTAAACGTCAGACCCCAATAACCGATAAGTCGTGCCGATGTGAGGCTCATAACGGGTCGAGAAACTACTGGTAACACTTACCAGCAAATCTCTGATCAGCCCTGGCCAGGGACTTCCCTGTTACGGCCAATCGAGCACAGCGCAACATCAACCCCCAATACCGGGAGAGACGAAACCCCTCCTATCGCTCATTGCCTCCATGTGACTCGGGACTGTACCCAAAGACCACCGTTTTGCACGCCCTCATGGATGTGGTAAGGTGGAGATCAAAGCACAGTGGGAATCACACAAGACTCTATGATGATCTCGGGTCTACAGACTAACCTGCACAAGTGTCACCTGAGAACTGCCATCTGACGTGAGGTATAATACCATCTGGGAGTTCTCGGCGAGTCCGTCCAGTGTACCCAGTCTCCACTGAGCACCCGTATACGATCTCTGATGTCAAACACCAATGGATATGGGATCATCCATCGCCCATCTCATGGGTCGAGAAGCATATACGCTAGTCTACTCTGGTATATCGATGCCCCGTCTCGATACACCCACGACTAGGGACCTTGAAGGATGTACCTATGGACTACCATGTCCCCACTAGTATGATCTGCATCATAGTCCAGGTAGTCAAGTACACATCCTAAGGGCTTTACCAACATGTAACTATAAGACAGTTTAAAGAGACAAGTGTACATGTTAAGATAAAGAGTAACCAGATAGCATACTATCATATCGAGCAAGAAAGTCATCTCTATATATGTCCAAGCATCCAATATAATATACATCATCTGTACAATACTGGCCTCTAGGGCATACATACAACTAACAGTAGTATCTCATACCCAACATCCCGAAGAGTCTCTCAAATTGTATCTGGGGTATGGCCTTCGTGAGTGGATCCGCTGTGTTGTTCTTCGTGTCAACTCTCCTGACCTCGATCTCCCGGCGATCAACTATCTCCCGGATCAGGTGATACGGCCTCAGAATATGCCTGGATCATTGATGGGACCTGGGTTCCTTGGCCAAAGCCACTGCTCCATTGTTATCGCAATACAAAGGTATTGGATTCTCGATGGACAGAACCACTCCAAGTTCGTTTATGAACTTCTACATCTAGACAGCCTCTTTGGCAGCATCGTTGGCAGCGATGTATTCATCCTCCATCGTCGAGTCTGCCACGGTTTCCTGTTTGGAACTCTTCCAACAAACCGCCCCTCCATTGAGGGTAAAGACAAATCCCGAGACCGACTTAGAGTCGTCTTTATCACTCTGGAAGCTCGAATCGGTAAAGGACTCTACTTGGAGTTCGCCGTTGTTCGCCGCCAAAAGACGTGACCGGGACGCCTGAATTTTGGGGGGCAGATGCTATTTGGTTTTATCCGTCCCCTATCCGAAGATGCCAAGTTGATTTATGGCACCGTGTATCGGAGGTTTAGACGGATGCGGCCGTTGTAGTAGACTTCGTCAGATTCCCCCTCGTTTACGAGAGGTTTTTGATTGTGGGGACGCTCTTTCCTGCAGGCGCAAGCCCCTGCAGTTAATTATGCTATCGCATAGCGGTAACCACTTTCTCCTTCTCCAGATGGTCACTTCGTGTCGTGTGTATTTGTTTTATTTTTGGTTGCCCGTGGATTTTATATGGAGACTAATTTATGTTGTCACCCGTAGGGCGTGGATTAGTCTAAATCTGTATTTTCTTAGATTTGGGTTTGGGTTGGTTTAAGGATCGTTAATCTTGTTTTAGATTAAGATCAACTTAAATACTTGTTAAGGATACGTTAGTCTAATTTTAGACTAAGATATACTTAACATGATTTTGGGATCATTCAGACCCAACAAAAGAGCATTTAGGCTATATTGTGTTAGTTTAAGGACATTACGGTCCATTGTTAGTTTAAGGACGTTTCGGTCCGTTGTAGTTTAAGGACGTTGCGGTCCATAGGTTTTAAGGACATCGTAGTCCATGGAGTTTAAGGACTTCATAGTCCATATTTAAAGACGTCGTAGTCTGTAGGGTTTAAAGACATTATGGTCTGTAGGGTTTAAAGACGTCATAGTCTGTGGGGTTTTGGTTTAGCCAATTTTGGGATTCACCAAAAGTTATTGGTTATTGGGACCCTCCAACTCTCCGATGACATTGAAGAATTACAACGACACGTATCAGAGGTGTGGAGAGATGTACCCTTGAACCAGTGAATATTCATCAAAGATTTGATAATCTTGTTTAGGACCGAGTCCAATAAAGAGCGCATGGGCTCAGTTGATTATGAGTTTGGCCAACTTGGGCTGAGCCCACTGAGTCTCTGTCATTTCATTTTTTTTATAAAGTGTTAGACACTTGTTAGGACATAGTCCTTTCTCTGTGCATGTACCGCTAAACATTTATTGGGGTACTGACACCCACTTTCTTTTTTTTGTTTTTTTTAATTGTGTGTTGAACACTCTTTATAGCGCTGGGGCTTTATTTACAAAGCGCTTTGTAATTCTTTAGCGCCCACATGAGGAGCACGCGGAGTGCTTGGCACTGAGAGCCAGACTGGGAGCGCTACGGCGTTTCTTATAAAAGGGTGCCCACGTGAGGAGCACGTGGAGTGCTTGGCGTTGAGCGCCAGAGTTGGAGCGCTAAGGCACTTCTTATAAAATAGCGCCCACGTGAGGAGCATATGGTGCGCTTGGCGTTGAGCGCCAGACTTAGAGCACTAAGGCGCTTCTTTTAAAATAGCACCCACGTGAGGAGCACGTGGTGCGCTTGACGCTGAGCGCCAGACTTGGAGCGCTAAGGCGCTTCTTATGAGATAGTGCCCATGTGAGAAGCACATGGAGCACTTGGCGCTGAGTGCCGGGTTTGGAGCGTTGGAGCACTAAAGTGCTTCCTTTAGAATAGCACCTACGTGAGGAGCACGTGGCGCACTTGGCGCTGAGCGCCAGGCTTGGAGAGCTGGAGTACTAAAGCGCTTCCTTTAGAATAACACCTATGTGAGGAGCACGTGGCGCGCTTGGCGTTGAGCACCAGGCTTGGAGCACTGGAGCACTAAAGCGCTTTCTTTAGAATAGCACCCACGTGAGGAGCACGTGACGTTCTTGACGCTGAGCGCCAGGCTTGGAGCGCTAAAGCGCTTCTTTTAGAATAGCACCCACGTGAGGAGCACGTGGCGCACTTGGCGCAGAGCACCAGGCTTGGAGCGCTGGAGCGCTAAAGCGCTTCTTTTAGAATAGCGCCCACGTGAGGTGCACATGGCGCGCTTGGCGTTGAGCGCTAGGCTTGGAGCGCTAAAGCGCCTCTTTTTAAATTGGAGCGCTAAGGCTCTTCTTTAGCAGCTCTGATCAGTTCTGTGCTCTGAGAATTAAATTCTCGGTTTATAAAAGACTTTGTCTCATGGATCCAAGAATCGAGTTCTTTCTTTTTTATAAGGAGATGCTATGATCTCTTTTTTTTTGTGAAAGACTTTGTCTTATGGATCTGTGATCTAAAAAAAAGAACTCAGTTCTTATGATGGGAGAGTTAAACTCTCAAAAATCCAGAAGTTTATGATCTCACTTCTTATTTACCTTGAAGAAAATTTCTTATTCTTAGAGCTTTCTTTTCTCTTTTTCTTTTTGGGAACTTCAAACTTATGTGGGGGTTCTTCTGTGCTAATGATCTCGATCCTCTGATGCCCCAGACTTGAAGTCTTGGGTCCTTTATATAGTGGAGGTAAGTTTGTTAATTTGGTTAAAGAGATTTTTCATTGAAAGATCTCTGATTGATTTGGGGATTTTATCCCTCGTTGGATCTTTGATCCTATGGCTTCTGTTTTACAGAAGATTTTTCTCTTGTTATTAAAAAGATTGGAAAATATTTTCCCAAACAGAGATTATTCTGTAATCTTGGTGATTTTATTAATCACCATTGGATCTTTGATCCAACGGTGCGCCGTTTTATAGAGGGAAATCTTTCCTGTTTATGAAGATTCGAGAAATATTTCCTCAGCAGAATTTGATTCTGAATTTTGATGATTTATCATCTTCGTTGGATCTTTTATCCAACGGTGGAGAACATTTAGTTCTGGCGCCAGCACTCTCGTGCTTTGCACGTGATGCGTTGTCACAGAGTCTTTGACTCTTTAGCGCCGGCGCTCTCAGCGCTCTCGTGCTTTGCACGTGATGCGCTGCCTCAGAGTCTTTGACTCTTTAGCGCTAGCGCTCTCAGCGCTCTCGTGGTTTGCACATGAGGCACTGCCTCAGAGTCTTTAACTCTTTAGCGCTGGCGCTCAGCGCTCTTGTGCTTTACACGTGATGCGCTGCCTCAGAGTCTTTGACTCTTTAGCGTTGGCGCTCTTGGCGCTCAGCGCTCTCGTGCTTTGCACGTGAGGCGCTGCCTCAGTTCAAATTTTGAATAAAGCTTTGCTCTCAATTGGGGAAACAAATGCCCCCCACCGTTGCGCTCACGTGGCTTACACGTGAGTGCAGCGGTGGCTGCTTTACCACTGTCAGATCAATTTGGAAGTTGGATCGACTTCCGATGCCTACAAATAGGGCCTTTGGCCCTTGAGCTGATTTCTGTTCATCTTCTTCCCTTCTTGTTTTTCTGAGAATTTAATTCTCCTTCAGAGCACAGCTCTCTGCCCAAAGGAAATTCCTTAAGAGTTAAAACCCTGTCCAAAAATTTGGTAAGATTTGAACCCATTAACAGAGCTTTGCTCTACTTTAGATCATAGATCTTCTTTAGGGTTTCTCAACCCGTTAATTAAAAACCAGAGCTTTGCTCTTCTTAAATCATGGATCAGAAGAAGAAATCCTTTTTAGGGTTTCTTAACCCATTAATGAATAACTCTCAGAGTTCGCTTTATAGATCTTAAAGATCCTGAAGTTTTTTTAACTTTAGGGTTTCGATGAGTTACTCCATCGTTTTTACAGAGCGCAACTCTTTAAATTTTTCGGGAATTCTATTCTTCTCATGATTAGAGTTGACAGATATCACTCTTGTCTGCAGAGCGTTGCTCTCGAGGGAGATTAACTCCTTGGCCCGAGGGGCCTCTCATTAAATGAGAATCCTTTTAGGATTTTCTATTTAATGAATGACTGTCTCATCAATGATGAGACTGTCTCATCAATGATCGTCATCTTGATTGTGTGGGTCCCCTTTGGCCCCTTTCCACTGCATTGCAGTGTGGTACGAATTTAAAGTACCAAGTGCCAGAACTTAAACTGTAGCATTGACGGCTAACTCTTGTTCTTTTTTCGTGCAGGTACTATGTCTTTCGACACCTCTTTCCCGTTTGTTCGTCCGGAAAGCGCATTCCCTGACACAACCGTGGATAAGGAAGTCTTTGCGCTGATCAAAGATTATGACCCCGAGCAAAAGTCTCTTCATTTATGGGGGTCGTGGTACAATCAAATCATCCGGGGTCGATGCAGCTTCTCTTGTGCGACGCCTTCAAAACCAATCTCCGCTGTTCACTATGCCGACTCACCCCAGGTTAACTATGCCGTAGAGGAGGTCTACTAGATCTCAGAGGGTTGCCTTCAGCCCTCTATGGTCGTGATACCTATGCAGTCGCCGATGGATTTAGATATTCTGGGGCGGCGTATATGTCAGGGCGAGTCGCGCCCATGGGGACAGGTGTATATGATTGGCCCGACTCCTCGTCATTCGGCCGGATACCTGCAGTGGGCCCGGTACATCTTATCGGCAAAAAAGTCGGCGTTATTGAAGCTCATGCTGTACCCTGCTATCTATGCATCACTTTTCTAGTATCCGGCACCTCTGGTGTGGTGGATTAAGGCTTTCTTAGAGCAATGGAACATCCTGACACACACCTTTCTCCTATCGGATCGGGAGGTTTCAATCTCCCTGGAGGAGTTTGCGGAAATCTCAGACCTACCTATCAGAGGGGAACACTACGAGGAAATACTTCCCCCTGATGAATACGTCTTTGCGACCCGGGGGTCTGACTCCGGAAAATGCCATTCAACACCGATTCCCAAGCTTAATAAAGGTGTTGAATATTTATGAGTGCCTGTTCTTGAAATCTGGGGGGCATGGCGTCAGCTTCACAGATTTTATTGCCCGCTTTCTCTGCCCCGAAGTCCTTTCAAAGGAAGCTGCGAAATTTGCCAATCTTGCCGATCCCTTCAGCTTTGGTTTGGACAAACAGCCGGCAGCGGAAGCGGATCAGAAGAATTTCTTTCTCCCGGACACCCCGGTCGTCCCCTTCGCAGAGCTTGCAGCTAAGACATCGACGAAGAGACGTTCTTTTTGGGGTTTCTCGGCCTATGGCTAAGTTGGTTCGTACTTCCCATGCACCCTCGTCATATGAGGCCGTCCGTTTTCTACCCAGCTCACCGGATGGTTGAAGGAACGCGGGTTGCTGTCGGGATTGCCGAGCTGGCTCATTTGTATCACAGCTTGAGCTTAGCGGCGGACACTACTCAGCCGGGTTTAGAGCCCGTACATCTCCCGCTGCACTATTTTACTTTGTGGATCGAGCTGCACGTGCTTGGAGCCTTTGGAATCCATAAACGTCCCCATTTCTATGATAGCTACAATTTTCCCCGGGTGATGTCTCTAATTGACGCCTCTGCTTCAGACCCGTCGTCGCGAGAAGCTCGGGGAGTGATCCTCCGCCCGCGCATGGTTGGGGACAACATGACCTTCGTTGATAGGGTCATGACTATCGGCAAGGAGTCAACTAAGGCGGTGTAGCCGCTGTGTGACACCTTCAAGGATGGGGTTTCCACGTTGAAGGCTCGAGAGATCCTGCATTTGTGCTCGATCAGGCCGGGCTTCTTAGTATTCAGGCAGAATAAGTCGGCGTTGTTTATGAGGTATAACCCGCACCGCTTTGCCCAACAGTCGGGTTACAACCAGGGTGTTCCCCTCGAAGCTTTTCTGGCTGAACCGACTGCCACTGAAAAGGGCATTCGCACTACGTTGCACCACTTCATGCACCTAAATACCGGGTCCATCTTCTTTATTAGCGAGCCGAGCTACGTCCCGAACGCCTCGAACGCATATGTGGCATGGTACCAGTACGTGATGGGTGCCGTGATTAGGGAAGAACGACAGCTGCTGCTTGATCGCAAGGGTGCAGTCTCTGCCGGTAACCCGTCCGTCCCTTTAAAACGACGAATTGCCGTTCGCCCTTCATTAAGGGAGACTAATACGGTTGTGGTCCCTCACACCTTTACTTCAAAGCCACAGCCCAGCGTTCCTAAAATGGTAGCTATAGCGTCTCCGGACTCTGGAGTTGGCACGGAGATTGGGACCTGTCGCCCAAAAATGCCCGTGAAGCGTAAGCTCCAATCGTTGGCCGCCGGGGCTCATTCGCAGAAGAAGAAGAAGTCGATGTTTTTTGTCGACGTCGTACTCGGCCAGGAACCCCATGCTCCAGATAGCGAGGGCTTGAGTGAGTACGGGATTAATGAGGGTCTATTTATCGAGCCTGCGGATGATACTGATCTTCAAGCCGCCCTTGTGGCTTCTGAGCGACAGGCTCGCACAGAGGCGGCGTTGCTATCGCTTGCGGAGACGGGTATGCTCTAGTCATGTCGTTTTGAGCTTTTTCCTTCTCTCTTATTATGCATTTATTAATACATCCTTCTTTGTCAGGCATCTCCGCTGAAGAGGCTCTGGTGGCTTCCCTCTGGACTTTTGAGGAGGAGGAGAGGCTTCGCTCTTCTTGTGGCTTGGGTGTAACTTATTTCGTTTGATTACGCCCTCATGCTTTATACCTATGCTCTGACGCTTTATTTCACCTTGTTACAGGGACTACTTCGGCTCCAGTTGTTCCAGGTGTAGCGCCAATCCCAAGCGATGGTGCAGTAGTCTTGTCAGAGCCGGTCATCACAGCTACAGCTATCCTCAAGCCAGCGCGAGAGTCTTCGCTGAAACAGCCGATGATGGACGCCATAGCGGCGCCGGAGGCAGAACTAGGGCCAGATGACGGCGAAGGCATCCTCTTGTTCGAAGTCTTGAGGAGGTCGGTCCTCACTGCTCAAATTGAAAAGAAGCGCAGGAAGCGCACAGCGAGGGAGCATGATGCTACCTTGGCTGCGGGTGCAGGCTCAAGCACCATCCCTTCTATCGCTATTACTTCAGAGGGTACCCCAGCTGCCTTGTCTACCGCCTATAGACAGGTTGTGCGCACGGCTCGGGAGGCAACTGAGAATCCATCGCAAGGTAACGCAATGCCCATTTTTTTTATTAGAACTTTGTCTGCAAATTCTTATATATCATATCCTGCAGGGTCAAGTCTTGGCGGTGAGATAGTAGGCGAGGCGACAACGACCCCGGAGCCTGAAGTAGCTACTCTCTCCAGGGAGTCTGGGACTGCCCAAACCGCTGCTCTCTCCCCTTGTGGCTCTCTGGTGTCGGCAGGCATCACGAGTGTCATGACGGCCTTTGTCGAATCAGGGGACGAAGCCATGGGCGCCAAGACCGTCCCATTGAAGGAGAGCGAAGAAGTCACTAGGCCTAGTGATGCTTCCGTTACTGAAATTGTGCCCTCTGAAGCACTTCGGGTCGCCGCAATGACAACTGTTATTCCTTCGCCTTCTCCCATGTCTTCTGAAATGCTGGAAGGTATAGGTTTGTGATTCATCGACTTCATTGTGGGTATCACTCTCCTTGTACTGACAGTATGTCGTCATAACTTTGCAGGAGTCCTTTTTGATCACCAGTATCAGGTGCTGAGCCCGCATTTCTCATTCCAGCCAGAGATTGCCCTACCTGCCGATGTCGGTGAGTATAGTCTATAACCGACGTCTTTTCCTTTCTCTTACGGATAGCCATGTTGCTAACTCTTCTTCATATTGGATACAGCGTCGCGGGTCGAGAGAATAACCGAGCTCCCTGCACTTCCCGTCTTACCGCCTGTTATAGCCGGTATGATAGGCTTTACCCCTTATGCGTTTTCTTTATTTCCTGAGTTGGAATTTAACCGTGACTCATTCTGCAGTAAACGTACCGGCTCCAGCTCCCTTCGAGTCTAGCATTACGATACCGGCAGGGCCTCTTGTTAAACTCACATCTTCCCGAGGCGCCGTGAACAGCCGACGAATGTTGAGCGAGTTCGTCGAGGATCTTGATGTTGAAGCCCTCACCTCTGCTGCAAATTTTGCTATGCAGGTTAATCCAATGCTGGCAACACTCGTGAACTTCCATGACGAGGATGTCGTCGGGTCTTAGGTTAACTACAGCAGACAGATCGAGGCATGCTTGCAGGAGATCGAGCTCAAGCGTATTGCTCCTGAGGTGTTAGCTTCAACTTCCCAGCTGGTTGCGTGGATAGAGCAGAGTGTTCCTTTCCTTCGCTATTTTGAACAAGAGGCGACCCTGCGAAAGAAGGAACATGAGGCGGCTTCTAACGAGTCTGTCCAGTTGCGTGCCCAGGTCGACGCAAACGCTGCACAACTAAAGGCTATTTTCGACAGTCTCCAACGGTGTATCTCAGACAGGTTAGCGCTAAGGCAAAAGCTTGACTCCACCGAGCGGGTTGCGCAAAGTTGCGAAGCTGCTAAGCATGAAATCGATACGAAGCTTTCATCCTGCTTGAAACAACTGGCTCGAATTGAAGCGGAGCTGGCAGTGGTGGCTGACTGTGAGAAGGAGCTGAAAGGAGTGCACGTGCGGCTTGCCGACTTGTTGAAGTGGCCTCCTTCTTAGTACCTGTCTTTGTAATTTTTTTTGTATTGATGGAAATTTGTAATTCATGAATAACATGTATTCATTCATTTTTTTATTCTTTTATATGATGTATCTTGTATTTAATTGAACTCATGAATAAAGGACATATTTTATCTTATATCGCTTTCTTTTCTTTGTTGTGTTGTTGTCATGTTATTCTAGTAAGTGTAGCCTATAGATAACAACTCATCTTGAACTCTTCGTAGGGTAGCGATGGTTTAGGAAACAGGTTCGGGTCTGCCGCCTAAGACTTTTTAACTTTATGAGCCGTGAGGGTCTCATAAAGATTTTTCTCCCTACGAGTCCAGAGGATCAAGTAGGTGTATTTTCTCCTTAGGAATCGTGATGATTCCTAAGTGTGCTTTCTCTTGAGAGTCGTAAGGATCTCACAAGAGAATTTCCCCCCTTACAAGTCTAGAGGACTCGTAAGTGGTTGATGAGTTGACTTGTTCCCGAGTCGAAGCATTGCTCTGACGAGGAGGTTGTTGGTTGACGTATTTCCGAGACGGGGTCATTGACTGACGTATTTCCGCAACGGGGTCATTTGATGACGTGTTTCCGAGACGGGGTCATTTGCTAACGTGTTTCCGCGATGGGGTCATTTGCTAACGTGTTTCCGCGACGAGGTCATTGGATGACGTATTTCCGCGATGGGGTCATTGGATGACATGGCGTATTTCCGCGACGGGGTCATTTGCTGACGTGTTTCCGAGTCGGGGTCATTGGATGACGTATTTCCGAGACGGGGTCATTGGATGACGTATTTCCGCGACGGGGTCATTTGACGACGTATTTCCTCGACGGGGTCATTTGATGACGTATTTCCGAGACGGGGTCGGGTTGACTTGCCCCGCTTTCTGCGGTGTCAGGGCTGACTCTGGGTTGTCTGTGAACCGTAGAGTCTTGGAACTGGGGACTTTGCCGTGGCTCCGATTGGTGGTGTCGCGTCCGTGCCCTGCTGGCATGAGGAGGAACGCCATTGTTAGTCTTCTTGGATGCAAATGTTGCTGTCGAGATCTGGCTTTCCCTTTGACAGAGTTTGTTGGGACATGTGGTTCCCTTTTCGTTTATGCCCATGGATTGTATACAGGGGTCAGTATGGACTCGCCTATAGGTCAGAAAGTTTCATTTCATTTTTTTATTTCTTTCTACGATCCTCTATCATTTCAGCATTTTATATCACGAAAGTCGTGATTGCCCAATCATTTCGGCTATTTTTCTTTTACTCGCTGCTTTTTATTGCGAGTTGCCAAATCATTTTGGCTATTTTTGTATGCATATCCTTTACTTGCTGATTTTTGTAAATCCCCGTTCCCATCTATAAAATTTTCTATTTTTTCTGGTTCCCCGATGTTTCGCCTTTTCCTCGTAATTTTGTGAAAAGTTGGTTGCCTAAGTTTTGATAATTATTTTTCGTAAACCTTGACAAATAAAAAAAATCAAAGCCCAAAATTAAAACCAAAACATAATATATACTCCCCAAACCCAGCCCAAACAAAATATTAAAACAAATAATAAAATCCCTAATTTTTCCCCGGGCTCATTTCCTTTCCTCCCTTAATAAATTAATTTTTCCTATCCCCAAGGCCCGTTTCTACATCCCTAGCCCAACATCCCCTTCCTCAGCCCAAAGAAAAATTCAAATTTAATTAAAACCTTAAATCTTTACCCCGGCCCGTGCCCAGCTCCCAAGCCCATTCCCACCAAAACCCGACCCGCTTCTTTAACTCCTTCTTCCCCCAATGTAAAAATTTCCCGCTCGTTTCTTCCTTCACACCCACGTCCCCGAGCCTCCCCCTCACGCCCACGTCGCCCGTGCCGTTGCCCCACGTCCCCGTGATCCCGACCACGACCGCGCCCCCCTCAAACATCTCCTCATCTCAGACTCCTCGCTCCCTCTCACTCTCTAACTCCTCCTCTTCTCTCTCTCTCTCTTCAGAAAACCCAACCTCGAGCCCTTGCAGCCTCTCTCCCACGACGACGACGACGACTGTCACCTCGTCGACTCCCTCACTCCCTCTCACAAACCCAAACCACTACCTTTCCCCTCATTGCCTCACCGAGCCCCCCTGCACCTTCAGACGCCACTGAGAATCCCCCGCACCACCTCGGCCACCACCTGTGCCCTCACGCCGGCGAGCCCCCACTGCACCTGAAACACCTCGTCGACCCTCTTCATCCTCAACATCATCATCATTATCACCACACCCGAGCCCCACACCTACCCCCTCTCTCTCTCCAAAACACCAAGCTCCAAACCTACACACGACCCCCGCTGTGCCATCGCCGGAGCGACCACCGCCGACCATCGTCGACCCCAGCACACCCCAGGCGATCCACAGAGCATCCCCCCCGCTTCCAGCGAACACGAGCCATCTCCGGGCAGCTCCGACGACGAACCCGAAACGCGAGCCGAGGCCGCGAATCCAAACCGCGCCGTTCGTCATGCGTTCGTGCCGTTGCCGCTGCCGTGTGTCGCTAAAGCGTCTCCAGGCAAGTACCCTACTTGCTACATGCTAGATTATTTTCGTTACAAATTAAGACCGTATAAATTCCCTGTTTGCGATTCATGAAAACTTATATGACATAGCTGTTTGATGCAAAACCCGAACGAAAATATTCCATTAAACTGACGGAACTCGATCGCATATGCTGGCCCGTGTGACAATGAACCTTATGTAGGAATTTGACTGAAAAATATGGTTGTTATTGACTTAAACGATCAGCCCCAATTACACCCGTAAAAACTGAAAAATTCCCGCACCTGAAACTTGTTAAAATCATAATTAATTGGGTACATATTGAAATGATGCGTTCGAGGGCCCGAATCGAAGCCGACTCGACAAACTAGAACCCTATAAAAGTTTTTAATTGTTTCTATACTGAAAATATGAGAACTGATTCGGAGAGCGGCTCTGGACTGCAGTCCAGAGCAGCTCTGGTTGTTGTTTTCTATCTCGTAATGCTTACTACTTTACTGCCTGAACTTGTATGTTGCGGAACCCTACACCTTATTGGAGATGAAACTGTTATCTAGATAACGCAAGGGATTTCACACCTTTTTATCATCGTTTACTATTTAAACTGCAATTTAAAAGAACAGGACGCATAGCAGTCCCAAACAGAAACAGAACTGATACCCTAGTGTTGAACAATGCATAACTTCTGACGTACAGACGCGATTGAGAATCCATCTATTGAGTTGAAAACCCTACTGAAAACCCTAATTTTCATTTAAATGTAGCGTTGCTAAATTCTGAGCCCAACTGGGTGAAAATCGTGCCGCGAAACGGACGTTCAGTACAGAAACTGAATTTCCTGCAGCGAGCACTTAAATTGAAACGGCTGTAACTTGAATACCAGAAATCCGATTGTACTGAAACTAATTTTTCTGAACTACCGACAGAGTGTACTTGTTACCGTATTTGTATCATTTCACTGAATTCTGAACATATGAATTACTGCAATTTTTGTAAGCTTATGACGTGCATATTAGTTCATATTACACATGACTTACCTTACCCAATTGCCATATACATAGTGTTAGTGCGCGTCATTATTCCGTGGACATTTCATTATCGTGCGCGAATGGTATTGGTTTAGGAGTGTCAAGTACGCCAATGGAAAAGTGAATGATTCGTGACAGTGATTAATACAGTGAACAGTGACAAAACCGTGTTATTGGTGTATACTTGTACACGACTAAATCAAAATCATCAATAGTGTAAACCTGGGGAAAAAGGGGAAATCGAAGTGGAAAGAGCATCGTATTTAGCGGGACCGTGTTTTAGAGGATGATCATTCGAACAATGATTCTTATATATATTAGGTAGGATCTAGCGATCCGGCTGACAGGGTTATGTCCCGGGCGTGTGGGCCGTTGTCTCGGGTATGTACGAGACTCCTGTTAAACATGATCCTCCTTTCCACTATACGATTTCAAACATGACTTAGAGGCCGATAGGGACACAGATCATACTTTGCATCATTTAGTGACATAGTGATTATTCGCATTTTACTTTCACTGTTATTACCTTATTAGCCCGTTTCATGTTATTATTATAATATTGCTATTACGTCGCTCTGACGACCTGAGTATGCATGCTCAGACCTCGAGGAAGAACCAGAGCAGGAGTCGGATTTACCTTTCGAGCTAGCGGAGATCTAGTCTGGAGTACCTCTTTCTTCTTTTCTGATTTCCCTAAAGAGATCTTGTACTCGAACTTGGTTAGTAGTTCTTTTCTTGTTTATTTGTAAATTGTGAACAACGAACTTTGATGTAATAGTTCAGTGATGTATTTCCTTTACTTCTGTGCTTTGTTTACTGATTACCATGTAATGCTAGAAGCCGAAGTGTGACTACGGCAGGATTATTCCTTGACCGTAGGAACATGGCTGGCCTAGTCATCCCTCGTTTTCCGTATTTTGGGAAGCGGGACGTGATAATTTTGTTACAAGTTACCCTATCATTTCGGCTATTTCATATGCATTTATAGCTTGCTGACTTTTTGCTGCGAGTATGGAACTTGGAATCTAATGCCAATCTTAGCATCAGCATCAACTCAACTGGAATATTTCCAGGAGTGAATCATCATTTTCCATGAAAGGACTTGAAATTTGTTACCGATTTAGGCATTAGCATCGCTACTACTGGAACGTTGCTAGGAGCGAATCATCATTTGCCTCTATCGATTTAAACAAAGGCGGCTTAACAAACAGGGTTAGGATCCTGTCGACTAAAGCTTTTGACTTCATGAGCTGTAAGGGTCTCATAAAGATGTTTCTCCTTACGAGTCGTGAGGATCTCGTAAGTGCATTTTCTCCTTAAGAATCATGAGGATTCTTAAGTGTATGGTCTCTTATAAGTCGTAAGGATCTCATAAGAGCATTTTCTCCTTGCAAGTCGAGAGGACCTACAACTGTTTGTTCACCAAATGAGAACATTCCTCGTCGTTGGTGGGACTTGATGGTGGAGACGTTTATTTGTGCCTGTGGATTGTATACAAAGGTCAATATTGAACTGTTTGTAGGGCATTCTGGGAAATGTGATGGCTTAAGAACAGGTTCAGATCCCTGTAGCTTAAGGCTTTTGAATCTTATGAGCCATGGGGGTCCCACAAGAGGATTCTCCTTACGAGTCGTGAGGATATCCTAAGTGTAATTTCTCCTCAGGAATCATGGGGATCCCTAAGTGTGTTGCTGCCTTATGAGTCATAAGGATCTCACGCAGGCATTTTCTCCTTACATGGTCGAGAGGACCTTGTAAGTGTGCATGGATTTTCTTACGAGTCTGCGCCCTTTCGGGTTTTCACAAACTCGCCGGTAGCCCTGCTGTTTTTACTCACAGAGCCCTTTCGGGTTTTCATTCGTGCCCATCTTGCTTATGGATGTACCGTTATTTTATTTTATTTTTTATTTTTATTTTATATATATATATATATATATATATATATATATATATATATATATATTGTCAGCCCTAGGATGCTGCGGTTTGTAGTAGTTTAAAAACGTTTCGGTCCATCGTTAGTTTCAGGACGTTACGGTCCATTTTAGTTTAAGGACGTTTCGGTCCATCGTTAGTTTAGGGACATTTCGGTCCGGTAGCGATTTTGAGGCAAGGCTTCGCTGGATATTACTTGTAGAGTTTGGGCTTGAGAAGATAGCGAGCGGACATAGGTGTCGTCAACTATCATTAACCTAGGCTGTGACTCGTCAGGCGTGGTATTTTTTTAGGAATCGACCATTTATTGGCCTGAAGGGTCGTTAACCATGCATATCCATGAGCAAGTAAGCCCTTCCTTGGTAGACTTTGTGATGTACGGGCCCTCATAGTTTGGGTCGAATTTCCCCCGTTTGGCACGATTGGGGATCATAGGTCTCTTGACCACTAGTACGAGTTCGCCTTGGTAAAATGTTCTCAGCCTAGTCAATCTTTCGTGTGAGCGCGTCATCCTTGCTTTGTAAGCTTCTAAGTTTTGCTGCGCCATGAGACGAGTTTCATCGAGGGCTTCGAGCTCCTCGAGCCGAAGGTGAGCATTCTCTTCGTCTGTTAGCTCGTAATGAACCTCTACTCATAAAGAGGGTAGCTCTATCTCCAAGGGGAGTACTGCTTCTGTGCCGAATACTAACGCATATGGCGTTGTATTCGTAGCCGTTTTGAACGTGGTCCGGTAAGCCCAGAGAACTTCATGCAGTCTCTCGTGCCAATCCTTCTTATTTTTGGACACCGTCTTCTTTATGATCTTCGTCAAGGTTTTGTTGAAAGCCTCAGCTAGACCGTTAGCTCGGGGATTATAGACCGAAGAGTATCTCCAGTCTATATTATGCTGCTGTGCGAAGCGACTGATTTTGTGACTTCTGTAAGCTGGCCTGTTATCGGAGATAATTCGCCGCGGAGTGCCGAACCGATAGATGACGTGTGTCTTGAAGAAATGGAGAATATTCTCTGTCTTTACTTCTCTTAGCGGTACTGCTTCTGCCCACTTACAGAAGTAATCGGTTGTCGCCAATATGAACCGATGTCCTCTGGATGACGCTGGTTCGATGGGCCCGATTATGTCGGTTCCCCACATTTCGAACGACCAACTAGCCACTGTTGGGTGTAGCGGGTTTGGATGCTGGTGGATGAAGTCTCCATGAATCTGGCATGAATGACATCGCTTCGCGTATTCAAGGCAGTCCCGAATCATCATGGGCCAATAGTAACCCATCCTTTTGATCTTCAGCTTCATCTTTGGCCCGGCTTGATGAGAACCGCAGAGTCCGTTGTGAGTTTCTTGGATGACTCTCCTTGCTTCTTCTGGTCACAGGCATCTTATCCAAAGAGAGTAGAACGATCTCTTATACAGAGTATCATTGATGAAGGCGAAAGACAGAGCTCGTTTCATGAGCTGATGTCTTGAGGATGCATCTTCAGGTGTTTGACGGGATTTGAAGTAGTCTATAAAGACTTATTTCCAATCCTTGGCCTTTTCCTGGTCCTCTATTTGTAGGGTTGTTTGCTCGGTCGCTTCCTTTTCTTCAAACGACTCCGGAGATATTTCTGCTGGTGCAAGAACCCGACGGCTTTGCACAACGATCCTCACATCATCGAGGTTTTCGTCAGCCAGTTTTTTAGCGAGCTTGGCTAATGCATCCGCTTTGATATTTTCCACACGTGGTATGCTTTCTAGGACGTAGGAAGGGATTTGAGTCAGCAATTGTTGTACTCTCTCACCGTACTTCACCAACTCTGGTTTGCACGTTTGATAGTCGCCATTTACTTGACTAACGACTAGCTGGGAGTCTCCGTATATGAGGAGGTGCTCGATTCCCATATCGATGGAGATCTCAAGACATGCTATCAAAGCCTCATATTCCGCTTCATTGTTTGTCCTCAGCTCTGTCAAGGAAAAGGCAAAGCGTATTATCCCTCCTTGTGGAGTCACGAAGATGAGGCCTACCCCAGATTTGATTTTGGGGGCGCTGTGCTTTCGCTTCTTCATGGAAGATGCCCCGTTGAAGTAAAGTTCCCATCGGGTGTCACTCTCTCCTTTCTCCCCGTCGATCGTGTCAAACGCGTGATCGTCTAGCAATTCGCAATTTAGGGGTGAATCGGCAGGTATAGGATGCTCAGCGAAGAAGTCGGCGATGGCCTAACCTTTCACTGCCTTCAGGGGTCGGTATGTTATCGAAAATTCCATTAAGAGCAGGGCCTATTTAGCGAGCTGTCCCGTTAGTATGGCTCTTGACATCAAATACTTGAGAGGATCCACTTTTGATATGAGATGGACCTCATGCGCCAACGCATAGTATCTGAGCTTCGTTATCGCGAAAATTAACGCCAGGCAGTGTTTTTCGATGGGGGAGTAGTTGTTTTCTGCCCCCAGGAGAACTCGACTCAAATAGTAGAGGGCCCTCTCTTTCCCTTGGTCGTTCTCCTGTGCCCATAACGCGCTCAAGGAACCTTCAAGGGCTGTTGTATACAGGATAAGGGATTTTCTCTTGACTGGAGCGGTCATCACTGGTGGATTCTGCAGGTATTGTTTGATTTCGTCCAGTGCACTTTGGCATTTGCGATCCCAAACGAACGGGGTTCCCTTCTTCATTAAATGACTATAGGGACGGCATTTACCGGAGAGGTTAGCTATGAACCGCCGGATATACGCGAGCTTTCCTTAGAGAGACCGCAGTTGCTTGAGAGTTCTTGGCGGAGGCATTTCCATAATCGCCTTGATCTTTGACGGATCTATTTCGATACCTCGATGTCGTACGATGAATCTTAGAAATTTGCCTGAGGAAACTCCGAACGCACATTTGAGAGAGTTCATTTTCAAGTTGTATTTCCGAAGGCGCTGAAACACGATTTTCAGATGCTCCCAATGTTCCTCGTATGATTTGCTTTTAACCACAAGGTCGTCGATATAGCATTCGACGATTTCATGTATGAAGTCATCGAAAATATCCTTCATGGTCCTCTGATAAGTAGCACCAGCGTTTTTCAGACCGAAAGGCATCACTTTGTAGCAGAATATGCCCAAAGGGGTCCGGAAAGCGGTATGCTTTTGGTCTTCGGGGTGCATCTTTATTTGATTGTACCGTGATGATCCATCCATGAAGGAGAAGACTTCGTGAGTGGACGTGTTGTCTATCATCAGCTCGGTGACCGATACAGGAAAGTCATCCTTCGGACAGGCTTTGTTGAGGTCCCGAAAGTCTATGCAGATGCGTACCATCCCATTCTTCTTCATCACTGGGACGATATTGGCGATCTAGTCAGGGTACTGAACTTCTTGGATAAAGCCGGAGTCGATAAGCTTCTTGACTTCGGCGTTGATGTTCATCTCAAGCTCGAGCCGCATCCTTCTTGGTGCTTGTTTGACTGGCTTGACGTCTGGAGATATCGCCAATTTATACACCGCTATCTCTGGATCTAGCCCCGTCATCTCAGAATAGTTCCATGCAAAGCAGTCTTTATACTGCATGAGCACGTCCTTTAGCGTAGCTACCTGTTCTTCGGACAACAGCTCACTGACGAACGTAGGCCTCGGGTCATTTGCCGTCCCCAAGTCGATTTTCCTTAGGTTGTCCGCAGTAGTATTTATTCCATCTTCCAACTCTTTTGGCGTAGGTGGAAATTCTGAGATCAACTCATCTTCATCCTTATTTTCGAAGCACCAGGAGAGGTCATCCACATTATCGTGCTCTCCTTCTTCCGACATCGTTACCGCGTGATAGGTGCGAGATCGCTTCCAAGACCGATGTTGGTCTAGTTCTACTCTCGCCATATACGTTGCTTTTGGCACATGTTTTTACGGTGGGGCTACTCTCCAACTGTTAGATAGAGCGAACCTGTCGAGTTGATATTGGTCTTTGACCCAGTTTTTTAATGTGAAGCAGTCTTCGAGAGGATGTCCTATCGCTCGGTGATAGGAGCAATAATCTGGGTGAGAGACCTCGTCTGCCTATTCAGGGTGTTTGGACTCCGGGAGCGTAATCATTTGATGTTTCATGACAAGATCGAATATCTTCCTTGTCTTGTCTTGGGGAAACGAATATGCTTGACCCATCTTTTTCATTAGAGATGGATTCCGGCTGCTCAATTCTCGATCGCGTGGCTTCTTAGATCCGCTTTGCCGCCGCCGAATGTTTTTTCCATTCTTTAGTTTGTTTTTGCCTCCGCGTTGGGTCTTTTGTATGACGGGTTGGCGACGAAGGGCATCATCATCTTCCGTGGCCTGCTGAAGGAGGCGTTGCGTCTTGGCCTTTTCGTAAATGGCCATTTCGCGGCTGTAGTCATTCCGAACCTTTTGATTCGCTTCTCTTATTAGCTTGTCAATCTGTTCTTCAAATGACGGACTCGGCACTTTTATGGCAGGACCTCGTTCTGGTTCAACGTCAGTGTCTTTTAAAAGAGCATCATCTTTTTCATCAAGGTCCTTTATGACATGTCAGTCATGGAATTGCTCCCGTTTCTTAGACTGGACATATCCAAGCCCGATCGTTTCCATTTTTCCTTTGGGTAATTTTCGCTGCGTTCTGGGGACGTTCTAAATCTTGTTGTAGAACTGAGGTTGTCGAGGAGTTTGTTTGAATGGTACGCCTTGGCATCTTAATAACCTTTTCAATCCCTCGGTGTAATACCTGGGCAGACGAATGGGTTGGAGCCTGTCGAGCGCAGATCGGCACCATGCCAGACTTCTCTTTCGACTTTAGTTTTCGTGGATCGATAGAATAGGATCGCCTTTTCACCTCTTCACCTGGGAGGGACGTAGAACGTCTGCAGTTCTTGCACACTATAGGTATCAAGTGTGTCAAGCTCTTTGTAATGCTTTTGAATCATGGCGATTTTCAAACTCTGATCATCTCCAGTGAAGGCCTGCACCGATGGATGGACCGAGAACACTGTGTTGACTTCGTCTTCAGAGTCACTACCAAAAACTAGAATAGGGGTTGATGGTCCCGGCTTGTTGCATTAGGGTGGCCCCGAATAGACTATCTCTTTTTCCTCGGCGGTATCACTCCCGAAGATCGAAATAGTGGTGATTGCTTTTTTGCTTATTCTCCGGTTTATGGCATCTTTCTGTGTCTTCAAAGTCTGGTAGGAAATACTTTGCATCCTCGTATTTGCGGACTTCATTCATGGAGAATGGGTTTAGCTCCCCCGTTACGGTGTACTCGAGACCATCCTTGAAATACTTCATACACTGATGTTGTGTAGAGGGGATGATATTGTACTCGTGCAACCAAGGCCTACCGACCAAGGCGTTGTAGCAAGTCTTGGCATCAATGACGTGGAACTTGATGTCAATGACGAGTGACCCGAAGTGTAATGTCAGTATCACAGACCCGAGCGTCCGTGATGACTGTGAGTCGAACCCGGAGATGGTGATTTTATCTCGAGCTAGGTGCTGCTCGCTTATGCAAATTTTCTTTAGCACCCTCACATTGAGAAGGTTGACAGAGGACCCGTTGTCAATTAGGATCTTCCCTATCTTGATATCATGGCAATACCCGGAGATATAGAGGGGACGGTTACGCTCGCACGTTCCTAGGAGGAGATCTTCGTCGCCGAAGGTGATGTCAGCTGTGTGAACTTCTTCGAGCTCGTCCTTCATCTTTTCTTTGGAGAGGAAAGCTTGAAACTGTTTGGGCTCTTGTAGTGCTCTGATCAGGGAATCTCGCGCCTCTTTAGACAATAGAAGGGCATCCAAGACGCTTAGCTGTGAGGGTATCTTCCTCAAGTGTGCTAGGAAGTTGTAATCCACTTTGCTTTTCTGGGGAGGGTTCTTGGCTGCCAGCTCTTCGACGACTCGGTCATCGAGGGTGATATCTTCAAGGATTTTTTCCTTTCCCTTATCTTTTTTGTTCGATCCTTTATTCCTAGGTCCAAGATTCTTTTCGGGCAACGTGCGACTACGCAGCTGAATACTCTCACAGCTCTTCGTTTCTTCCTCTTTTCCTGAAGTGGATTCTTTGAAGAGAGGGCCGAGAGCCATTTCTTCTTCAGAATCGCTCCCGAAGGTGAGAACTTGCGATCCCCTGCTATCAACCATGTGACAGTTGCCGGTAGCTCTTCCACGTTCGTCTGTCGTACTTTTTCACTGTTGACGAGCTTCACGCTTCATCCTTTTGAAGTGTTGCCTGTGAGCGACATACCCGTGCCACCATTTTTTAAAGGCCGTGCATTCTTCGGTAGGATGTGCAATCCTCTGATGGTATAAGCAATAGGTGGGATGTACATCCGCTTCTTCAGGGTGCATACCGCCGGGAGTATTCCCTTTGAAAAGTCGCAGCTTCATTCCTATGGACAAGGCTTTGGCGAACCATTTCCTCGTCTTAAGTTTGCTTTTGTTTGCCGCGGATGTGCTTTGATCTGGTTGGAGTGTTTCTATTGGATATAGTGCCCTCAAAGTCAATTATTGGATCGCAGGCACATGATTGCAATGATTGAGAGAGGACCTATACCGGTAGGACAGTCTTACTCGAGAGGATAGTATGCTATCTTGTTTGTCTTTATCATCGTGTACATGTTTTAAGTGACATTGCAGTTCACTGTTACACGTTGATAGAGAATAGTATGCTATCTGGTTTATCTTTATCATCATGTACATACTTTAGGTGACCTTACAGATCACTATTACACATTGATAGAGCCTTTAGGATTCTTGCTTGACTACCAGCAGTATGATGGCGATCATATACGTGAGAGTTGGGTAGTCTATAAGCACATTCTTAAAGTGTCCCTAGTCGTGGGAGTTTCGAGACTGGGCATCGATACTCCGATAATAGACTAGTGTATACGATCGAGACCCCGACGAGGGGCGGTGGCTGGTCTCACAAGCCATTGGTGTCAGTTGGTTCACCTGAGACGTATACAGGTGCTCATTGGGTTATGAGTACACCGGATGGACTCGCCGGGAACATGCTAGTTGGTGATATACCTAGCGTCAGATAGCAGTTCCCTGGTGACATGTGTACAGGTTAGTCTATCGACCTGGGATCGTCATTTGTCTTATGTGAGTTCCCACTGTGCTTTGATTACTACCCTACCATGGCTCAAAGGAGTCATGCAAACAGGTTTTAGTTGGGTACAGTCCCGAGCCACATGGAGGCAGTGAGCAGATCGGCAGGGGATTCGTCTCTCCCGGTATTGGGGGTGAGATCGCGCTGTGTTTAGGAGATCCATTACACGAAGTCCTTGGCCAAGACAAGTGAGATTTACTGGTAGGTATTCCAGTAGTATCTCAGGGTGTTCTGGGCTACACTCCGACACGACTTGTACCGCTTTTGGGGGTCTGATGTTTACCATCCCCTAGGCCCGACATGCGATGCTCATAGACAAACGGGCCGAACTGTATGGATATTGTCATTGACAGGCTCAGTAAGGGTTTCTGGATGAGTTCGCTCATCAGCCTCCCTTTTTGGTCAATACATGGGTAGCCGTTACGTATAGCTAGTACCACTGACGTGCTTGTGGTTAAACCCACTGCTAGCGTATTGATGAGTATTTAGAGTCCCCTATAGATAGTTTCCCAAGTTTCGGACGAAACATTGTAGAGGCCGTATGGTTTTATGGCAGGGTTAGATCATATACGTGCACTTGTGCACGGATCATGATCGGACGGATCATACTAGTGGGCTTTGGTTTAAGCCGGATTCTAGTATTAAATTTGTTGGATTACTTTAGTCTCATTGCATTCGCATTCAGTCGGAATGCGGATGCAGGTATGTATATACAGGTGAGGGGTATCCTTGTGATCCGTCACGAGTTTACTTTAGATGTTACCATTCTCTTTTTGGATTAAACATTTTGGTTTAAATGTTTTGTGGTGGAAATTGTGAGTAGAAATCATCATGAAGAGCAATTAATATGGCATGTGCATGGGTGATGACTCATGGTCTTATTTTTTGTGCAATGTCAACATTTTTGATTGATTATTGTGTTGAAATGATATGAGGTGAGAGAGTGGACAGCCACTATGGCTTGGGCTTGCTCTTGGGAATTATAAAAAAGTTATCCCATTTTTCATTCCAACACAATAATAAGTCTATCTCTTCTTCTTCCTTCTCTAGCTCACAAGTTTCATCCATGGCTTCATCTTCAATCTCCATTCATACAATCTTATGAGTTGAGAATCAATAGATGCTTGAGATAAAGTTATCACACATATTATCTACTCACCTTGGACATGTCGGCTAGCAAACTTCATGTCCGAATTGCTTCGGTTTGAAGCGGGAGCCCATAAAAAGACTTCTTGATGTGGTGCCCTTTTCGATGAGGAGACCGGAGATCGGAGATGCCGCGAGGAGCTAGGGACGGTGGCTAAATACCGAAGGACACGGATCGATCGGTATATCCATTCTAACTTCTTGTAGATTGCTAGTTTAGCGTTAATGGTACGATCCGGGTGAAAGTCTGCGTTAGCGCCAGTTTTATAAAAGTTTTTGTTTCCGCGTTTGGCCTCGGATTGACGGCCGGGGCGCTACCGTAGAGCCATGCCATTAACCTTTACTAGCTTGTTCTAACTTGTTTAAAACATCGATCGAACAAAATTTCCAAAACCGCGATTCCATTTTTAAAGTTTCTGCCGAATTTTAAAAGTCGTCGAAAAATTATTTTGGATATGTCAGAAAATCGTGCAGGCTTTTTTAAGACTACTGAAGAAATTTGGTCGACTGAACCCACAATACTACCGCGGAACCGCCGCATAAGCCATGTGTTGGCTGCAGTTCCGCCGTCGTTTTGGGGCAACAATGTACCATTTTTTTTTGGGTGTCTTTCATATGGAATTGTGGTTTCTGGAATATTTTGTTTGGGCCCAGATTTTGTTTGAGTACTGGATTTGTACTTGGGGCCCACTTCGGGAAGTTTTGTCGATCGAGATTTTAAATACATTAGTTTACAATGCTTACATTATATCTGCGATCGTGAATGTCATTCGAGTGGTAAATCTTGTCTAATTGCTATATCTCTTTTAGACGGGTTTGCAAACATGACGTTCACGTTGATGTTTTGTGTTGTGCTGTGATGTTGCGGATTTATCATGGTGGATAGCTTGGTGCAATGTTAGTACAGTTTAGTTTATTTGTACATTTGATATTGCGGGGCAAGCGTCCGATATGTGGACTGCCGTCACTGCCTGTTTGTATATTATTCTTTTGGGGCACGACCGGGTTGAGGTCGATGTACCCGTTGTACATATATTTTCTTTTCTGCACTAGGATTACCCCATGGTGGGGTGCACAGATAGCCGAATTCTAGAGGGAAACGGGCCCGCATCTCATGGCTTTGAGATGGAGGGGGCTTCACTCTAGAATTGGCGGGCTATTCGCTGCACTCGTAGGGGGTATAGGTTGACCCAAGGTGGGGTGCTCAAGTTACCGGATTTCGTGAAGTGCTGGGTGGTCCATTCACTTTGTTGAAGGGGACTGCCTCGCTTTAGGTTTTGGCGGGAAACTTGCCGCACTCATAGGGGTCTAGGTTTTCATTGCATATGCTATCCACACGATCAGGGGAACGTCGGGTTTCAGTTGTGGCTCAATGAAACCGGGGATCCCAGATTATCTGTATTGTTCTGTGATACTTATTACTTTTCTGTGATGTTGCATTTATCACTCCTGGAGCGATTATTATATATTGATATATATACTAGTAGATGTTGTATATGTTTTACACCCGCACTAGTCCAGTCCCGCTCTGTCGTTAGTTAAGTAACCTAACGGGTGATGACGGGACCCAGTGGCGAATGCGGATGGCATATACGTACATTTTATTTTCGTTCTTTTGTGGTGTGATCAATTGATGGGACTGCGTTGATTCAGATCAATGCAAGGGAAACAAACCTATTCGATGTTGTTAGAACATTTTTCAAAAAGCTGTTATTGCAATGACGTTCTCTTTTGTTATGCACAGTGGTATTCGGTTATGAATATCCAACACCTCATTCGACGAGGCAAAGGCCGAGATCCTTTCATCGGGAGTGACCCCTTGGACAGAGGTTTGTGTCAGGGTAATAACTTCACTATAGTCGATTACTTTTATTCTTTGCATTGCAGTATTCAGTTGGAATATCCTGCACCTCATTCTACGGGGAAAGAGCCGAGATCCCTTCACCGGGAGTGACCTCTTTAGCAAAGGTTTTCGCCACTATATATTTGTAAAAAGTTATCCGGTTCCTTCAACGATATCAAGTTTATTACGTTAAAGATTTTTCGCTAAAAACCAGCCGTAGCCTTCCGTCATTTCAGATTAGTATTCTTAGTATTCGTGCTGCGTTTGTTGATTCCGTCAAGGCGTAGTGTACGGTAGCTGAGTGGTGCTTGTTTGTAGCATAGATATGCGATTGATTAGGACAGTCGTACGGCCTTGTTGACTCCGTCAAGGGCTCATGCGGGTGGGTTTAATGCAATCAAGATAATGATGGTTGAACTTGACTAGGACCTTTTGATTTGTCGACTTCGTCAAGGTCACTTGGATCCTAGGGGTAAAAACACACATCGGGAGTTTCTAAAGAAACTGAAACTTGCCAAGCATGCACATACCTTCTGGAGTGTGATAACGTGAGTGGATTCCATCACGTTATCATGCGATGATATTTGGATCCCGATTCCCACTGATGAGTTTGTTTACTCCTCGGGTGATCCCGACTAATTCTTCTTTCAGGTTTGGAGGAGAATTTGAGGTTACAGTAGGAGACATCCTGATTAGATAAAGTGATTAACCATTCTGATTTAGATTAGAGTGCACGCAGAGTGTTTCTTTTCTCTCTCTTTCGCAGCAACCATGACCCGACCCTTGACTATGACTCAGTGACCAAGTTAACCGAACTTTCTTAAAACACTGGCTTTTGGATTGTCTGAGTTGCATACATCATTGCCACTTCTTCTTTTACCCTTTGCATTTCTCCAGAACACCCCGTATTACTACGAATATCCACTTCCATTGGATAAATCCATCGTATGGTTATATACGAACTCGAAGGAACTTGTTCCAAATTCGAGGATGGATTCTGGTTCTGGAGAGATTGAATAGGATTATTCGGTTGTCTTTTCCCTTCAACTTCTCTCAGGTTGTGAGGGCTCCTAGGATTAGGAGAGCGTACACCTATTGCGCTTATTGGATAGTCTTCTTCCAAACCATAGGTAGGTGCCGAAAGGTAGGGAATGAAGAAAACCAATTAGCCTAAGTGTGGTGTATAGAAGGTAATAAGTAAAGACAAATAAAGGGATTAGAAAGAGGGCAAAGTAAATTGCGACTCCTATCATTCACGAACAAACCACATATTTCATCGCCACTCCTACTTCACCTTTGTATTTCTATAGAACACCCTATATTACTACGAACATCCACTTCCATTGGATAAATCCATCGTATGGTTATATACGAACTCGAAGGAACTTATTCCAGTTCGAAGATGGATTCTGGTTCAGGAGAAATACGTATAAGGTTTATTTAGTTGTCTTTTATCTTTACCTTCTCTCAGGTTGCGAGTGCTCCTAGAATTAGGAAAGTACACCTATTACGCTTATTGGATAGTTTTCTTCAAAACCATAGGCTGGTGCCGAACGGTAAGGAAGGAAGAAAACCACTTAGCCTAAAGGGGTGTATAGAAGTTAATAAGTAAAGAAAAATAAAGAGATTTGGAGAGATGGAAAGGAAATATACAGTTACAGTTATGAATCTGATAATGGAAGAGGTATTACTAGGAATACCTGGATACCTTTAGAAACATTTTCATGTTTCAGTTCCACTGTGCATTGTTAATTGAAAACTGATTTCCCAATTGGATCCTTACTCCAGGGTATGTATTTACCAGGTATGATTCTCACATCTGTATAGTTTTACAGATGATGAGTGGGAGTAAGTTATTGGGAATTAGGTGATTATCCTCATTATATCGGAATTCGTTGTAATTGGTGATATTTGAGGAAATCGCCTGGGTTTTTGCCGGACGACAAATATTTGGTTATGAATATCCGTTGTTATGCACCAATTTCAAATTGATATATCTGTACGTTTATTTTAATAAAGTGAGATATAACTTTTTGAAATCATGTCTATGACATTTACCTATATCAGTTGATGATTAGGTAAGGAGCATTAAACAACGGTGTAATTCTTCATAACCATAGTATAGTTTTCAACCTATGACGCACAGAGTATGAGTTATTCAACTCAGGGGACTTATACAAAGTATTGTATGTTGTCGAGCGTCCATTAGGACAGAAGGGTTGGTCCTTATACTATATTCTGTTTACGTATGACTTCTCTAGTTTTAGACATGTGTTTCGTAGAAATACAAAGTCTAAGTTTTGAGAAGTTATAGGTACAAGAATAAAGTAGAGAACCAGGTGTTGCATGTATCGGGATTCTTCAAGGTGATCGAAGATGTAGATACTTGTGTATGGTATTCAGTTGATAGTAATGGTTTTGAGAAACTTGTTTCTCTTTCAGGTTACTCATAATTGGATGCACTCCTAAGTTGAGTAATGCTGATCAGCCTCTCTCCATTTAGTTAACATGCACTGGAGACAGCTGCATGATTTGAATCTGGTTCCAATTAAATCAGTGCCTCTGTTTCTATATTGTATATAGAATGGATCATATCTTAACGATGTTAAGGTATATGGAGTTGTCCGGCTTATGCTTAGAACCAGACTCTGGATAACTCAAGGCACGTTTCTGTAATGATAGTTTGTGGGTTGACCCGGGCTATGACGAGGGTTGAATTTCTACCATCTGGAAGATCAATAGTGATATTGTTCTTGACTCGCCACAGTTTTAGTAAAATGGACTTTTTCAGAAAACAGTAGTGGGAGTATGGTAGAACTGGACGTGATTCCAGAACCGCAAATGATTACTGAAAATTTAATGAGGACCTAAAGATTCAATCAAGATTGACATTCCATTAGCTACTCCACAGATATGGTGGGTAACCTCAGGCACTCGAGAGGTACTTCGGTATGCTCAAAGATGGTGACAGGGAGGTTCTTGTTTACCCAGACTTGCCATTACTGCTGTTCCAGACCATGAGACTCGGCATGAGGATGAGTATAGCGTCGTTCTAAACTAGCTTTAGAAGTGCACGTATATATGACTCTGCCAGAGGGTTGTCGTAGTCAGTGGGAGCAGCGGAAGTATAGTGGACAAGTAGCTTATGTCTATTTATAGACTACAGCACATATAGCGAAGATAGATCATCTATTTTTGATGTGACGGTCATGGGCTTTGACTTCATTAGAATAGGGAATGGATCTGTTAAGAAGGTAGTAGGATATGATGTCCTGGTATATGGATGACATACACAGTGTAGGAAATGAAATTCCTATACTACGATCGGTTATACTGTGGTTGTCACACAGTGGTTTCTCCACGTAGGATATGAATATTATATTAGGCATCCTGGTTACTAGATCTATGGTTTTAGATCTAGATTTGGGAAATGTCCCAATCTGGGTACTTAGATGGTATTCTATAGGTATTTAGAATGGATGACTCCTGGCATGGTGGTGTACCTGCAGGTGATGGAGTCACCCTCTCTAAAGGTGTCTTACGGACTAAAGGGGAGAGGGATGTGCATGATTGGAATATCACTTGCTTAGACAATTGAGTCAATCATGAGATGTCAAGTACCACACTAGATGTTGTTTTTGCACAAGATGCAATCAGTTGATATATTGATCCAATCCTGAAGGAACGTTCGGAAGCAGTTTTAGAACATAAGTTGATGTTCTAAGGGTATAATAACAACAGCCTCCTTCGGGAGACGGTTATCATTCCAGGCTTCCAAGCTGACCTGGTTGACAGAGTGACTGTCAGAATTATAGATTTTCCCTCTGACGAGGGGCAGTAGTTTGGACAAGTGGTCCAAGCGGATACTGAGGGAGGTATGGCGCAGGACACTGATTAAATTCAATTGACGATACAGTCTAAGAAGTTACTTGATTTGGAGTTCATTTATGAACTAGGTCCCATCAGATATCCAGAAATATTCTAAGACATGTATTACTCAATTCGGGAGATGGCTATCTCCGCGAACTTGAGATAAAGAGAGATATAGAAAGAAACATCCGAGCGGATCCATTAGCTGAGGCTGTATCTCGAACGCAATAGTTTCACAAACAAGCTTTGTGAGACTAATCAGTAGAGAAGTTGGGTGTTCGGTATCACACGGGCTGTGAGTATGCGACATCACAATAATTAGCTTTAAGTGCAAGTGGGAGATTGTTGGATATAGTGCTCTCAAAGTTAATTATTAGATCGCAGGCACATGATTGCAATGATTGAGGGAGGACCTATACCGGTAGGATAGTCTTACTCGAGAGGATAGTATGCTATCTGGTTTGTCTTTATCATCGTGTACATGTTTTAAGTGACATTGCAGTTCACTGTTACACATTGATAGAGAAAAGTATGCTATCTGGTTTATCTTTATCATCGTGTACATGCTTTAGGTGACCATACAGATCACTATTACACATTGATAGAGCCCTTAGGATTCTTGCTTGACTACCAGCAGTATGATGGCGATCATATACGTGAGAGTTGGGTAGTCTATAAGCACATCCTTAAAGTGTCCTTATTCGTGGGAATTTCGAGACTGGGCATCGATACTCTGATAGTAGACTAGTGTATACGATCAAGACCCTGACAAGGGGCGGTGGCTGGTCTCACAAGCCATTGGTGTTAGTTGGTTCACCTAAGATGTATACAGGTGCTCATTGGGTTATGAGTACATCAGACGGAATCGCCGGGAATATGCTAGTTGGTGATATACCTAGCATCAGATAACAACAGTTCCCTAGTGACATGTGTACAGGTTAGTCTATCGACCTGAGATCGTCATTTGTCTCGTGTGAGTTCCCACTGTGCTTTGATTACTACCCTACCACGGCTCAAAGAAGTCGTGCAAACATGTTTTAGTTGGGTACAGTCCCGAGCCATATGGAGGCAGTGAGCAGATCGACAGGGGTTCTGTAAGTCCATGTCACGCACTCCACGAACTTGTGGGGAGACGGAATATATGAAAAACGATTATCAAAGCTTCGTAACACGGACTTGAGCGCATGAATCATATCTAAACCGTTACTAGCAAACTACGAGAGGTTTAACTACTCGGATTCGAAGTTATACCTCACGTTACTTGTCCTTCGGGTCTTCATCGCTGTCTTCCACTCCTCGTAGGCTCCTTGGAACATCGGCACCTCAACGGCCTCCTCGAGTCAAAGACGATCCACCCGAGAGCTCCTATTCCAAGCTTGATCTCTAACTTGAGATAACTAGGTTGCTCAAAGTGCTAATCTAAGCTACCTAGGGGATATAGAGTGAGATTATGGATGTATTAGTCTATCTAATCCTTGATCTCAACACATGAGAGGGGAGGATTAGGGTTTCAAGAGAGAATGAGCTTGAGGAGAGAGAAGGTGAGCATTAGAATGATATTGAAAATGAACTCATTAGAATATAACAACCATAACAATTTATCAAATAAATAATATAAATGATTAATCATCATGGTTGATTCATTCACCTTGTGTGATTCATCATATGACTCATTAGCTAATTAATGCATCATTTAATACCATGGATGAATCACACAAATGAGTCATTAAGCAATAAATGCTTATGCCACCTTAACCCCCAAGTCACCATGCTTCTAGAAGCTTCCCGGAAAATTACGAGAACGCCCCTCCAATCCGTGAAAACACGGAAAAACTTTAGACTGTATAAATCCAATAACCCGATACTAGAATCTGGCTTAAACCAAAGCCGGCTAGTAAAAACTGTCCGAACGTCGTACGTGCGTAAACACACGTACGCGTCCGAACCCTTATCGTAAAACCATACGACCTCTATATCGTTTTGCCTGGAGCAGGAAAACTCTCTGTGTGGGACTCTAAAGACTCAACACTACGCTGGCAGTGGGTTTAACCACAGACCGCAAGCGGCACTAGCTGTACGTAACGGTCCCCAGGTGATGTCGATAAGAAGGCCGATGAGGAAACCCATCCGAACTTCTACTGAGCCTGATGTGACAATCTCCGTACAGTCCGGTCTGTTCGTCTAAGACTATCGCATATCGAGCCTAGGGGGCAGCAAGCGTCAGTCCCCTAATAGCGGTATAAGTCGTGTCGGAGCGTAGCCCATTACACCCTGAGAAACTACTGGAACCTACCAGTAGATCTCGCTTGCCCTGGCCAGGGATTTTGCGTAATGGCTCTCTGACACAGCGCGATACCAACTCCCAATACCAGGAGAGACGAATCCTGTCTAACCGCCACTGCCTCCAAGTGCTCGGGACTGCACCCAACTGCTACCTGTTTGCACGACTCCTTTGAGCCGTGGTAGGGTAGCAATCTAAGAACAGTGGGACACACTCGAGGCGAAGTAGCAGTGTCAAGTCTGCGGACTATGCTGTACTCATGTCACCTGGGAACTGTTAACTGACGACGGGTATAATACCAACCAACAGTTCCCCTGCGAGTCATGTCCGGTGTACCCGTAACCCAACGAGCACCTGTATACTATCTCCAGTACGACGTACTGATGGCTGTGGGACAGACCATCTCCCCAACTGGGATGAGAAGCGTACACACTAGTCTACTCCGGAATATCGATGCCCTGTCTCGATAATCCAACGACCAGGGACCTGTATAGGATGTTGCTTATAGACTACCCAGCCCCCACTAGTGTGACTGCCATCACAACGCTGGTAATCAAGCAAAGATCCTATGGGCTCTACTAATATGTATAAATGATACGTTACAAGAAACATATGCACACATTAAAGTAGAAAAAACCAAGTAGCATACTACCATTTTTAGCAAGACTGTCAATACAAGTGTAAATATCCTAAGCTTCCATTAAGTAATATACAATCTAGTATGATACAATAATGGCCCCTAGGGCATATACACTAACAATTTCCCACTTGCACTAGGGCCATGAGCTGGCATATCGCAGACCTATGATCTCGAATAGCCTCTCGAATTGCGTCTGAGGAATGGCCTTTGTGAATGGATCAGCAATGTTATTCTCCGTCTCTACTCTTTTCACCTCGATCTCCCGGCGATCTACGATCTCCCTGATCAGGTGATACCGCCTTAAGATGTGTCTGGACTTCTGATGCGACCTGGGTTCCTTCGCTAAAGCTATAGCGCCGTTGTTGTCACAATACAAAGGTATTGGATCAACACTGGTAGGAACCACCTGAAGTTCTGTGAGGAACTTCTTCATCCAGACAGCTTCTTTTGCGGCATCGCAAGCAGCTATGTACTCCGCTTCCATTGTTGAGTCAGCAACGGTCTCTTGCTTGGAACTTTTCCAACAGACCGTCCCTCCATTGAGGGTAAAGATATAACCCGACATGGACTTGGAGTCATCCTTGTCACTCTGGAAGCCGGAGTCGGCAAAGGCCTCCATCTGGAGGTCTTTTCCGCCATACACCAAGAACATCTCCTTAGTCCTCCTCAGGTACTTGAGAATGTTCTTTACTGCTATCCAGTGCTTCTCCCCTGGGTTTGCTTGATACCGTCTTACTATGCTCAATGCGTATGCTACATCTGGTCTGGTATATAACATCGCATACATTATAGAGCCTACCGCATAAGCGTAGGGTATAATCGACATGCAATCCCTTTCCAAATCAGTCTTGGGAGACATCTTTTGGAGAGGGTGATTCCGTGACAATCCGGTAGGTTAGCGCGCTTAGAATCTTCCATACTGAATCTTTTCAATATGGTGTCTATGTACCTGGACTGTGAAAGTCCCAACATCCTTTTTGATCTATCACGATAGATCTGGATTCCCAGAATGTAGGTGGCATCACCCAGGTCTTTCATGGAGAACTTCTATGACAAAAATCTTTTGACTGACTGTAACATAAGAATATCATTTCCTATTAGGAGAATGTCATCCATGTACAAGATGAGGAATACTACAGCTCTCCCTACAATCTTTCTGTATATGCATGGTTCATCTGGATTTTTGATAAAGTCGAATTCTTTCACAGTATCATCAAAACAGATGTTCCAACTCCGCGATGCTTGCTTTAGTCCATAAATGGACTTAAGCAACTTGCATACTTTATCGCTGCTCCCACTCTGAATGAATCCCTCTGGCTGATCCATATAGACCCTTTCTTCCAAATTACCATTTAGAAAGGCCGTCTTTACGTCCATCTGCCAGATCTCATAATCATGGAAGGCAACAATAGCAAGAAGGACCCGAATGGATTTGAGCATAGCCACTGGAGAAATGTTTCGTCGTAGTCCAAACCAGGTCTTTGATGGAAACCCTTTGCAACAAGTCTAGCTTTATAGGTTTCAACCTGTCCATCTACACCAATCTTCTTTCTGAAGATCCATTTGCATCCTACGGGTTTTACCCCATCTGGAGCAATGTCCAAAGTCCATACTTTGTTAGTGTATATGGACTCCATTTCGGTCCGCATTGCATCCAGCCATTTTACTGAGTCACCGCTCTGAATGGCTTGCTGGAAGCTAGTAGGATCATCATCATTAATGATGCAATCTTCTCGATCCCCGTCTATGAGAAAACCATAGTATCTCTCGGGCGGATGAGACTGCCTACTACTTCTGCGGATAGGCGCTGGTATGTCCCTTTCTTCTGAAACCTCTGGTTCTACCATACTTTCAGTTGTAGTTTGTGGTTCTGGAATTTCTTCCAGTTCTATTTCGCTCCCACTTGTTTCCTTTTCTAAAAACTGATGTTCTAGAAAATGGGCATTACGAGAAACAAAAAACTTTTGTTCCTCTGCGTAATAGAAAAAATACCTCATGGAGTTCTTTAGGTATCCCACAAACTTACACAGTACTGAGCGTGCCTCGAGCTTGTCCGCATGCTGCTTTTTAACGAAAGATGGACATCCCCATATCTTCAGATATTGAAGATGGGGTTTCTTCCCACACCACATTTGATATGGTGTGGTAGGCACAGTCTTGGAGGGAACCTTGTTCAAAAGATATGCAGCTGATTCTAGTGCATAACCCCAGAAGGATCGCGGTAACTCAGCCTTACTCATCATGAACCATATCCAATAGGGTTCGATTCCGCCTTTCCGATACACCATTGTGCTGTGGTGTGTATGGAGGAGTAAGCTGAGAGAGAATTCCATTCTCTTTTAAGTAGTCCAGAAACTCGGCACTCAAGTACTCACCACCTCGATCAGATCTCAGTGTCTTGATACTTTTGCCTGTTTGTTTTTCAACTTCATTCTTGTATTCCCGAAATTTCTCAAAGGCCTCGGATTTATGCTTCATCAGGAAGACATGTCCATACCTAGAGAAATCATCTGTGAAAGTAATGAAGTATGAATAACCAGTTCGCGCATGTGTAGACATTGGATCATACACGTCACTTTGTATGAGTCCCAAGAGCTCGGTTGCTCTTTCTCCGTGTCTAGTGAACGGAGTTTTTGTCATCTTTCCCATGAGACAAGATTCACAAGTGGCATAAGACTGATACTCGAACGGATCCAAGTATCCCTCTCTATGTAACTTTGTTAACCGTGTCTCATTGATGTGACCTAGTCTACAATGCCATAAGAAAGCCTGATTTAATTCCGGAGACTTTCTTTTAAGTGTGTTCTGGACATTGAAAACCTGAGCTTGATTCAATACGTATATGCCGTTATCTAATGTACCGGACCTAATCAAAACTTGATTTAGGTGGATGTGAACTACATCGCCTACGAATGTAAAATCATATCCCTCTCTCGAAAGTGAGGATACTGATATGATATTACAAGTCATACTAGGTACATACAGACAGTTACGTAGAATCAATATTTGCCCACTTGTCAAACCTAGGCGATATTCTCCCACGGATTCAGCGTCCACGCTCATTCCGTTTGTAACTCTGAGAGACAAATCACCTACCTTTATAACTCTATGGTTTCTCAAAGCATGTAATGAATTACAGATATGAGATCCTGCTCCGGTATCTAGTACCCAGGAGGTAGAGTTAATTGACAAACAGTTCTCAATTACAAACACACTTGAGGCCGAAGCCACAATATACTTCGTATCCTGGCTACTGGCTTCCAAAGCCCTACAATCCTTATGCCAATGCTCAATCCCATAACAATAGGAATGTCCCTCTTTTACTACATTCAGTCTCGAAACTTTTGCCCTTCTCTTTCCTTCTACTTCCCTGGTTTCCTTCAGGGTAGAAGGTAGAGACTGTAGAATCAAGTCAGTATCTGACCCATTCTCCAACATGGTCTTTAGGTCCTTGAGTTCATCAATATAGCTAGTCATTGTAAGGACGTTGTCCCCTACAAATGACCCGACAGCTAACCTTGCTTGAATTAATTCGTTCGAGGTCTTATATCTTGTGATATGAGATTGCTCTCCATATAAATCTTTGTTATGGAGAAAGATGGAAACTAAGTCCATCTTCTCGTGCTGCTTCTGGTATACACCATCAACTGAAGCCAACATGAGGCACTTGGCTTTCACTTTATCCTTTTCCCTTATCTGACGGATATTCATATCCGCGATGGTGGAAACTGGACCTGGGACGGCGGGATCTTGAGTAGTAATAGGGTGGTCCAGCTTGTTATAGGCAATGGACATCTGGACAGACCTTTGCAAGTCATATAAGTCAGATTCAGTCAATTTGTTATCTAGATGTAACCTAGTCGTGGTCACAAGGTCGCTGCATTTAAGAGAGAGAGAAGAAAACACTTTAGCATGATGCTCTTGCAAGTTTAGAGTGGTTTTTAATTTATTTAAATAGGATGGCTCCCACTGTTTCTCGAATCCTTCCTCAAAACATAAAAGAAGAATTAGCCAGGACTATTCTCACCGTACAATACTTGCTTAACCGTTCAGCCAGGCCAATGTCGATACTTCGAGGGAGATTTTCCAACGCTTTCGCGAAGTTCCTTAATTAAAGAACCTCTTTTCTCTGGGGGCGTAACCCCGCTGACACCTTTCTAGGCACCTACTTGGTTTATAGCATTGATTGTTAAGTGACGAATCTCCTGATAAGTAGTATATATACTCACAGTAGGATCGGGATCCAAAATATCATCGTATGATAATGTTGAAGGAATCCTACCAACATTCATCAAACTCCAAAATGGTATGCATCTCTCTGCAAATTTCAGTTTCTTTAGAAATTCCCGATGTGGATTTTTGCCCCATGCTCTTATGACCTTGATGAATGCCAACATATCATAAGTCACATGTCAATTTCTACCCGTCATTATCCAGGTTAATTTGAACCCTCCCGTACATACCCTTGACGAAGGCTAAAATAGTAGTACGACTGTCCCAAACCAACGCATCTATCTATGCTATAGATAAATATTCAGCAGCTACCAATCACTATACCTTGGCGAAGGTCAAAATACATAGCTTGAATACTACTGAATATTTAAATGAAATGACGGAGGGCTACGAATGGTTTTGGCAAAACCGTGAACGTAGTGAACTTGATATAATCGAAGGAACCTGATAGCTTTTTAAAAGGAGTGGTTAAAGCTCCGCAATTAAAAATTCTGCTCTTTTAAAATAACCGAGTGGTTTCTTTTAAATTTGTTCCAACGATTAAATTTTGGTTTATTTTCTTTGCATTATAATAATGCTTCCCATCATTTATCCTATCATTGCAGAAAACAACGAAAATACCACGTCCTCTTATGCCATCCGCATTCGCCATGGGGTCCCGTCATCACCCGTTAGGTTACTTAACTAACGACAGAGTGGGGGCAAGGCTAGCGCGGGTGTAAAACATAAGTGACGTCTAATAGCTATCATATATAGATATTGTACATTCGTCAGACGCAATAATAAGCATTCCAGATCACAGATGAACTTTATTGGATATACTAGCAATCTGCATTTGCTTTGAGCCTGCAATAAAAGACGGATCACACAGTTGTGATGAATAGCCATTACCCCACCCTAGACCCCTACTGGTACGGCAAACTACCCGCCAAGTACCCGAAGTGAAGCGGTCTCCCTCAACAACGTGAGTAGGCCACTAAACACTTCAAAGTACCCGGTAGTTTGTGCACCCCACCTTGGGTCTATCCTAGGAGCAAAAACAGTAAAAAAGAAATAATACAACGGTGGCTACAACCGCAGCCTGGATGCGCCCCGCAAAAGAATATTACATCATATTACAATTTACATTGAATGAATGAATATAAAACACATCTCAAACCCCGGCTAATCATCACAACATTCCAATCAAGTCCATATACACAAACAGTAAACATTACAGAAATGTGCAACCCCCTGCCAACCGACATACTAGCAGTTAGGGGAGGTTTACGAACACATTAAACATTATAGATAAAAACCCAATTAGCAAATAACTTAGAACATCGATCGACTTCCTTTTTCCGTGTCTACCCCAAAAGCAAACCAGCACTGAAGTAACCTGGGTAGAAACAGAACATTCTGGAAAACAGAAAACCAAAAAATATGAATTACTGAGCAAATCCGAGTCAACTCGGAGTTGACTCGGTGGCGGATCCACGGCCAAAAGCACTATTTGCCGCGGATCCGCGGCCATCTAACCGAGTTGAAGTCTCGTATTTTCCCAGAATTCTTATATTTCCCTGCTGTGAATTTTAAGGCATATCAAATATTTTTTTCGACAAGTTTAAAATTAACAGAAACTGTTAGGGTCAGGTTTTCGTTTTTTGCGTTTTTCCGTCGATCGAAACTCTAATTAGTTGCTAACAAGCTAGTAATGGTTTAGTTGGCTCTGATACCACTGTAAGTCCATGTCACGCACCCCACGAACTTGCGGGGAGGCGGAATATATGAAAAACGATTATCAAAGCTTCGTAACACGGACTTGAGCGCATGAATCGTATCTAAACCGTTACTAGCAAACTACGAGAGGTTTAACTACTCGGATTCGAAGTTATACCTCACGTTACTTGTCCTTCGGGTCTTCATCGCTGTCCTCCACTCCTCGTAGGCTCCTTAGAACATCGGCATCTCAACGGCCTCCTCGAGTCAAAGACGATCCACCCGAGAGCTCTTACTCGAAGCTTGATCTCTAACTTGAGATAACTAGGTTGCTCAAAGTGCTAATCTAAGCTACCTAGGGGATATAGAGTGAGGTTATGGATGTATTAGTCTATCTAATCCTTGATCTCAATACATGAGAGGGGAGGATTAGGGTTTCAAGAGAGAATGAGCTTGAGGAGAGAGAAGGTGAGCATTAGAATGATATTGAAAATGAACTCATTAGAATATAACAACCATAACAATTTATCAAATAAATAATATAAATGATTAATCATCATGGTTGATTCATTCACCTTGTGTGATTCATCATATGACTCATTATCTAATTAATGCATCATTTAATACCATGGATGAATCACACAAATGAGTCATTAAGCAATAAATGCTTATGCCACCTTAACCCCTAAGTCACCATGCTTCTAGAAGCTTCCCGGAAAATTATGAGAATGCCCCTCCAATCCGTGAAAACACGGAAAAACTTTAGACTGTATAAATTCAATAACCCGATACTAGAATCTGGCTTAAACCAAAGCCGGCTAGTAAAAACTGTCCGAACGTCGTACGTGCGTAAACACACGTACGCGTCCGAACCCTTGTCGTAAAACCATACGACCTCTATATCGTTTTTCCTGGAGCAGGGAAACTCTCTGTGTGGGACTCTAAAGACTCAATACTATGCTGGCAGTGGGTTTAACCACAGACCGCAAGCGGCACTAGCTGTACGTAACGGTCCCCAGGTAGATGTCGATAAGAAGGCCTATGAGGAAACCCATCCGAACTTCTACTGAGCCTGATGTGACAATCTCCGTACAGTCCGGTCTGTTCTTCTAAGACTATCGCATATCGAGCCTAGGGGGTGGCAAACGTCAGTCCCCTAATAGTGGTATAAGTCGTGTCGGAGCGTAGCCCATTACACCCTGAGAAACTACTGGAACCTACCAGTAAATCTCGCTTGCCCTGGCCAGTGACTTTGCGTAATGGCTCTCTGACACAGCGCGATACCAAATCCCAATATCGGGAGAGACGAATCCTGTCTAACCGCCACTGCCTCCAAGTGCTCGGGACTGCACCCAACTGCTACCTGTTTGCACGACTCCTTTGAGCCGTGGTAGGGTAGCAATCTAAGAATAGTGGGACACACTCGAGGCGAAGTAGCAGTGTCAAGTCTGCGGACTATGCTATACTCATGTCACCTGGGAACTGTTAACTGACGACGGGTATAATACCAACCAACAGTTCCCCTGCGAGTCATGTTCGGTGTACCCGTAACCCAACGAGCACCTCTATACTATCTTCAGTATGACATACTGATGGCTGTGGGACAGACCATCTCCCTAACTGGGATGAGAAGCGTACACACTAGTCTACTCCGGAATATCGATGCCCTGTCTCGATAATCCAACGACCAGGGACCTGTATAGGATGTTGCTTATAGACTACCCAACCCCCACTAGTGTGACTGCTATCACAACGCTGGTAATCAAGCAAAGATCCTATGGGCTCTACTAATATGTATAAATGATACGTTACAAGAAACATATGCACACATTAAAGTAGAAACAAACCAAGTAGCATACTACCATTTTTAGCAAGACTGTCAATACAAGTGTAAATATCCCAAGCTTCCATTAAGTAATTTACAATCTAGTATGATACAATAATGGCCCCTAGGGCATATACACTAACAGATTCGTCTCTCCCGGTATTGGGGGTGAGATCGTGCTGTGTTTAGGAGAGCCATTACACGAAGTCTTTGGCCAAGGCAAGTGAGATTTACTGGTAGGTATTCCAGTAGTATCTCAGGGTGTTCTGGGCTACACTCCGACATGACTTGTACCTCTTTTGGGGGACTGACGTTTACCATCCCCCTAGGCCCGACATGCGATGCTCATAGACGAACGGACCAGACTGTATGGATATTGCCACTGACAGCCTCAGTAAGGGTTTCTGGATGAGTTCGCTTATCAGCCTCCCTTTTTGGTCAATACATGGGTAGCCGTTACGTACAGCTAGTACCACTGACCTGCTTATGGTTAAACCCACTGCCAGCGTATTGACGAGTCTTTAGAGTCCCCCACAGATAGGTTCCCAGTTTCGGGCGAAACGTTGTAGAGGCCGTATGGTTTTATGGCTGGGTTCGATCATATACGTGCACTTGTGCACGGATCATGATCGGACGAATCATACTAGTGGGCTTTGGTGTAAGACGGATCCTAGTATTAGATTTGTTGGATTACTTTAGTCTCATTGCATTCGCATTCAGTCGGAATGCGGATGCAGGTATGTATTTACAGGTGAGGGGTATCCTTGTGATCCATCACGAGTTTACTTTAGATATTTCCATTCTCTTTTTGGATTAAACATTTTGGTTTAAATGTTTTATGGTGGAAATTGTGAGTAGAAATCATCATGAAGAGCAATTAATGTGGCATGTGCATGGGTGATGACTCATCGTCTTATTTTTTGTGCAATGTCAACATTTTTGATTGATTATTGTGTTGAAATGATATGAGGAGAGAGAGTGGACAGCCACTATGGCTTGGACTTGCTCTTGGGAATTATAAAAAAGTGCTATCATTTTTCATTCCAACACAATAATAAGTCCAGCTCTTCTTCTTCTTCCTTCTCTAGCTCACAAGTTTCATCCATGGCTTCATCTTCAACCTCCATCCATACAATCTCATGAGTTGAGAATCAATGGATGCTTGAGACAAAGTTATCACACATATTATCTACCTCTCCTTGGATATGTCGGCTAGCAAACTTCATGTCCGAGTTGCTTCGGTGTGAAGCGGGAGCCCGTAAAAAGACTTCTTGATGTGGTGCCCTTTTCGACGAGGAGACCGGAGATCCGAAATGCCGCGAGGAGCTAGGGACGGTGGCTAAAGACCGAAGGACACGGATCGATCGGTATAGCCATTCTAACTTCTTGTAGATTGCTAGTTTAGCGTTAATGGTACGATCTGGGTGAAAGTCTGCTTTAGCGCCAGTTTCATAAAAGTTTTTGTTTCCGTGTTTGGCCTCGGATTGACGGCCGGGGCGCTATCGTAGACTTACAGTTTCATGACCAACGACTTCTTCAAATTGATGCCGACTCCTGGCCTTTTTGAATTTGGCCATTTCGCGTTCTTGATCATCCTTGCTCTTCAGATGGGCTTCGTTCAGCAGCAGGTCGATCATCTCATCAGACGGTTTTAAGGGTTTTGGCTTCGATCCTTCCCCCAGCTCCTTTATGCTGTCTTCTAACGCCGAGTGAGTTTCTTCGTTAGTTAATGCCGAATGAGAGATCTTGTGGCAACTTGCCACATAATCCTCAAATTCTTCTAACGAGTCATCTCCGTCGTTATTGTTGTTATCTCCGCTCTTAAGGATATTGTTAAGAAACTCTTGGAGTGTGACAGGGGTTCGCGTCTTTTGGTTGTATTCCTCCAGCGCGTCAATATGATTTTGCAGGTCCGTGCGCTTGTCATCAGGCTTCACGGGATTTTTGGTCTTCTTCTTCTTCTTTGAAGACTTTGACGGTTGGGAATGGGCGTTTTGACTATCGTTACCAATTCTTGGCGTCGGGCGCGGCTTCAACATTCCCTCAATAACCTCGGGTTCCAGCGGACTTTTCTACCTGATCACCGGGCATGTTTGGAGATCCTTCAGCATTCTTTTCGTTTTGGCTGAAAGCGCGACCTCCCATGGAGCTTCTTCTATAAAAGAGCACGATGCCCCTGGTGTGTCCACCTTTTTAAGAGCGTGCGGCTGGGGCGGGCTTACTTTCTAATTCTCGGACAATGCGAATTTGCCCTGTTGGTATTGGTCCTCAATCCAGCCTTTGAAGATGAAGCAATCTTCGATTGGATGGCCTACTACTCGGTGATAGGGGCAGTAATTGGGATTGTTGACATCACCAGGCTGCAATGGACGTCTCGGATCTGGCAGATTGATGAGCCTGTTGCGTATCGCCAATTCGAACAGTCTCTTTGTTTTCTCCCGCGGAAACGATTAAGGATGTCTTAAATTTTCGTTGAGGAATCGCTGTCTGTCGTTTTGGCGATCATCTGGTTTTGGACCAGTCAGCTGTTGCTGAGCATTGGCGATGAAGGTCGCTTTCCCTTTCCCCTTTTCATTCCGCAGCTCCGACTTTGAAGAGGAAGGCCTATGTCCCATCTGGTCCATTTGGGCCAGCTTGTCAATCAAGGTCTGGAAGGTGGTCGGCTTGAAGAACATCATGAATTGAGATATAGTCGCCTGCGGATTGAGGGTTCCCACAAACATGCCCACTGTAGGAGCCTCTTCTATGCGTTGTTCGCACTTCGACCATAGGTTCCACCACCGTATCACATACTGAATCCATATTTCGCCTGGATTCACCCTGGCATTGATCAATGCCGTGATTGAGGTGCGTTCGCTAGCGCTTGCGAAACGCTGGGTGAATAGCAATTCCATCTCCGCAAAAGTTTTTACGGAGTCGTTAGGAAGCTCTGAATACCATTCGAATGCCGTCTCCGCCAAGCTGCCGACGAATTGGCGAAGCAGTAGCTTACCTCCAGTGTTGCCGCACAGAGCCCTAAACTGAGTGACATGTTGATGGGGATTGCCTATCCCTTTGTATACGCGGAACTTAGGAATCGTGTATCCTAGCGGGTACTTAATCTGATCATACCAGCTTGGATATGGTCGCCCAGTTCTGACGACTTGGCCAGCGGCTTCGTTCGCTTGATGAGCTCGTATCTGTTGAGCTATATAATCATCAAGCGCAGCTTTCGAGATTGTTTCCTCCTTTGCAGCTGAAAAGCCCGGAAGAGGGTTTGATGTCTCCCCTCTATCGTCTTCAATTATTACTGGAGGATTTTCGGCTGGAGGGTTTGGCTGGATCATCATGCCCACCATATCTTGGAACAAAAGCGCCATTTGTTTTATGTTGGCCGCTTGTTTCGCAGCTTCATTGTCTTTCTTCTCGAGGATTCTGCGGAGGAATTCGGCATCGGTTTCCTATTCCTGACGCTACTCCGACGATGTTTTCGGGCTGTCTTTTGGCCCAACGAGTGCGGCCATCTTCGTTAGCATCTCTTAGAGCTTTTGCTGTTGTTGCTCCTGAGCCTTTGTCACAGACCGTGTGAGTGGTCGATGACCCGTGGAGATACGGCTATCCCCTTTTCCGGACGCCATGTAAATGGTGTGCACTATCATGCCGTGAGGCTTGGAGCGTTTGGATTCAGCGCCCTTGAGATTTGTCGCAGACACAGGGATCTTCTTCGGCCTTCTCCTTTTATGGGCAGTCGAAGTTGAGGGGGCCGTTGCAGCGGGCACCCATGCAGACGATACCTTCTGTGGCATGGCGGCGAGATGGTCCCCCTCCTTTCAACCCTTCATTTTCTTCTGTTGGTGGGAGTAGTCTTGGTTAATTACAGAGTCTTGGACTCTTCGCCAGACCCTGTGGATTTTAGAGGATAGCCGCTGATGGGGCTGTTCCGGTTTTTCCTTTGTAATGTTCTCCACAGGTGGAGGAGATCTTTTTAGCACGGCGGTCGGAGAGTTCTTGCGCACCCTCTTGAGTGGTTCAAAGCTGTTCCCAGTTGAAACAGCAGCATCATCTTCCACCGTTGGAGCTGGTGGGGTAAGTCCGGAAGGGGAACTGCCCCCAGCTTTCCTCACTCGATGCCAGTGGTGACGTCGATCATGTCTTGCAGACGGTACTGGCTTAGTTACGGGGTTGGATTCATCATGCCCTCTGTTCTGGTGAAGGGTTGATGTTGGTGCCAGCCTATCGAAAACATATGTCCGCTGAGAAGAAACATCCAACCTGTCGAAGACTGACCCTTGGGCAGGGGAAGCAGCTTTGGTGACTTCTCCTGAAGCGGGAGTTGGAACGGACAGTCTTATGAAGACCGATCCTTTAGCAGGAGAAGCCCCTTTTACGACTTCGTCCGTCGGAGTTGGAATGGCTATCCGTTTCGGGATAACTCCCTCAGGTATTGCAGGCTTCTTCACGGGCCCGCTTGAGGTTTTGCCTAGTCTGTTAAAGACTGAGGCATTAGACTTAGATGACCCGTTGAGAGGGGCCATGGTGGTGGTAAGCCGATCAAAGACCGACTTCTTTGGAGCCTCCTGTGTCGGCATTGGAGCATTGAAGCTCATTGGCGAGAGCATGGTCCCGAAGAACAACCCAGTGGTGACTTCTGTCATCTATTCCACTGGCATTGCAAAAATGGAGGCCGATTGTGGCCCGTAGGTTACACCTCCAGACGGGGCGAAGAGGGAGTTGTTGTTGCAGTTGGAAGCCATTTTCTCTGCACGGGAGAAAGACACCAAATCTTAGAACCTCGAATCTAAGGGAAACCATATTAAACCGCGATTCGTTCGCGAACACGACATACGAAGTGTGGAGTGGAAAGAGGAAAAGGTCCCACCGGGCGTGCTAGAATCTGTTCGCCGCCGAAAGACGCGACCGGTACGTTGGGACGTCCGGCCTGAATTTTGGGGGCAGATGCTATTTGGTTTTATCCATCCACCTCTCCGAAGATGCCAAGTTGATTTATGGCACCGTGTATCGGAGGTTTAGACGGATGCGGCCGTTGTAGCAGAATTCGTCAGATTCCCCCTCGTTTACGAGGGGTTTTTGATTATGAGGATGCTCTTCCCTGCAGGCGCAAGCCCCTACAGTTAATTACGCTACCGCATAGCGGTAACCACTTTCTCCTTCTCCGGATGGTCACTTCGTGTCGTGTGTATTTGTTTTATTTTTGGTTGCCCGTGGATTGTATACGGAGACTAATTTATGTTGTCGCCCGTAGGGCGTGGATTAGTCCAAATCCGTATTTTCTTAGATTTGGGTTTGGGTTGGTTTAAGGATCGTTAATCTTGTTTTAGATTAAGATCAGATTTAAATGCTTGTTAAGGATACGTTAGTCTAATTTTAGACTAAGATCTACTTAACATGATTTTGGGATCATTCAGACCCAACAAAAGAGCATTTGAGCTCTATTGTTTTAGTTTAAGGACATTACGGTATGTTGTTAGTTTAAGAACGTTTCGGTCCATTGTAGTTTAAGGACGTTGCGGTCCATAAGTTTTAAGGACATCGTAGTCCATGGAGTTTAAGGACTTCATAGTCCATGTTTAAAGACGTCGTAGTCTGTAGGGTTTAAAGGCATCATCGTCTGTAGGGTTTAAAGACGTCATAGTCTATGGGGTTCTGGTTTAGCCAATTTTGGGATGCACCAAAAGTTATTGGTTATCGGGACCCTCTACCTTTCTGAAGACGTTGAAGAATTACAACAACACGTATCAGAGGTGTGGAGAGATGTACCCTTGAACTAGTGAATATTCATCAAAGATTTGATAATCTTGTTTGGGACTAAGTCCAATAAAGAGCGCATGGGCTCAGTTGATTATGAGTTTGGCCAACTTGGGCTGAGCCCACTGAGTCTCTGTCATTTCTTATTTTTATAAAGTGTCAGACACTTGTTAGGACATAGTCCTTTCTCTGTGTATGTACCGCTAAACATTTATTGGGGTACTGACACCCACTTTCTTTTTTTTGTTTTTTTATTGAGTGTTGAACACTCTTTATAGCGCTAGGGCTTTATTTACAGAGCGCTTTGTAATTCTTTAGCGCCCACATGAGGAGCACGTGGAGCGCTTGGCGCTGAGCGCCAGACTGGGAGCGCTATGGTGCTTCTTATAAAAGGGCACCCACGTGAGGAGCACATGGAGTGCTTGGCGTTGAGCGCCAGACTTGGAGGGCTAAGGCACTTCTTATAAAATAGCACCCACGTGAGGAGCACGTGGTGTGTTGAGCGCCAGACTTGAAGCACTAAGGCGCTTCTTATAAAATAGCGCCCACGTGAGGAGCACGTGGTGCGCTTGGCGCTGAGCGCCAGACTTGGAGTGCTAAGGTGCTTCTTCTGAGATAGCGCCCACGTGAGAAGCACGTGGAGTGCTTAGCGCTAAGTTCCAGGTTTGGAGCGTTGGAGCACTAAAGCGCTTCCTTTATAATAGCACCCACGTGAGGAGCACGTGGTGCGCTTGGTGCTGAGCGTCAGGCTTGGAGCGCTGGAGCACTAAAGCGCTTCCTTTAGAATAGCACCCACGTAAGGAGCATGTGGCGTGCTTGGCATTGAGCGCTAGGCTTGGAGCGCTGGAGCACTAAAGCGCTTCCTTTAGAATAGCACCCATATGAGGAGCACGTGGCGCGCTTGGCGCTGAGTGCCAGGCTTGGAGCGCTGGAGCGCTAAAGCGCTTCTTTTAGAATAGCACCCACGTGAGGAGCACGTGGCACGCTTGGCGCTGAGAGCCAGGTTTGGAGCGCTGGAGCGCTAAAGCACTTCTTTTAGAATAGCGCCCACATGAGGTGCACGTGGTGCGCTTGGCGCTGAGCGCTAGGCTTAGAGCGCTAAAGCTCCTCTTTTTAAATTGGAGCGCTAAGGCTCTTCTTTAGCAGCTCTGATCAGTTCTGTGCTCTGAGAATTAAATTCTCGGTTTATAAGAGATTTTGTCTCATGGATCCAAGAACTGAGTTCTTTCTTTTTTATAAGGAGATGCTATGATCTCTTTGTTTTTGTGAAAGACTTTGTCTTATGGATCTGTGATCTAAAAAAAAAGAACTCAGTTCTTATGATGGGAGAGTTAAACTCTCAAAAATCCAGAAGTTTATGATCTCACTTCTTCTTATTTACCTTGAAGAAAATTTCTTCTTCTTAGAGCTTGCTCTTTTTTTTTTTTGAGAACTTCAAACTTTAGGGGGGGGGGTTCTTCTGTGCTAATGATCTCGATCCTCTAATGCCCCAGACTTGAAGTCTTGGGTCCTTTATATAGTGGAGGCAAGTTTGTTAATTTGGTTAAAGAGATCTTTTAATGAAAGATCTCTGATTGATTAAGGGATTTTATCCCCCGTTGGATCTTTGATCCTATGGCTTCTGTTTTACAGAAGATTTTTCTCATGTTATTAAGAAGATTGGAATTTTTTCCCCAAAAAGAGATTATTTTGTAATCTTGGTGATTTTATTAATCACCCTTGGATCTTTGATCCAACGGTGCGCTGTTTTACAGAGGTCAATCTTCCCTGTTTAGGAAGATTAGAGGAATATTTCCTCAGCAGAATTTGATTTTGAATTTTGATGATTTATCATCTTCGTTGGATCTTTGATCCAACGGTGGAGAACATTTAGTTCTGACTTCAGCGCTCTCGTGCTTTGCACGTGATGCATTGTCACAGAGTCTTTGACTCTTAGCACTAAGCACTCAGCGCTCTCGTGCTTTGCACGTGATGCGCTGCCTCAGAGTTTTTAACTCTTTAGCGCCGACGCTCTCAGCGCTCTCATGCTTTGCACGTAAGGCGCTGCCTCAGACTCTTTGACTCTTTAGTGCTGGCGCTCAGTGCTCTCGTGCTTTGCACGTGATGTGCTGCCTCAGAGTCTATGACTCTTTAGTGCTGGCACTCTCAGCGCTCTTGTACTTTGCACGTGAGGTGCTGCCTCAGAGACTTTGACTCTTTAGCGCTGGAGCTCAGCGCTCTCATGCTTTTCACGTGATGCGCTGCATCAGAGTCTTTGACTCTTTAGCGTTGGCGCTCTTGCCACTCAGCGCTCTCGTGCTTTGCACATGAGGCGCTGCCTCAGTTCAAATTTTGAATTTTGAATAGAGCTTTGCTCTTAATTGGGGAAACAACCATTGCTATACACCAAGAACATCTCTTTAGTCCTTCTCAAGTACTTGAGAATGTTCTTCACAGCTGTCCAGTGACTCTCTCCTGGATCTGCTTGATACCTACTCACTACACTTAGTGAGTATGCTACATCGGGTCTGGTACATAACATCACGTACATGATAGAGCCTACTGCTGAAGCATAGGGTATCCCTTGCATGCGAGCTCTCTCCAAATCAGCCTTGTGAGACATCTCTTTGGAGAGAGTGAGTCCTGTGATCGTGGGTAAATTCCCACGCTTGGATTCTTTCATACTAAAGCTCTTTAGTATGGTGTCAATGTACCTGAATTAGAACAATCCCAGTATCCTTTTAGATCTATCTCTATAGATCTTAATCCCCAAGATGTAGGAGGCATCACCTAGATCTTTCATTGAGAATCTTTGTGAGAAGAAGAGCTTGACCGAGTGCAGCATAAGAACATCATTTTCTATCAAGAGTATGTCATCCACGTACAATACGAGGAAGACAACCTTACTCTCTGCCACCTTCTTGTATATACAAGGTTCATCTACGTACTTGATGAAGTCAAACTCTTTGACTACAACATCAAAACGGATGTTCCAACTCCGCGATGCCTGCTTTAACCCGTAGATGGATTTAAGCAGCTTGCACATCTTTCCGTTGCTCACACTGTCTATGAAGCCCTCTGGTTGAGTCATGTACACGCACTCTTCTAAATCACCATTTAGAAAGGCGGTCTTAACATCCATTTGCCAGATTTCGTAGTCATGGTATGCGGCAATGGTAAGTAGGATCCAGATGGACTTAAGGTTTTATCAAAATCCACACCTGGTCGTTAACGAAAACCATTTGAAACAAGTCTAGCTTTGAAAGCCTCAGCTTTTCCATCTACACCAAGTTTCTTATTAAAGATCCATTTGCTCCCAATAGGTTTTATCCCTTCAGGAACAACTTCCAAAGTCCATACTTTGTTGGTGTACATGGATTCCATCTCAGATCGCATTGCATCCAGCCATTTCACAGAGTCCCCACTCGTGATGGCTTGCTCGAAGCTAGTTGGGTCATCATCTTCCATGATGCAATCCTCGCTCCCACCATCAATGAGAAAACCGTAGTATCTCTCACGTGGATGAGAAACCCTACTAATTCGGCGGAGAGGCTGATGTTCGTTGGGAACTATCGAATTCTCTGGTTCTACCAAATCTTCTGTCATAGTTTGTATAGATGGAACCTCTTCCAGTTCTACCTCCTTACCACTAATTTCTTTTTCAAGAAATTCCTTTTCTAAAAAGGTGGCATGTTGAAAAACAAACACCTTTTGTTCCTCGGTGTGGTAGAAGATATACCCTCGCGAATGTTTGGGATATCCTATAAACTTACACAGAAAAGACCTTGCCTCGAGTTTGTCTGGATTTTGTGTTTTCACATATGCCGGACAACCCCATATCTTAACATAATTAAGATATGGTCTCTTTCCTTTCCATATCTCATATGGAGTAGTTAGCACAGATTTGGTGGGAACCATGTTCAATAGGTCTGCAGCTGTCTCCAGTGCATATCCCTAAAAGGAAATAAGCAACTTTGCGAAGCTCATCATAGAGCGCACCATATCCAATAGGGTGCGATTCCTCCGCTCCAATACACCGTTGTGCTGTGGTGTATATGGAGGAGTAAGCTGAGAGAGAATCCCATTCTCTTTTAGATAGTCACGGAATTCCGTGTTCAAGTATTCTCCTCCCCGATCAGATCATAGGGTTTTAATACTTTTACCTGTCTGGTTCTCAGCTTCATGCTTATATTCTTTGAATTTCTCAAAAGCTTCAGACTTGTATTTCAACAGGAACACATGTCCGTATCTTGAGAGATCGTCAGTGAATGTAATGAAGTATGAGGAACCATTCCTGGCATGTGTAGACATGGGACCACACACATCACTATGTACCAGTCCCAAGAGTTCCGTAACTCTTTCTCCGTGTCCTGTAAACGGAGTTTTAGTAATTTTGCCTTTGAGACATGACTGGCAAGTTTCATAAGATAATAGTTCGAACAGATTGAAATATCCTTCCTTAGACAACATAGCTAGTCGTGTCGCATTGATATGACCTAGTCTACAATGCCATAAGAAGGATTTGTTTATTTATGAACTCTTCCTCTTGTGTGTGTTTTGTACATTAAGAACTGTGGTTTGATTTAAAAACGTATATTCCATTATTTAACGAGCCTGCTCCAATCAACTTTTGATTCAGAAAGATGTTCATAATATTATCATGTACTACAAAATTATTGCAGGGTTGCTTAGGTCGGCAGCAAGATTTTGGGAGGTATCGTCCATGCCATTTCAAAAAAATTGCCGTCCTAGCTAACCCTAACCCTAGAATCTTAACTAGAAATTTAGGCGAAACAACAATGCAAACAACTTTACATCTAAGTGAATGAGAAATACAACCTTTGTAGACCGGTCCTTCACTTCTAAAGCTCCGTGTAGTAGTCCCTTCGCTCCAAGTAGTGAACACCCGAACTCTAGTAAGGGTTCACATGAAGAAATGAATAAGCTTGCTCTAAATCTTCGAGGCCGAAGATGATCTACGTCGAGGAGACTCAAGCTTATGCTACATCTTCACTAATTGTAAATTAATGAAGCAAACACCCTAAACTAAATGGCTAATAGTAGAGGATGATGAAGTAGGAAATAGGCCCACTTTAGATTTGTTTTTCTTACAATATTTTCTCATCTTAAGAAAAGCTAGCAAGCTTTCTCAATGAAGAAGAAGATGAAGAATCAAGATGAGAGAATGAACTCAAGAGGTGAGAATAGCTACCATGGGTAAGTTAGTGTCATACAATAACCCATGTAGAGAATTAACCATGACATAGGATAATGGTTAGGTTAATAAATATCTACAAGTAAAACAAAATTAGTGGACTTGGTCAATGGTTCCACAAGCTTCTACAAGCTTCAACCATGTGACTAATTACCATTAATTTTGAATTACTTAAATAAATAAACACCCAATTATTATCATAAGCATGTGTGAGTCTCATACACCCATGTTACATATATCATTTAGCATGATACACAATAATGTGCATCAATATATATCACATATATACTAATGCACACAAGTGAGAAAAAGAAATGTTTAGTGAGCAAATATTAGTTAATGTAAGTTAATTTATCAAATATATAATTATACATTAAATTATCAAATCAACACTTGATTTAATAATCCGTCTATATCACATACAACCGACTAATATCAAATGTAACATCTTATTGAATCAACACTTGATCCGATAACTCGGCTATATCATATATAACCGACCGATATCACATATCGCGAGAATAGAATGCGGTATCACATACGCGCATTAATCTCGGTTCCGCACATATTACATATGTGCTCCTACTTCGTTTCGCATGAATCAGGAAACCTCTATGTAGGACTCTAAAGACTCGTCAATATGCTGGCAGTAGGTGATGATCATATCAAACACCCACAAGCCGCAAGCGGTCTGCTAAACGTAACGGACACCCGGGTATTGAGCGATCAGAAGATTAACAAGCAAGCCTGCTCATACTCCTGTGAATCCAATCAGTAACACTACCGTACAGTCCGGTCTCTTCGTCTGATATGTCGCATATCTCGCCTGAGGGTGGTAAACGTCAGACCCCAATAGCATGATAAGTCATGCCGATGTGAGGCTCATAACGGGTCGAGAAACTACTGATAACACTTACCAGTAAATCTCAGAAACAGCCCTGGCCAGGGACTTACTATTATGGCCAATCGAGCACAGCGCAACATCAACCCCCAACGAGAGAGACGAAATCCCCTCCTATCGCTCATTGCCTCCATGTGACTCAGGACTGTACCCAAAAACCACCTTTTTGCACGATCTCTTGACCGTGGTATGGTGGAAATCAAAGCATAGTGGGAATCACACAAGACTCTATAACGATCTCGAGTCGACAGACTAACCTGTACCAGTGTCACCAGAGAACTGCTATCTGACGATAGGTATAATACCATCTAGGAGTTCTCGGCGAGTCCGTCCAGTGTACCCAGTCACCACTGAGCACCTGTATATCATCTCTGATGTCAAACATCAATGGATATGGGATCATCCATCGCCCATCTACATTGGTCGAGAAGGTGTTTCCCCCAATAAAAGCAAATCTCTGTTTTAAAAATGAAGCGACGCTTCTGCTTCCCCAAATCAGAGCAAAGCTCTGTTTGAATTTCAAAATTCAAAAATTGAAGCAACGCTTCAGATCTCTTGCGCTGCGCGCTGAGCGCCACGTGTCAAAAGCAGACACGCCAACGCCAGGAGTGCTGCGCCCTAGGCAGCGTACTCCCAATCAGAGCAAAGCTCTGTTTCAAAATTCAAATTTTAAAAATTGAAGCAATGCTTCAGATCCCTTGCGCTCTGCGCTGCGCACCACGTGTCAAACACAGGCGCGCTAGCGTAGTTGCGCTGCGCTCTGTGCTGCGCGCTACGTGTCATACGCAGGCGCGCTAGCGCCACGTGTCATACGCAGGTGCGCTAGCGCCAATTGCGCCAGCACTGGAATTTAAATAATAAATTATTAATTAATCAGAATTAAAATTCTATTCTAGAAAGATCTTTCCAATCTTATTAAAATAAGAAGATTATCTTCTGTAAAACAGAGGCCTTAGGATCAAAGATCCAACGGTGGGGAAATATCCCCAGATCAATTAGAGAAAGATCTCTGTAACTAACTTAACAAATAAATTGGCCCTATATAAAGGCCCCAAGACATGAAGTATCATATAGAGAGAACCCTCTGCAAACTTTGAAAAAAAAACTCAAAGAGAAAGAAAGGTAAGCCTTTGAAGAAAGAAGATCATTTTTTTCATCTTTAAAGGTAAAGAATTTAATTCTTGAAGAACAGAGATGAAAACATCTCACAAAAGAAGAATCCTCTTCTAAAAAGATCAAAGATCTAAGAATAAGATCAAGATCTTCAATAAAAAAAGATCAAAAAGATCTAATTATAAAATATTAAAAAGAAGTAATTTACTTCATTCATAGATCTTTTGATCTATAAAGGCACAGCCTTTTGATGAGAATAAGAACCTTGGTTCTTGGATCTTGAGGCAATGCCTATTTTGAAGAACAGAACAAAAAACTTGTTCTTTGATCTTAATTTGATCAAAATGCGCTCTACGCTATTGGACAGTGCCTTGCACTAATGAAATGCGCCTTTGCGCTCCTTGGACTGGCGCAAATCACCAGAACGCGCCACGTGTCAACCACAGAACAGTTTGCGCTTTACGCTTCTAAAAGTAGCGCACCGTGCTCTTGGACTGGAGCATTGCGCCAGAGCGTGCCACGTGTCATTCACTGGCGCACGCACTCAGAAAGCGCAGTGCGCTAACAGACTTGCGCTTAGCGCAGAGCGTGACACGTGTCACCTTCGCATGCGCTAGCGCATTGCGCTCTTTGATTGGTGCAAAGCGCCTGACAAGCCACGTGGCGCACTATCAGACCACTATTTTGCTCCTGATAAATGCTATGCATTTAATTACAGAGCCCAATGCTATGCATTATTAAAAGGGCAGAGCCCAAGTAAAAGCCTAATAGGCAGAACACAAAATAAAATGTTAAACATTTTTAACTGGACTTAGCCTAATTCTGGCCAGAAGTCCTCAATATAAATTGAACTGAGCACAACTGCTCTTCCAATCAATTTACACCCGGTTCAAGGGTACATCTCTTTACTCCTCTGACATCTATCGTTGTAATCCTTCAATGTCGTCAGAGAGGTGACGGGTCCCGACGACCACACATTGCTACGGACCGTGGGGTCCTTAAACTCATGGACTATGACGTCCTTAACCTCGACCGTGATGTCTTAAAACTAATACCGGACTGTGGGGTCCTTAAACTCATGGACTATGACGTCCTTAACCTCGACCGCGATGTCTTAAAACTAACATCAGACTGTGAGGTCCTTAAACTCACGGACTATGATTTCCTTAACCTCGACCGCGATGTCTTAAAACTAACAATGGACTGTAATGTCCTTAAACTAATTATCGACCGCAATGTCACTAAACTAAACAATAGAGCCCAATTGCTCTCTTGTCGGATCTAAACGATCCCGTTAAGTTGATCTTAGTCTAAAATTAGACTAACGTGTCCTTAACAAACGTTTAAGTTGATCTTAGCCTCAAATAAGGCTAACGTATCCTTGAACACAACCCCCCAAACCCAAATCTAAGAAAAATACGGATTTGGACTAATCCACGTCCTACGGGCGACAACATAAATTAGTCTCCGTATACAATCCACGGGCAACCAAACATAAAACAAACACCCACGACACGAAGTGACAATATGGAGAAGGAGAAAGTTGTTATCGCGATGCGGTAGCGTAATAAACTGCAGGGGCTTGCGCCTGCAGGGAAGAGCGTCCACACAATCAAAAACCCCTCAAATGAGGGGGAATCTGACGAAGTCTGCTATATCGGCCGCATCCGTTTAAACCTTCGATACATGATGCCATAAATCAATTTGGCATCTTCGGAGAGGTGGACGGATAGCACCAGTTACCATCTGCCCCCAGATTCAGGCAAGACGTCCAGTCTTCCCGGCTTCCGACGGTAAACAGATTCTGGCACGCCCGGTGGGACCCTTTTCCTCTTTCCACTCCACACTTCGTGTGTCGTATTCGCGAACGAATCACGGTTTGTTAATGGTTGCCCTTGGGTTTCAAGTTACTAAGATTTGGTTTCTTGCTTGGCGCAGAAAGAAAAACAGCAATGGCGTTCACCTGCTCAAAGTGTTCCACATGCAGCTGCAACTCGCGTCCTGCCTCAACTGGGGGCATAACCTACGGGCCCCAAGCGACTTCTCTGTTCACGATGCCCGTGGAGCAGATTACTCAAGCCACCACAGGGCTGTTTTTCGGGACCATTCTCCCTCCAACAAGCTTCGTCGCTCCCGTGCCCGTACCAGAAGCTCCCAAGAAGTCGGTCTTCGATCGACTTACAGCTGATGCGACCCCTCTCAACGGGTTGTCCAACACCAGTGCCTCGGTCTTCTCCAGATTGGGCCAAAATTCCTGCGGGCCCACGATGAAGCTTGCAGTCCCAGAGAAGGTTATTTCGAAGAGAGTAACCAACCCTGCTCCCGAAGTCGTCAAGGCGGCTTCTCCTGCTAAGGGGTCGGTCTTTACAAGACTGACCGTCCCAACTCCCACTCCCGCTTTTGCCACTCAAAGGACATCAGTCTTTAATAGGCTGACACCGGCAACAGCCCCTCACTTGAACAGGGGACAAGACAAGGTCATCCCCTTCACCGAGCTAATTCCATCAGCGCGACATGCTCGACGTCGCCACTGGCGCCAAGTGAGGAAGGCCGGAGGCAACTCCCCTTCTGGGTTAACTCCACCAGCCCCGACGGCGGAAATTAATGCTGCTGTTCCAACTGGGAACAGCTTTGAGCTGCTGAATAAGGTGCGTAGGAATTCTCCTACCACCGTATTGAAAAGATCTCCTCCTCCGGTGGAAAATGTTGCGGAAGCCAAGCCAGAACAGTCCCCTCAGTGGCTATCCTCCAAGATCTACAAAGTCTGGCGGCAGGTCCGAGACTCGGTGATCGATCCGAATTCTTCCCACCTGCACAAGAAGCTGAAGGTCCAACAGGAAATAATCTATCCTGCCAAGCCACGAAAAGCTGTCTGGGTGCCCACTGTGACGGCCCCCTCAACTTCGACCGCTCACAAGAAGAGAAGGCCGGGGAAGACCCCCATGCCTGCAACAAATGTTAAAGGCACTGAGCCCAAACGCCCCAAGTCTGAGGGCATGGTGGTCCATACCATTTACATGGCATCCGGGAAAGAGGATAGCTGTGCTTCTACGGGCCACCGACCACTCACCCAATCCATCACAAGGGCCCAGGAACAACAGCAGCAGAAGCTCCAAGAAATGCTGACTGGAATGGCCGCACTCACCGGGCCAAAAGAAAGCCCGGAGGCGTCATCGGAACAACGTCGCGAACACGAGACCGATGCTGAATTCCTTCGTAGAATGCTTAAAAAGAAGGACAAGGAGGCTACGGAACAAGCGGCCAATATAAACCAGATGGCTCTTCTGTTCCAAGACATGGTCGTCATGATGATACATCCGGATCCCCCAGCTGAAGACCCTCCAATCATTATTGAAGATGACAGAGGGGAGACGTCGAACCCTCCTCCGGCTCTTTCAACAGCCAAGGAGGAAACCATTTCTAAGGCTACCCTGGATGATTATATTGCTCAACAAATACGAGTTCACCAGGCAAATGAAGCAGCCGGCCAAGTCGTCAAAACAGGGCGACCATATCCGAGCTGGTATGATCAGATAAAATACCCGCCGGGCTACACAATCCCGAAATTCCATGTCTACAAGGGGACAGGCAATCCCCATCAACATGTCGCCCAGTTCAAGGCTCTTTGTGGCAACACCGGCGGCGATGATAAGCTCTTGCTTCTCCAATTCGTCGGCATCTTATCGGAGACGGCATTTGAGTGGTACTTCGAGCTTCCAAACGACTCCGTTAAAACTTTCGCAAAGATGGAGTTGCTGTTCACCCAGCGATTCGCGAGTGCCAGCGAACGCACCCTAATAACGGCGTTGATTAATGCAAGGGTGAAGCCGGGCGAAACTTGGGTTCAATATGCAATCCGATGGCGAAACCTGTGGTCGAAGTGCGAATAGCGCATCGAAGAAGCACCAGTGGTGGGCATGTTCGTGGGCACCCTAGACCCTCATGCAACTATTTCATAGTTCATGATCTTTAAACCGACCACGTTCCAGGCTTTAATCGATAAGCAAGCCCAGATGGATCAAATGGGTCACAGACCGTCTCCCCCGAAGCCGGAATCGCGGAACGACAAGGGTAAAGGGAAGGCAACCTTCGTTGCGAAACCTAACAGCAACCCAGTGCCCCAAAGCTAGCGGACCAACTGGAGGAGAGACGACGCTCCTATAATGAGAAAATGAATCGTCCTTACTCATTCCCATGGGATAATACGAAGAGGCTGTTCGAGCTGGCTATGCGCAACAGGCTTATCAATTTGCCGAATCCCAGACGACCACCGCAACCCAACGAAGTGAATAATTCCAATTATTGCCCTTACCACCAAACGGTAAGCCATCCAATCGAGGATTGTTTCGTCTTTAAGGGATGGATCGAGGATCAATACCTACAAGGCAAGTTTGCGATGTCCGAGAAGTGGAAGGTAAACCCACCACAACCGCACACTCCTAAGAAGACGGACACACCGGGGGCAACATGCTCTTTTGTTGAAGAAGCTCCATGGGAGGTCGTGCTGTCAGCCAAAACCAAAAGAATGCTGAGCGATCTTCATACATGCCCGGCGATCAAGTGGAAGAACCCGCTAGAACCCCAGATCATCGAAGGGATGCTGAAGCTGCGCCCAACTCCAAAGATTGGTGGTGATAGCCAAAGCACTCACACCCAGCCGTCAAAATCTTCAAAGAAGAAGAAGAAGAGATCCAAAAGCCCGTGAAGCCTGGCGACAAGCGCACGGACCTGCAGAAACAGATCGACGTGCTGGAGGAATATAACCAGAAGGCGCGGACTCCAATCACGCTCCAAGAGTTCCTCAGCCACGTCCTTAAAAATGAAGATGATGGAGAAGACTCGTCGGATGGATCTGAGGAATACGTGGCAAGTTTCCATGTGATCTCTTACTCATCTATAAACGATGAAGAAGATCCTTACACAGAGAGACTGAGGGCAGGTCCCAAGCCGGAACTTCCACGGCCAACAAATGAAATGATCGACGCATTCCTAAACGGAGCTCTTCTGAAGAGTAAAGCTGATCGGGAGCGCGAGACGGCCATATTTGAAAGAGCTAAACACCGGAGACTAGACAAAAGAGTCGAGACACTCCCGCCGAATCAAGGAACATCCGTCACGGATAAAATCAAGTTCAAGATGAGGAAAAGGTTTGCTAAACCCATATCAATGGGAATGAAGGTACCACCCTCCGAAGGAAACACTCCCGGTGAAGCAAAGATGCATCCTAGCTACTGCTCATATCATCGAAAGATTTCGCACCCTACCGTGGAGTGCAATGCTTTTAAAAGATGGTGGCAGGGATATGTTGCTCACCGGCAAAATTTTAAGCGGATGAAACGCAAAACTCAGCGGGAGCAAAGAAGTGCGACTGAGGAACGTAAGAGAGATACCGGTAACTGTCGCATGGTCAACACCGTGGGATCGCAAATTCTCACTTTCGGAAGCGACTCTGACAAAGAAATGGCTTTTGGCCCCCTCTTTAAAGAATCTGTATTGGGGAAGGAAGAAGAACCGAGGGCCTGTGAAAACATCCAGCTGCGCAATCGCACGCTTCCGGAAAAGAATCTCGGATCCACGAGTAAAAAAGATAAGGGAAAAGAAAAGGTCTCCGAGGATATCGCCTTGGATGATCAAGTCATGAAAGAACTGACCGCCAAGGACCCGCCAAAGAAGAATAAGGTGGACTATAACGTTCTGGCGCACTTGAGGAAATTACCCTCGTAGCTCAGCATTCTCGACGCCCTTTTACTATCCAAAGAAGCGAGAGATTCATTGATCAAGGCGCTCAAAGAACCAGAGCAATTCCAAGCTTTTCTCGCCGAAGAAAAGATGAAGGATGAGCTAGAGGAAGTACACACGGCCGATATCACCTTCGGCGACGAAGACCTTCTTCTTGGGACGTGCGAGCACAACCGTCCCCTCTATGTCTCGGGATACTGCCACGATATAAAGATAGGCAAAATCTTGGTCGATAATGGGTCTTTCGTCAATCTCCTCAACATGCGAGTGTTGAAGGAAATCTGCATGAGCGTCCAGCATCTCGCTCGTGATAAAATCACCATTTCCGGTTTTGACTCCCAATTATCGCGGACTCTCGGGTATGTGATACTGACATTACGATTCGGGCTACTTGTCACGGATATTAAATTTCATGTCATTGACGCCAAGACATGCTACAACGCTTTGCTCGGCCGGCCTTGGTTACACGAGTACAACATCATCCCTTCTACACAATATCAGTGTATGAAATACTTTAAGGATGGTCTCGAGTATACCGTAACAAAAGAGTTGAACCCATTCTCCGTGAACGAAGTCCGCAAGTACGAAGATGCAAAATACTTTTTGCCACATTTCGAGGACACAGAGAGATGTCGCAAGCCGGAGAACAAAGCTATCACCACCATTCCTGTCTTCGGGAGTGATACTGACGAAGAGGAAGCGATGGTTTATTCAGGTCCACCCCAGCACAACAAGCCAGGACTGTCCGCTCCTATGTTGATCTTTGGCAGCGACTCGAAAGACGAGGTCCATGCTATATTCTCCGCTCGGCCTTCAATACAAACATTCACCGATGAAGAGCAAAGTTTGCAAGTTGCCATGGTTCCGCCCAAACATCATAAAGAGCTAGACGCGCTTGATACCTACAGTGTAGAAGAGCTGCAGACGTTCTACGTCCCTCCCAGGCGAGAAGGCAAAAAGGCGATCCTATTCTACCGCTCCGGGGAAACCAAAGTGGAGAAAGAAATCTGGCACGGCGCTGATTCTACACTTGACAGGCTCCAGCCCATCCGTCTGCCTAGATATTATACAGAAGGCTTGAAAAGGCTATTGAAGCGCCAAGGGATACCCTTCAAACAGACCGCTCGAAAAGCTAAGTTCTATGACAGGATCTGGAACGTTCCCGGAACTCAACGCAAGTTGCCCAACGGGAGAATGAAAGCGATCAGGCTTGGATATGTTCGGTCCAAGAAACGGGAGCTACTCCGCGACTGCTATGTCGTACATGAATTTGATGAAGAAGGAGATGCTCAATGGGAGAACGCTAACCCTGAACCAGAAAGAGCCCCCGATGTGAAAATGCCCAGTCCGTCGTTCGAAGAACAAATGGACAAGCTTATAAAGGAAGCTGGTCAAAAAGTTCGAGACGACCATAATCGTGAAATAGCCATCTACGAGAAAGCCAGGATACAACGCCTTCTCCAACAGGCTGTGAAAGATGAAGATGCCCCTTCCTGTCAACCTGTTGTACGAAAGGCCCGACGCAGAGGCAGAAACAAGTCAAAGAGCGGAAAAGGCGTTCGACAGCGACAAAGCACGACCAAGAAGTCACGCGATCGGGAATCGACCGGTCCAGATTTGTCCCTTATGAAGAAGATGAGTCGAGCATACTCTTTTCCTCAATACAAGACAAAGAAGATACTTGACCTTGCCATAAGACATCAAATGCTTACGCTCCTGGAGTCCAAGCACCCTAAGCAAGCTAACGAGGTCTCTCATCCAGACTATTACTCTTATCACCGAGCAATAGGACACCCTCTCGAAGGCTGCTTCACCTTCAAGAACTGGGTCGAAGATCAATATCAGCTCGGCAAGTTCACTTTATCCGACAGTTGGAAGATAACTCCACCACAGAGGCATGAACCCAAATCCACGAGAGTAGACCCAGATCCACATCGGTCTTGGAAGCGAGCTCGTAATTGTCATATGATAACGATATCAAAAGAAGAACCCGAGAATATGGATGACCTCCCCTGGTGCTTCGAAAACAATGATGACGAGGTGATCTCAGAATTTCCACCGGCGCCAAAAGAGCTGGAAGATGGAATACATACCGCTGCAGATAATCTCAAGAAAATTGATTTGGGGACGACATGTGACCCGCGACTGACATTCGTCAGTGAGTTGCTGTCTGAGGAAAGGCTAGCTACACTAAAAGACGTGCTTATGCAGCATAAGGATTGCTTCACGTGGAACTATTCTGAAATGCCAGGACTAGACCCAGAGATTGCTGTCCACAAACTGGCAATATCCCCGAACGTCAAGCCAATCAAACAAGCACCGAGAAGAATGCGGCTCGAGCTTGAGATGAGCATTAACGCCGAGGTCAAGAAGCTGATCGACTCTGGCTTCATCCAAGAAGTTCAGTATCCTGAATGGATCGCCAACATCGTCCCGGTGATGAAGAAAAATGGGACAGTGCGCATATGTGTGGACTTTCGGGATCTCAATAAAGCCTGTCTGAAAGACGACTTCCCAGTACCGGTCACCGAGCTGATGATAGATAACATGTTCACTCACGAAGTTTTCTCCTTCATGGACGGCTCGTCAGAATATAATCAGATAAAGATGCATCCCGAAGACCAGAAGCACACCGCTTTCCGGACCCCTTTGGGTATATTCTGCTACAAGGTGATGCCCTTTGGTCTAAAGAACGTCGGTGCCACCTATCAGCGGGCCATGGCGAAGATCTTCGATGACCTCATACATGAAATCGTCGAATGTTATATCGACGACCTCGTGGTTTAAAAGCAAATCATACGAGGAACATCTCGAACATCTGAAGATCGTATTTCAACGCCTTCGGCAATACAACTTGAAGATGAACCCTCTCAAATCCGCATTCGGGGTCTCCTCGGGAAAATTCTTAGGATTCATTATCCGACACCGAGGTATCGAGATAGATCTGTCAAAGATCAAGGCGATCATGGAGATGCCCCCGCCAAGGACTCTCAAGCAATTGTGGTCGCTCCAAGGGAAGCTCGCGTATATCCGGCGATTTATAGCCAATCTCTCTGGCAAGTGCCGCCCATACAGTCACTTGATGAAGAAAGGGACCCCGTTCGTCTGGGATCACAAATGCCAAGGCGCACTAGACGAAATCAAGCAGTATCTGTAGAACCCGCCAGTGCTGTCTGCTCCGGTCAAGGGAAAGCCTCTCATTCCGTATACAACCGCCCTTGAAGGTTCCTTAGGCGCATAATGGGCACAAGAGAACGACCAAGGGAAGGAGAGAGCCCTATACTATCTGAGTCGAGTTCTACCGGGGGCAGAAAGCAATTACTCTCCCATCGAAAAACACTGCCTGGCATTGATCTTCGCAATAACGAAGCTCAGGCACTATGCGTTGGCGCATGAAGTCCGTCTCATATTGAAGGTGGATCCCCTCAAGTATTTGATGTCAAAGGCCATATTGATGGGGCGGCTCGCTAAATGGGCCTTGCTCTTAATGGAATTCTTGATAACCTATCGTCCCCTCAAGGCAGTGAAGGGCCAGGCCATCGCCGACTTCCTCGCTGAGCATCCGATACCTGCTGACTCTCCCTTGAATTGCGAACTGCCAGATGAACATGCGTTTGACACGATCGACGGTAGTGGCACCCGATGGGAACTTTACTTTGGTGGAGCGTCTTCCATGAAGAAGCGCAAATAAAGCACCCCCATAATCAAATCTGGGGTAGGCCTCATCTTCGTAACTCCGCAAGGAGGGATAATGCGCTTTGCCTTCTCCTTAACAGAGCCGAGGGCAAACAATGAAGCCGAGTATGAAGCTTTGATAGCAGGTCTCGAGATCGCCATCGACATGGGAATTGAAAACCTCCTCATATACGGAGACTCCCAACTGATCGTCAGTCAAGCAAACGGCGACTATCAAACGTGCAAACCAGAGCTGGTAAAGTACGGCGAGAGAGTACGGCAACTGCTGACTCAAATACCTTCCTACATCATGGAAAGCATACCGCGTGCGGAAAATAGCAAAACGGATGCACTAGCTAAGCTCGCTAAAGAACTGGCCGACGAGAACCTCGATGACGTGAGGATCGTTGTGCAAAGCCGTCGGGTTCTTGCACCGGCAGAAATATCTCCAGATTCATCTGAAGAAAAGGAAGCGACCGAGCAAATGGCTCTACAAGTGAAAGACCAAGAAAAGGTTTAGGATTGGAGAGAAGTATTTATAGATTACTTCAAGTCCCATCGAACGCCTGAAGATGCGTCCTCAAAACACCAGCTTATGAAGCGAGCTCTATCTTTTTCCTTCGTCAATGATACCCTGTACAAGAGGTCATTCGATTCTCTGTGGTTGAGATGGCTGGGACCTGAAGAAGCAAAGAGAGTCGTTCAGGAAGTTCACGACGGAATCTGCGGTTCTCATCAAGCTGGCCCTAAGATGAAGTTGAAGATTAAACGGATGGGCTACTACTGGCCCACGATGATCCAGGATTGCCTCGAGTATGCGAAGCAATGACACTCATGCCAGATTCATGGGGACTTTATCCACCAGCATCCGAATCAATTACATCCGACGGTGGCTAGCTGGCCGTTCGAAATGTGGGGGACTGACATAATCGGCCCCATCGAACCAGCATCGTCCAGAGGACATCGATTCATTTTGGCGATGACTGACTACTTCTCCAAATGGGCAGAAGCAGTACCACTGAGGGAAGTGAAGACGGAGAATATACTCCATTTCTTCAAGACACACGTCACGGTTTGGAACTCCGAGATGGATCATCTCCGATAATGGGCCAGCTTACAGAAGCCACAAGATCAGCCGCTTCGCACAACAGCACAACATAGACTGGAGATACTCCTCAGTTTATAATCCCCGAGCTAACGGTCTAGCTGAGGCTTTCAACAAGACCTTGACGAAGATCGTGAAGAAGAAGGTATCCCGAAACAAGAAGGACTGGCATGGGAGACTGCATGAAGCTCTCTGGGCATATCGAACTACATTCAAGACGCCCACGAACACAACGCCGTACGCGTTGGTATTCGGTACAGAAGCGGTACTCCCCATCGAGATAGAGTTACCCTCTCTATGAGTGGCAGTTCATTATGAGCTAACGAACGAAGAGAACGCTCACCTTCGGCTTGAGGAGCTTGACTCCCTTGATGAAACCCGGCTCCTGGCGCAGCAAAATCTGGAAGCTTATAAAGCAAAGATGACGCGCTCATATGAAAGATTGACCAGGCCGAGGACATTCTGCCAAGGCGAACTCGTGCTAGTGGTCAAAAGACCTATGATCCCCAATCGTGCCAAGCGAGGAAAATTTGAGCCGAATTATGAAGGCCTGTACATCATAGACAAGGTCTACCAGGGTGGAGCTTATCTACTCATGGACATGCATGGTGAAAGACCTTTCAGGCCAATAAACGGCCGCTTCCTGAAAAAGTACTACGCTTGACGAGTCACGGCCTAGGTCAATGATAAATGACGACGACTATGTCCGCTCGCTATCTTCCTAAGCCCAAACTCTATAAGTAGTAACCGACTTACTTTACAACGGACCAAAACGTCCTTAAACTAACGACGGACCGAAACGTTCTTAAACTAACAGCGGACCGAAACGTCCTTAAACTAATGACGGACCACTATGTCCTAAAACTAGCTGTTGACCGAGATAACGATAAACTACGGTGGATTGCAGCATCCCAAAGCTGATACAAAAAAAAAGAAAAAAAATAAAAAGAAAGAAAACGGTATGTCCATAAGCAAAATGGGCACGGATGAAAACCCGAAAGGGCTCCGTGAGTAAAAACAGCAGGGCTACCGGTGAGTCTTGTGAAAAACCGAAAGGGTGCAACCTCGTTAGAATAAAAAAAAAGAAAGAATAAAAAAAACGGTATGTCCATAAGCAAGGTGGGCACGGATGAAAACCCGAAAGGGCTCCGTGAGTAAAAACAGCAGGGTTACCGGCGAGTGTTTGTGAAAACCCGAAAGGGCGCAACCTCGTTAAAAGACACTTACAAGGTCCTCTCGACCTTGTAAGGAGAAATCACCCGCGTGAGATCCTTACGACTCACAAGGGAGCAACACACTTAGGGATCCCCATGATTCCTAAGGAGAAATTACACTTCCGAGATCCTCACGACTCGTAAGGAGAATTCTCTTATGAAACCCTCACGACTCATAAGATTTGAAAGTCTTAAGCTACAGAGACCTGAACCTGTTCTAAAGCAACCCCCACAACCTCTGATACTGCCCTACAAGCGACTCAATACTGACCCTTGTATACAATCCACGGGCGGGAGTAAACATTTCCCTAACAAAGTCCCATCTGTGACTAGGGATATGTTTGCACAGTGAACAACCCTTGTAAGTCCTCTCGACTTACAAGGAGAAAATACTCTTGTAAGATCCTTATGACTTATAAGAGACCATGTGTTAGTGTATATGACCTAGAGGCCATTACTGTATCATACTAGTTTGTACATTACTTGATGGAAGCTTAGGATATTCACCTTGTATAAACAATCTTGCTCAATATAGTAGTATGCTACTTGGTTTGTTTCTGCTTTAATGTGTGCATGTGTTTCTTTTAGCATATCGCCTTTACACATTAGTGGAGCCCTTAGGATCATTGCTTGATTACCAGCGTTGTGATGGCAGTCACACTCGTGGGGGCTGGGTAATCCACAAGCACATCCTTATGCAGGTCCCTAGTCGTAGGACTATCGAGACAGGGCATCGATACTCCGGAGTAGACTAGCGTATACGCTTCTCATCCCAGCTTGGGAAACGGTCTGTCCCACAGCCGTCAGTACGTCGTACTTGAGATAGAATGCGGGTGCTCGTTAGGTTACGAGTACACTGGACAGGACTCGTCGGGAACTGTTGGTTGGTATTATACATATCGTCAGTTATCAGTTCCCAGATGACATGAGTACAGCTTAGTCCGCTGACTTGACACTGTCACTTCGCCTCGAGTGTGTTCCCACTGCACTTTGATTACTACTCTACCACGGCTTAAAGGAGTCGTGCAAACAGGTAGTTTTTGGGTGCAGTCCCGAAGCACTTGGAGGCAGTGACGGTTAGACAGGATTCGTCTCTCCCGGTATTGGGGGTTGACATCGCGCTGTGTCTAGGAGAGCCATTACACAAGTAGTCCCTGGCCAGGGCAAGCGAGATATACTGGTAGGTTTCCAGTGTTATCTCAGGGTGTTCTGAGCTTCACTCCTACACGACTTGTACCGCTATTAGGGGACTGACTTTTACCGCCCCCTAGGCCCGCCATGCGATGTTATCAGACGAACAGACCGGACTGTACGGAGATTGTCACATGCAGACTCAGTAGGAGTTCAGATGGGTTTCACCTCGTCCGTCTTCTTATCAGCATCTACCTGGGGACCGTTACGTACAGCTAGTGCCGCTTGCGGTCTGTGGTTAAACCCACTGGCAGCGTAGTGTCGAGTCTTTAGAGTCCCACACAGAGGGTTATTCGCCTTTGGGCAAAACAGAGTAGAGGTCGCATGGTTTTGCGGCAGGGTTCGTTCTCGTCCGCGCACTTGTGCACGTTTGGAGTCCAGACGGATATTACTAGCGGGCTCTGGTTTGAGCCAGATCCTAGTATATGTTTTGGGGTTAGTTTTATCTCATAGTATTCATGTTCCTCGGAACACGAATGCGGGTGTGTATGCACAGTTGATTGAGGCGGAGGAAGAGGATTTTCATTAGGGTTTCGGAACGGGTGTGTATGCACAGTTGACAGTCGTCTTTTTCCAAACCCTAATGAATTTGTGATATATCAATTAATAATATTAATTAAATGAAATTGTTTCATGGTTGGGTTTGTTGACTTGTTGACCAAGGTTGACTTGTTGACCATGGTTGAAACATTGACTATCATCATTACACATCAAAGATGCTCTTTGATTCTAGCAAAAAACATTTAATGTGATATGATAATAGTCTCATCAAACCATCCATCACCTTTTTCATTTTTGGATTAATATTATTATTAGATAATTCACTTATTATGTTATGGTTGTAAAAATACCATCTCATTCTATCATAACCATTCTCTCTCCTCTTTTCTTCTTCTTCCTCCTTTAGTTCAAGGAGATCCATTCTCATGTGTTGAGAAACCTCTCCTTGAGATAAAATACTCTAAACCACTCTCTACTCACTCTAAGGTTGAAGGTCTAGCAAGCCAAAGACCTTAGTTCTCTCAAAGTTCGAGAAAGGAGCCCAAGGTTGCAACCCTCAGGTGGATCCATCTTTGACGAAAGAAGGCGACGAGGAAAGCACCATCCAACCACTACTAAGAGTTCAAGAAGAAGGAGTTCAAGTGAGGTATAACCCCTAATCGAGTAGACAACTCTCTAGTTAGGTTGCTAGTGTGTAGTTTAGCCAAGATCCGTTTTTGTAGTCCATGTTACCCAAACCCTAAAAATCGTTTTTCACCATTTCCGCATTTTGTTTTTGGGGTGATTAGAAATCCGTATTTTGGTCGATTTTCTGTAGACTTTGGCTAATGGTTATATCTGTAATGTTTTATATGTATTGAACGTCTACTAATCGCTATACGTCGATTAGTGGGGGTTATACATATCTGTGATCTGTGATGTTGATGGTATGTGTATATGAATTCGTTGGATTGCCGCGGATGAATAGCCGGGGGGGGGGTTGTGAGATGAGAGTTTTCTTTTATCTTTCAATTCATGTAATATGTAAATTGATGTAATATTATTTTTGGCCGCACAACCGGGTCGGGGTTGTAGCCGTCATTGTATAATTTCTTTTTACTGTTTTTGCTCCTAGGATAGACCCAAGGTGGAGTGCACAAACTACCGGGTATCTCGAAGTGCCGAGTGGCCTACTCACGTCGTTGAGGGAGGTTGCTCCATTTCGGATATTTGGCGGGTAGTTTTCCGCACCCATAGGGGTCTAGGGTGGGGTATTGGCTATTCATCGCAACCGTGTAATCCGCTTTTCGTTACAGGCTCGTACAAATTGCGGATTCCTAGTATATCCAATGTATTCATCTGTGATCTGAAATGGCTATCATTGCAATATATCTATGTATGATATTATTTAGGCGTTGCTTATGTTTTGCAGCCGCGCTAGCCCAGCCCCCGCTCTGTCGTTAGTTAAGTAACCTAACGGGTGATGACGGGGCCCCGTGGCGAATGCGAATGGCATAAGCGTACGTCATATTTTGGTTGTTTTCTGCAATGGTAGGATTAATTGATGGGACACATTAAAAGAACTAATGCAAGAAAAATAAACCAAAGTAAAAGTCGTTGGAACACTTTCAAAAACCACTCGGTTTCTTTTCAAAATAACTTTTAAACGCGAAGCTTAAACCACTCCTTTTAAAAGTTATCTCGTTCCATCGATTATATCAAGTTCACTATGTTCACGGTTTTGCCAAAACCATTCGTAGCCTTCCGTCGTTTCACATGGATGGTCAATAGTATTCAAGCTATGTTTGTTGGCCAAAGTCAAGGCATAGTGATTGGTAGCTATTGGGTATTCATGTGCATCATAGATAGATGTGTTGGTTTGGGACAGTCGTACTGCTTTGTTGGCCAAAGTCAAGGGTAGGTGCGAGTGGGTTCAAATTAACCTGGAGAATGACGGGTAGAACTTGACATGTGACTTATGATTTGTTGGCCAAAGTCAAGGTCATAAGAGCATGGGGCAAAAATCCACATCGGGAGTTTCAAAAGAACTGAAACTTGCTAGCACTGCATACCATTTGGAGTGTGATGATTCTGGTAGGATCCCTTCAGTTTTGTCACGCAATGATATTTGGATCCCGATCCTACTGTGAGTATATGCTACTCCTCGGAAAAATTCTCGCTTAATGATCAATGCTATAAACCTAGTAGGTGTCGAGAAAGGTGTTAGCGGGGCTGCGCCCCCAGGGAAAAGAGGTTATTTAATTAAGGAACTTCGCGAAAGCGTTGGAAAACCTCCCTCGAAGTACCGACACTAGCCTGGCTGAACGGTTAAGCAAGTATTGTACGGTGAGATTGATCCTGGCTAATTCTTCCTTTTTGGTTTGAGGAGGGATTCGAGAGACAGTGGGAGCCATCCTGTTTAGACAAATTAAAAACCACTCTAAACTTGCAAGAGCATCATGCTAAAGTGTTTCTTCTCTCTCTCCTAATTGCAGCAACCATTCAATATGACTGGACTTAAGTTACTACTAGATAAAAACATACTGACAGGGCCAAACTACAAAGATTGGCTCAGGAATGTCAAAATGGCAATCACTTACGACAAGTTGGGGTATCTCCTTACCACCAAAGCTCCCCCTGTCCCAGGTCCCACCTCCAGCGTCGCGGATACAGAAATCCGTAAGACTTGGGAGATTGATTGCGCGAAGGCCAAGTGCCTCGTGCTTGCCTCTATGGACAACGAACATCAGAGGAGGCATGAGAATATGGACCTCGAATCCATATTTCTCCATACAAAAGAACTGTATGGAGAGCAATTTCGTATCGCAAGATACGAAGTGTCAAAGAAGTTATTTTCGGCAAGATTGGCCGTCGGATCATCAGTAGCGGAACACGTGCTTAAGATGATTGGCTTCATTGAGGAGCTCGCGGACCTTGGGACCACGTTGGAGAATGAGCTCTATACGGACTTGATTCTTCAGTCCCTTCCTTCCACTTACGCCCAGTTTATCCTGAATTTCAACTTGCAAGAAAAGGAAGTCGAACTTTCAGAACTCCTCAACATGCTGAGGAGTGCAGAGGGCACCCTACAGAAAGGTAGGGAAACATCCACTTTGTTTGTAGGAGGATCTTCATCTTCTAGGTCCAAGGCGAAAGCCAAGGGAAAGAAGAAGAAAACCCCCGCTAAACCAAGGGGCGGTGTTAGTAAAGTTGATACGAAGGAAAAGTCAAAAGCAACAAAGGAAGCGGGAAAGCTTGTAGGAAAGGAGGAATGCTTTTACTGTCACAAGAGTGGACACTGGAAGAAAGATTGCAGGGCTTGGAAGGCCAGAACACAGGATCTGAAGCGAGTTGCAGCTTCAGCTTCAGGTGTGTATGTTATTGAAAACTGTCTATCAATAAACTCTACTTCCTAGGTGTTGGATACCGGATCAGGATCTCATATCTGTAATTCTTTGCAGGCGTTGAGAAACCGTAGGGTTTTGAAGGCAGGTGATATGACCCTCAGAGTTGCAAACGGAGCTGGCATGGATGCTGAGTCCGTGGGGGACTATCACCTGGGATTGTCAGATGGACACGTTTTGGTTTTGCGTAATTGTTATTTTGTACCAAATGCAACTTGTAATATCATTTCTGTATCTTTAGTTTCTAAAGAAAGTTATGAATTTGCGTTTGTAAGTAATGTTGTAAACATTCGCCTTAATCAAGTTCTGATTGGGTCAGGTACATTAAACAATGGAATATACGTATTAAACCAACCACAGATTTTCAATGTCCAGAATACACACAAAAGAAAGTCTCCGGGATCTAATCAGGCTTTATTATGGCATTGTAGACTGGGTCACATCAATGAGAGAAGGTTGACGAAGTTATATACAGAAGGATATTTGGATCCGTTCGAATATCAATCATATGCAACTTGTCAATCCTGTCTCAAAGGAAAGATGACAAAGATTCCGTTCACTGGACACGGAGTAAGAGCGAGCGAGCTCTTGGGACTCGTACACAGCGACGTGTGCGGTCCAATGTCTACGCATGCACGAAGCGGTTATTCTTACTTCATTACTTTTACGGATGACTTTTCAAGGTACGGTTATGTCTTCTTAATGAAACATAAATCCGAAGCCTTTGGAAAATTCCAGGAATATAAGAATGAAGTGGAAAAACAAACAGGCAAAAGTATCAAGACACTAAGATCTGATCGAGGTGGTGAATACTTAAGTGCCGAGTTCCTGGATTACTTAAAAGAGAATGGAATTCTCTCTCAGCTTACTCCTCCATACACTCCGCAACATAACGGTGTATCGAAGAGACGGAACCGGATCCTATTGGATATGGTACGTTCTATGATGAGTAACGCTGAGTTACCGCGATCATTCTGGGGATATGCACTAGAATCAGCTGCATACCTTTTGAACCGAGTTCCAACTAAGACTGTGCCTACTACACCATATCAGATGTGGTGTGGGAAGAGACCCTATCTTAATCACATTAAGACATGGGGATGTCCAGCTTTTGTCAAAAAGCAGCATGCGGATAAGCTCGAGGCACGCTCAGTACAGTGCAAGTTTGTGGGATATCCAAAGAACTCCAAGGGATATTTTTTCTATTGCGAAGAGGAAAAAAAGATTTATGTTTCTCATCATGCCCACTTCTTGGAAACTGAATTTTTGGAAAATCAGATAAGTGAGAGCACAATTGAACTGGAAGAAATTCCAGAACCACGAGCTATTACTGAAAGCTTAGTAGAACCAGAGGGTTCAAAAGAACATGACATTCCTACGCCGCTCCACAGGAGTAGTAGGCAGTCTCATCCGCCCGAGAGATACGGTTTTCTCATAGACGGGGATAGAGAGGATTGCATCATTGATAGTGATGAGCCGACTAGCTTCCAGCAGGCCATTCAGAGTGTTGACTCGGTAAAATGGCTGGATGCAATGCGGACCGAAATGGAGTCCATGTACACCAACAAAGTATGGACGTTGGACGTTGCTCCAGATGGGGTAAAACCCGTAGGATGCAAGTGGATCTTCAAAAGGAAGATTGGTGTAGATGGACAGGTTGAGACCTATAAAGCTAGATTGGTTGCAAAGGGTTTTCATCAAAGACCTGGTTTAAACTATGACGAGACCTTTTCTCCAGTAGCTATGCTGAAATCCATTCGGATCCTTCTTGCCATTGCTGCTTTCCACGATTATGAGATCTGGCAGATGGACGTAAAGACCGCTTTTCTAAATGGAAATTTAGAGGAGTGTGTCTATATGGACCAGCCAGAGGGTTTCATTCAGAGTGGGAGCAGCGGGAAGGTGTGCAAGTTGCTTAAGTCCATCTATGGACTAAAGCAGGCATCGCGGAGTTGGAACATCTGTTTTGATGAGACGGTCAAAGATTTTGGCTTTATCAAAAATCCAGATGAACCATGCATCTATAGTAGATTTGTAGAAAGAACTGTCGTATTCCTCGTTTTATACGTGAATGACATTCTCTTGATAGGAAATGACATTCCTATGCTACAATCTGTCAAAGGGTTCTTGTCACACAGGTTCTCCATGAAAGACCTGGGTGATGCCTCTTACATTCTGGGGATCCGGATCTATCGTGACAGATCCAAGAGGATATTAGGACTTTCACAGTCCAGGTACATCGACACCATACTGAAAAGATTCAGTATGGAAGATTCCAAGCGCGGTAATCTACCGGCTTGTCACGGGATCACCCTCTCCAAAGAGATGTCTTCCAAGACTGATTTGGAAAGGGATCACATGTCTATTATACCCTACGCTTCTGCGGTAGGCTCTATAATGTATGCGATGTTATGTACCAGACCAGATGTAGCTTATACACTGAGTGTGGTAAGCAGGTATCAGTCAAACCCTGGGGAGAAACACTAGATAGCGGTAAAGAACATTCTCAAGTACCTAAGAAGGACTAAGGAGATGTTCTTGGTGTATGGCGGAAAAGACCTCCAGATCGAGGCCTTTGCTGACTCCATCTTCCAGAGTGACAAGGATGATTCCAAGTCCATGTCGGGCTATGTCTTTACCCTCAATGGAGGGGCGGTGTGTTGGAAGAGTTCCAAACAGGAAACCGTTGCTGACTCGACGATGGAAGCGGAATATATCGCTGCATCTGATGCCGCAAAAGAAGCCGTCTGGATGAGGAAGTTCTTGATAGAACTTCAGGTGGTTCCTACCATTGTTGATCCAATACCGCTGTATTGCGACAACCACGGAGCTATAGCTTTAGCAAAGGAACCCAGGTCCCATCAGAAGTCCAGACACATCTTGAGGCGGTATCACCTGATCAGGGAGATCGTGGGTCGCCAGGAGATCGAGGTTCGGAGAGTTGCTACGGAAGATAACACTGCTGATCCATTCACAAAGGCTTTACCCCAGACTCAGTTCGAGCGGCTGATCGAGATGATAGGTCTTCGATACGCCAGTACATGGCCTTAGTGCAAGTGGGAGATTGTTAGTGTATATGCCCTATCATACTAGTTTGTATATTACTTGATGGAAGCTTGAGATATTCACCTTGTATAAACAATCTTGCTCAATATAGTAGTATGCTACTTGGTTTGTTTCTGCTTTAATGTGTGCATGTGTTTCTTTTAGCATATCGCCTTTACACATTAGTGGAGCCCTTAGGATCATTGCTTGATTACCAGCGTTGTGATGGCAGTCACACTCGTGGGGGCTGGGTAATCCACAAGCACATCCTTATGCAGGTCCCTAGTCGCAGGACTATCGAGACAGGGCATCGATACTCCGGAGTAGAGTATCGTATACGCTTCTCATCCCAGCTTGGGAAACGGTCTGTCCCACAGCCGTCAGTACGTCGTACTTGAGATAGTATGTGGGTGCTCGTTAGGTTACGAGTACACTGGACAGGACTCGTCGGGAATTGTTGGTTGGTATTATACCTATCGTCAGTTATCAGTTCCCAGGTGACATGAGTACAACTTAGTCCGCTGACTTGACACTGTCACTTCTCCTCGAGTGTGTTCCCACTGCACTTTGATTACTACCCTACCACGGCTCAAAGGAGTCGTGCAAACAGGTAGTTTTTGGGTGCAGTCCCGAAGCACTTGGAGGCAGTGACGGTTAGAAAGGATTCGTCTCTCCCGGTATTGGGGGTTGACATTGCGCTGTGTCTAGGAGAGCCATTACACAAGTAGTCCCTGGCCAGGGCAAGCGAGATATACTGGTAGGTTTCCAGTGTTATCTCAGGGTGTTCTGGGCTTCACTCCGACATGAATTGTACCGCTATTAGGGGACTGACGTTTACCGCCCCTAGGCCTGCCATGCGATGTTATCAGACGAACAGACCGGACTGTACGGAGATTGTCACATGCAGACTCAGTAGGAGTTCAGATGGGTTTCACCTCGTCCGTCTTCTTATCGGCATCTACCTGGGGACCGTTACGTATAGCTAGTGCCGCTTGCGGTCTGTGGTTAAACCCACTGCCAGCGTAGTGTCGAGTCTTTAGAGTCCCACACAGAGGGTTATTCGCCTTTGGGCAAAACAGAGTAGAGGTCGCATGGTTTTGCGGCAGGGTTCGTTCTCGTCCGCGCACTTGTGCACGTTTGGAGTCCAGACGGATATTACTAGCGGGCTCTGGTTTGAGCCAGATCCTAGTATATGTTTTGGGGTTAGTTTTATCTCATAGTATTCATGTTCCTCGGAACACGAATGCGGGTGTGTATGCACAGTTGATTGAGGCGGAGGAAGAGGATTTTCATTAGGGTTTCGGAACGGGTGTGTATGCACAGTTGAAAGTCGTCTTTTTCCAAACCCTAATGAATTTGTGATATATCAATTAATAATATTAATTAAATGAAATTGTTTCATGGTTGGGTTTGTTGACTTGTTGACCAAGGTTGACTTGTTGACCATGGTTGAAACATTGACTATCATCATTACACATCAAAGATGCTCTTTGATTCTAGCAAAAAACATTTAATGTGATATGATAATAGTCTCATCAAACCATCCATCACCTTTTTCATTTTTGGATTAATATTATTATTAGATAATTCACTTATTATGTTATGGTTGTAAAAATACCATCTCATTCTATCATAACCATTCTCTCTCCTCTTTTCTTCTTCTTCCTCCTTTAGTTCAAGGAGATCCATTCTCATGTGTTGAGAAACCTCTCCTTGAGATAAAATACTCTAAACCACTCTCTACTCACTCTAAGGTTGAAGGTCTAGCAAGCCAAAGACCTTAGTTCTCTCAAAGTTCGAGAAAGGAGCCCAAGGTTGCAACCCTCAGGTGGATCCATCTTTGACGAAAGAAGGCGACGAGGAAAGCACCATCCAACCACTACTAAGAGTTCAAGAAGAAGGAGTTCAAGTGAGGTATAACCCCTAATCGAGTAGACAACTCTCTAGTTAGGTTGCTAGTGTGTAGTTTAGCCAAGATCCGTTTTTGTAGTCCATGTTACCCAAACCCTAAAAATCGTTTTTCACCATTTCCGCATTTTGTTTTTGGGGTGATTAGAAATCCGTATTTTGGTCGATTTTCTGTAGACTTTGGCTAATGGTTATATCTGTAATGTTTTATATGTATTGAACGTCTACTAATCGCTATACGTCGATTAGTGGGGGTTATACATATCTGTGATCTGTGATGTTGATGGTATGTGTATATGAATTCGTTGGATTGCCGCGGATGAATAGCCGGGGGGGGTTGTGAGATGAGAGTTTTCTTTTATCTTTCAATTCATGTAATATGTAAATTGATGTAATATTATTTTTGGCCGCACAACCGGGTCGGGGTTGTAGCCGTCATTGTATAATTTCTTTTTACTGTTTTTGCTCCTAGGATAGACCCAAGGTGGAGTGCACAAACTACCGGGTATCTCGAAGTGCCGAGTGGCCTACTCACGTCGTTGAGGGAGGTTGCTCCATTTCGGATATTTGGCGGGTAGTTTTCCGCACCCATAGGGGTCTAGGGTGGGGTATTGGCTATTCATCGCAACCGTGTAATCCGCTTTTCGTTACAGGCTCGTACAAATTGCGGATTCCTAGTATATCCAATGTATTCATCTGTGATCTGAAATGGCTATCATTGCAATATATCTATGTATGATATTATTTAGGCGTTGCTTATGTTTTGCAGCCGCGCTAGCCCAGCCCCCGCTCTGTCGTTAGTTAAGTAACCTAACGGGTGATGACGGGGCCCCGTGGCGAATGCGAATGGCATAAGCGTACGTCATATTTTGGTTGTTTTCTGCAATGGTAGGATTAATTGATGGGACACATTAAAAGAACTAATGCAAGAAAAATAAACCAAAGTAAAAGTCGTTGGAACACTTTCAAAAACCACTCGGTTTCTTTTCAAAATAACTTTTAAACGCGAAGCTTAAACCACTCCTTTTAAAAGTTATCTCGTTCCATCGATTATATCAAGTTCACTATGTTCACGGTTTTGCCAAAACCATTCGTAGCCTTCCGTCGTTTCACATGGATGGTCAATAGTATTCAAGCTATGTTTGTTGGCCAAAGTCAAGGCATAGTGATTGGTAGCTATTGGGTATTCATGTGCATCATAGATAGATGTGTTGGTTTGGGACAGTCGTACTGCTTTGTTGGCCAAAGTCAAGGGTAGGTGCGAGTGGGTTCAAATTAACCTGGAGAATGACGGGTAGAACTTGACATGTGACTTATGATTTGTTGGCCAAAGTCAAGGTCATAAGAGCATGGGGCAAAAATCCACATCGGGAGTTTCAAAAGAACTGAAACTTGCTAGCACTGCATACCATTTGGAGTGTGATGATTCTGGTAGGATCCCTTCAGTTTTGTCACGCAATGATATTTGGATCCCGATCCTACTGTGAGTATATGCTACTCCTCGGAAAAATTCTCGCTTAATGATCAATGCTATAAACCTAGTAGGTGTCGAGAAAGGTGTTAGCGGGGCTGCGCCCCCAGGGAAAAGAGGTTATTTAATTAAGGAACTTCGCGAAAGCGTTGGAAAACCTCCCTCGAAGTACCGACACTAGCCTGGCTGAACGGTTAAGCAAGTATTGTACGGTGAGATTGATCCTGGCTAATTCTTCCTTTTTGGTTTGAGGAGGGATTCGAGAGACAGTGGGAGCCATCCTGTTTAGACAAATTAAAAACCACTCTAAACTTGCAAGAGCATCATGCTAAAGTGTTTCTTCTCTCTCTCCTAATTGCAGCAACCATTCAATATGACTGGACTTAAGTTACTACTAGATAAAAACATACTGACAGGGCCAAACTACAAAGATTGGCTCAGGAATGTCAAAATGGCAATCACTTACGACAAGTTGGGGTATCTCCTTACCACCAAAGCTCCCCCTGTCCCAGGTCCCACCTCCAGCGTCGCGGATACAGAAATCCGTAAGACTTGGGAGATTGATTGCGCGAAGGCCAAGTGCCTCGTGCTTGCCTCTATGGACAACGAACATCAGAGGAGGCATGAGAATATGGACCTCGAATCCATATTTCTCCATACAAAAGAACTGTATGGAGAGCAATTTCGTATCGCAAGATACGAAGTGTCAAAGAAGTTATTTTCGGCAAGATTGGCCGTCGGATCATCAGTAGCGGAACACGTGCTTAAGATGATTGGCTTCATTGAGGAGCTCGCGGACCTTGGGACCACGTTGGAGAATGAGCTCTATACGGACTTGATTCTTCAGTCCCTTCCTTCCACTTACGCCCAGTTTATCCTGAATTTCAACTTGCAAGAAAAGGAAGTCGAACTTTCAGAACTCCTCAACATGCTGAGGAGTGCAGAGGGCACCCTACAGAAAGGTAGGGAAACATCCACTTTGTTTGTAGGAGGATCTTCATCTTCTAGGTCCAAGGCGAAAGCCAAGGGAAAGAAGAAGAAAACCCCCGCTAAACCAAGGGGCGGTGTTAGTAAAGTTGATACGAAGGAAAAGTCAAAAGCAACAAAGGAAGCGGGAAAGCTTGTAGGAAAGGAGGAATGCTTTTACTGTCACAAGAGTGGACACTGGAAGAAAGATTGCAGGGCTTGGAAGGCCAGAACACAGGATCTGAAGCGAGTTGCAGCTTCAGCTTCAGGTGTGTATGTTATTGAAAACTGTCTATCAATAAACTCTACTTCCTAGGTGTTGGATACCGGATCAGGATCTCATATCTGTAATTCTTTGCAGGCGTTGAGAAACCGTAGGGTTTTGAAGGCAGGTGATATGACCCTCAGAGTTGCAAACGGAGCTGGCATGGATGCTGAGTCCGTGGGGGACTATCACCTGGGATTGTCAGATGGACACGTTTTGGTTTTGCGTAATTGTTATTTTGTACCAAATGCAACTTGTAATATCATTTCTGTATCTTTAGTTTCTAAAGAAAGTTATGAATTTGCGTTTGTAAGTAATGTTGTAAACATTCGCCTTAATCAAGTTCTGATTGGGTCAGGTACATTAAACAATGGAATATACGTATTAAACCAACCACAGATTTTCAATGTCCAGAATACACACAAAAGAAAGTCTCCGGGATCTAATCAGGCTTTATTATGGCATTGTAGACTGGGTCACATCAATGAGAGAAGGTTGACGAAGTTATATACAGAAGGATATTTGGATCCGTTCGAATATCAATCATATGCAACTTGTCAATCCTGTCTCAAAGGAAAGATGACAAAGATTCCGTTCACTGGACACGGAGTAAGAGCGAGCGAGCTCTTGGGACTCGTACACAGCGACGTGTGCGGTCCAATGTCTACGCATGCACGAAGCGGTTATTCTTACTTCATTACTTTTACGGATGACTTTTCAAGGTACGGTTATGTCTTCTTAATGAAACATAAATCCGAAGCCTTTGGAAAATTCCAGGAATATAAGAATGAAGTGGAAAAACAAACAGGCAAAAGTATCAAGACACTAAGATCTGATCGAGGTGGTGAATACTTAAGTGCCGAGTTCCTGGATTACTTAAAAGAGAATGGAATTCTCTCTCAGCTTACTCCTCCATACACTCCGCAACATAACGGTGTATCGAAGAGACGGAACCGGATCCTATTGGATATGGTACGTTCCATGATGAGTAACGCTGAGTTACCGCGATCATTCTGGGGATATGCACTAGAATCAGCTGCATACCTTTTGAACCGAGTTCCAACTAAGACTGTGCCTACTACACCATATCAGATGTGGTGTGGGAAGAGACCCTATCTTAATCACATTAAGACATGGGGATGTCCAGCTTTTGTCAAAAAGCAGCATGCGGATAAGCTCGAGGCACGCTCAGTACAGTGCAAGTTTGTGGGATATCCAAAGAACTCCAAGGGATATTTTTTCTATTGCGAAGAGGAAAAAAAGATTTATGTTTCTCATCATGCCCACTTCTTGGAAACTGAATTTTTGGAAAATCAGATAAGTGAGAGCACAATTGAACTGGAAGAAATTCCAGAACCACGAGCTATTACTGAAAGCTTAGTAGAACCAGAGGGTTCAAAAGAACATGACATTCCTACGCCGCTCCACAGGAGTAGTAGGCAGTCTCATCCGCCCGAGAGATACGGTTTTCTCATAGACGGGGATAGAGAGGATTGCATCATTGATAGTGATGAGCCGACTAGCTTCCAGCAGGCCATTCAGAGTGTTGACTCGGTAAAATGGCTGGATGCAATGCGGACCGAAATGGAGTCCATGTACACCAACAAAGTATGGACGTTGGACGTTGCTCCAGATGGGGTAAAACCCGTAGGATGCAAGTGGATCTTCAAAAGGAAGATTGGTGTAGATGGACAGGTTGAGACCTATAAAGCTAGATTGGTTGCAAAGGGTTTTCATCAAAGACCTGGTTTAAACTATGACGAGACCTTTTCTCCAGTAGCTATGCTGAAATCCATTCGGATCCTTCTTGCCATTGCTGCTTTCCACGATTATGAGATCTGGCAGATGGACGTAAAGACCGCTTTTCTAAATGGAAATTTAGAGGAGTGTGTCTATATGGACCAGCCAGAGGGTTTCATTCAGAGTGGGAGCAGCGGGAAGGTGTGCAAGTTGCTTAAGTCCATCTATGGACTAAAGCAGGCATCGCGGAGTTGGAACATCTGTTTTGATGAGACGGTCAAAGATTTTGGCTTTATCAAAAATCCAGATGAACCATGCATCTATAGTAGATTTGTAGAAAGAACTGTCGTATTCCTCGTTTTATACGTGAATGACATTCTCTTGATAGGAAATGACATTCCTATGCTACAATCTGTCAAAGGGTTCTTGTCACACAGGTTCTCCATGAAAGACCTGGGTGATGCCTCTTACATTCTGGGGATCCGGATCTATCGTGACAGATCCAAGAGGATATTAGGACTTTCACAGTCCAGGTACATCGACACCATACTGAAAAGATTCAGTATGGAAGATTCCAAGCGCGGTAATCTACCGGCTTGTCACGGGATCACCCTCTCCAAAGAGATGTCTTCCAAGACTGATTTGGAAAGGGATCACATGTCTATTATACCCTACGCTTCTGCGGTAGGCTCTATAATGTATGCGATGTTATGTACCAGACCAGATGTAGCTTATACACTGAGTGTGGTAAGCAGGTATCAGTCAAACCCTGGGGAGAAACACTAGATAGCGGTAAAGAACATTCTCAAGTACCTAAGAAGGACTAAGGAGATGTTCTTGGTGTATGGCGGAAAAGACCTCCAGATCGAGGCCTTTGCTGACTCCATCTTCCAGAGTGACAAGGATGATTCCAAGTCCATGTCGGGCTATGTCTTTACCCTCAATGGAGGGGCGGTGTGTTGGAAGAGTTCCAAACAGGAAACCGTTGCTGACTCGACGATGGAAGCGGAATATATCGCTGCATCTGATGCCGCAAAAGAAGCCGTCTGGATGAGGAAGTTCTTGATAGAACTTCAGGTGGTTCCTACCATTGTTGATCCAATACCGCTGTATTGCGACAACCACGGAGCTATAGCTTTAGCAAAGGAACCCAGGTCCCATCAGAAGTCCAGACACATCTTGAGGCGGTATCACCTGATCAGGGAGATCGTGGGTCGCCAGGAGATCGAGGTTCGGAGAGTTGCTACGGAAGATAACACTGCTGATCCATTCACAAAGGCTTTACCCCAGACTCAGTTCGAGCGGCTGATCGAGATGATAGGTCTTCGATACGCCAGTACATGGCCTTAGTGCAAGTGGGAGATTGTTAGTGTATATGCCCTATCATACTAGTTTGTATATTACTTGATGGAAGCTTGAGATATTCACCTTGTATAAACAATCTTGCTCAATATAGTAGTATGCTACTTGGTTTGTTTCTGCTTTAATGTGTGCATGTGTTTCTTTTAGCATATCGCCTTTACACATTAGTGGAGCCCTTAGGATCATTGCTTGATTACCAGCGTTGTGATGGCAGTCACACTCGTGGGGGCTGGGTAATCCACAAGCACATCCTTATGCAGGTCCCTAGTCGCAGGACTATCGAGACAGGGCATCGATACTCCGGAGTAGAGTATCGTATACGCTTCTCATCCCAGCTTGGGAAACGGTCTGTCCCACAGCCGTCAGTACGTCGTACTTGAGATAGTATGTGGGTGCTCGTTAGGTTACGAGTACACTGGACAGGACTCGTCGGGAATTGTTGGTTGGTATTATACCTATCGTCAGTTATCAGTTCCCAGGTGACATGAGTACAACTTAGTCCGCTGACTTGACACTGTCACTTCTCCTCGAGTGTGTTCCCACTGCACTTTGATTACTACCCTACCACGGCTCAAAGGAGTCGTGCAAACAGGTAGTTTTTGGGTGCAGTCCCGAAGCACTTGGAGGCAGTGACGGTTAGAAAGGATTCGTCTCTCCCGGTATTGGGGGTTGACATTGCGCTGTGTCTAGGAGAGCCATTACACAAGTAGTCCCTGGCCAGGGCAAGCGAGATATACTGGTAGGTTTCCAGTGTTATCTCAGGGTGTTCTGGGCTTCACTCCGACATGAATTGTACCGCTATTAGAGGACTGACGTTTACCGCCCCTAGGCCTGCCATGCGATGTTATCAGACGAACAGACCGGACTGTACGGAGATTGTCACATGCAGACTCAGTAGGAGTTCAGATGGCTTTCACCTCGTCCGTCTTCTTATCGGCATCTACCTGGGGACCGTTACGTATAGCTAGTGCCGCTTGCGGTCTGTGGTTAAACCCACTGCCAGCGTAGTGTCGAGTCTTTAGAGTCCCACACAGAGGGTTATTCGCCTTTGGGCAAAACAGAGTAGAGGTCGCATGGTTTTGCGGCAGGGTTCGTTCTCGTCCGCGCACTTGTGCACGTTTGGAGTCCAGACGGATATTACTAGCGGGCTCTGGTTTGAGCCAGATCCTAGTATATGTTTTGGGGTTAGTTTTATCTCATAGTATTCATGTTCCTCGGAACACGAATGCGGGTGTGTATGCACAGTTGATTGAGGCGGAGGAAGAGGATTTTCATTAGGGTTTCGGAACGGGTGTGTATGCACAGTTGACAGTCGTCTTTTTCCAAACCCTAATGAATTTGTGATATATCAATTAATAATATTAATTAAATGAAATTGTGTCATGGTTGGGTTTGTTGACTTGTTGACCAAGGTTGACTTGTTGACCATGGTTGAAACATTGACTATCATCATTACACATCAAAGATGCTCTTTGATTCTAGCAAAAAACATTTAATGTGATATGATAATAGTCTCATCAAACCATCCATCACCTTTTTAATTTTTGGATTAATATTATTATTAGATAATTCACTTATTATGTTATGGTTGTAAAAATACCATCTCATTCTATCATAACCATTCTCTCTCCTCTTTTCTTCTTCTTCCTCCTCTAGTTCAAGGAGATCCATTCTCATGTGTTGAGAAACCTCTCCTTGAGATAAAATACTCTAAACCACTCTCTACTCACTCTAAGGTTGAAGGTCTAGCAAGCCAAAGACCTTAGTTCTCTCAAAGTTCGAGAAAGGAGCCCAAGGTTGCAACCCTCAGGTGGATCCATCTTTGACGAAAGAAGGCGACGAGGAAAGCACCATCCAACCACTACTAAGAGTTCAAGAAGAAGGAGTTCAAGTGAGGTATAACCCCTAACCGAGTAGACAACTCTCTAGTTAGGTTGCTAGTGTGTAGTTTAGCCAAGATCCGTTTTTGTAGTCCATGTTACCCAAACCCTAAAAATCGTTTTTCACCATTTCCGCAAGCCCGAAAGAACCGGGAGAGGTAACGTGGACTTACACCATGTACTTAGGAATCCTCACGATTCCTAAGGAGAAAACACACCTACGTGATCCTCACGACTCGTAGGAAGAAATACCTTCATGAGACCCTTACGGCTCATGAAGTCAAAAGCCTTAGTCAACAGGATCCTAACCCTGTTCGCTAAGCCACCTTTGTTCAACATTGACAAAGGCAAGTGATGATTCACTCCTGGCAATATCCCAGTTGTAGCGGTGCTGATGCCGAAATCAGTGTCTAATTCCAAGCGTGTAGTGAAAAGCCAGCGAGCCATACATGCATACGAAATAGCCGAAATGATGGGGCAACTTGCAACAAAATCAGCAAGTAAAAACGTATGCATGCAAAATAGCCGAATTGATTGGGCATCGCGAAAAAATAGCCGAAATGATGGGGCAATCGCGACCTTCGCAATATAAAAGCTGAAATGATAGAGCATCGTGGAAAGAAATAAAATAAAAATAAAAATGAAATTTATGCTCTACAGGTGATATCACATCAATCCCTGTATACAATCCAGGGGCGCAAACAAAGAAGGAATCACACTCTTCCTCCCCAGGTTTCATCAGAAGAAGAAGCCAAATCTCGACGGTTCACAGATAGCCTAGAGATCATCTCGACGTTCGTCTCATTACAGCCGACACAACATCAAGTTAAGCGGAACAGCGGCAACTCCCAGTTCCATGACTCGGCAGTGCAGATGACCGAGAGTCAAATTCCGACTTCGCGAAATGTGGATAAAGTCAACCCTTCCTGGTTACATGGAATGCGGATTATGTCACTTCTGACCCCGTGGAAAACGTCCAGAGAGGATCCTGGCCCTCGCAGAGCATGGCAGTGAACCCATGTGAAGCATCCAGAGCGGAGCCTAGTCCTCGCCGAACACGACAGTGAACCCGTGGAAAGCATCTAGAGCAAAATTCCTGGTCACGTGGAACGCGGATAACGTCACTTCTGACCCCGTGGAAAATGTCCAGAGTGGATCCTGGTCCTCGCAGAACACGGCAGTGAACCCGTGTGAAGCATCCAGAGCGGAGCCTAGTCCTCGCTGAACACGACAGTGAACCCGTGGGAAGCATCTAGAGAAAAATTCCTGGTCACGTGGAACGCGGATAATGTCACTTCTGACCCCATGGAAAACGTCCACAGCGGATCCTGGTCCTCGCAGAACACGGTAGTGAACCCGTGTGAAGCATCCAGAGCGGAGCCTAGTCCTCGCCGAACACGGCAGTGAACCCGTGGGAAGCATCTAGAGCAAAATTCCTGGTTACGTAAAACGCGGATAACGTCACTTCTGACCCCGTGGAAAACGTCCAGAGCGGATCCTGGTCCTCGCAGAGCATGGCAGTGAACCCGTGTGAAGCATCCAGAGCGGAGCCTAGTCCTCGCTGAACACGGCAATGAACCCATGGGAAGCATCTAGAGCAAAATTCCTGGTCACGTGGAACGCGGATTATGTCACTTCTGATCCCGTGGAAAACGTCCAGAGTGGATCCTGGTCCTCGCAGAGCACGGCAGTGAACCTATGTGAAGCATCCAGAGCGGAGCCTAGTCCTCGCCGAACACGGCAGTGAACCCGTGGGAAGCATCTAGAGCAAAATTCTTGGTCACGTGGAACGCGGATTATGTTACTTCTGACCCCGTCGAAAACGTCTAGAGCGGAGCCTGGTCCTCGCCAAACACGGCAGTGAACCCGTGGGAAGCATCCAGAGAAAATATCGGACTGTGGAGTCCTTAATCCACGGACTATGATGTCCTTAACCTTGACCACGATGTCTTAAAACTAACGTCGGACTGTGAGGTCCTTAAACTCATGGACTATGATGTCCTTAACCTCGACCGTGATGTCTTAAAACTAACATTGGACTATGAGGTCCTTAAACTCATGGACTATGATGTCCTTAACCTCGACCGTGATGTCTTAAAACTAACGTCGGACTGTGGAAGTCCTTAAATCCACGGACTATGATGTCCTTAACCTTGACCGTAATGTCTTAAAACTAACAACGGACTGTGGATTCCTTAAATCCATGGACTATGATGTCCTAAATCTCGACCGCGATGTCTTTAAACTACGGTATCCTGGAAAACATCCAGAGCGGAACCTGGTCCTCGCCAAACACGGCAGTGAAACTGTGGGAAGCACCCAGAGCAACCCCTGACTCCGTGAAATGCGGATAAGGGCAACTTCACCTATCACTTACGGGTCCTCACGACTCGTAAGGAAGAAAATTCTCTTGTGAGATCCTTAAGATTTTCAGGAGAAGACACACTTAGGAATCCTCACGATTCTTAAGGAGAAATTGCACCTGCAGGATCCTCTCGACCGGTAGGGAGAAAATTCTTTATGAGACCATCACGGCTCATAAAGTTGAAAAGTCTTAGGTGACAAATCCTAACCCTGTTTCCTAAGACATCACTACCTCTCAAAGAAGCCAAAACAAGATGCTCACCCTATCATCTGCCGGCTATGTTTGCTAAGATGACATACTGATAACAAAGAAAAGAGAAGAAGGCAGCAATGAGAACATTTGATTCGCATTTGATTAAGCGTTCGAAGCATACCAGTCCATGCATGTGCAAGAGATTTAGTACATAAAATAAAACACGCTGAAATGAAAAATTTTCCATTCATACTTCAAAAAGTTTTTACAATCATGAAAGCAGTAAACGAAAACATCATTAAGATGATTACAATGGTAGAACCTCAGATCCAGGGCATGGATTGAGGAATTCGAAAGTAAGGCCGTCTAGAGTCTTTTTGGCCTTTCTGACCATTCTCGTGTGCATCCTCTCGCGCTCACGAGTGTCGAGATCTTCGGCAATGTCCCCCTCCCTTCGATAAGAAGCGATTATCTTCGTCTGTTGGAAAGTTTGATGTAGAATATCAATGAGGGTATCTCGCCGCTTCTTCGAGATCAACCCCGACAGGTACACTGAATGTACCTTATCTTCGGCATCATCCAGCGCATTAAGCGGCATGGCTTCATGAAACCCAGGAAGTGCCCTCCAAATTGCTCCCACTACGATTTTCAAGAGAGCGGAACGGCGAGAAAGCAGCCCACCGGCACGTGCATGCAGACGATCCATGATCTCTGCACATTGGGCATCAGTAAACTCTTGATTTTGGCAACGACCCTGTACGCGAATATCTTCATAAGAGATGAACTCGTGCAGACTATATAAATGAACAGCCATAATGCCTGAAAAGAAACATCATTAGAAGATCAGTAATGAAGAAAAACAGATACGGAATTTAAAGGGCTTTTGATATCCCCGTGGAGAAAACAAATTCTAATTATGACACCTAATAAATTCGAATTTGTGAGAAATTCTAAAAACGGAATCTCATTTAATAAGCGACCCTTCGGGTCAAGGAGTCAAATTCCTCGAGAGCAATGCTCCGCGGACAGGAGTGACATCTGTCAAAATCAATTATTAGGAGAATTTAAAATAAATTCCCCGAGAATGCTCAGAGCCTTGCTCTGAGAAGATGATGTAATTCATTAAAAATAAAATTCCATGTTGATCTTCATGGTTTATGAACAAACTCTTAAGAGTTCTTCTATATGGTCTAAAAGGAGCAAAGCTCCATTAATGAACTAAGAAATCATAAGTGAAATCCTTTTAGAGAGCAAAAGCCCTATTGATCGAACCGTAAAAGAGTTCTCTCTAGATCAAAGATCTATGAAGAGCATAGCTCTTTTAATGGGTAAAACCCTAATCTAGTGAAAGTTTTAAACTTGGCCTAAATTTTAGCAGAGTTCTGACTCTTAAAAGTTTTTTAACAGGAGAGCAATGCTCTGACGAAGAGATAATTCTCAAGGAGGAGATGAAAATCATCTAAGGGACCAAAGGTCCTATTTATAGGTATTGAGAGCCGTTTCAACTTCCAAAAGTTGATCCAACGATTGAGATGTTACCACCGCTGCGCTCACGCTTGGGCCACGTAAGCGCAACGGTGGGGGGGGGGGGGCAATCAGAGAAAAGCTCTGTTTTAAAAATGAAGCGACGCTTCTGCTTCCCCCATTCAGAGCAAAGCTCTGTTTGAATTTCAAAATTCAAAAATTGAAGCAACGCTTCAGATCCCTTGCGCTGCGCGCTGAGCGCTGAGCGCCACGTGTCAAAAGCAGACACGCCAGCGCCAGGAGCGCTTCGCCCTAGGCAGCGCACCCCCAATCAGAGCAAAGCTCTGTTTCAAAATTCAAATTTTAAAAATTGAAGCAACGCTTCAGATCCCCTGCGCTCTGCGCTGCGCGCAATGTGTCAAACACATGTGCGCTAGTGCAGTTGCGCCGCGCTCTGCGCTGCGCGCCACGTGTCATACGCAGGTGCGCTAGCGTCAATTGCGCCAGCACATGAATTTAAATAATAAATTATTAATTAATCAGAATTAAAATTCTGTTCTAGAAAGATCTTTCCAATCTTATTAAAATAAGAAGATTATCTTCTGTAAAACAGAGGCCTTAGGATCAAAGATCCAACGGTGGTGAAATATCCCCAGATCAATCAGAGAAAGATCTCTGTAACTAACTTAACAAATCAATTGGCCCTATATAAAGGCCCCAAGACTTCAAGTATCATATAGAGAGAACCCTCTGTAAACTTTGAAAAAAAAACTCAAAGAGAAAGAAAGGCAAGCCTTTGAAGAAAGAAGATCATTTTCTTCATCTTTAAAGGTAAAGAATTTAATTCTTGAAGAACAGAGATGAAAACATCTCACAAAAGAAGAATCCTCTTCTAAAAAGATCAAAGATCTAAGAACAAGATCAAGATCTTCAATAAAAAAAAGATCAAAAAGATCTAATTATAAAATATTAAAAAGAAGTAATTTACTTCATCATAGATCTTTTGATCTATAAAGGCACAGCCTTTTGATGAGAATAAGAACCTTAGTTCTTGGATCTTGAGGCAATGCCTCTTTTGAAGAACAGAACAAACAACTTGTTCTTTGATATTAATTTGATCAAAATGCGCTCTGCGCTATTGGACAGTGCCTTGCACTAATGAAATGCGCCTTTGCGCTCCTTGGACTGGCGCACATCACCAGAACGCGCCACGTGTCAACCACAGAACAGTTTGTGCTTTACGCTTCTAAAAGTAGCGCACTGCGTCAGAGCGCGCCACGTGTCATTCACCGGCGCAGCGCACTCAGAAAGCGCAGTGCGCTAACAGACTTGCGCTTAGCGCAGAGCGTGACACGTGCTACCTTCGCATGCGCTAGCGCATTGCGCTCTTTGATTGGCGCAAAGCGCCTGACAAGCCATGTGGCGCACTATCAGACCACTATTTTGCTCCTGATAAATTCCATGCATTTAATTACAGAGCCCAATGCTATGCATTTAATTACAGAGCCCAATACTATGCATTATTAAAAGGGCAGAGCCCAAGTAAAGGCCTAATAGGCAGAACACAAAATAAAATGTTAAACATTTTAAACTGGACTTAGCCCAATTCTGGCCATAAGTCTTCAATATAAATTGAACTAGGCACAACTGCTCTTCCAATCAATTTACACCCGGTTCGAGGGTACATCTCTTTACTCCTCTGACATCTGTCGTTGTAATCCTTCAACGTTGTCAGAGAGGTAATGGATCCCGACGACCACACATTGCTACGGACTGTGGGGTCCTTAAACTCATGGACTATGACGTCCTTAATCTCAACCGTGATGTCTTAAAACTAATACCGGACTATGGGGTCCTTAAACTCATGGACTATGACGTCCTTAACCTCGACCGCGATGTCTTAAAACTAATATCGGACTGTGAGGTCCTTAAACTCACGGACTATGATGTCCTTAATCTCGACCGCGATGTCTTAAAACTAACAATGGACCGTAATGTCCTTAAACTAATTATCGACCTCAATGTCACTAAACTAAACAATAGAGCCCAATTGCTCTCTTGTCGGATCTAAACGATCCCGTTAAGTTAATCTTAGTCTAAAATTAGACTAACGTGTCCTTAACAAACGTTTAAGTTGATCTTAGCCTCAAATAAGGCTAATGTATCCCTGAACACAACCCCCCAAACCCAAATCTAAGAAAGATACAGATTTGGACTAATCCACGTCCTACGGGCGACAACATAAATTAGTCTCCGTATACAATCCACGGGCAACCAAACATAAAACAAACACCCACGACACGAAGTGACGAAATGGAGAAGGAGAAAGTTGTTATCACGATGCGGTAGCGTAATTAACTGCAGGGGCTTGCGCCTGCAGGGAAGAGCGTCCCCACAATTAAAAACCCCTCAAATGAGGGGGAATCTGACGAAGTCTGCTACATCGGCCACATCCGTTTAAACCTTCGATACATGGTGCCATAAATCAACTTTGCATCTTCGGAGAGGTGGACGGATAGCACCAGTTAGCATCTACCCCCAGATTCAGGCAAGACGTCCAGTCTTCTCGGCTTCCGGCGGTAAACAGAAGGTATACGCTAGTCTACTCTGGTATATCGATACCCCGTCTCGATACATCCACGACTAGGGACATTAAAGGATATACTCACGGACTACCTTTATCCCACTAGTATGATTCGCATCATAATCCAGGCAGTCAAGTAAACATCCTAAGGGCTTTATTAACATGTAACATAGAGACAATCAGTGTACATGTTAAGATAACGAGTAACCTGATAGCATACTATCATGTCGAGATAGAAAGTCCTCCCTATGTATGTCCAAGCATCCACTATAATATACATCATATGTATAATAATGGCCTCTAGGGCATATATATAACTAACAATCTCCCACTTGCACTAGGGCCATATGTTTTAGAATCCAATACCCAACAATCAGCAGTGGTTGTAGTATCTCATACTTAACCATCCTATAAAAGTCTCTCTTGGGAAAATACCTTTGTGAGTGGATCCGCCATGTTGTCCTCTGAGTCTACTCTCCTAACCTCGATCTCCCTGGAGATCAACCATCTCCATGGTCAGGTGATACTGCCTTAGAATATGTCTGGATCACTGATGGGACGGGGGTTCCTAGGCACAAGTCACAACTCCATTGTCATACAATGGTAGAAACGAAGTTCATCTCATGAACTAATATACACCCAGGCTGCCTCTTTGGTAGCATCATTGGTAGCGATGTATCCAGCCTTTATCGTCTAGTTTGCCACGGTATCTAGCTTGAAACTCTTCCAACATACTGTCCCTCCACAGAGGGTAAAGACAATGCCTGTGACCGACATTCAGTCGACCTTACCATCCTGGAATCTATCCAGTGATTCTTCCTAGGATCGATTGATACCATCTCACTGCACCTAGTGAGAATCCTAACATCCACTTAGATCTATCTCATAGATCCAAAACCCAGGATTTAGGATGTATTACCTTGATCCTTTATGGAGAATCCTTGTGATAAGAGGAGATTGACCGAGTGTAGCATAGGAAACACCTTCCCTATCAAGAGTATGTCATCTACATACAATACGAGGAAGACGAATTTACTCTCTACTAACTTTTTGTATATATAAGGTTCATTTACCATTTTGATGAAGTCAAACGCTTTGACTACCACATCAAAATAGATGTTCAACTCCGTGATGCCTGCTTTAGCCCGTGAAGTAACTTGCACACGTTTCCGTTGCTCCCACTGTCTACGAAGCCCTCTGGCTGTATACTTATAGATGCTCTCTTCTAAATCAGTATTTAGAAAAGCAGTCATGACACCCAACCGCCAGATATCGTATTCATGGTATGTAGCAATGGCAAGTAGGATCCGGATGGACTTAAGCATCGGTACCGGAGAAGAGGTTTCATCATAATCTACACCTGGTCGATGACAAGAATCTCTTACAACTTGTCTAGCTTTGAAAGTCTCAACTTTTCTATCTACATCAAGTAATCTTCTCAAGATATACTTGCTCCTGATGGGGATTTAACCCTTCAGATATAGCAACCAAAGTCCATACTTTTTTGGTGTACATAGATTCCATCTCAGATAGCTTAGCACCCAGCCATTCTTACAGAGTCCCCACTCTTGATGGCCTGCTCGAAACTAGTTAGGTCATCATCTCATGATGCAATCCTCTCTCCCACTGTTATTGAGAAAACCTAAGTATCTCTCATGCGGATCAGGAACCCTACCAGATCAGCGGAGAGGCTGAGCTTTGTCGGGAGCTATTGAATCCTCCGGTTCTACCAAATCATCAGCTGTAGTTTGTATAGCTGGAACTTATTCCAGTTCTACCTCATGACCACTAATTTCTTCCATAAAAACAATTCCTTTTCTAAAAAGGTGGCATGCCGAGAAATAAAACACCTTTTGTTCCTTGGTACGGTAGAAAATATTCCCTTGCGAATGCTTGGGATATCCAACAAACTTCCACGGAACTGACCTTGCCTCGAGCTTGTCCGGATTTTGCTTTTATACATAGACCGGACAACCCTAAATCTTAACTTACTTAAGATATGGGCTCTTCCCATACCATATCTCATATGGAGTGGTAGGCACCTGATTTGGTTGGAACCCTATTCAATAGGTATGCAACTTCTCAAGTGCATAATTCCCAAAAAGGAAATAGGCAACTCAGTAGTACTCATCATAGAGCGCACCTTATCTAATAGGGTACGATTGCTCCGCCTCGATACACCGTAGTGCTGTGGTGTATACGGAGGAGTAATGCTGAGAGAGAATCTCATTCTCCTTTAGAATAGTCCAGGATCTTCGTGCTCAAGTATTCTCCTCCTCGATCATATCAAAGGACATAATACTTATATCCGTTTTGGTTCTCTACTTCTGACTTATATTCTTTGAATTTCTCAAAAGGTTCAGACTTGTGTTTCAACAGGAACATATATCCGAATCTGGAGAGATCATTAGTGAATGTAATGAAGTACAAAGAACCAGTCCTGGCATGTGTAGACAGGGGAATTTCTGGAAACCACCGGTGATTATAGTACATCATCATGTATCAATCCCAAGAGTTCACTAACTCTTTCTCTGTTTCCAATAAACGGAGCTACGGTCATTTTATCTTTGTGACATGACTGGTAAGTTTCACAAGATGTAAATTCAAACTGATTTAAATATACATCTTAATGTAACTTAGCTAGTCGGGTCGCATTGATATGACCTAGTCTACAATACCTCAAGAAGGATTCGTTCATTTTTGAACTCTTCCTCTTATGTGTGTTCCTATACGTTAAGAACCGTGGTTTGATTTAGAACATATATACTTTTAGATAACGTTCCTAAGCCGATCAACCCTTGATATAGGAAATGTTCAAAATATTATCCAACAATACAATATTAAATCCTTCTTTACTAAATAAAGAGACTGATATGATGTTGTATATCAGGTTCGGTATCTAATAACATTTGTTCAGAATCAATGTATTTGGTAATACAGGGTGATAACTGCCAACATCTTTGGATGCAACAATTGCACCATTTCTAACTCTTGAAACTTATCACCCATTCTCAGTTCTCTACCTATCTGTAGCCCATGTAACAGATTACATATGTGGAATCCTGATCCAGTATCTCATAACCAGGACGTAGAGGACACTGTGAAATAGTTCTCTGTAATGAACACACCCTAAGAAGATGCATCAACATGCACTTTCTTCGTTTGGGCGGCACGGGAATCCTGGTATCCCCTATTTCCTGCTCGGTCTTATAACAATTATAAGTTGGAGCGAGACCAACGTTCCCCAGCTCAGTATAACAAGCAGGTTCGGTCAATACATCCATATTATTATCTTGATTAAGGCGTGACATGGTCTCTACCTGGAGAGAGAGAAGAAAACACTCTGCATGCGCTCATGCAAGATCAGATTGGTTATTATTTTATCTAATCAGGATGGCTCCCACTGTTTTTATCAAATCTTTCTTCAAACCTTAAAAGGAATGACTAGCCGGGATTAATTACACCCTACAAGTTCGCTAATCTTTTATCCAGGCCGGTGCCGGTACTTTGAGGTAGGTTCCCCGTGCTTTCGCACGGACCTAACCCCGTTTTCCCAGGGGCGTAACCCCGTTAACACCTTTCTAGACACCTACTTGATCGGCTAATTGTAATGTGTAAAACTCTCCCAGGAGTAACTCTTACTCGCAGTGGGTATCGGGATCCAACTATCTCATAGAAGGTATGCAATCTCATTGCAAATTTCAACACTTAAAATTCCCGATAATTTTGCCCCTAGCATCCTAATCCAATCGCATCGTATGCTGCAGATAAGCACTAATCAGCTACCGCACACTACGACTTGACGAAGGTCAACAAATATAGCACGAATATTAAATATTACTTATCTGAAATGACGGAGGATTACGACAGGTTTTTATGAAACCTTTTGCGTAATGAACTTGATATCGTTGTAGAATCGAGTGATTTTTAAAAAGAGTGTTTTTAGGCTTTTACTAGTTTTGCTAAAGAGGTCACTCCCGGTGAAGGTGTCACGACCCAAATGTAGCACGTGACCGGCACTTAAATCACATGACATCTAAAGACATCAACGCAATCCAAGTAAGCCGAAACCCGGAATCTAAACCCTTTTTGAAAATATTGGAGGTAAGGTTTAAATAATCATCTGATATAATCGATTTAAAATAACATCTAAATTTAACTAAGTATGTTGAAAAGCATTTATGACGTTTTGAAACTTGACATCACCTCCTTTGCATTTTTATAAAAACCAGATACAACATAATAAAATAGCATCCCAACAGAAGCTAGTCTCCACGTCGAAACGATGGAGCAACCAATCAATCTAAAGCAGAAGTCGACTCCAAAGAGTGCGACAACTCATAACACAACTCTAATCCTCGCTTCTAAATCCATAATATATCATTTCTAAGTTGATGGAGTTTCCGCTAGATACAAGAATATATGAATAATCAAGAGTGAGTAGGATACAATAACAACTCACTTACCCATCAATCCCCAAAAGAATGTGTGCCCAAACCGCTGATAATTCAAGCGGTAAAACCCGCAAGAAACTGTGGCACAACGGGGATGAGTTGCCAACTCAGTGAATAAAAGTACATCTAAATGTAGAAATCGAAATGCATGACGATACCTAGGTCATAAGTATAATACTATCATAATCTGTATCGATATAGTATATGATATGCAAAGGTGCAATACTAACTATCATGCAATCACAAGTATAATATCTCAATGTCATATGAATCAAAATCATGAATCTATTATCTATATTTGAATTCTCTTTTTGTCTATGAATGTCTGTACAAATATATGCAGGTACTGTCCCCCGGATCAGTCCTGGTGGAATCCAATAAATACATATCTAACTGTGTACCTCATGATAATGATCACATCAATATACATATAGATGTCCAGCATCGACATCGAAATCCACAATCTCTCATGTCCAGCATCGACACGTAAATATAGATACCGTCGACACCATCTCAACAGATGATCGCCACCCGATATCCTGGTTACGATCAGTATCCTCTGGATATCCGCCGTGCCCAATCGAACCCCGGTCAGTATCCCCTGGATATCTGCCGTGCTCATTTTTATCTCCGGAATCGAGTCACCTCGTTAGGCTCCCCCGCCTCAAATGCGGCTATCCTGTCCTTCGGTCTCGACCGGGTCCACCAGGTATCCAACTGTATCCCCACCGACTCAGTCTGGATAAAATTGTAAATCCGTAACCGTATACCCACCGACTCAGTCCGGATATCCAAATCAGAAAACACAAATCTCCTGGTGGACGTTTACTCATCATATAAAAATATCAAGCGAGGAATAAGAAACTTGCATAGGTTGTATTGATGATATATTTTATATGTATATATATAACAGTGTCCCATACCACTGATATATATATATATATATATATATCATCAGGAGTAAAAATACTCAGAAATCCCAAGAAATCAAATACAACATCTATAGTACTACAACATGAATAGGAAAAGACTACGTAATCATATCACATAACATAATGATTTCAATTCTAATGTGTCATGGTACTACTAATGATGTGTAGTGTAGCATACGCGTCTGTGCTCGTGCAACATGGAAATCATTAGTATTTGTGCAAGTGTTCTACGGTGTAAAAATCTATATATTAACATATATATAACATAACGATTTTACAGTGACATGGCAGTACCAATGAGGTAGAGTGTAACATATATTTACGTGCTTGTGCGGCATAGTACTCATTGGTATTTGTGCAGTGTTCTATCAGAGTGTGCGTAACGCAGAAACATATAATATAGATAATATAATTCAAACCTGTAAAGTAATCTAAACGTACTTATTGTAATTACTTGTTATGAGCTATACCATTATCTTTAGAAATGATCGGAACGTTAAGTTTGAAATAAGGAAGCTTCCTTAGATTTAAAATAAATATTTGTTTTCAAAACTGGCACGCATCCTGGCAGTTTATTTAAAAGACAACGAACCGTGGTTTTTAAAATAATATAGCTCATACCAGTATTACATCCTAAAACAGAACATAATCTATTTCTACGAGTCAAAGAATAAATTGGCCGTTATTCGGCATATAAAGTTCATCATTTCCGATACGTATAAATTCTTGTATTATAGCTCATCATGTCGCTATATTCCTATCATCTTAAGTACTGCATGATCCCTCGTACAAACTTATCAAATCATACCCATATCGTACGGATCAAATATCACGTATATCTCATTTAAAAACTACATATGAAACTTTATGCAAATGGAGGGCATACAAAATGCAATACTATATCAATGCTTTGAAGAAAAGCTAAGCTTAAGTAGATATCATAATAATAGTTATAAGGTTGCGGGGGTGCTATACACCATCCACCCGACTTCCCCCATAGATGTAAATCTACACACCGGCTACTCCGATACGGCAAAAATCAAGGAACACAAGTTGTACGTGCTAATTACATTACGTACGACTATTGCAAATGATCTAACACTTAACCTCACTGAATTTTAACCCAACGCTGCATCGCGATTGAAAACAGATCGCGATACGTTTTAACCGTGTCGTATTCTAGATTTTAGATACCTTTTTTCGATATTAGCTTTCAGATTTTATATACAGTTAAACTAACTTAATTAAACAATACCAAAATGACCAAAATTCTACACAGGAACCTACCCAACAAGCCAAAACACCCTAGCTCCCTACAAATCCGGCGACGCCGGAATTTGCTTATTAGTCGCCGGCCCAAAACCGAGCCTTCTGGTTCGTTCTCCTATAGTTTGCTCTAGATTCAACATACATCATTAAGAACTTGTTTAGTTAAGTAAATTTTTATCTAAACTATAGCAGATTATAACAGAGTTCAGTTTTTGCTAAAAATACGATATTATAGAAATTTTCATTTCAATTTGGACTAGTTACAGAATCTAAATTCCTACCGTGATTAAGGATTTTACCTTCAAGTAATTTGCTGGAAGAACACCCTCCGAGATGCACAAGCTCCTAGTCCTAGCTTGATGTTGGAACTCTTTAGCTATTTTCTCCTTCTCACTTCTATTTTCTTTTACTTTTCTTTTCTTGTTCTAAATTTTCTTTAACTTTTGAAATTTTCTGAATGCTTAACTTGTTAAAATGATCTGAACACCTTAGATAAATGGTGAAGGGAAGGGTGAGGTGTAGGAAGAGATGTCACCAAGCAAGATGTGGTGGTTTCATGCAAGGAGGAGGTGTAGGGAGTGTGTTGTGCATGAGAGGAGGTGGTGGCAAAACATTATCTTTCCATTTTAATTTATCTTAAGATAAAATTCTGAAAAAAAAACCTAATTTACCTCTTTTTCACTTACACCCTTAATCAATTCCCATTTGCACAAATTCCTAAACTTTACATAGAAACCCCTCACAACTTATGTTATTATATAATCACCATTTTATTAAAATGAAGCTAAATTTATCACTAAAACCCTTATAATTTATTTATATTGCATACTAAAATTAAAAATTTAATTTGTTTTACATATAACTTATGAAATTGTCTTATTTGGTTTTAATAACTTTTTAATTTGACACTTTATTATTTAATTAATTAATTTTATTTATTTCCAAATTTTCTGAATGTTACAGAAGGGATCTCGACTCTTTCCTTATCGAATAAGGTGCAGGATATTTCATAAATACCACTATGCAAAGCAAAAACTATAGAAGCAATCAAAAGACAAACCGAATGGGTTGTAGCATCTGCCAGTTTCGCTAAAGAGGTCACTCCCGGTGAAGGGATCTCGGCTCTTTCCTTATCGAATAAGGTGCTGGATATTCTATAAGGAATACCGCTATGCAAAGAAAGAACTAGAGCTACCATTTTTTAAAACAAGTTTCTACAACATCTTTAGGTTTCTTTTATTTCATTAATCTCATTAATGAAGTCTTATCAATTATGCTTCCTAAGCATCACATAAGAAAAGAAAGCATCAATAGTTATTATATATCATATATATAATATAAGCATTCGTCTCAGAACATATCAAGTGATCACATCACAAAATACCAGCAGCAGAAAAGTTTGTATGTAATATTCTTTTATTGGGGCACTTCCGGGTTGAGGAAGATGTCACCGTTGATATATATTATTTACTTTTCCGCATTAGGGTAGACCCAAGGAGGGGAGCACAAGTAACCGGGTTCTAGAGTCCAGTTGGAGACCATCTCGAGGCGTCGAGTCCGGGTCTCCTAACTCTAGAATTGGTAGGGTTGCTTGCAGCTCTCGTAGGGGTCTAGGGATGTGTGTTTGGCTATTCATCACGAATGTGGAATCCGCGTTTTTTATTGGCTTAATTAAAGAGCACAGTGGAAATTACACAAGACTCTATGACGATCTCGGGTCGACAGACTAACCTGTACCAGTGTCATCAGAGAACTGCTATCTGACGATAGGTATAATACCATTTAGGAGTTCTCGGCGAGTCCGTCTAGTGTACCCAGTCTCCACTGAGCACCCGTATATCATCTCTGATATCAAACATCAATGGATATGGGATCATCCATCGCCCATCTACATGGGTCGAGAAGGTATACGCTAGTCTACTCTGGTATATCGATGCCCCGTCTCAATACACCCACGACTAGGGACATTAAAGGATGTACTCACGGACTACCTTTGTCCTACTAGTATGATCTACATCATAATCCAGGTAGTCAAGTAAACATCCTAAGGGCTTTATCAACATGTAACAGAGAGACAATTAGTGTACATGTTAAGATAAAGAGTAACCTGATAGCATACTATCATGTCGAGCAAGAAAATCCTCCCTATGTATGTCCAAGCATCCACTATAATATACATCATATGTAAAATAATGGCCTCTAGGGCATACATATAACTAACAATTATATCCTTCTTTATTTAATAAAGAAACTGATATAAGATTGCATATTAGGGTTGGTATGTAATAGCATTCGTTCAGAATCAATGTATTACCATTTGGTAATACAAGGTGATATTCGCCAACTGCTTTGGCTGCAACATTTGAACCATTCTCTTCTCTTACGGAATGATCACCCTCTCCCAGTTCTCTACCTTTCCCCAGCCCATGTATCATATTACATATGTGGGATCCCGATCCGGTATCTAATACCCAGGACGTAGAGTGAACTGAGAAATAGTTCTCGTTAACTAACACACCCGAAGAACATGCATCAACATGCTTATTCTTCGTTTGGGCGGCGTGGGAATCCGGATATGCCCCTATTCCCTGCTCGGACTTATAACAATCGTAAGTTGGAGTGGAACCAACGTTCCCCTGCTCAGTATAACAAGCGGGTTCGGTCAATATATCTATATTATTATTTTGATTAAGGCCTCACATGGTCGCTACCTGGAGAGAAAGAGAAGAAAACATTTTAGCGTACTCTCTTATAAGATTAGATTGGTTATTATCTTATCTAATTAGGATGGCTCCCATTGTTTTTATCAAATCTACCTTCAAACCCTAAAAGGTAAGACTAGCCGGGATTAATTACACCTTACAAGTTCGCCAATCTTTCAGCTAGGCCAGTGTCGGTACTTTGAGAAAGGTTCCCCGTGCTTTCGCATGGACCTAATTAAAATAAACATCGTTTTCCCATAGGCATAACCCCGTTGACACCTTTCTAGACACCCACTTGATAAGGTAATTGTGATGTGTAAAACTCTCCCAAGAGTAACTCTTACTCGCAGTGGGTATCGGGATCCAACCATCTCATAGAAAGTATGCAATCTCATTGCAAATTTCAACAGTTGAAATTCCCGATAATACTTTTATTCCTAGCGTCCTATGACCTTGACGCAGGCCAACAAACCATAGTCCGCTAGTCAAGTTCAACCCATACATTTCCTGAATGAATTAAACCCACCCATACGACCCTTGACGCAGGCCAAAAAAATTGCACGACTACCCTAATCTAATCTCATCTTATGTTATAGATAAGCACTAGTTAGCTATCGCACACTACGCCTTGACGCAGGCTAACAAACGTAGCACGAATACTAAGTAGTACTTATCTGAAATGACGGAGGGCTACGACAGGTTTTAAAAAAACTTTTGCGTAATGAACTTGATATCGTTGTAGAATCGAGTGATTTTGTAAAGGAGTGTTTCTGAGGCTTTTACTAGTTTCGCTAAAGAGGTCACTCCCGGTGAAGAGATCTCGGCTCTTACCTTATCGAATAAGGTGCAGGATATTTCATAAATACCACTATGCAAAGCAAGAACTATAGAAGCAATCAAAAACAAAACTGGGTAAGTTGTAGCATCTGCTAGTTTTTGCTAAAGAGGTCACTCCCGGTGAAGGGATCTCGGCTCTTTCCTTATCGAATAAGGTGCTGGATATTCTACAAGGAATACCACTATGCAAAGAAAAAACTAGAGCTATCCTTTTTGAAATTTGATTTTACAACATCTTTTAGGTTTCTTTTCTTTCATTAACCTTATTAATGAAGTCCCATCATTTATCCTTCCTAAGCATCACAGGAAAAACGAAAATACAACGTACGCTTATGCCATCCGCATTCGCTACAGTGTCCCGTTATGCACTGTTAGGTTACTTAACTAACGGCATAGCGAGGCGGGACTAGCGCAGGTGCAAAACATAAGTAACGTTTATTATATATCATATATATAATAATAAAGTATTCGTCTCATGCATATAAAGTGATCACATCACAGAATATCAGCAGCAGAAGATAACATATGAAATATTGGATATACTAGGAATTCCGTGTTTTAAATTAAGCCAGTATAAAACATGGATTCCACACTTGCGATGAATAGCAAAACCCATATCTCTAGACCCCTACGAGAGCGGCAAGCAACCCTACCAATTCTAGAGTTAGGAGATCCGGTCTCGACTCCTCAAGATGGTATCCCACTGGACTCTAGAACTCGGTTACTTGTGCTCCCCACCTTGGGTCTATCCTAATGCAGAAAAGTAAATAATATACAACAATGGTGACATCATCCTCAACCCGGAAGTGCCCCAATAAAAGAATATTACATACAATGAATTTTACATGAATGAAAATAAAAGTTCTCATCTCACATAAAACCCCCGGCTATTCAAAACACGATGATCCAATATAACATATCACGGCAACACATAATATCACATGTCATCAACGAAAGTAAATATGCGTATCCCAATTGTCGTTGACATATAACAACGAAACCGGCGATACACCATATATTATACTTACGGTTGCAGAAAAGAAAATGTCAAACTACAACATTTGGAATCCACAATCACCTTAGACATCATAAACCCGAAATATCACATACTTTGGATTTCATGCCTAACAATATGAATTCCAAATATTATATCACATTCCAGAAAAAGCTAGACGATGTTAAACATTTCGATCGAATCAACAAACACCCAAAATTTCCCAAAAAGCTCAACACTTGAGCGCAGTTTAAAAATACTCAGAATATGCCATTGTACCTATGGACCAACCGTAGAAGGGTCAACCCTTGCCTCACCTATGGCGCCGCGGAACTAATGCAAATCCGAGGGTTTAGCGGCGGTTCTTATGATCATAGAATTGAGTTAGGGTTTCGTTCTTCTAGAGGGTCCATCGAATTACTTGTATGAATTTTGAATGTTCTTTAACTTGGAAAAAATCCAGCTCTTGGAAAATTTTCCGTCGAGGGAAAAATTGGGTTATTGATATCTGTTTGAACTTTTTAACGCCGTCTAAATAACCCGAAATAAAGATAGAATTACGACTACGAAACACTCCGAATTGCCTTTATAGAAAATTAACATCTCATGCAATTTTAGGAAAAACAAGCAACACCTGGAACACCAAAAACCAGAGACCAGAACACAAAACAAAAACGAACCCCAGAAGCTTCAAATGGGCCGGCCGGCTCGGAAATTGTGTCTATGTCACCGGGTCAAATCCAGCCAAATATGTTCGTTTTTTTGCAGTGTTCATGTTACATCTCATATAACATTCTGTAGCCGCTAAAAAAAATTTTCGACGACTCAAAAATTTGACAGAATCTAGGTTTTTGTTTCGAGTGTTTTGGAGTTTTTTCGGTTTCATAATCCTACAAACATCGTCTAAATCTCTAGTTTGGCTCTGATATCACTGTAAGGTTTCTTAGCACGACAACAAGGTTTCGGGAGGTATCGTCCATGCCATTTTCAAAAATCATGCTACTTAATCCTAACCCTAGAATCTTAACTTGAGAATTAGGCAATACAATATGTAAACTACTTTACATCAAAATGAATAAGGAATACAACCTTTGTAGACTGTTCCTTCACTTTAAATACTCCGTGTAGAAGTCCCTTTGCTCCAAGTAGTGGTGATCCGGACTCTCCGTAGGCTCCACTAGTCGAAATGAACGAGCTTGCTCAGTAATCTTCGAGGCCGAAGATGATCTACTTTGAGGAGACACCAACTCAAGCTACCTCTTCACTAATTAGGGATCAGTGAAGCTAATATTAGTTATTGTAAATTAGTATATCACATATACAATTATACATTAAATTATCAAATCAACACTTGATTTAATAATCCGGCTATATCACATATAACCGACTAACATCATATGTATCTTCTCATCGAATCAACACTTGATTCGATAACCCGGCTATATCACATATAACCAACCGATACAAATATCGCGAGAATAGAATACGGTATCACATTCTCGTATTAATCTCGGTTCCACACATATCACATACGTGCTCCTATTTCGTTTCGCCTGAGCCACGAAACCTTTGTATAGGACTCTAAAGACTCGTCAATACGCCGGCAGTAGGTGATGATCATATCAAGCACCCATAAGCCATCAACGGTACTAGCTTGATGTAACGGCTACCCGGGTATTGAGCGATTAGAAGATCAACAAACATGCCTGCTCATACTCCTGTAAAGCCTGTCAGTAACACTGCCGTACAGTCCGGTCTCTTCGTCTGATATGCCGCATATCCAGTCTAGGGGTGGTAAACGTCAGACCCCGGTAACCGATAAGTCGTGCCGATGTGAGGCTCATAACGGGTCGAGAAACTACTGATAACACTTATCAGTAGATCTCCATATCAGCCCTGGCCAGCGACTTCCTGTTATAGCCAATCGAGCACAGCGCAACATCAACCCCCAATACCGGGAGAGACGAAACCCCTCCTATCGCTCATTGCCTCCATGTGATTCGAGACTGTACCCAAAAGCCACCATTTTGCACGTTCTCTTGAACGTGGTAAGGTGGAAATCAAAGCACAGTGGGAATCACACAAGACTCTATGATGATCTCGGGTCTACAGACTAACCTGTACCAGTGTCACCAGAGAACTGCTATTTGACGATAGGTATAATACCAACTAGGAGTTCTCAGCGAGTCCGTTCAGTGTACCCAGTCTCCACTGAGCACCCATATACCATCTTTGATGTCAAACACCAATGGATGTGGGATCATCCATCGCCCATCATATGGGTCAAGAAGCGTATACGCTAGTTTACTCTGGAATATCGACGCCCTGTCTCGATACACCTTCGACTAGGAACAATTAAAGGATGTACTTATGGACTACCCTGGCCCTACTAGTATGATCTCCATCATAGTCCTAGTAGTCAAGTACACATCCTAAGGGCTTTATCAACATGTGAGAGCAAGACAGTATCACAATACAAGTCTACATGTTAAGACAAAGAGCAACCAGATAACATACTATCATGTCGAACAAGAAAGTCCTCTCTCTATATATCCAAGCATCCACTATAATATACATCATATGTACAATAATAGCTTCTAGGGCATATACATAACTAACACACCCCGGTGGTACAAAGATATACAAGGATCCACGGCAACACTACTGGTGGCATGGAATGAAGCGCGAAGTAGAAAGGAGCGTAGCAAAGTGTTTGGTGTGTCAGCAAGTGGAGGCTGAACATCACAGAACTGCTGGTCTATTTTAGCCGTTACCAATCCTAGAATGGAAATGGCAACACATTACCATGGACTTCGTGACTGCTCTCCTTCACAGCACGAAGGGTAACGATGCAATTTGGGTTATTGTGAATCGACTCACTAAATCGGCTCACTTTATTCCATTCAGAGTTGGCCAGTCAACCGAGACGTTAGCAAAGAAGGACATGGAGGTGAGTATAAATTTAAAGTATGATTTAAACCTTCAAGATGTACCGTATTTGACACCCATAAACTCATGCAGGAGATTGTGAGATTACATGGAGTACCTGTTTGCATCGTCTCCGATCGTTATATAAGATTCCGATCACAATTTTGGCAGAGTCTGCAAGCTAGCATGGGAACGAGTCTGAATTTCAGCACGGCGTATCATGCACAAATAGACGGACAGCCTGAGAGAACAATTCAGATTCTGGAAGACATGCTGAGAGCCTGTATGTTGGACTTCGGAGGTTCGTGGGAAGATCACCTACACATTATGGAGTTTTCATACAACAACAACAACTATCAGGCAAGCATTGGGATGGCACCATTCGCAACACTCTACGTGTAACGACTTTGAAATTCCTGTACAGAAATTTCTTGTTATTTCACAGTAAAGGGTATTAAAGCATGTGCAAGAGTTAAATAAAAGCAAGAAATAACTTGTAGCTCATTGGTAAAGCCTCTGCACTGCTGTGACATAGCCTGTTTGTTCGAATCCTATCAGACCCAATTATTTTTAGGATTTTTCTTTTTAATTTTTCGGAAGCCCAAGAGTTGCACGTGCAATACACGGAGAAACAAAAAGCTTCAGAAAAATCAAACAGGTGCAATGAGGTGTACATACCCACCTTGACACGTGGCGCAAATCTCGAGACAACCCGATCAAATCCGACCGCCCATTCCCTCAATTTGGTCGCTACCGACGGTCCAAGTTGCCCCAAATCCTCCCGTGCTTTGCACACTTGACTCTTCAACTCCCCTTAACTCCCCTGCACCGTTTGATTTTCCTGCAATCAAACAGAGACTCTTCAATTCACTATTTAACACCATTTAAATTCTTTTAATCCACATTTTTAAATCTCAAACCCTAATTCATCACTATAAATACCACCCCATGCCCTAACTCTTCCCCATTCTGAAAATTCTAGCAAAAAAATTCTCTCATACTCTCTAAATACTAAGTGGAGTTAAGCACCCCAAGTGGAGTAGCAAGCCAAACTCGATAACCAGAGTATTTCCGACGACGTCACGACACCCGAAAGCTTCCTTTCTCTCTTGCTAACTACCTAAACATGTAAGTCACTTCATCTCTATCGTTTTCCACCTCAAAACAAATTTTTAAAACAAATCAACAAAAGTGGAGTTATCTGCGATATAATCTTCTTTTTAATTTTTGCAATCCACTTGATAAGCAAATTAGATCAAACTAACATCCTATATTAATCCTAACTTTATTTCCCATCATTTAGTTTTTAGTTTAACAAAATTTTCATGTGAAACAAACATATAACGGAATTTTTCATTAAAATACTATGGACTTTAGTATAACACTTTTCTATAATTGTTAAATACTTTTAGGAAAACTTCATGGGATAATGACCTACCCCACACGCACACTATGGTTCCATAACACAGTACTTTAAACATATAGCTAATTTAAATAATAACTTTTTCATTAAAATACCACACATTTTCAAAAACGGGTTTCTTTTAATCGGTATTTTATAGTCCTTGGCAATTACGCCTCTAAAACCCTCGTCAGGGGACCTCTTGATGGATGGTGCGCATTATCGCACATCCTTAGGACAATAGAGCGAGATGCAGAACTCCTCAAGGAGTATTCGGTCTCGAAAGGAAATAAAAATACAGTTTTTAAGAAACACGACTTTTCTAAACAAAACTAATTTTTGAAAAATTATATAAAAATTATGAATCCGTATTTTTAATAAAAAAAATTAAGAAACTATATTTTTAAAATGAAAAATTAGAATTTTTTAATAAAATACCACCAAGTTTCCAAAAGTAGTAGTTTTCATAAAAATACCATAAACTTTCATAAAGGGTAGGTTTTATCACCAAAACGGCACAAAAATTAAAATACATGTTCATGAAAACCCTAAATATTACAAATCACGCTCGAGCTTATTTTTTAAACAATATTAATATATATTTTTCAAAAAACCCCCTCGAGATATGCAAACAATATTTTAAGGACTTTAGAATTAATTTAGGTTTAAGCGGTATCATTTCTCTTGAGCCTCAGGGAGCCGAAGAAAGTGAGTGCTTGCCTATTCAGGTTAGATAACTTAACGGAGTTATCAATGAAAATTGTCTTGGAAAAAAACACAAATCCTGCCGTCCATGTGCAGCAGTTGCCGATTTCTCTCGAACATAAGATTTTTAACAATTTACATCAATTCCCATGAAAAGACATGAACTCGAATCCAAACTTGAACTCAAACTCGATCACAAACTCGAACTCTAACCTAACTCGAATCTAAACTCGAATATGTATTCGAACCCAAACTATTCGAACCAACTAAAATTGCAATTTATAGTTTCGATCAAAACATGTTAATCAATCAATCAAATCAATTAAGTATATTAACCAATTATATATATTATACTCGGGGTGTTTGGATTAGTTTCTTGTGTGAATCCAACAAAGTTTCAGGAGTCCCGTATTAACCTCTTTTATTATTTTACTCGAATATTAGTTAGGTTGAATCATCCACAGCCTAGAGCCCCGATGTTAACACATGAAATGAGCCCGTATTTTCTTGCTCCTGGGGCCCCACTCTTGAGCTCGTGAATACTTCTACGGCTGCGTTGACATTCACACTTGGAACTTAACGTTAACATGGTGACCATATAGAGACCTATATAATATATTTACCCATGATCATATACTCTTACTCGTCATATATATTCTACACTTGTCATTTTCTTTACTCGTACCTATTTTTGGGACTTACCGAGCACTAGTTCGCTGATGGTCATTCCAACCACTTTTCTTCTTTTGGAATGTTCGTCAGATACGGTCGAAATGGAGGAAGTTGAAGCCACAGAGGAGGTCTACAACCAGATCGCTACTCAGGGCTAGCTCTGCTTCACTTTTTCTTCAGTTTATGTATGCCACTTATTTAGGCATTTTCCTTATTGTATTTACTTTCCAGCATAAACTCAAGTATTTGTAAATATTGGAAGTTGAATGTAAATAAAGATATTTGCTGAAAATTTTTACAGTCTCCATTTATTCTTGTATTTTGTATTATTGTTTTAATACGCTTAGTATATTTATTTAGGGAATGACCTTCTCTGGATAAATATACCGCGGGCTTGCCATGTCACTGTTTCTGTCTACTGGAAGTAGGGCATGACAGGTTTTGTTGGTGGCCCATGTAGGTCAGGTCTGCATGAAGTCGTAAAAAATATACCATAAGAATTAATGAACTCAACAAATATTTATATTCCTTGCATTTCAAATTCTTTGAATCTATCCTAACCTATCTTTTATATCAAGGTGATGGAATCTCTAAACAATACCAGCACAAACGTCAACAGCAATACTCCATCGCCTACATTACCACCACCACCTACTGTTGCAGCTCCTATCAATGAGCAAACAGTACCATTTGATACTATCAAGAGCCTATTGGAGGGTCAGCAGCAGCAGAATGCTATCCTTATAAACCGCCCCGAGGCGGAGGCACCTGGAGTCAAACAGTTTCGAGTCTTACACCTAAAGAACTTCTTGGATAAAGAGAGTCCACTTGAGGCAGAAGAATGGGCTAAAGCGATCGAGGATGACCTAGCAGCAGCTCAAGTGCCAAATATTTCCTGGGTGAGAGTTGCTAAGTTGCAACTAACCAATAATGCCAGGTTATAGTAGAAGGCTGAAGAGAGCTGTCTCGCACAACCGATAGAATGGAAAACATTCTGAGACCTCTTTGTAAGTCGATGTCGTGCACACCGCGAATCTGCGGGGAGGCGGAATACATAAAAAAAACAATTTTTTCTTTCTCACAAAATCAAGACCTCGCAACATCGACCAAAATAACTAAGGATCTTTATTAAACCATAACTAGCTAACACTTGCTACAAGAAGGTTTCTTACTACTCGATGAGAGTTATACCTTCGTGTCAAGTCCTTTGGGTCTTCGTAGTCCTTCTTAGCTCCTTGGATCAAGTTTGATTCTTCTTCTCTTCTTCTTGGCTCCTAGAAAGCTTCGATGGAACTCAATCGTCGGTCTCCTCTATGTCGAAGATGATCCACCCGAGAGCTTATGGTTCAAACTTCAACCTTAAGTGTGGTAACTAAGATGTATAGTTTGCTAGACTACATAACTTAGAAAATGTAGAGAATGATGTGTAGAGTATTTTTATCTCAAAAGCCCTAGGGATCACAACTCATGTGAGGGTTAGGGCTTGAGGAAGAAGGAGAAGAAAACTTGGAGAGAGAAAGAGCAAATGCAAATGAGCTAGGTTGTGTGTGTATGAGAGAATGGCTAAGTCAATAGAATTATCAAGCATGGAATTATTTTTCATAGAAAATAATTAACCATGTTTGAATAGCAAAGTCAAATGAATAAAAAAATGACCTAGCCATGCTTTCATCCATGCCACAAATATCTATAATTTCCACCTCATTAATCTATTTCTAAAAATGGATAAATCTAATAATGAGGTATCTCCTTCTAGAAGCATGTCTTGTAAAATTACAAGAATGCCCTCACCATATGTACATACCCGTATTCGTATTCCGAAAAATACGAAAACAATGAGATAACAATAATCCAATAATCCGGCTTAAACCAAAGCCTACCAGTATTATTCGTTCGAATATCATCTGTGTAGCCAGTACACGTATATGATCGAAACCCCGCCGTAAGACTATACGACCTCTACCTCGTTTCGCTTGAACCAGGGAAACCCTCTGTATGGGACTCTAAAGACTCGACAGTACGCCGGCAATAGGTTTAACTACAAGTCCGTCAGCGGCACTAGCTATACGTAACGGCTACTCAGGTATCTGTTGAAAAAGAAGGCCAACGAGCGAAATCATCCGAACCCCTACTGAGCCTGTCCGTAATAATCTCCATGTAGTCCGGTCTATTCGTCTGAGAGTATCACATGTAAGGTCTAGGGGATGGAAAACGTCAGACCCCTAATAACCAGGCAAGTCGTGTCGGTGTGGCTCAAGACCATCCAAGAATCTACTGGTCTAATCACCAGTAATTCTAAGTCCGCCCTGGCCAGGGACTTATGGTGTTAACCAACTGACCATAGCGTGACATCGACTCCCTATACCGAGAGATACGAATCCCCAATGGTCGCTCACTGCCTCCATGTGGCTCGGGACTGTACCCAACTAAAACCTGTTTGCACGACTCAGTAGAGCCGTGGTTGGGTAGTAATCAAAGCACAGTGGGAACTCACATGAGCCAAATGACGACCTCAGGTCGACAGACTATCTGCACTCATGTCTCCAGATCTGACAATAGGTATAATACCATCTAGCCAGTCCTCGGCAAGTCCTGTCCGGTGTACTCACATCCAGTGAGCACCTGTATACAATCTTAGGTGACCTCACCAATGGCCGCGGGACCAATCCATCACCCCTCGTCAGGGTCTAGATATGTATACACTAGTCTATTCTAGAGTATCGATGCCCAGTCTCGATAATCCTACGACTAGGGACACTTTTAAGAATGTGCCTATCGACTACCCAGATCTCACAAGTATGATTACCATCACAATGTTGGTAGTCAAGCAAAGATCCTACGGGCATTATCAACATGTATACAAGATATGAAATACAGAGTAAAACACATCACATGTTAAGATAAAAACAAACCAAATAGCGTACTATTATTTTGAGCAAGATTATCCTGTACATACATATCCCTACCATCCTATACAATGAAGGCCTTTAGGGCATACATATCCAACAATCTTACACTTGTACTAAGGCCTGTAATTGGCGCAATAAGTACCCACTGTCTGCACTAGAGCCAGTTACTGACGTACCGTATCCCCAACATCTCGAATAGTCTCTCGAATTGGACTTGAGGGATGGCCTTGGTGAATGGATCTGCCATGTTGTCTTTTGTGTCCACTCTCCGCACCTCGATTTCCTAGCTATCCATGATCTCCCTGATCAGGTGATACCGTCTCAAGATATGTCTGGATTTCTGATGGGACTGTGGTTCCTTTTCTAAAGTCATGGCTCCGTTGTTATCACAATACAAAGGTATTGGATTAGCAATGGATGGAACCACCTGATGTTCAGAAATGGACTTTCTTATCCAGACTGCCTTTTTTGCGGCATCACATGCAGCGATGCACTCAGCCTCCATCGTCGAGTCTGCTACGGTATCATGTTTGTAACTCTTCCAACAGACCACCCCTCCATTGAGGGTAAACACATAACCCGAGACAGATATAGAGCCATCTTTGTCATTTTGGAAGCCAGCGTCGGTAAAAGCCTTGATCTGTAGGTCCCCATTACCGTACACTAGGAACATATCCTTAGTCCTTCTCAGGTACTTAATAATGTTCTTTACTGCTATCCAATGTTTCTCACCTGGGTTAGACCGATACCTGCTTACCACGCTAAGTGCATAAGATATATCTGGTCTGGTACATAACATTGCATACATTATCGACCCTACCGCCGAACCGTAGGGTACTATGCTCATGCGAGCGCTCTCCTCGTTAGTCTTGGGAGACATCTCTTTGGAGAGGGTGATTCTATGACAAGCGGGCAAATTGCCTCGCTTAGAATCTTCCATACTAAACCTCATTAGTACGGTGTCAATATATCTCAACTGTGAGAGTCCCAACATTCTTTTAGATCTGTCAGGATAGATCTTAATCTCCAAAATGTACGAGACATCACCCGGGTCTTTCATAGAGAACTTCTGTGACAAAAATAGCTTGGCTGATTGTAGCATAGGAATATCATTTCCTATCAAGAGAATGTCATCAATGTATAGAACGAGGAATACCACAGTTCTCCCTACAATCTTCTTATAAATACAAGGTTCATCTACATTTTTGATAAAGTCAAATTCTTTGACCGTCTCATCAAAGCAGATGTTCTAACTCCGCGATGCCTGCTTTAATTCATAAATGGATTTAAGCAACTTGCACACCTTTCCACTACTCCCACTGTCTACGAAAACCTCTGGCTGATCCATGAAAACACACTCTTCTAAACTTCCATTTAGAAAGGAGGTTTTAACATCCATCTGCCAGATGTCATAGTCATGGAAGGCAGCAATGGTAAGTAGGATCTGAATGGATTTAAGCATAGCCACTAGTGAAAAAGTTTTGTCATAGTCCAATCCTGGTCTTTGATGAAAACCTTTAGCAACAAGTTTAGCTTTGTAGGTTTCTACCTGACCATCTACACCAATCTTCTTTTTGAAGATCCATTTGCATCCTACCGGTTTTACCCCAGTAGGAGCAAAATCCAAAGTCCAAACATGGTTTGTGTACATGGATTCCATCTCGGATCTCATAGCATCCAGCCACTTCACCGAGTCTTTACTCGTGATGGCTTGCTGAAAACTAGTCGGCTCATCATCGTCGATGGTGCAATCCTCTCGATCCCCGTCTACAAGAAAACCGTAGTATCTCTCGGGCGGATGAGACTGCCTACTAGATCTATGGAGTGGCGTGGGTACGTCATGTTCCATTGAAATCTCAGGTTCTACTAAGTTTTCAGTAATAGTTTGTGGTTCTAGAATTTCTTCCAGCTTTATTGCGCTTCCACTTATATATTTTTCCAGAAATTGAGTTTCCATGAAGCGGGCATGATGAGAAACAAAGACCTTTTGTTTCTCAGCGTGATAGAAATAATACCCCTTAGAATTCCTGGGGTATCCCACAAACTTACACAGTAATGAATGTGCCTCGAGTTTGTCCATATGAACCTTTTTGACAAAGGCAGGACATCCCATATCTTGAGATACTTAAGACAGGGTTTCTTTCCACTCTACATTTCAAATGGAGTGGTAGGCACAGACTTAGTTGGAACCTTGTTCAATAGGTAAGCAGCAGCTTCCAGTGCATAACTCCAGAAGGAGGCGGCAATTGAGCATTACTCATCATGGAACGCACCATATCAAGTAAGGTGCGATTCCGTCTTTATGATACACCGTTGTGTTGTGGTGTGTATAGAGGAATAAGCTGAGAGAGAATTCCATTCTCTTTTAAATATTCCAGGAACTCGGCATTTAAGTATTCACTGCCCCGATTGGATCAGAGCATCTTGATACTTTTGCCAGTTTGCTTTTCCGCTTCATTCTTATACTTTTGGAATTTCTCAAAGTCCTTGGATTTATATTTCATTAAGAATACATGTCCATACATTGAGAAATCATCTGTGAAAGTAATGAAGTAGGAATAGCCACTTCTTGCATGTATAAATATTGGCCCACACACGTCGCTGTGTATGAGTCCCAAGAGCTCAGTGGCTCTTTCTCCGTGTCCAGTGAACGGATTTTTTGTCATCTTTTCTCTAATACATGATTGACAAGTTGCATATGATTGATACTCAAACGGATCTAAGTATCCTTCTTTATGTAACTTAGTCAATCGTGTTTCATTGATATGACTGAGTCTATAATGCCATAAGAATACTTGGTTTGATTCTGAAGCCTTTCTTTTTAGTGTGTTTTGAACGTTGAAAACTTGATGTTGATTGAGAATGTATATTCCATTACTAAGTGTGCCCGACCCAACCATTTCATGATTTAGGTGAATATTGATAACATTGCTTACAAGTGCAAAATTATATCTTTCATTTAATAATAAAGATACTGATATAATATTACACACCATACTAGGTACACAAAAGTAGTTATGCAATAACAAAATATGTCCACTCGCCAATCCTAGGTGATATTCCCCTACTGCAACAGCATCCATACTGGCTCCGTTGCCAACCCTGAGGGTCATATCACCTTTCCTCAAAACTCTATGGCTTCTCAGCGCCTGGAATGAATTACGGATGTGAGATCCTAATCCGGTATCCAATACCCAAGAAGTAGAGTTCATAGAGAAACAATTTTCAATCACGAACACACCTGAAGCCGAAGCCACGACTTGTTTCGTGTCCTGATTCTTGGCCTTTAGGGCCCTACAGTCTTTCTTCCAATGTCCCTTTTTTCGACAATAGAAGCACTCATCCTTTGTGGCTGCCCCTATCTTTTCCTTTCCCTTTCTCTGCACCTTCTGCACACCACCTATCGGTTTGGTGGGGCCTTCTTCTTCTTCCCCATGTCCTTAGCCTTGTATTTAGCAGAAGAAGATCCTCCAATAAATAGAGCAGGTGTTTCCTTGGTTTTACTCAAGGTGCCCTCTGCCATCCTCAACATGTTGAGGAGCCCAGGAAGTGAAACTTCCATACTATTCATATTGAAATTCAATATGAACTGGGCATAGGTGGAGGGAAGGGATTGTAGGATCAAGGCGATGTACAACTCATTTTCCAACGCAGTTCCCAGGTCCACGAGCTCTTCAATGATAGAAATCATCTTCAAGACATGGTCCCCAACATATGGTCCGATAGCCAACCTCACTTGAAACAATTTCCTTGAGATCTCATATCTTACGATACGAGATTTCTCTCCATATAATTCTTTGGTATGGAGGAAGATGAAAGCAATGTCCATCTTCTTGTGCCGCCTCTGATGTTCATTATCCATGGAGGCCAGCACGAGGCACTTGGCTTTCGCGCAATCAAGATCCTAAGTTTTACGGACCTCAATGTCTGTGACCGAGGATTCTGGACCGGCAACAGGTGGAGCTTTCGCCGTGAGGACGTATGCGACCTTATCATATGTAAAGGCCATTTGGACATTCCTCAGCCAGGATTTATAGTTTGGCCCAGCGAGTTTATTTTTATATAATATTAGCTTAAGTCCCATTATGGTAGCTGCAATTAGGAGAGAGATAAAAGTGTTGGCTATAGCACCCTCAAGGAAATTATTGTAATCGCAGGCAGGTGATTATAATGATTGAGGGAGGACCTATACGGATAGAACAGAGTTACTCAAAATGATAATATGCTATCTGGTTTGTCTTTATCATCATGTACATGCATTATGTGGTATTATAGATCACTATTACATGTTGATAGAGCCCATAGGATTCTTGCTTGACTACCAGCATTATGATGACGATCATATACGTGGGAGATGGAAGTCTATAAGCACATCCTTAAATGTACCTAGTCATGGGAGTTTTGAGACTGGGCATCGATACTCTAGTGTAGACTAGTGTATACTGATCGAGAACCCGACGAGGGGCGGTGGCCAGGTCTCACAAGCCATTGGTGTTAGTTTGTTCACCTAAGATAAGGTCGTTTCTCAGTTGGTGATGGGCTTCATACCGATATGAAATATCGCGTTATTAGGGGTCTGACTTTATCCTCTTCTAGACCCGATATGCGATACATGGGTACGAACAGACCGGACTGTACGGAGATTATCACGAACATGCTTAGTAGGGGTTTGGATGAGTTTGCTCGTCGGACTTCCTTTCGCTCAATACCTGGGTAGCCGTTACGTACAGCTAGTGCCACAGACGTACTTGTGGTTAAACCCACTGCCAGCGTATTGACAAGTTTTTAGAGCCCCACACAGAGGATTTTCCTTCTTCGGGCGAAACGATGTAGAGGCCGTATGGTTTTACGGCAGGGTTCGATCATATACGTGCACTTGTGCACGTATCATGATTCAGACGGATAATACTAGTGGGTTTTGGTTTAAGCCAGATCCTAGTATTATATTATTGGATTATTTTCTTCTCTTTGTATTCGTATTTTTTCGGAATACGGATACGTGCATATATATACGATGAGGGGTATTCTTGTAATTTATTACAAAGGTGCTTCTAGAAGAAGACACCTCATTTATGTTTTAACCATTTTTTTGTTAAATGGTTAATAATATGGAGGATGAGATGTGATTAGCATTTATTGAAGCATGGCTCACTTGGTGACTCAGGGCGTGACTCATGCTTTGGCGAACTATTGAAGCATGCTTGATTTATTTGGTTTGCTTCAATAATTCACAAGGTTGGAGATATTTTTTCTTGGATGAAAAATGCTTCACAACACTTAGCCATTCTTCTTGAGAGAATGCTCACACAACACTTTCATCTCCTCATGCTTGCTTCTTCTACCTTCACCCTAAAAGTCTAATGTGTTGAGAAACCTAGCGTGTTATGAGACAATATTAATCCATCATTAGACTCTACATCCTCTAGGCTATCTAGTTTAGCGAACTAGGTACCCTAGTTACCTCGGCTTTGAGGTTGGAGCTCGAACTACAAATCTTCAGGTGGATCATCTTCGATGGAGGAAGACCGGAGGCCAAACTCGATCCATGATGCCTCAAGGAGCTTATGAGGATGGTAGAAGACCGAAGGACACGGATCATTCGGTATAACCGTTCTATCATAGTAGTTTAGTTCTTGGTAGTTTGCTAGTATAGGTTTATGGTTCGATTCAAGAGGGTTTCATTAGCGCCAAGTTTTTAAACGCCAGTATTTGTTCCGTATCGGCCTCTTTAGATGGACAGGGTGCTGACGTAACCCAACATGGTATCAGAGCCACCCCATAAACCATTACTAGCTAGTTTGCATAAGGTTAAAATATCAATCTGGATGATACCTACTACATCTTATGGATTATGATCTATGGTGATAGATCTAAGTGGATATTGGGAGTGTCCCAAATCCAAGTACATTAACACCGTACTAAAAGGGTTTAGTATGGAAGATTCTAAGCGTGGTGGTTCGTTCACTTACTCAGGAATCACTCTCCCCAAAAAGATGTCTTCTAACACTGATTTGGAGAGAGCTCGCATGCAAGGGATAACCTATGCTTCGGCTGTAGGCTCTATCATGTTTGCAATGTTATGTACCAGACCAGATGTAGATGACTCACTAGGTGTAGTGATCAGGAATCAATCGGATCTTGGGAGAATCACTGGACAGCTGTGGAGGACATTCTTAAGTACTTGAGAAGTACTAAATGAATGTTCTTGGTTCGATCTTCCAGAGTGATAAGGACGAGTCAGTCACATGCATTGTCTTTACCCTCAGTGGAGGGACAGTATGTTGGAAGAGTTCCAAACTAGATACCGTGACATACTAGACGATAAAGGCTGAATATATTGCTTCCAACGATGCTACCAAAGTAGATGTCTAGATATTTCTTGTTCATGAGATGAACAAGGTTCCTACCATTGAGCGTCCAATAACTGTTATTGTAACAACAATTGAGTTGTGGGTTTGGCCTAGGAACACCAGTCCCATCAGTGATCCAGACATATTCTGAGGCAAGTATCACCAGATCAGGGAGATGGTTGATCTCCAAGGGATCGAGGTAAGGAGAGTATATTTTGAGGTTAACACGGCGGATCTACTCACCAAGGCCTGCTTCCCCAAATAAAAATTTGAGATATTTTGGGATGGTTGAGTATGGGATACTACAACCACTGCTAAATTGTTGGGTATGGGATAATACAACAGACGGCCTTAGTGCAAGTGGAAGATTATTAGTTATATTTATGCCCTAGAGGCCATTACTGTACATGTAATATATTGTAGTGGATGCTTGGACATATATAGGGAGGACTTTCTTGCTCGACATGATAGTATGCTTTCTGGTTACTCTTTATCTTAACATGTACACTTATTGTCTATCTATTACATATTGATAAAGCCCTTAGGATGAGTACTTGACTACCAGGATTATGATACGAATCATACTAGTGGGGCAGAGGTAGTCGGCAAGTACATCCTTCAAATGTTCTTAGTTGTGGGAGTATCGAGACGGGGCATCGATATTCCAGAGTAGACTAGCGTATACGCTTCTCGACCCATATGATGGGCGATGGATGATCTCATATCCATTGGCGTTTGACATCAGAGAAGGTATACGGGTGCTCAGTGGAGACTGGGTACACTGAATGGACTCGCCGAGAACTTCTAGATGGTATTATACTTATCGTTAGATAGAAGTTCTCTGGTGACACTGGTACAGGTTAGTCTATCGACCCGAGATCGTCATAGAGTCTTGTGTGATTCCTACTGTGCTTTGATTTCCACCATACCACGGTCAAGAGATCGTGCAAAAGGGTGGTTTTCGGGTATAGTCCCGGGTCATATGGAGGCAATGGGCGATAGGAGGGGATTCGTCTCTCCCGATATTGGGAGTTGATGTTGCGCTATGCTCGATTGGCCATAACAGGAAATCCCTGGCCAGGGTTGCTGAGATCTACTGGTAAGTGTTATCAGTAGTTTCTCGAACCGTTATGGTCCTTGCATCGGCATGACTTATCAGGATATTGTGGTCTGACGTTATACCACCCCCAGGCTTTGATATGCGACATATCTGACGAAGAGACCGGACTGTACGGTAGTCTTACCGATTGGATTCGCAGGAGTATGAGTAGGCTTGCTTATTGATCTTATGATCGCTCAATACCCGGGTAGCCGTTACGTTTAGTAGATCGCTTGCGGCTTGTGGGTGTTTGATATGATCATCACCTACTGCCGGCGTATTGACGAGTCTTTAGAGTCCTACACAGAGGTTTCCTGGTTCATGCGAAACGGAGTAGGAGCACACATGTGATATGTGCGGGATCGAGATTAATACGTGTATGTGATACCACATTTTATTCTCGCGATATGTGACATAGGTCGGTTATATGTGATATAGCCGAATTTGATAAGTTGTTACATTTGATATTAGTCGGTTATATGTGATATAGCCGGATTATTAAATCAAGTGTTGATTTAATAATTTAATGTATAGTTATATATATTTGATATATTACATTACATTAACTAATATTAGCTCACTTAAGTATTTCTTTTTCTCACTTAATGATACACTTAACATATATGTGATATATGTTAATTGTATTCTTTTTCAAACAAAATATATATGTGATATATATCATTGTGACATGCTAGGTTACACATGCAATATGAATATATGAGACTTATACCATGCTAGAGTTAATGTTATGGTTTATATTTATTATTAAGTAATTCAAATAAAGTGGAATTTTTCATGGTTGATTTTTTGGTAGAAACTTGTAGAACATTGACTTAGTCCGCTTATTTTGTCATGCTTAAGATATTTTATTAACTTAACCATTACCCTACACCATGGTTTAGTCTCTACAAGGGTTAGTGTATGTCATATACCCATCCATGGTTGGATTTCTAACCTCATCTCTTTTGCTCATCACTTCATCTTCTTCTTCCTCTTGAAGCTATCTTGCTTTTGACAAAGTGATGAAATATTGTGAGAAAAATAAATCTAAAGTGAGCCTATTTCCTACTTCATCATCATCTACTATTAGCCATTTAGTTTAGGGTGTTTTTTCACTAATCTCACTATTAGTGAAGAGGTAGCATGAGCTTGAGACTCCTCGACGTAGATCATCTTCGGCCTCGGAGACATTGAGCAAGCTTGTTCATTTCTTCAAGTGAACCATTCCTAGAGTTCGGGAGTTCACAACTTGCAGCGAAGGGACTACTACACGGAGCTTTAGAAGTGAAAGACCGGTCTACAAAGGTTCTATTCCGCATTCACTTAGTTGTAAAGTTGTTTACATAGTTTGATTCGTATGATTCTCTAGTTAAACATCCTATGTTTTGGGTCGTTAGCACGGCAATTTTTTAATTTAGCATGGACGATGCCGCCCGAAACCCCGCTACCGTGCTAGGGAACCCAGCATTTGGATTATCATATAGTCGCATATATCATTTCCACTTCTACATCCCCTTTGCTTTTCTCCAGAACATCCCGTATCACTACGAAGATCCACATTTATTGGATATTCCATCGTATATTTACATACGAACTCGAAGGAACTTGTTCCAGTTCAAGGATGAATTCTGGTTCTGTAGAAATTGAATAGGATTATTCAGTTGTCTTTTATCTTTACCTTCTCTCAGGTTGCCAGGGCTCTTGGTATTAGAAGAGTACACCTATTACGCTTATTGGTTAGTCTTCTTCCAAACCATAGGCAGGTGCCGAAAGGTGGGGAAGGAAGAAAACAAATTAGCCTAAGCGTGGTGTACAGAAGGTAATAAATAAAGACATATAAAGGGATTAGAGTAAGGGCAAAGGAAATTGCTACTGCTATCATTCACGACAAAACCATGTATACCCTTGCCACTCCTACTTCCTTTTTGCATTTCTCCAGAAAACTTTGTATCACTACGAAAATCCATATTGCTTTGATATGCCATCGTATAGTTACATACGAATTCGAAGGAACTTGTTCCAGTTCGAGAATGGATTCTGGTTCGGGAGAAATAGAATAGGATTATTCAGTCATCTTTTCTCTTTACCTTCGCTCAGGTTGCGAGGGCTCCTGGTCTTAGGAGAGTACACCTATTACGCTTATTGGATGGTCTTCTTCCAAACCTTAGGCTGGTGCCGAAAGGTAAGGAAGGAAGAAAACCAATTAGCCTAAGTATGGTGTACAGAAGGTAATAAGTAAAGACATATAAAGGGAATTGAGTGAGGGCAAGGAAGTATACGGTTACTGTCATGAATCTGGATTGTGGAAGAGGCATTATTAGGAACACCAGGCTACCCCTTCGAAATATTTTCATGTTCCAGTTTTACTGTACGATGTTAATTGAAAACTGTTTTCCCAATTAGATTCTGACTCCAGGATATGTATTAACCAGATTTGATTCTCATATCTGTATGGCGTTACAGATGATGAGTGGGAGTAAGATATTGGAAATTGGGTGATTAGATCCTCTATATATCAGAATTCTTTGTAATTGGTGATATTTGAGGAAATTACCTGGGTTTTGCCTAAATGCAAATATTTGGTTTTGAATATCCGTTGTTATGCACCAATTTCTAACTGATATATCTGTATGTTTATTTTATAAAGTGAGATATAACTTATTAAAATTATGTCTATGACATTTACCTATATCAGTTGATGATCAGGTAAGGAGCATTCAACAGTGGTGTAATTCTTCTTAACTATAGTACAGTTTTTCAACCTACGACGCACAGGTTCGAGTTATTGAACTCAGTAGACTTATACAAAGTATTGTATGTTTTCCGATGTCCGTTAGGACAAAAGGGTTGGTACTCGTACTGTATTCTATTTACTCATGATTTCTCTAATTTTAGACAAGTATTTCGTTGAAATATAAGGTCCAAATTTTGAGAAGTTATAGGTATAAGAATAAGGTAGAGAACCATACGTTGCAAGTATCAGGATTCTTCAAGGTGATCGATGATGTAGATACTTGTGTTTGGTATTCCGTTGTACGTATTAGTTTTGAGAACTTGCTTTTCTTTTAGATTACTCATACGTGGGTGTATTCCTTGATGAGTAATGCTGCATAGCTTTCTTCCATTTGGTTGATATGCACTGGAAACAACTGCATGATTTTTGAATCTGGTTCCAATTAAATTAGGGCCTCTGTTTCTATATTGGATATAGAATGGATCCATATCTTAACGATATTAAGGTATATGGAGTAGTCCGGCTGATGCTTAAAACCAGAATCTGGACAAACTCAATGCACATTTCAGTAATGGCAGTTTGTGGGTTATCCCGGGCTTCGACGAGGGTTAACATTCTACCATCTGGAAAATCAATAGTTATATTGTTCTTGACTCACCACAGTTTTAGTAAAATAGATTCTTTTTAAGAAAACATTAGCAGGAGTATGGTAGAATTGGAAGCGATTCCAGAACCAGAAATGATTACTAAAAATTTAGTAGAACCTAAATATTTAATTGGTTTCGACAATCCATTAGCCACTCCGCAGATTTGGTGGGTAATCTCAGGCACTCGAGAGGTACTTCGGTCTCCTCAAAGTCGGTGACAGGGAGGTTTTTGATAACCCAAACTTGACACTACTGCTTTTCTAGACTGAGATCTGGAAGGAGTATGAGTATAACATCATTCTAAATTAGTTTTAGAAGTGCATGTGTATATGACTCTGTCAGAGGGTTATTGTAGTCAGTGGGAGCAGCGGAAGCATAGTGGACAAGTAGTTTATGTCTATTTATAGACTAAAGCAAGTACAACGGAGATAGATCATTTAGTTTTGATGTGACAGTCATAGAGTTTGACTTCATCAAAACAACAGATGGACCTGGTAAGAAAGTAGTAGGGAGTGATGTCCTGGTATTTCGATGACATGCTCTTGATAGGAAGCGATATTCCTATACTATGATCGGTTATACTGTGGTTGTCACAATGATTTTCTCCACATGGGATCTGGATAAAATATCAGGGATTCTGGTGACTAGATCTATGGTTTTAGATCAAGATTTGTGAAGTGTCCTAACTCGGGTACTTTGACACTATTCTAAAGTGTTTTAGAATGGACGGCCCCTGGCGTAGTGGTGTACTCGCAGGTGATGGAGTCACCCTCTCTAAAGAGATGTCTTCTAGACAGATGAGGAGAGGGATTTGCATGATTGGCATATCACTTGCTTAGGCAATTGAGTCAATCATGAGATGTCAAATACAACACCAGATATTACTTTTGCACTGGCTGCAATAAGCGTACATATATTTATCCAATCCAAGAGAAACATTGGGAAGAAGTTATGAACATAAGTGGATGTTCTTGGTACATGGTAACGGCAGCCTCCTTCAGGAGGTGGTTATCATTTCAGGCTTCCATGGTGACCTGGATGACAGAGTGGCTGTCAGAGTTATAGTTTTCCCTTTTTTTGAGGGGTAGTATGTTGGACAGGTGGTTCAAGCGGATACTATAGAAGGCATGGCGTAGGATACTGATTAAATTCAGTGGATGATACGGTCTAAAAAGTTTGTTGGATTTGGAGTTCATTTGTGAACTGGATCCCATCAGTTATCCAGACAAATTCTAAGATAGGTATTGCTCATTTCGGGAGATAGTTTTTCTTCGCAAAATTGAGATATAGAGAGATAAAGATAGAAACATTGCAGCAGATCCACTCACTGAGGCTATTTCTCGAACGCACTAGTTTCACAAACAGGCTTTGTGAGACTGATTAGTAGAGAAGTTGGGTGTTCGGTATCACACGAGCTGTGAGTATTAGGAACCGAGAAAGAATAAAGCAAGGGCAGGACCTAGGGCAAGATCGAGTTAGCAAGATTTTCCTTCCTTGACTTAGCCGACACCGCAATAATTAGCTTTAAGTGCAAATAGGAGATTGTTGGCTATAGTGCCCTCAAGAAAATTATTGTAATCGCAAGCAGGTGATTATGATGATTGAGGGAGGACCTATACGGATAGAACCGTCTTACTCAAAATGATAGTATGCTATCTGGTTTGTCTTTACCATCATGTACATGCATTATGTGGTATTACAGATCACTATTACATGTTGATAGAGCCCATAGGATTCTTGCTTGACTACCAGTATTATGATGGCGATCATATACGTAGGAGCTATGTGGTCTATAAGCACATCCTTAAAAGTCCATAGTCGCGGGAGTATCGAGATTGGGCATCGATACTCCGGAGTAGACTAGTGTATACTTATTGAGACCCCGACGAAGGGCGGTGGCCGGTCTCACAAGCCATTGGTGTCAGTTAGTCACCTAAGATAGTATACAGGTGCTCATTGGGTTATGAGTACACTGGACGGACACGCCGGGAACATGCAAGTTGGTATTATACCAATTGTCAGATAGCAGTTCCCAGGTAACATGTATATAGGTTAGTCTGTCGACCTGAGATCGCCATTTGTTTCGTGTGAGTTCCCACTGTTCTTTGATTACTACCCTACCACGGCTCAAAGGAGTCGTGCAAACAGGTATTAGTTGGGTACAGTCCAGAGCCACATGGAGGCAGTGAGCAGATCGTCGGGGATTCGTCTCTCCCAGTATTGGGGGTTGATGCCGCGCGGTGCATGGGTGTCCATCACCAGAAATCCTTGGACAAGGTAGACAAGAATTACCGATTTGGATCAGTAGTTTCTCAGTTGGTGATGGGCTTCATACCGACACGAAATATCGCGTTATTAGGGGTCTGACTTTATCCACCCCCAGACCCGATATGCGATACTCTTAGACGAACGGACCGGACTGTACGAAGATTATCACGGATAGACTCAGTAGGGTTTCGGATGAGTTTGCTCGTCGGCCTTCCTTTTGCTTAATACCTGAGTAGCCGTTACGTACAGCTAGTGCCGCTGACGTGTTTGTGGTTAAACCCACTGCTAGCGTATTGATGAGTCTTTAGAGTCCCACAAAGTGAGTTTTCTTGCTTCGGGCGAAACGATGTAGAGGCCGTATGGTTTTACGGCAGGGTTCGATCATATACGTGCACTTGTGCACGTATCATGAATCGGACGGATAATACTAGTGGGCTTTGGTTTAAGCCGGATCCTAATATTATATTATTGGATTATTTTCGTCTCTTTGTATTCGTATTTTTCCAGAATACGGATACGGGTATGTATATACGGTGAGGGGTATTCTTGTAATTTATTACAAGGATGCTTCTAGAAGAAGACACCTCATTTATGTTTTGACCATTTTTTTGTTAAATGGTTAATGAGGTGGAGGATGAGGTGTGATTAGCATTTATTGAAGCATGGCTCACTTGGTGACTCATGGGGTGACTTATGCTTTGGTGAACTATTGAAACATGCTTGATTTATTTGGTTTGCTTCAATAATTCACAAGGTTGGAGATATTTTTTCTTGGATGAAAAATGCTTCACAACACTTAGCCATTCTTCTTGAGAGAATGCTCACACAACACTTTCATCTCCTCATGCTTGCTTCTTCTACCTCCACCCTAAAAGTCTAATGTGTTGAGAAACCTAGGGTGTTATGAGACAATATTAATCCATCATTAGACTCTACATCCTCTAGGCTATCTAGTTTAGCGAACTAGGTACCCTAGTTACCTCGGCTTTGAGGTTGGAGCTCGAACTATAAATTCTCAGGTGGATCATCTTCGATGGAGGGAGACCGGAGGCCAACTCGATCCATGACGCCTCAAGGAGCTTATGAAGATGGTAGAAGACCGAAGGACACGGATCATTCGGTATAACCCTTCTATCATAGTAGTTTAGCTCTTGGTAGTTTGCTAGTATAGGTTTATGGTTCGATTCGAGCGGGTTTCTTTAGCGCCAAGTTTTTAAACGCCAGTTTTTGTTCCGCATCGACCGCTTTAGATGGCCAGGGCGCTGACGTAACCCAAAAAAAGAAACACTCAGCATATGCTCTTGCACGTTTAGATTGGTTATTAGTTTATCTAAACAGGATGGCTCCCACTGTTTCCTCGAATTCTTCTTCAAACCCTAAAAGAAGAATTAGTCAGGATTAATCACACGTTACAATACTTGCTTAACCTTTCAGCCAGGCTTGTGTCGGTACATCGAGGGAGGTTTTCCAATGCTTTCGCAAAGTTCCTTAATTACATAACCTCTTTTCTCTGGAGGCGTAGCCTCGCTAATACCGTTCTAGACACCTACTTGGTTTATAGTATTGATTGTTAAGTGAAAAAATCTCTCGAAGAGTAGCGGATACTCACAGTAGGATCATGACCCAACTATCATTGTGTGATGAATTTGAAGGAAGCCTACCAAAAACACCACACTCCAGATGGTATGCAACACCAGCAAGTTTCCTTTATATTTGAAACTCCCGATGTGATTTTTGCCCCGAGCGCTTATAACCTTGATGAAGGTCAAAACATCATAAGTCGCAAGTCAAGTTTAACCCGTCATTATCCAGATTAACCTAGACCCATTCGTACAAGGTCTTGACGAAGAACAAAACAGCTGTACGCCTGTCCTAGATTAATGCATCTATCTATGCTACCGATAAGCACCCACTAGCTACCAAACAGTATGCCTTGGCGAAGGTCAAAACACAGATCATGAATACTAATAGATACCTATCTGAAATGACGGAGGGCTATAGCTGGTTTTGGGCGAAAACTGTTAACGTAATGAACTTGATATAGTCGAAGGAACCTGATACCTTTTGAAAAGGAGTGGTTTAAGCTCCGCTTTTAAAAATGCTTTTTGAAGAAAACAGAGTGGTTTTGTAATTGTTCTAACGACATCAGATTTTAGGTTTATTTCCTTGCATTAATAAAAATTAATGCGGTCCCATCAATTAACCTTATCATTGCAGAAAAAGGAATGAAAATAGAACTTACGCTTATTCCATCCGCATTCGCCACGGGGCCCCGTCATACACCGTTAGGTTACTTAACTAACGGCAGAGCGGGGGTTGAAATAGCACAGGTGCAAAACATAAGCAACGTTTATTATTATTATTATATATATAGCCATTTATCTCACACAATAATAAGCATTCCAGAATACAGAATCACAGATGAATATATTGGATATACCAGGATTTCCGTGTTTCGTTTTAGCCTATAACGAAACACGGATTCCACGGTCGTGATGAATAGCCAAACCTCACCCTAGACCCCTACGGGTGCGGAAAACTACCCGCCAAATTCCCGAAGTGAAGCAACCTCCCTCAATAGAATGAGTAGGCCACTCAGCACTTCAAGAACCCGGTAGTTTGTGCACCCCGCCTTGGGTCTATCCTAGGTGCAAGAAATAGTAAATGAAATAATACAATGGTGGCTACAACCTCAACCCGGATGTGCCCCGCAAAAATAATATTACATCAATTTAAAAATTTACATGAATGAAAGAAAAGAAAACACTCTTTTCACATCCCCCCGGCTATTCATTCACGATGATCCAATATTCCATATATACAAACCATCACCAAATTACAGATATGTGCAACCCCCACTAATCGACTTATAGCAATTAGCAGACGTTTAGCAACATATAAACAAACACAGAAAACCCGGATTAGCCAAATAACTTAGAATTTCGATTGAATCTATTTTCCGTGTCTACCCCATGTACAAACCAGTACACAAACAATTCTGGGTAGAAACCAAATAGACAATAAATCATATTTCCAAGTTTAAGAGACACAGAAAAAATTGGAGTGAATCGGCCACGACTCGGCTACGGAGCCGCAGCCAAACAGTGAGTTTGGCCGCGGTTCCGCGGTGGGCTTGGACGATTACTTGCTCGAATTTTTTGTGTGTTCTTATAAATGCCTGCATGTATTTTTAAAGCCACTGAAATAAATTTTTGAACAGATTTAAAAATCGACAGCAAGCATCAGTTTGAAAATTTGATTTCGGGTATTTTACGACGATCGAAGATCTAACTAATTGCTAACTAGCTAGTTAAGGTTTAATTGGCTTTGATACCGGTATAAGTCGATGTCGCGCACCCCACACATATCACATATGTGCTCCTACTTCGTTTCGCATGAACCAGGAAACCTCTGTGTAGGACTCTAAAAACTCGTCAATATGCCGGCAGTAGGTGATGATCATATCAAACACCCACAAGCCGCAAGCGGTCTGTTAAACGTAACGGCCACCCGGGTATTGAGCGATCAGAAGATCAACAAGCATGCCTGCTCATACTCCTGCGAATCTAATCAGTAACACTACCGTACAGTCCGGTCTCTTCGTCTGATATGTCGCATATCTCGTCTAGGGGTGGTAAACGCCAGACCCCAGTAACTCGATAAGTCGTGTCGATATTAGGCTCATAACGGGTCGAGAAACTACTGATAACACTTACCAGTATATCTCTGAATTAGCCCTGGCCAGGGACTTCCTGTTATAGCCAATCGAGCACAACGCAATATCAACCCCCAATACCGGGAGAGACGAAATCCCTCCTATCGCTCATTGCTTCCATGTGATTCGGGACTGTACCCAAAAGCCACCATTTTGCATGTTCTTTTGAACGTGGTAAGGTGGAAATCAAAGCACGGTGGGAATCACACAAGACTTTATGACGATCTCGGGTCTACACACTAACTTGTACCAGTGTCACCAGAGAACTGCCATCTGACGTGGGCTATAATACCATCTGGGAGTTCTCGGCGAGTCCGTCCAGTGTACCCAGTCTCCACTGAGCACCCGTATACCGTCTCTGATGTCAAACACCAATGGATATGGGATCATCCATCGCCCATCTACATGGGTCAAGAAGCTATACGCTAGTCTACTCTGGTATATCGATGCCCTGTCTCGATACACCTACGGCTAGGAGCATTTGAAGGATGTACTTACCGACTACTCTATCCCCACTAGTATGATCTGCATCATAATCCTGGTAGTCAAGTACTCATCCTAAGGGCTTTACCAACATGTAATAGAGAGACAATCAGTGTGTTAGTTATATGTATGCCCTAGAGGCCATTACTGTACATTGGATGTATATTGTAGTGGATGCTGGGACATATATAGGTAGGACTTTCTTGCTCGACATGATAGTACGCTATCTGGTTGCTCTTTATCTTAACATGTATACTTTCTGTCTCTCTGATTACATGTTGATAAAGCCTTTAGGATGTGTACTCGACTTCCAGGACTATGATGCAGATTATACTAGTGGGGCCTGGGTAGTCAATGAGTACATCCTTCATTGTTCCTAGTCGTGGGAATATCGAGACGGGGCATTGATATTCCAGAGTAGACTAGCGTATATCTTCTCGACCCATGTGATGGGCGATGGATGATCCCATATCCATTGGTGTTTGACATCAGAGATGGTATGCGGGTGCTCAGTGGAGACTGGGTACACTGAACGGACTCGCCGAGAACTCCCAGATGGTATTATACCTCACGTCAGATGGCGGTTCTCTGGTGACACTGGTACAGCTTAGTCTGTTGACCCGAGATCGTCATAGAGTCTTGTGTGTCTCCCACTGTGCTTTGATTTCCACCCTACCACGGATCTACTGAGTCATGCAAACAGGTGGTTTTTGGGTATAATCCCGATTCACATGGAGGCAATGAGCGATAGGAGGGGATTCGTCTCTCCCGGTATTGGGGGTTGATGTTGTGCTATGCTCGACTGGACATAACTGGAAATCCCTGGCCAGGGTTGAAGTGATATACTGGTAAGAGTTATCAGTAGTTTCACGAATGTTATGGACCTTACGTCGGCATGACTTATCAAGCTACTGGGGTCTGACGTTTACCACCCCTAGGCGAGATATGCGACATATCAGACGAACAGACCGGACTATACGGTAAGTGTTACTGGTTGGATTCACAGGAGTGTGAGCGGGCTTGCTCGTCGATCTTCTGATCGCTCAATACCCGGGTGGCCGTTACGTTTAGCAGACCGCTTGCGGCTTGTGGGTGTTTGATATGATCATCACCTGCTGCCGGCGTATTGACGAGTCTTTAGAGTCCTACACAGAGGTTTCCTGGCTCAAGCGAAACGAAATTGGAGCGCTTATGAGATATGTGCGGGACCGAGAATAATGCTGTATGTGATACCGTATTCCATTCTCGCGATGAATGTATCGATTGGTTGTATGCGATATAACCTAGTTATCGAATCAAGGATTGATTCGATAAGCCGATACATTGGATATTAGTCGGTTATATGCGATATGACCGGATCGATAAATCAAGTGTTGATTTAATGATTTAATGCATAATTATATATTTGATACATTACTTTGCATTAACTAGTATCGTTTCACTTTAAATTGATTTTCTCACTTGAAATGCATATTGTATATGTGATATATTTTTGTGCACTTGTTTGTATCATGTTTGATGATATATGCTCACTTGGGTTTGTGTAAAGATTAAACCATGGTTGTGTAATGGTTAGGGTTTTCTTTTTATTATCTACTTATTTATTTATCTATTCTTTTTTGAGAAAAAGAGAAAAGAAAACAAAATGGTTGCTTTCTTACATGAAGCTTCTTGATGCTTCATGTAACTTTGACTTAGTGACCATTCTTGTCTTCTTCTTCTAACCCTAACCATTCATCTAACCTTAGTTAAATCTCTACACTAAACCATGGTTGAATATATGATAAGTATCATATTGTTTTCTTTTTTAAAAAGGATATACTTATCATATTATCTTCTTCTTCTTCTTCTTCTTCTTAAAGAAAAAAAAGCTTGATAGCTTCAATGGCAACTTGAGCAAATGAGTGAGAAATCCAATTCTAAAGTGAACCCACTTCCTATTTCTTCATCCTCTACCTCTTGCCAAGTAGTATAGGGTGTTTTCTTCACAAGTTTCATGGCTTGGTGAAGTTGGAGCTTGATCCTGTGTTGCCTCGACGTAGATCATCTTCGTCATCGAAGCCGACGGCCTAGCCCGCCCATTTCTCCCATGAAGCCGATGCTAGAGTCCGGGATTCGATTTGGACAGCGGAGGGACGTCATCACGGAGCCTAGGAGGTGGAGGACCGGATCTACAAAGGTTGTAGCCCCTTTCCTTTAGCTATAATTCGTTTATTTGCATCGCATCGCCTATATATCTAGTTAACGATCCGTATTAGGGTTTCTCGGCACTTGTAAAATATTAATTGGCCATGTTTGATCACTTGTGAGACTTCATTAGTGTGCCTAGGAACCCTACAGTGGTATCAGAGCCTAGCTAGAGCCATAGGCGATGCGTAGACGGAGTTAGAAGTCCGATCGAACCAAAACCCAAACCCAAAAAATGCTCTCTGTACATTTTTGAAATTCGAGGATTTTTTAGAATTAAAAATATGCAGAAAACTAAGCAGGAATATCTAAGAATTACTGTGAATTTCGAGCACCTAATTCCATTAAAGCGCGGCGGAACCGCGGCATTAGCATGGCTAATGCGGCGGTTCCGCGGCCACTTAACCTCTTCAGTCAGTTCTTTTTGCACAGTAACTTCTATATTTCATTGCTGAGTTTCCTGGGAATTTTTAATTTGAACTCAAGAGTTGAATTTTCTGGGTTGTATTAGGAGTTCGTAGATTCGATCGGATTATCAAACTTTGTCTATGTGTTTTTCCGGATAATTTTTGAATATGTTAAAAAGTTCGACCGGATATAAATACCCAATTTTTCCCCTGCCGGGAAATTTCCAATTGTTGGATTTTTCCGTAGTTTAACGACGTTCTAAGTAGTGCAAGTAACGCGATGGTCCCTCTAGAAGACAACAAACCTTAACTCGATTATATGACCGTCTTGAACTGCCCTTTGAACCTTCGGGTTTGGGGCAGTACGGCGTGCCACATGTGAGGCGTTGGCTTGACCCTTCTACGGCTGGACCGTTGGTACTGAGGCACGAACTGAATGTTTTTAGACTTATTTCATGTGTTGAGCTGTTTCGGGAAAACTTGGGTGTTCGATTGTTCGATCGGAAAGTTTAACATTTTCTATTTATCCGGAATGTGATACAATACTTGGAATTCGCAAATAGTTATGAGATGACTGGATGAATGTTATAAACATAGCACTTTAGTCTCACTTGATCGGTTGCCACGGAATTTTGATGTGATCAAAAGTCCGTCGCAATCACGTAGTGTACGCGGATACTCGCCGGCTAAACTTAATAGACAGCCTCGCCCCATAGCCCCGACTAAGTGACTGTAGGAGAACCCCGTCGTCGAAAGCATCCGTTCGGGTGCTCGCGGTAGCGGTGTTCCGCCTTGGTGCACTTCGTCGACGGTATCGGGGGTGCGGCCGCCTACTAAAGTTTGCGACGAGCATTCGATCAGTTTTTCGGAAATCCTGTTGAATTGCCCGACATGATATTGAAAAGTGTTTTCGATAATGAGACTAAAATGCGGGGTTTATAATTGTTAGGCATGTGATGTCTAAGGAATTCATTTGATTAGGCATGCGATGTCTAAAGAGGTTGCGGATTCCAACTGTTGTAGTTTTACACTTTCTTTTCTGTGACCGTAAGTGTAATATGTGATATCGCCGGTTTCGTTGCTATATGTCAACGACAATTGGGATGCGCATATTTACTTACGTTGATGACATGTGATGTTATGTGTTGCTGGATATGTTATATTGGATCGTCGTGTTCGAATAGCCGGGATTTTTTTATGTGAGATGAGTGTTTTTCATTTTCATTCATGTAAAAACTTGTATGTAATATTCTTTTATTGGGGCACTTCCAGGTTGCGGATGTTGTCACCATTTGTATATTATTTACTTTTCCCCATTAGGATAGACCCAAGGAGGGGAGCACAAGTAACCGGGTTCTGGGGTCCAGTGGGAGACCAACTCGAGGAGTCGAGTCCGGGTCTCCTAACCCTAGAATTGGTAGGGTTGCTTTCCGCTCTCGTAGGGGTCTAGGGGTGTGGGATTGGCTATTCATCACGACCGTGGAATCCGTGTTTTATACTGGCTCGTATTAAAAACACGGACGTCTTGGTATATCCAATATTTCATATGATATTTTCTGCTGCGTTATCTGTGATGTGATCATGTGATTTGTTCAGATAGATAGTATATATAGTATATATGATATATTATATAGACGTTGCTTATGTTTTACACCCGCGCTAGCCCTGCCCCGCTCTGCCGTTAGTTACCTAACCTAACGGTGCAGACGGGACATCGAGGCGAATGCGGATGGCATAAGCGTACGTCATATTTATCTGTGATGTTTAGGTAATTTAAATGATGGGATATTCATTAATGAGATTAATGAAAGAAAATAAACCTAATTGATGTTGTGGAATTGAATTTCAAAATAAACAGGTAGCTACAGTTCTTGCTTTGCATCGCGGTGTTCCTTGTAGAACATCCTGCACCTTATTCGATGAGGAAAGGACCGAGATCCCTTCACCGGGAGTGACTCCTTTAGTAATAACTGGCAGATGCTACAACTCTCGGTTTGTCTTTTGATTGCTTCTATAGTTTCTGCTTTGCACAGTGATATATATGATATATCCCGCACCTCATTCGACGAGGAAAGGGCCGACGATCCCTTCACCGGGAGTGACCCCCTTAGCAAAACTAGAAAAGCTTCAAAAACATTCCATTTAAAAACCATTTGATTCCACAACGAGATCAAGTTCAAAGCGTTAAAGGTTTTCATAAAAAACCATTCGCAACCCTCCGTCATTTTAGGAAGTAGAGTACTTAGTATTCGTGCTGTGTTTGTTGACCATAGTCAAGGCACAGTGTACGGTAGCTAAGTGATGTCTTCCTACACCGCATATGATGCGATTAGTTCGGACAGTCGCGTGACTTTGTTGACCTTAGTTAAGGGTCATGTGGGTGGGTCTAATTAATCACGAAATGACGGGTAGAACTTGACTAGTACTTATGATTTGTTGACCATAGTTAAGGTCATAGGTGCTAGGGGTAAAAACCTTTATCGGGAGTTTCAAGTGTTGAAACTTGCAATGAGATTGCATACCTTCTATATGATAGTTGGATCCCGATACCCACTGCGAGTAATTGTTACTCCTGGGAGAGTTTTGCACTTTGCAATTAGCCGATCAAGTAGGTGTCTAGAAAGGTGTCAACGGGGTTACGCCTCTGGGAAAACGAGGTTTACTGTAATTAGGTCCGTGCGAAAGCACGGGGAACCTCCCTCAAAGTACCGACACTGGCCTGGCTGAAAGATTGGCGAACTTGTAGAGTGTAATTAATCCCGGCTAGTCTTTCCTTTTAGGGTTTGAAGGAAGATTTGATAAAAACAGTGGGAGCCATCCTGATTAGATAAAATAAATAACCAATCTAATCTTGCAAGAGCGCACGCAGAGTGTTTTCTTCTCTCTCTCTCCAGGTAGCGACCATATCACGCCTTAATCAAGATAATAATATGGATGTATTGACCGAACCCGCTTGTTATACTGAGCTGGGAACGTTGGTCCCGCTCCAACTTATAATTGTTATAAGACAGAGCAGGAAATAGGGGAATACCAGAATTCCTATGCCGCCCAAACGAAGAAAGTGCATATGATGCATCTCCTTCGGGTGTGTTCATTATAAAGAACTGTTTCTCAGTATCCTCTGAATCCTGGGTATTTGATACCGGATCAGGATCCCAGATATGTAATCTGTTACATAGGGCTACAAAAAGGTAGAAAACTGAGAACGGGTGATAAGTTTCATGAGACAGAAAACGGGGCAAGTGTTGCAGCCAAGTCTGTTGGTCACTGTCACCCTGTATTACCAATACATTGATTCTGAATAAATGCTATTAGACACCGAACCTGATATACAAAATCATATCAATCTCTTTATATATTAAAGAAATGATAAAATTTTGTATTGTTGGATAATGTTTTGAACATTTCCTATATCAAGAGTTGATCGGTTCAGGCACGTTATCTAAAAGCATTGATGTTCTAAATCAAACTACAGTTCCTTGTATACAGAACACACACTAGAGGAAGAGTTCAGAAATGAACGAATCCTTCTTGAGGCATTGTAGACTAGGTCATATCAATGCGACCCGACTGGCTGAAGTTACATTTTAGATGCATATTTAAATCAGTTTGAATTTACATCTTGTGAAACTTGCCAGTCATGTCACAAAGATTAGATGACCATAGCTCCGTTTACTGAAAACAGAGAAAGAGTTAATGAACTCTTGGGACTGATACATGATGATGTATGTAAGGTCTCCTGTCTACACATGCCAGGACTGGTTCTTTATACTTCATTATATTCTCTGATAATCTCTCAAGATTCAGTCATATGTTTCTGTTGAAACATAAGTCCGAAGCTTTTGAGGTATTCACAGAATATAAGTTAGAAGTAGAGAACCAATAACCGGGTATAAGTATTATGTCCTATGATAAGATCAGGGAGGAGAATACTTGTGCATAGAATTTCTGGACTATTCTAAAGGAGAATGAGATTCTCTCTCAGTGTTACTCCTCTGAATACACCACAGCACAACGGTGTATCGGGGTGGAGCAATCGCACAATATTAGATATGGTGTGCTCTATGATGAGTACTACTGAGTTTCCTATTTCCTTTTGGGAATTATGCGCTTGAGAAGCTTCATACCTATTGAATTAGGTTCGAATCAGATCACTGCCTACCATTCCATATGAGATATGGTATGGGAAGAGCCTATCTCTTAAGTAAGTTAAGATTTGAGATTGTCCGGCCTATGTCTAAACCAAAATCCGGACAAAATCGAGGCAAGGTCAGTTCTGTAGAGCTGGAAAGGTTCCAGCTATACAAAACTGCAGTTGATGATTTGACAGAACCAAAGGATTCTATAGTCCCCGACGAACCTCAGCCTCTCCGCCAATCTGGTAGGGTTCCTCACCTGCCTGAGAGATACCTCGGTTTCTCGATGACAGTGGGAGCGAGGAATGCATCATGAGATGATGACCCAACTAGTTTCGAGCAGGCCATCAAGAGTGGGGACTCTGTAAGAATGGCCGGATGCTTAGCGATCTGAGATGGAATCCATATACACCAACAAAGTATGGACTTTGTTTGCTATATCTGAAGGGTTAAATCCCCATCAGTAGCAAGTATATCTTGAGAAGATTACTTGGTGTACATGGAAAAGTTGAAACTTTCAAAGCTAGACTTGTTAAAGGTTTTAGTCATCAACCAGGTGTGGATAATGATGAAACCTTTTCTAGGGACTATGCTTAAGTCCATACAGATCCTATTTGCCACTGCTACATACCATAACTGCGATATCTGGTGGTTGGGTGCCATGACTACTTTTCTAAATAATGATTTAGAAGAGAACGTCAATAAGAACACAGCCAGAGGGCTTCGCAAACAGTGGGAGCAGCGGAAACGTGTGCAAGTTGCTTTACAGGATAAAGCAGGCATTGCGGAGTTGGAACATCTGTTTTGATGTGGTAGTCAAAGAGTTTGACTTCATCAAAATGGTAGATGAATCTTGTATGTACAAAAGGGTAGTATGGAGTATGGTAATGATCCTCGTAGAGTACGTGGACAACATACTCTTGATAGGAAAATAGTTTCCTATGCTACGATCGGTCGATCTCCTCTTATCACATAGATTCTCTATATAGGATCAAAGTGATACCTCCTTAATCCTGAGATTTGGGTCTATGAGATAGATCTAAATGGATGTTAGGATTCTCACTAATTGAAGTGAGATGGTATCAGTTGATCATGGGGAGAATCACTGGAAAGGTTACAGGGTGATAAGGACGACTGAATGTCAGTCGCAGGCATTGTCTTTACCCTCAGTGAAGGGACGGTATGTTGGAAGAGTTCCAAGCTAGATACCGTGGCAAACTAGACGATAAAGGCTGGTAACATCGCTATTAAAGATACTACCAAAGAGGAAGTTTGGGTGTATATAGGTTCATAAGATGAACGAGGTTCCCACCATTGTGTGACAATGGAAGTGTGGCTTTGGCCAAGGAACCATGATCCCATCAGTGACCCAGACATATTCTGAGGCAGCATCACCTGATCATGGAGATAGTTGATCTCCAGGGTGATCGAGGTAAGGAGAGTAGACTTAGAGGACAACACAGCGGATCCACTCACGAAGGCCTTTTCCCAAAGAGAGACTTTTAAGGGATGGTTGAGTATGTGATACTGCAACCACTGCTACAGATGGCCCTAGTGCAAGTGGGAGATTGTTTGTTATATGTATGCCCTAGAGGCCATTACTGTACATTGGATGTATATTGTAGTGGATGCTGGGACATATATAGGTAGGACTTTCTTGCTCGACATGATAGTACGCTATCTGGTTGCTCTTTATCTTAACATGTATTCTTTCTGTCTCTCTGATTACATGTTGATAAAGCCTTTAGGATGTGTACTCGACTTCCAGGACTATGATGCAGATCATACTAGTGGGGCCTGGGTAGTCAATGAGTACATCCTTCATTGTTCCTAGTCGTGGGAATATCGAGACGGGGCATCGATATTCCAGAGTAGACTAGCGTATATCTTCTCGACCCATGTGATGGGCGATGGATGATCCCATATCCATTGGTGTTTGACATCAGAGATGGTATGCGGGTGCTCAGTGGAGACTGGGTATACTGAACGGACTCGCCGAGAACTCCCAGATGGTATTATACCTCACGTAAGATGGCAGTTCTCTGGTGACACTGGTACAGCTTAGTCTGTTGACCCGAGATCGTCATAGAGTCTTGTGTGTCTCCCACTGTGCTTTGATTTCCACCCTACCACGGCTCTACTGAGTCGTGCAAACAGGTGGTTTTTGGATACAGTCCCGATTCACATGGAGGCAATGAGCGATAGGAGGGGATTCGTCTCTCCCGGTATTAGGGGTTGATGTTGTGCTATGCTCGACTGGCCATAACTGGAAATCCCTGGCCAGGGTTGAAGTGATATACTGGTAAGAGTTATCAGTAGTTTCACGAATGTTATGGACCTTACGTCGGCATGACTTATCAAGCTACTGGGGTCTGACGTTTACCATCCCTAGGCGAGATATGCGACATATAAGACGAACAGACCGGACTATACGGTAAGTGTTACTGGTTGGATTCACAGGAGTGTGAGCGGGCTTGCTCGTCGATCTTCTGATCGCTCAATACCTGGGTGGCCGTTACGTTTAGCAGACCGCTTGCGGCTTGTGGGTGTTTGATATGATCATCACCTGCTGCCGGCGTATTGACGAGTCTTTAGAGTCCTACACAGAGGTTTCCTGGCTCAAGCGAAACGAAATAGGAGCGCATATGAGATATGTGCGGGACCGAGAATAATGCGTGTATGTGATACCGTATTCCATTCTCCCGATGAATGTATCGATTGGTTGTATGCGATATAACCTAGTTATCGAATCAAGGATTGATTCGATAAGCCGATACATTGGATATTAGTCGGTTATATGCGATATGACTGGATCGATAAATGAAGTGTTGATTTAATGATTTAATGCATAATTATATATTTGATACATTAATTTGCATTAACTAGTATCGGTTCACTTTAAATGGATTTTTTCACTTGAAATGCACATTGTATATGTGATATATTTTTGTGCACTTGTTTATATCATGTTTGATGATACATGCTCACTTGGGTTTGTGTAAAGATTAAACCATGGTTGTGTAATGGTTAGGGTTTTCTTTTTATTATCTACTTATTTATTTATCTATTCTTTTTTGAGAAAAAGAGAAAAGAAAACAAAATGGTTGCTTTCTTACATGAAGCTTCTTGATGCTTCATGTAACTTTGACTTAGTGACCATTCTTGTCTTCTTCTTCTAACCTTAACCATTCATCTAACCTTAGTTAAATCTCTACACTAAACCATGGTTGAATATATGATAAGTATCATATTGTTTTCTTTTTTAAAAAGGATATACTTATCATATTATCTTCTTCTTCTTCTTCTTCTTAAAGAAAAAAAAGCTTGATAGCTTCAATGGCAACTTGAGCAAATGAGTGTGAAATCCAATTCTAAAGTGAACCCACTTCCTATTTCTTCATCATCTACCTCTTGCCAAGTAGTATAGGGTGTTTTCTTCACAAGTTTCATGGCTTGGTGAAGTTAGAGCTTGATCTTGTGTTGCCTCGACGTAGATCATCTTCGGAATCGAAACCGACGACCTAGCCCGCCCATTTCTCTGATGAAGCAGATGCTAGAGTCCGGGATTCGATTTGGACAGCGGAGGGACGTCATCACGGAGCCTAGGAGGTGGAGGACCGGATCTACAAAGGTTGTAGCCCCTTTCCTTTAGCTATAATTCGTTTATTTGCATCGCATCGCCTATATATCTAGTTAACGATCCGTATTAGGGTTTCTCGGCACTTGTAAAATATTAATTGGCCATGTTTGATCACTTGTGAGACTTCATTAGTGTGCCTAGGAACCCTACACAGTGTACATGTTAAGATAAAGAGCAACCAGATAGCATACTATCATGTCGAGCAAGAAAGTCCTCCATGTATATGTCCAAGTATCCACTACAATATACATCACATGTACAGTAATGGCCTCTAGGGCATACATATAACTAACAATCTCCCACTTTCACTAGGGCCATCTGTTGTAGTATCCAATACCCAACAATCAACAGTGGTTGTAGTATCCCATACTCAACCATCCCATAAAAAGTCTCTTTTGGGAAAAGGCCTTTGTGAGTAGATCCGCCGTGTTGTCCTCTGTATCTACTCTCCTATCCTCAATCTCCCTGGAGATCAACCATCTCCATGATCAGGTGGTACTGCCTTAGAATATGTCTGGATCACTGATGGGACGGGGGTTCCTAGGCATAAGCCACAACTCCATTGTCACACAATGGTAGGAACGGAGTTCATCTCATGAACTTTTATACATCCAGACTACCTCTTTGGTAGTATCCTTTGTAGCAATGTATCCAGCCTTTATCGTCTAGTTTGTCACGGTATCTAGCTTGGAACTCTTCCAACATACCGTCCTTCCACTGAGGGTAAAAACAATGCCCGTGACTGACATTCAGTCGACCTTATCACCCTGGAAGCTATCTACTGATTTTCCCCAGGATCGATTAATACCATCTCACTACACCTAGTGAGAATCCTCACATCCACTTAGATCTATCTCATAGATCCAAAACCCAGGATTTAGGAGGTATCACCTTGATTCTATATGGAGAATCCTTGTGATAAGAGGAGATTGACCGAGTGTAGCATAGGAAACTCCTTTCCTATCAAGAGTATGTCATCCACGTACAATACGAGGATCACCACCATACTCCCTACTACCTTTTTGTATATACAAGGTTCATCTACCATTTTAATGGAGTCAAACGCTTTGACTACCACATCAAAATAGATGTTCCAACTCTGCGATGCCTGCTTTAACCTGTAAAGCAACTTTCACACGTTTCCGCTGCTCCCATTGTCTACGAAGTCCTCTGGATGTGTACTTATAGATGCTCTCTTCTAAATCACTATTTAGAAAAGCAGTCATGACACCCAACCGCCAGATATCGTAGTCATGGTATGTAGCAATGGTAAGCAAGATCCGGATGGACTTAAGCATAGGCACTAGAAAAGGTGTCATCATTATCCACACCTGGTCAATGATGAGAACCTTTTGCAACAAGTCTTAGCTTTGAAAGTCTCAACCTTTCCATGTACACCAAGTAATCTTCTCAAAATATATTTGCTCCTGATGGGGATTTAACCCTTCAGATAAACCAACCAAAGCCTATACTTTGTTGGTATACATAGATTCCATCTTAGATCGCTTAGTATCCAGCCATTCTTACAGAGTCACCACTCCTGATGGCCTGCTCGAAACTAGTTGGGTCATCATCTCATGATGCAATCCTCACTCCCACTGTCATAGAGAAAACCGAAGTATCTCTCAGGTGGGTGAGGAACCCTACTAGATCGGCGGAGAGGCTGAGGTTCGTTGGGAACTATTGAATCCTCCGGTTCTATCAAATCATCAGCTGTAGTTTGTATAGCTAGAACTCCTTCCAGTTCTACCATATGACCACTAATTTCTTCATAAGAAATTCCTTTTCTAAAAAGGTGGCATGCTGAGAAACAAAACACCTTTTGCTCCTCAGTGTGGTAGAAGATATTGCAAATGCTTGGGATATCCAACAAACATCCACAGAACTGACCTTGCTTCGAGCTTGTCCGGATTTTGCTTTTGACATAGGCCAGACAACCCCAAATCTTAACTTTCTTAAGATATCGGCTCTTCCCATACCATATCGCATATGGAGTGGTAGACACCTGATTTGGTTGGAACCCTATTCAATAGGTATGCAGCTTCTCAAGTGTATAACCCCCAAAAAGAAATAGGTAACTTAGTAGTACTCATCATAGAGCGCACCATATCTAATAGGGTGCGATTTCTCTGCCTCGATACACCTACGTGCTTTGGTGTATACGGAGGAGTAATGCTGAGAGAGAATCTCATTCTCCTTTAGAACAGTCTAGGAACTCCGTGCTCAAGTATTCTCCTCCTTGATCACATCAAAGGACATAATACTTATACCTGTCTTGGTTCTCTACTTCTGACTTATATTCTTTGAATTTCTCAAAAGCTTCAGACTTGTGTTTCAACAGGAACACATGTGCGAATTTTGAGAGATCATCAGTGAATGTAATGAAGTACAAAGAACCAGTCCTGGCATGTGTAGAAAGGGGACTTACATACATCATCATGTATCAATCCTAAGAGTTCACTAACTCTTTCTTTGTTTCCAATAAACGGAGCTATGGTCATCTTATCTTTGTGACATGACTGGCAAGTTTCACAAGATGTAAATTCAAACTGATTTAAATATGCATCTAAATATAACTTAGCTAGTTGTGTCGCATTGATATGACCTAGTCTACAATGCCTTAAGAAGGATTCGTTCATTTCTGAACTCTTCCTCTTTTGTGTGTTCTGTATGTTAAGAACTGTAGTTTGATTTAGAACGTGTATGCCATTAGATGACGTGCTTGATCCGATCAACACTTGATATAGGAAATGTTCAAAACATTACCCAACAATACAAAATTATATCATTCTTTACTAAATAAAGAGACTGATATGATGTTGTATATCAGGTTCGGTATCTAATAACATTCGTTCAGAATCAATGTATTTGGTAATACAGGGTGATAACTGCCAACAAACTTGGCTGCAACACTTGCACCATTTCCAACTCTTGAAATTTATCACCCATTCCCAGTTCTTTACCTATCTGTAGCTCATGTAACAGATTACATATATGGGATCCTGATCCGATTTCTCATACCCAGGACGTAGAGGATACTGAGAAACAGTTCTCGGTAATGAACATACCCGAAGAAGATGCATCAGCATGCACTTTCTTCATTTGGGCGGCACGAGAATTGTGGTAATTCCCTATTTCCTGCTCGGTCTTATAACATTTATAAGTTGGAGTGGGAGCAACGTTCCCCAGCTCAGTATAACAAGCGGGTTCAGTCAATACATCTATATTATTATCTTGATTAAGGCGTTACATGGCCGCTACCTGGAGAGAAAGAGAAGAAAACACAGCGTATGCTCTTGCAAGATTAGATTGGTTATTATTTTATCTAATCGGGATGGCTCCTACTGTTTTAGTCAAATCTTCCTTCAAACCCTAAATGGAAAGACTAGCCGGGATTAATTACACCCTACAAGTTCGCCAATCTTTCGGCCAGGCCAGTGTCGGTACTTTGAGGAAGGTTTCCCGTGCTTTCGCACAGACCTAATTAAAATAAACCTCGTTTTCCCAGGGGCGTAACCCCATTGACACCTCTCTAGACACCTACTTGATTGGTTAATTGTAATGTGTAAAACTCTCCCAGGAGTAACTCTTACTCGCAGTGGGTATCTGGATCCAACTATCTCATAGAAGGTATGCAATCTCATTGCAAATTTCAACACTTGAAATTCCCGATAATATTTTGCCCCTAACCTCCTATGACCTTGACAAAGGACAAAAAACCATAGGATGCTAGTCAAGTTCAACCCGTCATTTCCTAATTGAATTAAACCCACCCACATGACCCTTGACAAAGGCCAACAAGGTCGCACGACTACCCTAATCCAATCGCATCATATGCTTAAGCAGATAAGCAATAATCAGCTACCGCATACTACGCCTTGACAAAGGCCAACAAACGCCGCACGAATACTAAATACTACTTATCTAAATGACGGAGGGCTACGACAGGTTTTTAAGAAAATCTTTTGCGTAATGAACTTGATATCGTTGTAGAATCGAGTGATTTTGAAAAGGAGTGTTTTTTAGGATTTTACTAGTTTTGCTAAAGAGGTCACTCCCGGTGAAGAGATCTCGGCTCTTTACTTATCGAATAAGGTGCAGGATATTTCACAAATACCACTTTGCAAAGCAAAAACTATAAAAGCAATCAAAAGACAATCCGAGTTTGTAGCATCTGCTAGTTTCGCTAGAGAGGTCACTCCCGGTGAAGGGATCTTGGCTCTTTCTTTATCGAATAAGTTGCTGGATATTCTACAAGGAATACCGCTATGCAAAGCAAGAACTAGAGCTACCAGTTTTTAAAACAAATTTCTACAACATCTTTTAGGTTTCTTTTATTTCATTAATCTCATTAATGAAGTCCCATCATAATATGCTTCCTAAGCATCACATATGAAACGAAAGCAACAATATATAATATATATCATATATATAATATAAGCATTCGTCTCAGAATATACACAGTGATCACATCACAGAGTAGCAGAAGAACATATATGAAATATTGGATATTCTAGGATTTCCGTGTTTTATATCAAGCCCGTATAAAAAACGGATTCCACGGTCGCGATGAATAGCCAAACCCAAATCCCTAGACCCCTATGAGAGCGGCAAGCAACCCTACCAATTCTAGGGTTAGGAGATCCGGTCTCGACTCCTCGAGATGGCCTCCCATTGTACCCTAGAACCTGGTTACTTGTGCTCCCCTCCTTGGGTCTATCCTAATGCGGAAAAGTAAATATATATGATCGACACGATTTATTACATTTTAATACCACTAAATTCCTATCATTTTTATCAATAAACAGTGCTATTAATCTCTTTCTGCTCAATAGTACAGAACACAGGTACACAGGCAAAAACACGGGAGCTAGTACACAACATGAACAAAAACGACGGTTTTTCACCATAACTGCCGACGGGCAGAATACAGAGCAAGGTTGCAACAGAATAATGGTGAAACCAAGTATAAACATGGACTTTAACAGGAGATGCTCTCTGTTCATCACTACAGAATCCACCCATGTGAGAAATAGACAAAATTGTAATTAATGGGAGACACTCAACTAACCAGAAGACTAGTGCAACAAGGTGGGCCCCACACTCCAGAAGCCGGCCGCAGATTTTGCCAATAAGGCCGCAATTTGCGGCCTGATCACTACCAAAGTGGCTCGTTGTCTTTTCATGGGCCCCTCATGGTGCATTTGGTCCACCTGTGGTTCTATTTTTGTAATTTGAATTGCCTATATATAGCAGATCTGAGAAGTAGTAAGATGTGAAATTTTTGAGAAGAAATTCTGATATTTGTGATATATTTGTGCCCTTTGTTAAAATTCTTTCTCTTGGATTTTGGTTGAGTTCTTTGCTATCCTCTGGTCTTGCAACCTCTAATTTTGAGCTTGCAAGAGTAGATTTTAGTATTTGAACTCATTACATGTATTTTGAAGTGTTGCAATAAATCTCTATTATCAAGTTTGACCTTGTATCTCTTTTTCTTAATTATGTCACTTTTTCTCATTATTCAGTTGTGTATGGATATGATAATGTGTGAGTAGTTATTCTTAGGCGATGGTGAGGTAGGATGTGATCCGACTTTACCTCCAACCCCTCCCTTTTTGATTCTTGCACTTTTTCACTTCTTTTCTTAACATAGCAAGTTTATTATGTTTTGCTTGATGGGATATATCGTTTTAAATCAACCTTTAAACATATATCTTATCCTTTCTTTACATTTCATCTTTGCTTTGTTACGATTTGAAGTGGGCGTGAATACGGAATCAAGTTATGTGTCGCAACTTGCTAGATAGGATATATAGCATTCGTGCATATATTCTATACTTGCTACTTCACTTAACTAATTCCATATCCACTCCATTATCAATTTCATTCTTGTTAGTTTCTGTTTTTCTACCCTTGATATCATATTTCATCCCGATACATTTTTCGGATAAATACGGTATGCTTTCGGTATTCTAATGGAAACTAAAAAGAAATAAATCTTGAATCAAAAATGGAGAGTTGGGGGTAAAAGTCATAATTCAATCTTACTGAACCATTAGCTTAAGTTTTTATATCCCAAATCTTGTTTCTTTTAGGTATCACACTAAAACGTGACAAAACACCATCTTCAAGCTTTTGATCCATAACTCAAAATGATGTCGTGATATCCACTCCTTGTGGTTCGACCCGTACTTGCCGGCTCGCTACAAACGCACCGTGCACTTGCGGTATTTTTAACACTCGATACTCACGTCGTGCACTATTTTTCCGACAAAAACCGACATATCCGATATTGACCTTATTTTCCAAAAAGCACGTCACCGTGGGTTTCGAACAAGTTTTTGGCGCCGTTGCCGGGGAGTGGCAACACCACGAAGATTATTTTGAGTTATCTCTGTATATACTTTGTATAAAACATAAAAAAAAAACACGAAAAACAAAACACCTCAAATATCCGACTCGTTGCTCTCTGTGTTTTCTTTTCTGCTGTAGATATAATTGTGCTAAAATTATTCTGGATATAGAAAAGGTTTACTAACAGAAATAAAGAGCACACAAAAAAAGATGGAGCAATAACACCAAGACTTGGCCGCCAAAATGCTCAAAACAGCCGCAAATTGCGGCCTGAACCTGATGTTTTGCCCCAAATTTTCTGTTACATCTCTAAATTGCTGTTTTTAGTCCATTTCTACATTTAGAATTATTTAATTATATATCTACAGAAATTTGGCAATAAATATCGTATTATGCACTAAATATCGTATTTTTCTCAAATTCCAGATTGCAACTGAAATACGAACTACGATTGTGCGGAGCTGAGAATGAAATTCTGGAGAAAGGCGTTACGAGATTAACAGTGCCAAAGATCCGGGTAGATCGACCCGTACAAGCGAACGCTCAGGTGATCACGGATCAAGCCAACGGAAGTTTCTAACTTCATAAAATCAAGGTACGTATTTTTCATCACCCTTCTCCTCAAACCCGACGCTCCAATACTTCAATTTTGTGCAGGATTTCTTTCGCAAACTCCGCTGCACAAGTGCCAAGCACAACTGCCAAAAGAAACTAACCGTATTTTTTGCAGCGCACCGCTTATAACATAAAAAACGATTGATTGATGATTTGAACAACTTTTATTGTTTGCGCATTGCATGAATTTAATACGGACTTAAGGGAAAAGAACCCCAACAAGATACGGTAAGGGATTTCATCACCCTTCTCCGTGGCCCACAAACCACAAAGAACGAGCATTTTCACACCCTCATTAACTTTAAAAGAAGTTAGACTTTCAGCCTCTAAGGACTTCGCGCTCATTAGGGTAAGTTAAGTGTACTTCGAACACCGCCGATCGGTACATTGTTCCTGAAGTGTCTAGGAAAGTGTGAAAGGCGCAACCGCCGAAAGAGAGAAGGTTACTCTAATTAAGGAACCTCGCGAAAGCGAGGGAAAACCTCCCTTCCTCTCTGCACTTACCTGGCTTCTCGATCAGTCTATCTTTGGGCGGTTTCGCAGTACATTTTTACTTCAAAAAGCAAGTTTTTTTGAGCAGGTCTAGTTGACCTAGGTGACCCTAGACTGATTAGGTGTGTGCAGTGTGTCTTGCTTTTGATCTTGGTATACCTTGTGTGTGATATTTGTGGTTGTAAATTTTTGGTTTAAAAATAAAAAAAAATAGAAAAACTTTTTTTTTCCCTTTTCTCTCTGAGTCTTTTCCCTATCACTCCCGAATAGTGCATGTCAGCTTGGACTAGAGATTCACAATCTCGATTAGTTCGGTTTGTGCCTATATCTTCCGATTCATCTTCACCTTCTAATTCCTCGGAATCCTCTGAGACCTTACCTTCTGCCTCATCGGAGCCGTCCGATTCTTCACCTTCACTTTCTTCTCCTACACCACCAACAATGACGGAGCAAACAATCGTTGAGCAACAGGAAGCGGCATTACAGGACAGATGTTATCCACACCGATCATCCCTTCCTTCATGCATAGTACTGCCCACCATTGTGGCAAACAACTATGAAATCAAACCGCAGTTCATACCACTACTCCCAAAATTCCACGGACTCGAGTCCGAGGATGCATACCTGTTAATCAGTGAATTTGAAGGAGTATGTGCAATGATGAAGATCCAAGGAGTGGGAGAGGATGTCGTTAAGCTCAAATTCATTCCCTTTGCGCTTAAGGATAATGCGAAAAGCTGGTTAAACAGTTTACCAGCTAGATCGATCACGACATGGGATGACTTTGTGAAAGTTTTTCTTAAAAAATTTTACCCTATTCATAAAACCGTGCGAATTCGCAACGAACTCCACAATTTTAAACAAAAAGAGGGTGAAATTTTTTGGAAATGCTTAGAAAGATTCAAAGACATCTTAATCAAATGTCCCCATCACGGGTTAGAACAGTGGAGGTTATGTCAGATTGTCTATGAGGGGTTAGATTCCAGTTCACGTATGATGCTAGAATCCATGTGTCAGTGCAAATTCCTGAGCTATGGTGCTAAGGACGCATGGAACTTTTTGGAAGAACTGGCTGACAAAACCATCCAGTGGGAGAGTGTGAGTGAGAAACCATCCGTGACTAGGAGTGGTGCACACATAGTTGACACCTCTATAGCTGCCGAAGCCAAAATCGCCGCTCTTGTACGGCGAATGGAAGCTTTAGAAGGGAAAAATTCACCACTACCAGTCAATCAAATTTCTCCAACTTTGTGCGCTAACTGTCAGCATCCTAGCCACATATCGGAAGAATGTCCTTTTCTCGTTGGGTCCCAGGGACCTGAAAACGTTAATGCGCTGTATCAGAACCAGCGCCCCAGGAACGACCCTTTTGCACCTACGTACAACCCTGGTTGGAAGAATCATCCCAATTTTGCTTGGAATCAGGCTCCTTTTCAAAACAACAATTCAAACCCGCCTTTCCAACAATTTCAAAATTCAAATTTTCAAAACCAAAAATTGGGATATTCAACTAACCAGCCCCAGCAGCCCCAGCAGCCGAATCAGCACAACCCAACCTTTACACCCCCTGGGTTCGTCCAAGACGACAAGAGGGTAACATCCATTGAAAAAGGGTTGGAAGCTTTGATTAAAACTTCTGCGCAGACTTCATCTAGCCTGGCTACTTTTATGCAAACATCCGGTCAGTTGCATAGCGCTAACACTCAAGCGATAGCCAGATTAGAAATCCAAATCAGTCAACTGGCTGCAGCAGTTAATGAACGTGAGAAGGGAACATTTCCCTCTCAACCCGTGATAAACCCAAGAGAACAGAGAAACAACAACGCTCATGTTGTTCAGGTGAACAATATTGAGAATGCGAACGCCGTCACCGTCCTCAGATCAGGACGAACTATTGACAACAAGGTTGTCAATCCCAGCGAATCATCCAAGCCTGCGGTTGTCAGTTTGCCAGCACGTAATTCATCTCCGGCTCCTCCTTGTGATCCATCTTCATCTTCATCACCTTCTTCTTCTTCACCTCCTGCTTCTTCTTCTTCCTCGTCATCTGCTGCACATCCTTCAAACCAACATGAGAATTCTCCACACGACCACATTGATGATCCAGCAAGAACATTCCCGTCTTCTGCACCTATTCCATCTGCAGCTTTGCCAAACTCAGTGTTTGGACCTAAGGCTCCCTATCCTAATAGGTTAAAATCAAAGAAGCCTTCTGCAAACATGGAAAAGGTGTTGGAAGTTTTTAAACGCTGTGAGGTCAACATTCCTTTGTTGGACGTTGTTCAACAAGTTCCGGTATACGCAAAATTTCTGAAGGACTTGTGCACCCAAAAACGACGCACAAATGTCCCCAAAACCGTCTTCTTGGCTGCCACTCTGAGCGATGTTTTGTCCAAGTCTATTCCTGTGAAATATAAGGACCCAGGTTGTCCTACTATTTCTTGCACCATTGGGGACAAACAAATTAACCGAGCCTTGTTAGACTTAGGGGCAAGTGTGAACCTCCTTCCCTACTCAGTTTACAAACAACTGGGATTGGGAGAGCTCAAGCCGAACAGAGTGACTCTGCAACTGGCAGATCGTTCGACAAAAGTACCGAGGGGAGAAATTGATGATGTTCTAATCAAGGTCGGGGAATTCATATTCCCCGTAGACTTCATTGTGTTGGAGACTGAGCCCGTCACCAATCCCAGCGGACAAATTCCAGTCATACTGGGGCGGCCATTCCTAGCCACATCCAACGCGTTGATAAACTGTCGTAATGGGTCCATGAAACTTTCTTTTGGGAACATGACAGTAGACCTCAACATTTTCACGCTAGGAAACCAGGCGAGTGAAAAACACGATGATACTTTTGAAGTCAACGCTGTATACGATATGTCTGAGGAGGGGACATTTGACTTCAAAAATGAGTGTCTGGACGAGACTTTTGAAGAACTGTTTTCTGAGGAGCTTCTTTTCCTTGACAAGCTAAATCCTGAACAGGCATCCTACGCACATTGGGGGCCCCAATTTGAACCGCTTCGCAACGAACCAGCCCCTGAAGTGCGACCATCTGTGGAGGAGCCACCGAAACTCGACCTCAAAGTTCTTCCTGACCACCTCAAGTATGCGTACTTGGGAAATGATAAAACGCTTCCAGTAATAATTGCAACCGACCTTGCGCCTGAGCAAGAGTCGGCCCTCATGGATGTTCTGAGAAAGAACATGGAAGCGATTGGGTGGTCAATGGCTGATATCAAAGGAATCAGCCCTGCTATCTGCCAGCACAGAATCCATATGACTGATGATTCCAAACCCTTCAAAGATCCTCAACGCCGGCTTAACCCGGTAATGAAAGAAGCGGTAAGGAATGAAATGCTGAAGTGTCTGGACAATGGGATCATCTATCCCATATCTGATAGCAAATGGGTAAGCCCCATTCACGTAGTACCAAAGAAATCGGGACTCACCGTTGTCACGAATGAAGCAAATGAGCTCATCCCAACCCGTACACAAACAGGGTGGAGAGTCTGTATTGATTACAGAAAGCTCAACGCAGCAACTCGCAAGGACCATTTCCCGCTGCCCTTCATTGATCAAATGCTTGAACGCCTAGCCGGACATGCCTACTATTGCTTCTTAGATGGGTATTCCGGCTATAATCAGATCCCGATTGATCCAGAGGATCAGGACAAAACAACCTTCACTTGTCCTTTTGGTACCTTCGCCTACCGCCGCATGCCCTTTGGGCTGTGCAATGCACCAGCGACATTTCAGCGGTGCATGGTGAGCATATTCTCTGATATGGTAGAGCGATTTTTAGAGGTTTTCATGGATGATTTCTCCGTCTTTGGAGATTCATTTTCTGAGTGTTTGAGGCATCTAGAGCTAGTAATGCTACGATGTAGAGAAAAGCACGTCACACTCAACTGGGAGAAGTGTCATTTTATGGTCAAACACGGCATCGTGTTAGGCCATATCATTTCTGAAAAAGGAATCGAAGTCGATAAAGCAAAAATCGACGTTATCTCAAGCCTCCCACCTCCACAAACTGTCCGTGATATTAGGGCATTCTTAGGCCACGCCGGGTTTTACAGGCGTTTCATCAAGGATTTTAGCAAACTGGCTAGACCCTTGACTTCTTTGCTGGCAAAAGAAACACCCTTTGACTTCAACTCTGAGTGCCTTCACGCGTTCAAGCTTTTAAAATCGGAACCCACTTCCGCTCCGATTTTAAGCGCACCAGACTGGAGCGAACCTTTTGAACTAATGTGCAACGCTTCTGACTTTGCGATAGGAGCTGTCTTAGGACAGCGATTTGAAAAGAAGCCGCATGTTATCCATTATGCGAGCAGGACGTTGAATGACGCACAGCTAAATTACACCACGACTGAAAAGGAACTCTTAGCTGTTGTGTTCGCACTTGAGAAATTCCGTCCTTACTTGATCGGAACCCACGTCACTATTTACACTGATCATTCTGCGCTTAAGCACCTCTTTGCAAAAAAGGATGCCAAGGCCAGATTGATACGTTGGATCCTCCTTCTTCAGGAATTTGACTTAACCATCAAAGATAAGAAGGGAACCGACAATGTTGTAGCCGATCATCTGTCTCGCATACCAAATGCACCAAATGAGGAAATTCCAATCAATGAGCACTTTCCGGATGAACAACTTCTCTCCGTATCAAGCGAACCATGGTTTGCTGATATCGTGAACTTTCTAGTCACCGGAGAAACACCATCTTTTTGGTCAAATCAGGACAAGTATAAATTTCTCTCCCAGGTCAAATTCTTCTACTGGGATGAACTATACCTGTTTAAATACTGTCCTGATCAGATCATTAGACGGTGCATCTCTAATTCTGAGACAAGAAGTGTTTTGTCCTTCTGCCATGACCAAGCTTGCGGGGGCCATTTCGGACCCAGAAAAACAGCGGAAAAGGTTTTGCAGAGCGGCTTCTACTGGCCGACGCTTTTTAAGGATGCTTTCGAATATTGCAAAACCTGCAACCGATGTCAACACATGGGCAAGATTGGAAAAAGGAATCAAATGCCCCTACAGTCCATTCTGATTGTAGAAATTTTTGATGTCTGGGGCATTGATTTCATGGGACCATTTCCAAACTCTTTCGGGAATGTGTACATTTTGCTGGCTGTGGACTATGTGTCCAAGTGGGTGGAGGCCATCCCTTGTCGAACCAACGACAACAAGGTTGTCGTAAAATTCTTGAAAGAAAACATTTTTTCCCGGTTCGGTACGCCTCGCACCATTATTAGTGATAATGGAACGCATTTCTGCAACAGATCTTTTGAATCACTAATGAAAAAGTATTCCATCAGCCACAAATTGTCAACACCCTACCATCCTCAAACTTGCGGTCAGGTTGAAATTTCCAACAGACAAATTAAACAAATTTTGGAAAAAACTGTCAACAATAACCGCAAGGATTGGTCGTTGAAGTTAAGTGACGCGCTCTGGGCATTCCGCACCACCTTCAAAACGAACCTAGGTATGTCCCCATACCGACTCATCTTTGGAAAGGCATGTCACTTGCCTGTTGAATTGGAACACCGTGCTTTCTGGGCAATCAAACAGCTCAATATCGATTTGGAAAAAGCCAGCGAAGAGCGTAAACTTCAATTAAATGAACTTGATGAAATACGCAACGATGCGTATGAGAATGCCAAACTGTACAAGGAAAAGACGAAAGTCTTTCATAACAAAGCGATTCTCAGAAAAACATTCACCGAAGGGCAAAAGGTTCTGCTCTACGACTCCCGACTTCATCTGTTCCCCGGGAAATTGAAATCACGATGGACAGGTCCATTTCTTGTGCGCACCGTTTTTCCGCACGGTGCTGTCGAAATTGAAAATCAGCAAACATGCAGCATATTCAAGGTTAATGGCCAACGACTAAAACCATTCTTAGAATTGCCCGCGGAAACGGGGGAGCTCATGTTTTTGCATGAGCCGAGTTACATCGATTAAAACACCCCCATGTTCTCTTGTATATACGTTTTCTTTTGTAGCTTTAAGTTTTCTTTTGCTAATTCTTTTTGTAAAGGGGTGTTTTTTGTAAATAACCCTTTATAACCCTCCAAACCCCAACCCGATACTTCATTTCTGATTTTGACAAAACCACACACCCCTCTCTTCATCAGCAACCCAATCTCAAAGACACAGCCCCAGATCCACAACTCCGGCCGCCGAAAATCCCCAGGAAGCCGCCAATTGCGGCCTGATCAGACCCAACAGCCCCGATCTTCTTCTTACACTGTAAGATTTCATCTATTTTGGTTAAATTTCCATCTAGATTTCAGATCTGAAAATGGTGGCTTTTGATTGTGAAAAAAATTTCTTCGAGATTTTCTCCGATGCAACTTATGGACAGTATTTCTACAATGAAATCTGTCAAAGAGGGTGGGAATATCTGGTTTACAAAGGAAATAATTTATTTGCTGTGAGAGAATTGGTCGAAGATTTTTATGAAGCGTTAAGAAATGGCAAACAGGAAGAGAATTTCATAGAATTCTTTTTCCAAGGACGACGTAGGATATTTCAGGCCAAGACCATTTCTAGGGTGACAGGTATCCCCATGAGACCCGGGAATCAAGAACCGCAAGAACTGGCGGCTTATAAATCATTGATGGGGGACTTTGTGGAATTGAAAGATAAGGGGTTGAATCTAGCACAGATGTACCGAAACGTTCTTGCGGTTTGCCGATGGGCAAATCGAAACATCAGGGGAAAGAGCCGTGTTTCTTCCTTCCCGGCTGGGGTGGGTCATATTGCGCATTGTTTAATGGAAAGGGAACAGTATTTCTGTGTTGTAAGACAATTACACAACACAATCATGGAAGGGGTGACGCAAAACAAACTCCTGTTGCCAGTACTAGTCACCCAGCTCGCAAAGTACTATATTGATATTATTGAGTTTGAAGGATACACGACTGTTTACACAAACTGGCCGGTCGAAATAGAGCGAATTTCACATGGTTATACCGGCAGCCACTACGAGCAAAAAGTCTGGTCAAGGAAGGACCCAAGTGAACATCCAGGTCCGGAGAGCTCGACGGAGGCACTCTTGAATGAGCCAGAGCCAGATAACGAGAAGGATCTGCAGCGCCTGACATTTAGGAGTATTCGTCATATACTCAAGAAACAACAAAAGATGCAGGAGCAGCTTGACAGGATTGAAGCTACTCAACAGGAATTGCAAAATGAGGCCAGCGGAAGCAGGAAAGGGAAAGGAAAAGCAAAGCGACAATGAGGACATTGTCTGGCTCAAGTTTGGGGGTGGAGCTGAACATCAGGGGAGGTAGCATATAGACTGCATTTGCATATTTCCTGCATTTCAGCATTTACTTATTGTATTTTTCTTTTCTTTTGCATATAGTTGCATTTCATATCTGCTTTTGTACTGCATTGTATAAAAATGTTTTTTTTTACTACAAAAAAAAAATTGAAAAATATAAAATATAAAAAATTTTTGTCAGGCTTGCTAGCAGGGGATGGTGATTCAAAATCTAATGGTTAAATTGAGAAAATAGAAATAACTAATTCAAGAATTGAGATTGACGACCTGAAAAATAACCCGCCTGTGTGTTTAATCTTAGCTGATACACGTCTTTTATATCACTTACACGTGTCGTTTTTTTTCAAATTAATGTCTGACATGTCTGTAAAAACTCTTAAGTGTTAAAACATCCTTAAGATCAAATAGGTTTGGCTGAGTTAAGTAATATCAAGAATAATTCATACAAGGAAGTAGATATGAAGAATTTTATAGAAGTTTTGATAGAAGCTACAAGTCCGAAAAATAACCCATCTGGAACCTGGTGAAGTAGTTACACACCTTATCACATGTAAACGTCATAAAAAAAATGGCTATATCTCCGTCGTACTAATGTAAAATGAGTCTTTTTGTTTTGTGGTTTTGGTGACTTGGGTAATTAAGTCCTTGGGGTGTCTCAACACCTAATACCCTAAAATCATCTGGTTTGGGAGTTATTGACCCAAAGCTCGCTAAGTTTCCAATCGCCTGATAAAACAAGCCAAGCAAGTGTCCTCTCCAAGTTAAAAGTCCTTATGGTTCTTAGTGGGAGTATAATCTTGGCGGTGACAAATTTTCTAGTAAAACAATATTTCACGGAGATATGAAGACTTGTGTTTATTAAGACGTTTTGTACAATATTAGAGGGTGTGTATGAACTAAAACAGGTAAAAGATAGGCGTGAACAATACGACTATGGTACTCGGTTAAAACTGATATATATTCTGACTTGAAGCCTAACTGGAGAATAAAAACTTGAGAAAATCATAACTCTTTTCAAACTTGTATGATCCTTTGTATGTTTACCTTGGTCTGAAACTTTTGACATGATCAAATTCTTAAAAACACGACGACACCAACGCACTAACACGAAGAGACGCCTATCAGCTTATTAAACAAATTGCGAGGAGTGAAAGATAGGGTTTAATGTTTCTAACTTGAGTGATGGAAATTCTAGCTTTGAGACTTAAACTTTAGGTTTGGATCAACTATTTTCTAGCAAAACTAACTTGACTGGATTTTGTGGGTGTAATCCGCTAAAAACCCTCAGGAGACAACACTCCTCCTACTAGGGACACCTAGAGGTTTAACGGCTTGTTGCACGCGCTCAGTGCAATCGCGTTCCCTGCGAAAGTGCTGTGAGGATTCTCTTTTGTGAATAAATGGTTTTGCTCGGGACGAGCAAAAGATAAGTTTGGGGGTATTTGATCGACACGATTTATTACATTTTAATACCACTAAATTCCTATCATTTTTATCAATAAACAGTGCTATTAATCTCTTTCTGCTCAATAGTACAGAACACAGGTACACAGGCAAAAACACGGGAGCTAGTACACAACATGAACAAAAACGACGGTTTTTCACCATAACTGCCGACGGGCAGAATACAGAGCAAGGTTGCAACAGAATAATGGTGAAACCAAGTATAAACATGGACTTTAACAGGAGATGCTCTCTGTTCATCACTACAGAATCCACCCATGTGAGAAATAGACAAAATTGTAATTAATGGGATGTAAGTCTACGCTAGCGCCCCGGCAGTCTACAGACGCCAAATGCGGAACAAAAACTTTTAAACTGGCGCTATCGTATACTTTAACCCGGATCTGCCATTATTGCTAAACTAACAAACTGTAAAGAGTGTAGAATGGTTATACCGAACGATCTGAGTCCTTCGTTCTTCAACCATCATCCCACGCTCCGTTGCGGCTGCTCCGATCTCGTCGATCTCCGATCTCCTCGTCGAGGTGGCACCACATGATCGGTTCTTTAAACGGGCTCCCGCCTCTGACTCGAGGCAACTCGATCGTCAAGTTTGCTAAAAGAGACGACCAAGATTGATGTAGAGAATGAGTGGATGACTTTGTCTCACTTCGTCCAAATCCGTGGACGATCGGTTAATGAAGTTGCCGTGGAAATCGGGTGATGGAATGAAATGAACTGTAAAATTCCATACACCCCGAATGCTATCATAATCTTTTCTAACCGAAATGAAACATCAAGTGAGAGTGTGTATGAGGAGAGAGAGAGAGGGCAAGCCATATATAGCAAGAGGGAGGTGACCGTAGGAGAAGGGGGTAACCTTAAGCTAAAACCTTCTCACTACAAAATATCTTAAGCAATCCAAAAGGAATTAAACACAAAGCATGAGTCATTAGGCTAGTCATCATCTAATAAATGCAACCAATTAGAACTTAACACCATTTAATCCTAGTCACCTCATCTAGAACCTTCTAGAAGAATCCACACTCATCTCAAGAAAAGACAAATCCGTCTTTAACCGAATGTTAAAAGACGGCTGATAGAAAACTGGAAACTGGCAACTTCCAAAAGTGATCCTGAAACGAATTTCAGGACAACCCCGAAACTGTATAAATATACCTGCATTTGTATTACGACCGAATACAAATGCAACTGAGACAAAGATATTATACCTACTCAATAGAATACTCGGATCCGGCTTAAACCAAAGCCGACCAGTATCAACTGTCCGAAAATCGACACGTGCGTAAACGCACGTGCATTTTCCGAACCCTGCCATAAAACCATACGGCCTCTACAACGTTTCGCCCGAACTTGGGAAACTGTCTGTGGGGGACTCTAATGACTCGTCAGCACCCTGGCAGTGGGTTTAACCACAAACCGTCAGCGGCACTAGCTATGCGTAACGACTGCCCATGGACTGACCTCAAGGGTGGCCGAGGAGCGAACTCAAGGGAGACCGATGAGCGAACTCCTCCGAAAACCCTACTGAGCCTAACAGTGACAATGTATATACAGTCCGGTCCGTTCGTCAATGAGTATCGCATATCCGCCTAGGGGGCTAGTAACGTCAGACCCCCATTAGCAGTATAAGTCGTGTCGGAGTGTAGCCCAGAACGCCCTGAGATACTACTGGAATACCTACCAGTAAATCTCCTGCCTCGGCCGAGGGCTTTGCGTAATGGCTCTCCTAGACACAGCACGATCTCGCCCCCAATACCGGGAGAGACGAATCCCCTGCCGATCCGCTCACGTGCCTCCATATGGCTCGGGACTGTACCCAAAAGCTACCTGTTTGCACGACTCCTTTGAGCTGTGGTAGGGTAGAAATCAAAGCACAGTGGGAACTCACACGAGACAAATGACGACCTCAGGTCGATGAACTAACCTGTACACATGTCACCAGGGAACTGCTATCTGACGATAGATATAATACTAACTAGCAGATTCCCGGCGAGTCCTGTCCGGTGTACTCATAACCCAATGAGCACCTGTATACATCTTAGGTGATCCAACTGACACCAGTGGCTTGTGAGACCGGCCACCGCCCCTCGTCGGGGTCTCGACTGTATACACTAGTCTACTCCGGAGTATCGATGCCCTGTCTCGAAACTCCCACGACTAGGGACCACAATTAAGGATATGCGTATAAACTACCCAACTCTCACGTATATGATCGCCATCATACTGTTGGTAGTAAAGCAAGATCCTAAGGGCTCTATCAAAGTGTAACATGCAATCAGTCACCTGAACATGAACACGACTGATAAAGGCAAACCAGATAGCATACTATCATCTTGAGTAAGACTGTCCTACCGGGATAGGTCCTCCGCAATCATTGCAATCACGTACCTGCGATCCAATAATTGACTATGAGGGCACTATCTCCAACAATCTCCCACTTGCACTCAAGGCTAATATTGCGATGTCGACTACTCACAGCCCGTGTGAAACCGAACATCCAACTCCTCTACTAATCAGTTTCACAAAGCCCGTTTGTAAAACTATTGTGTTCGAGAAATAGCCTCGGTGAGTGGATCCGCCTAGAAGATTCTTTCTGTATCTCTCTTAATCTCAAGTTCGCGGAGAAAGCCATCTCCCGAATTGAGTAGTACCTGTCTTAGAATATGTCTGGATATCTGATGGGACCTTAGTTCATAAATGAACTCCATATCCAAACTTCTTAGACTGTATGGATCACTGAACCTAATCAGTATCCGGCACCATGCCACCCACAGTATCCTCTGGAACCACCTGTCCATAATACTGTCCCTCGTCAGAGGGAAAACTAAAACTCTGACAATCACTCTGTCATCCATGTCACCTTTGAAGCCTGGAATGATAACCGTCTCCCGAAAGAGGCTGCCGTTATCAAATCCGTAGAACATGTACTTATGTTCTATAACTGCTTCCTTATGTTTCTCCAGGATTGGATTAATACAATCTTATTGCATCTAGTGCAAAACCAACATTTGGTGTGGTACTTGACATCACATGATTGACTCAATTGCCTAAGCAAGTGATCTGCCAATCATGCGCATCCCTCTCCACTTTAGTCTGTAAGACACCTTTAGAGAGGGTGACTCAATCACCTGCAGGTACACCACCATGCTAGGAGTCAACAATTCCAAAAACCATTAGAATATCTGTCAAAGTACCCGCATTGGGAAACTACCCAAATCCAGATCTAAAACCATAGATCTAGAAACCAGAATGTCAAATATTATATCCATATCCTGTCTGGAGAAACAACTGTGTGACGACCACAGTACAACCGATCGTAGTATAGGAATTTTACTTCCCACTCTGTGTATGTCATCCAGATACCATGACATCACACCCTACTACCTTCTTAACTGATCCATCCCCTATTCTGATTGAAGTCAAACCCATGACTGTCACATCAAAATTAGATGATCTATCTCCGCTATAACTGCTCAAGTCTATAAATAGACATAAGCTACTTGCCCACCATGCTTCCGTTGCTCCCACTGACTACGACAACCCTCCTACCGGGTCTCATATCCTGGAACAACAGTAGTGTCAAGTCAGGATAGATAAGAACCTCCCTGTCACCGTCCTTGAGGCTACCGAAGTACCTCTCGGGTGTCTGAGGTTACCTACCATACCTGGGGAGTGGCTATTGGAATGTCAAACCTGATTGAATGTATAGGTCCTATTAAATTTTTCCGTAATCGTTCGCGGTTCTGGAATCACTTCCAGTTCTACCATACTCCCACTACTGTTTTCTGAAAAAGATCCATTTTTACTAAAACTGTGGCGAGTCAAGAACAATATCAGTATTGATCTTCTAAATGGTAGAATATCAACCCTCGTCATAGCCAGGGTCAACCCACAAACAGCCATTACAGAAACGTGCCCTGAGTTATCCAGTGTCTGGTTTTAATCATAAGCTGGACAACTCCCCGTACCTTAATTTCTTTTAAGGTACGAACTATTCTATATCCAATATAGAAACTTTGGCACTAATTTAATTTGGAACCATATTCAAATCCATGCATCTGTCTCCAGTGCATATCAACTTAATGGAAAGAGGTTAATCAGCATTACTCAACTTAGGAATCCATCCAATTATGAGCAACCTGAAAGAGAAATACGTTTCTCAAAACCATCACTATCATCTGAATACCATTCACAAGAATCTACATCTTCGATCTCTTTGAAGAATCCCGATACTTGTGATACCTGGTTCTCTACTTTATTCTTATACCCATAACTTCTCAAAACTTAGACCTTGTATTTCTACGAAACACTTGTCTAAATACTAGAGAAGTTATAAGTAAACAGAACATAGTACGAGGACCTACCCCTTTGTCCTGATGGACACTTGGACAACATACAATACTCTGTATAAGTCTGCTGAGTTAAACAACTCAAAACTTGTGCGTCGTAGGTAGAAAACTGTACCCTGGCGATTTCCTCAAATATCACCAATTGCAACGAATTCCGATATAATGAGGATGATCACCTAATTCCCAATATCTTACTCCCACTCATCATCTGTAAAACCATACAGATATGAGAATGAAACCTGGTAAATACATACCCTTGGAGTAAGTGTCTAATCGGGAAAACAGTTTTTCCTTTAACAATGCACTGAAACATGAAAATGTTTCGTAGGGGTATCCTGGTATTCATAGCAATGCCTCTTCCATAATCCAATTCATGACTTCAACCGTATATTTTATTGCCATTTCCCCAAATCCCTTTATTTGTCTTTAGTCGTTACCTTCTGTACACCATCGTTAGGCTAACTGGTTTTCTTCCTTCCCTACCGTTCGGCACCAGCCTATGGTTTGGAAGAAGACTATCCAGTAAGCATAATAGGTGTACCCTCCTAAACCAAGGAGCTCTCGCAACCTGAGAGAAGGTGATAATAAAAGACAACTGAATAATACCTTATTCTTTTTAAAGGTGAAATAGGAGCGGCGATGAAGTACGCGGTTTTGGTCGTGAATGATATCAGTCGCAATTTACTTTGCCCTCTTTCTAATCCCTTTATTTTGTCTTTACATATTACCTTCTGCACACCCTACTTAGGCTAATTGGTTTTCTTCATTCCCTACCTTTCGGCACCAGCCTATGGTTTGGAATAAGACTATCCAATAGACGTAATAGGTGTACTCTCCTAAACCAAGGAGCTCTCGCAACCTGAGAGAAGGTGATAATAAAAGACAACTGAATAAACCAATTCTATTTCTCCTGAACCTGGATCCATCCCCGAAGAAGTCCCTTCGAGTTCGTATATAACCATACGATGGATCTATCCAATGGAAGTGGATATCCGTAGTAATACGGGTGTTCTGAGAAATGCAAAGGGTAAAAGAAGGAGTGGCAATGACTTATGCAACTCAGACAATCCAAAAGCCAGTATTTTAAGAAGGTTCGGTCAACCTGGTCACTGAGTCATAGTCTAGGGTCGGTCAAAGGTCGCTGCCAAAGAGAGAGAGAGAAAAGAAACACTCTGCGTGCACTCTAACCTAGATCAGAATGGTCATCATTTTATCCAATCCGGAAACCTCCCACTGTCCTGTCAAATTCTCCTCCAAACCTAAAGAAGAATCAATCGGGATCACCCGAAGAGTAAACCAACTCATCAGTGGGAATCAGGATCCAACTCTCATCGCATGATAACGTGATGGAATGCATCCACGTTACTCATACTCCAGAAGGTATGCGCATACTCGGCAAGTTTCAGTTTCTTTAGAAACTCCTGATATAGTTTTTGCCCCATGCTCTTATAACCTTGGCTTTGGTCAAAATGTCATAAGTCACATGCCAAGTTCTACCCATCACTATCTTGTCAATTTGAACCCACCCGCACATGCCCCTGACTTTGGCCAATCGGCAGAACGACTGTCCCAAACTAACTCATCTATCTATGCAACAATTGAATACCCAGCAGCTACCAAACACTATGCCTTAACTTTGGCTAAAATGCATAGCTTGAATACTACTAAATACCCAAAAGAAGTGACGGAGGGCTACGGCTGGTTTTTGGCGAAAAACCTTTAGCGTAGTGAACTTGATATCGCTGAAGGAACCTGATAGCTTTTTAAAATATAGTGGCGAAAACCTTATGCTAAAGAGGTCACTCCCGGTAAAGGGATCTCGGCTCTTTCCTCGTGGAATGAGGTGCAGGATATTCCACTGAATACCGCTATGCAAAGCAACTTGTAATCGACTATAGTGCAGTTATTACGCTGACGCAAACTTCTGCCCAAGGGGTCAGTCCCGGTGAAGGGATATCAGCCCTTGCCCCGTCGAATGAGGTGCAGGATATTCCACTGAATACCGCTATGCATAACAAAAGGAAACTTCTTTGTAACAACACTTTTTAAAATTGTTCCAACAACTCAAACAGGTTTGTTTTACCTTTGCGTTGATCAGAATCAACGCAGTCCCATCATTCAATCACACCAGAAAAGAACGAAAATAAAATGTACGTATATGCCATCCGCATTCGTCACTGGGTCCCGTCATCACCCGTTAGGTTACTTAACTAACGACAGAGCGGGGACTGGACTAGCGCGGGTGTAAAACATATACAACATCTAATAGTATATAAACCAATATACATAATCGCTCCAGGCGTGATAATATGCAACATTACAGAAAAGTAATAAGCATCACAGAACAATACAGATATCTGGGATCCCCGAGTTTCACAGAGCCGCTGCTGAAACTCGACGTTCCCCTGTCGTGTGGATAGCCTGTGCAATGAAACCTAGACCCCTACGGGTGCGGCAAGTTACCCGCCAAGACCTGAAGCGAGGCAGCCCCCTACAGCATAGTGAATGGACCACCCAGCACACCACGGAATCCGGTAAGCTTGGGCACCCCTCCTTGGGTTAACCTGTACCCCTTACGAATGCGGCGAATAGTCTGCCAATTCTGAAGTGGGGCCCCTCTGCCTCTCAAAGCCATGAGATGCGGACCCGTTGCTTTCCCGAACCCGGCTATCCGTGCACTCCGTCGCGGGGTAAAACCTAGTACAGTAATGAAAAAAGTACAATAGGTACATCGACCGCAACCTGGTCGTGCCCCAAAAGAATATTATACAACAGGCAGTGACGGCAGTCCACAAGTTGGACGCTCGCCCCGCAATATCAAATGTACAAATAAACTCAAACTGTACTACCATTGCACACTGCTATCCACCACGACAAATCCGCAACAATACAGCACAACACAGAACATCAACGCGAATGTCACGTTCGCAAACCCGTCTAAAAGAACTATAGCAGTTAAACGCGGTTTACCGATCAAATGACATTCCCGGTCGGAGATATAATGTAAGCACTGTAAACTAACGTGTTTAAATTTCGATCGACCAAAGACCAAAAATTAAAAAGTGGGCCCCACAGCTTACTGGTGAACAGTAACAAAATCTGGGCCAAAACTTTATATACCAAAAACCACAAAATCCCAAACAGAACCTACTGACAAAATTTGGGAGCACGTGCTCCCCACGTGGCCGCGGTTGCGCGGCCAAACCATGGGTTTGGCCGCCCTTCCGCGGCGACTTGGAGGGATCACGACCCCAAATTTTGTCGTGGGTCTTAGAATTCCCTATACGGATTTTTAAGACATCCAGAAATAATTTTTGAGACCGTTTAAAAACAACAGAAACTGTCAATATAGGATTTTGTCGTTTTTGAGTTTCGGTTCGATCGATGTTTTGAACACGTTAGCACAAGTTAGTATAGCAAAATGGTTAGGCTCTGATACCACTGTAAGTCTACGCTAGCGCCCCGGCAGTCTACAGACGCCAAATGCGGAACAAAAACTTTTAAACTGACGCTATCGTATACTTTAACCCGGATCTGCCATTATTGCTAAACTAACAAACTGTAAAGAGTGTAGAATGGTTATACCGAACGATCTGAGTCCTTCGTTCTTCAACCATCATCCCACGCTCCGTTGCGGCTGCTCCGATCTCGTCGATCTCCGATCTCCTCGTCGAGGTGGCACCACATGATCGGTTCTTTAAACGGGCTCCCGCCTCTGACTCGAGGCAACTCGATCGTCAAGTTTGCTAAAAGAGACGACCAAGATTGATGTAGAGAATGAGTAGATGACTTTGTCTCACTTCGTCCAAATCCGTGGACGATCGGTTAATGAAGTTGCCGTGGAAATCGGGTGATGGAATGAAATGAACTGTAAAATTCCATACACCCCGAATGCTATCATAATCTTTTCTAACCGAAATGAAACATCAAGTGAGAGTGTGTATGAGGAGAGAGAGAGAGGGCAAGCCATATATAGCAAGAGGGAGGTGACCGTAGGAGAAGGGGGTAACCTTAAGCTAAAACCTTCTCACTACAAAATATCTTAAGCAATCCAAAAGGAATTAAACACAAAGCATGAGTCATTAGGCTAGTCATCATCTAATAAATGCAACCAATTAGAACTTAACACCATTTAATCCTAGTCACCTCATCTAGAACCTTCTAGAAGAATCCACACTCATCTCAAGAAAAGACAAATCCGTCTTTAACCGAATGTTAAAAGACGGCTGATAGAAAACTGGAAACTGGCAACTTCCAAAAGTGATCCTGAAACGAATTTCAGGACAACCCCGAAACTGTATAAATATACCTGCATTTGTATTACGACCGAATACAAATGCAACTGAGACAAAGATATTATACCTACTCAATATAATACTCGGATCCGGCTTAAACCAAAGCCGACCAGTATCAACTGTCCGAAAATCGACACGTGCGTAAACGCACGTGCATTTTCCGAACCCTGCCATAAAACCATACGGCCTCTACAACGTTTCGCCCGAACTTGGGAAACTGTCTGTGGGGGACTCTAATGACTCGTCAGCACCCTGGCAGTGGGTTTAACCACAAACCGTCAGCGGCACTAGCTATGCGTAACGACTGCCCATGGACTGACCTCAAGGGTGGCCGAGGAGCGAACTCAAGGGAGACCGATGAGCGAACTCCTCCGAAAACCCTACTGAGCCTAATAGTGACAATGTATATACAGTCCGGTCCGTTCGTCAATGAGTATCGCATATCCGCCTAGGGGGCTAGTAACGTCAGACCCCCATTAGCAGTATAAGTCGTGTCGGAGTGTAGCCCAGAACGCCCTGAGATACTACTGGAATACCTACCAGTAAATCTCCTGCCTCGGCCGAGGGCTTTGCGTAATGGCTCTCCTAGACACAGCACGATCTCGCCCCCAATACCGGGAGAGACGAATCCCCTGCCGATCCGCTCACGTGCCTCCATATGGCTCGGGACTGTACCCAAAAGCTACCTGTTTGCACGACTCCTTTGAGCCGTGGTAGGGTAGAAATCAAAGCACAGTGGGAACTCACACGAGACAAATGACGACCTCAGGTCGATGAACTAACCTGTACACATGTCACCAGGGAACTGCTATCTGACGATAGATATAATACTAACTAGCAGATTCCCGGCGAGTCCTGTCCGGTGTACTCATAACCCAATGAGCACCTGTATACATCTTAGGTGATCCAACTGACACCAGTGGCTTGTGAGACCGGCCACCGCCCCTCGTCGGGGTCTCGACTGTATACACTAGTCTACTCCGGAGTATCGATGCCCTGTCTCGAAACTCCCACGACTAGGGACCACAATTAAGGATATGCGTATAAACTACCCAACTCTCACATATATGATCGCCATCATACTGTTGGTAGTAAAGCAAGATCCTAAGGGCTCTATCAAAGTGTAACATGCAATCAGTCACCTGAACATGAACACGACTGATAAAGGCAAACCAGATAGCATACTATCATCTTGAGTAAGACTGTCCTACCGGGATAGGTCCTCCGCAATCATTGCAATCACGTACCTGCGATCCAATAATTGACTATGAGGGCACTATCTCCAACATGGGAGACACTCAATTAACCAGAAGACTAGTGCAACAAGGTGGGCCCCACACTCCAGAAGCCGGCCGCAGATTTTGCCAATAAGGCCGCAATTTGCGGCCTGATCACTACCAAAGTGGCTCGTTTTCTTTTCATGGGCCCCTCATGGTGCATTTGGTCCACCTGTGGTTCTATTTTTGTAATTTGAATTGCCTATATATAGCAGATCTGAGAAGTAGTAAGATGTGAAATTTTTGAGAAGAAATTCTGATATTTGTGATATATTTGTGCCCTTTGTTAAAATTCTTTCTCTTGGATTTTGGTTGAGTTCTTTGCTATCCTCTGGTCTTGCAACCTCTAATTTTGAGCTTGCAAGAGTAGATTTTAGTATTTGAACTCATTACATGTATTTTGAAGTGTTGCAATAAATCTCTATTATCAAGTTTGACCTTGTATCTCTTTTTCTTAATTATGTCACTTTTTCTCATTATTCAGTTGTGTATGGATATGATAATGTGTGAGTAGTTATTCTTAGGCGATGGTGAGGTAGGATGTGATCCGACTTTACCTCCAACCCCTCCCTTTTTGATTCTTGCACTTTTTCACTTCTTTTCTTAACATAGCAAGTTTATTATGTTTTGCTTGATGGGATATATCGTTTTAAATCAACCTTTAAACATATATCTTATCCTTTCTTTACATTTCATCTTTGCTTTGTTACGATTTGAAGTGGGCGTGAATACGGAATCAAGTTATGTGTCGCAACTAGCTAGATAGGATATATAGCATTCGTACATATATTCTATACTTGCTACTTCACTTAACTAATTCCATATCCACTCCATTATCAATTTCATTCTTGTTAGTTTCTGTTTTTCTACCCTTGATATCATATTTCATCCCGATACATTTTTCGGATAAATACGGTATGCTTTCGATATTCTAATGGAAACTAAAAAGAAATAAATCTTGAATCAAAAATGGAGAGTTGGGGGTAAAAGTCATAATTCAATCTTACTGAACCATTAGCTTAAGTTTTTATATCCCAAATCTTGTTTCTTTTAGGTATCACACTAAAACGTGACAAAACACCATCTTCAAGCTTTTGATCCATAACTCAAAATGATGTCGTGATATCCACTCCTTGTGGTTTGACCCGTACTTGCCGGCTCGCTACAAACGCACCGTGCACTTGCGGTATTTTTAACACTCGATACTCACGTCGTGCACTATTTTTCCGACAAAAACCGACATATCCGATATTGACCTTATTTTCCAAAAAGCACGTCACCGTAGGTTTCGAACAATATATCAATGGTGACATCATCCTCAACTCGGAAGTGCCCCAATAAAAGAATATTACATACAAGGTTTTACATGAATGAAAATGAAAAACTCTCATCTCACATAAAAAACCCCGGCTATTCAAACACGACGATCCAATATAATATATCCCAGCAACACATACCATCACATGTCATCAACGTAAGTAAATATGCGTATCCTAATTGTCGTTGACGTATAGCAACGAAACCGGTGATACACCACATATTACACTTACAGTCGCAGAAAAGAAAGTACAAAACTACAACAGTTGGAATCCGCAACCACCTTAGACATCATGAACCTGAAATATCTCATATTGCGGATTTCATGCCTAACCAAATGAATTCCTTAGACATCACATGCCTAACAATTATAAACCCCGCATTTTAGTCTCGATCTCGAAAACACTTTTCAATATCTAGTCGGGCAATTCAACAAGATTCCCGACAGCCTAATCGAATTCTCGTCGGAAACTTTAGCAGACGGCCGCACCCCCGATGCCGTCTACGAAGTGCACTACGGTGGAACACCGCTGCAGCGAGCATCCGAATGGATGCTTTTGGTGACGGGGTTCTCCTACAGTCATTTGGTCGGGGCTATGAGGTGTGTCTATCTAATAAGGTTACCCGGCGAGTATCCGCGTACGCTACGTGATTGCGACGGACTTTCGATCAATATCAAAATCCTGTGGCAACCGATCAAATGAGACTAAACTGCTAGATTTATAAAATTCAAACTAGTTAACTCATAAGTATATTTGTGGATTCCAAGTATTGTATCCCATCACATGATACCCGGACGACGTTAAACTTTTCTATTGAATCATCAAAGTCCCACAATTCGCCGAGAGCTCAACACTTGAGCACAGTTTAATAATACCCAGAATATTCCACAGTACCTATGCACCAGCCGTAGAAGGGCAGACCCAAGCCTCACTTATGTCACCACGGAACTGCGGCAAACCCTAGGGTATGACCGCGGTTCCGCGATCCAAAAAGTCGAGTTAGGGTTTCATTTTTCTAGAGGGTTCACAGAATTACTTGCATGTTTTTCCGAATACGTTAAATTTGGAAAAATGGGTTTTTGACATTCGATCGAACCTTTTAACTTCGCCCAGACAACATGCGAATACCCGAAACAATGTTAAAACTATGAATACGAAACACTCTGAATTGCTTATAGTGTAAGATCACATCACATGCAAACTTTGAAAAAACAAACAACACCTGAAACACTAAAACCCAGATTCTGGAACACACCAAAAAATTCAACCCCAAACTCCACTAACTGGACGGCCAGCTCGGAAAAAAGACCATTGTGCTCGGACAAAATCCGGTGAGATGGGCTAAATTTTCTTGTGTGTTCATGTTGCATCTCATACAACATTCTGCAGTTGTTTAAAAAAATTTTAGAGGACTTTTTAAAATCGACAAAAACTAAGTTTTGGTGTTGCAAGTTTCGGAGTATTTCGGTTTCGTAATCTTAACAAAATCTGTCTAATTATCTAGCATGGCTCTGATACCACTGCAGGGTTTTCTGGCACAGAAGCAAGGTTTTGGGAGGCATCTTCCATGCCATATTAAAATTTTAGCCGTTCTAGCTAACCCTAACATAGAATCGTTTAGTAGAAAAAGCGACGAATCGATATGCAAACTACTTTGCAACTAAAGTGAACAAGGAATACAACCTTTGTAGACCGGTCCTTCACTTCAATAGCTCCGTGTAGTAGTCCCTTTGCTACGATCATGAACTCCGGACTCTAGAGAGGCTCCCATGAAGAAATGAACAAGCTTCCATCGAAGTCTTTAAGGCCGAACATGATCTACGTCGAGGAGACACTAACCCAAGCTATCTCTTCACTAATTGTAGAATTAGTGAAGCAAACACCCTATACTAAATGGAAAGTAGTAGAGGATGATGAAGTAGGAGGTGGGCTCACTTTAGATTTGATTTTCTCACATAGTTTCTCTCATCTTCATTGTAGCTAGAAAACTTGAGAGGAAGAAGTAGAAGAAAAATCTCATGATCATTATTCAAAAGATAATTGCAACCATGGGTGAGTTAAGCATCATATGCTAACCCTTGTAGAGACATAACTATAGTTAGGATAATTGGTTGGGTTGATAAATATCTTAGGCGAAACAAAAGAGTGGACTTGGTCAATGATCACTACAAGCTTCTACAAGCTATCATCCATGACAAAAATGCCATCATTTTGTAATTACCAAAATGAATAAAAACCCTAATAATTATCATAAGCATGTGTATGTCTCATACACCCATCTTGCATGTATCATCAAACATGACACAATCATGTACACAAATATACATATCATATATATACAATGTGCACATCAAGGGAGAAAAGAAATCTTAAGTGGGCTAATACTAGTTAATGTAAATTAATATATCAAATATATAATTATACATTAAATCATTAAATCAATACTTGATTTAATAATCCGGTTATATCATATATAACCGACTAATATCAAATGTAATAACTTATCGAATCAACACTTGATCTGATAACCCGGCTATATCTCATATAACCGACCGATGTTACAAATCACGAGAATAGAATACGGTATCTCATATCGTATTAATCTTGGTCCTGCACATATCACATATGTGCTCCTACTCCGTTTCGCTTGAGCCAGGAAGCCTCTGTGTAGGACTCTGAAGACTCGTCAATACGCCGGCAGTAGGTGATGATCATATCAAACACCCACAAGCCGCAAGCGGTCTGCTAAACGTAACGGCCACCCGGGTATTGAGCGATCAAAAGATCAACAAGCATGCCTTCTCATACTCCTGCGAATCCAATCAGTAACACTACCGTACAGTCCGGTCTCTACGTCTGATATGTCGCATATCTCGTCTAGGGGTGGTAAACGTCAGACCCCAGTAACTCGATAAGTCTTATCGATATTAGTCTCATAACGGGTCGAGAAACTACTGATAACACTTATCGGTATATCTCTGAATCAGCCGTGGCCAGGGACTTCCTGTTATAGCCAATCGAGCACAGCGCAACATCAAACCCCAATACCGGAAGAGACGAAACCCCTCATATTGCTCATTGCCTCCATGTGATTCGGGACTGTACCCAAAAGCCACCATTTTGCACGTTCTCTTGAACGTGGTAAGGTGGAAATCAAAGCACAGTGGGAATCATACAAGACTCTATGACGATCTCGGGTCTACAGACTAACTTGTACCAGTGTCACCAGAGAACTGCCATCTGACGTGAGGTATAATACCATCTGGGAGTTCTCGGCGAGTCCGTCCAGTGTACCCAGTCTCCACTGAGCACCTGTATACTGTCTCTGATATCAAACACCAATGGATATGGGATCATCCATCGCCCATCTACATGGGTCGAGAAGCTATACGCTAGTCTACTCTGGTATATCAATGCCCTGTTTCAATACACCTACGACTAGGAACATTTGAAGGATGTACTTACCGACTACTCTGTCCCCACTAGTATGATCTGCATCATAATCCTGGTAGTCAAGTACCCATCCTAAGGGCTTTACCAACATGTAATAGAGAGACAATCAGTGTACATGTTAAGATAAAGAGCAACCAGATAACATACTATCATGTCGAGCAAGAAAGTCCTCCATGTATATGTCCAAGAATCCACTATAATATACATCGCATGTACAACAATGGCCTCCAGGGCATACATATAACTAACACTAACTACTCGGTGAGAGTTATAGCTTCGTGTCAAGTCTTTCGGGTCTTCTTAGTCCTTCTTAGCTCCTTGGATCAAGCTTGAATCTTCTTCTCCTCTTCTTGGATCCTAGAAAGCTTCGATGGAACTCAATCGTCGGTCTCCTCTATGTCAAAGATGATCCACTCGAGAACCTATGGTTCAAGCTTCAACCTCAAGTGAGGTAACTAAGATGTCTAGTTTGCTAGACTGGATAACTTAGAAGATGTAGAGAATGAGTATTTTTATCTCAAAAGCCCTAGGGATCACAACTCATGTGAAAGTTAGGGCTTGAGAAAGAAAGAGGAGAAAACTTGGAGGGAGAAAGAGCAAATGCAAATGAGCCAGGTTGTGTGTGTATGAGAGAATGGCTAAGTTAATAGAATTATCAAACATGGAATTATTTTTCATAGAAAATAATCAACCATGCTTGAATAGCAAAGTCAAATGAATAAACAAATGACCTAGCCATACTTTCATCCATGCCATAAATATCTCTAATTTCCACCTTATCAATCCATTTCTAAAAATGGATAAATCTAATAATAAGGTGTCTCCTTCTAGAAGCATGTCTTGTAAAATTACAAGAATGCCCTCACCGTATATACATACCCATGTTCGTATTCCGAAAAATACGAATACAATGAGATAATAATAATCCAATAATATAATACTAGAATCCGGTTTAAACCAAAGCCCACCAATATTATTCGTCCGAACATTATCCGTGTAGCTAGTACATGTATATGATCGAAACTCCGCCGTAAGATCATACGGCCTTTACATCATTTCGCCTGAACCAAGGAAACCCTTTGTGTAGGACTCTAAAGACTCGACAGTATGCCGGCAGTGGGTTTAACCACAAGTCCGTCAGCGGCACTAGCTGTACATAACGGCTACCCAGGTATCTGTCGAAAAAGAAGGCCGACGAGTGAACTCATCCGAACCCCTACCGAGCCTGTCCATGACAATCTCCGTGCAGTCCGGTCTGTTCGTCTGAGAGTATCGCATGTAAGGTCTAGGGGGTGGAAAATGTCAAACCCCTAATAACCAGACAAGTCGTATCAGTGTGACTGATGACCATCCGAGAATCTACTGGTCCAACCATCAGTAATTCTCAATCCGCCCTGGCTAGGGACTTATGGTGTTGACCAACCGATCACAGCGCGGCATCGATTCCCTATATCGAGAAAGACGAATCCCCAATGGTCGCTCACTGCCTCCATATTGCTCAGGACTGTACCCAACTAAAACCTGTTTGCACGACTCAGTAGAGCTGTGGTAGGGTAGTAATCAAAGCACAATAGGAACTCACACGAGACAAATGACAACCTCAGGTCAACAGATTATCTGCACTCATGTCACTAGAGAACTTCTGTCTGATACTAGGTATAATACCATCTAGCCAGTCATCGGCGAGTCCTGTCCGATGTACTCACATCTAGTGAGCACCTGTATACAATCTTAGGTGCATCTCACCAATGGCTATGGGACCAATCCATCGCCCCTCGTCAGGGTCTAGATATGTATACACTAGTCTACTCTGGAGTATCGATGCCCAGTCTCAATACTCCTATGACTATGGACACTTTTAAGGATGTGCCTATCGACTACCCAGCTCCCATAAGTATGATTGCCATCACAACGCTGGGAGTCAGGAAAAGATCCTACGGGCTTTATCAACATGTATACAAGATATGAAATACAGAGTAAAACACATCACATGTTGGAATAAAGACAAACCAAATAGCATACTATCATATCGAGCAAGATTGTCTTGTACATACATAGCCCTAGCATCCTATACAATGAAGGCCTCTAGGGCATACATATCCAACACTCTTTGATGCAAAGTATTTCCCTGAGACTGCCTGCTTTGACATAGAGCAGCAATTCATCCATTTATAGAAAGGCCCGATGTGGGTTAAGTCGGTGGATGAATATGATGCTGAGTTTACCATGCTCAGCAGGTAAGACATTGTCTCAAATTCAATTTTTTGATATCACTTGCTACACTGCTAACACAAGGTCGTAACAGATTCGATGTACACATTATTCCCACTGCTGAGATCTAGGCATGATGATTTCAGCAGCTGTTGACCATGAAATCCAAGATGCATTCGCTACAGAGGATTTCCCAACCTATGAGCTTGCTTTGAAGGCTGCCCGACTCTATGAGACAGTTGTGAAGAAGAAGGGCAGGCCGTAGACTGCCGGTGTGGAATGCCCTGTGAATCAGATCACAGGAGGGGCCTCTTCCAGACCAGCTTTTAACAGACCATCTCGAAGGCCAGTAGGTCATTCGCCAACAGCGGACCATACTCTTGCATCTACTGCAAAAGAACATGGCATCTTATGAAGAACTGTCGCAGGGCGAATAACTTGTGCCTGATCTGTGGGTACCTACGCCATTGGAGTATGCCCACAGAACTATGGACCTAAAAACCCTCCAGCTAGACCGGCGATCCAAGCTCCTCCTACCCGGTTAGCTTTACTAGCTCCAACTCCCACACCCAGACCACTCAACCCCAACGCCGAGTGTTTAATCAAGTGTTCAGTCAAAAATATTGCACATTTGATATAACATTTTCCTTACTTTTCTTAAATATTTAAAGGTGTTTATTGTAATTATAGAACATATGAGGGTTTATCTGCAAATTTACTCTTTACCATATGTTAATATATTATAATTAACATTATAAAAGAAAGTATATGCATATAATATGTATATAATATGTATATAATATTTTAGTAATATGCATATTATATCAAATATTCTAATCAATATTCTTACAAGATATAATATCATACAAATAATTAGGATAATATCTCAAAATATAACAAATATTACTAATACTATGAATTGAGATATTGTGCAGATTTAGCTCAGGTCTGGAGATCGAGATGTTCGAGATGTCGGGAATAAAATCCGCCGATGAAGATTAAAAAAATCATAAAATCATAAATATCAGAGACTCAGAGGAATATTTTAAGAATCCTAACATCACAACAATCTCCAAATATCAATACATAGAAGCTGAAGAATTTTGGAAACGAGATCCCAACAAACCGCCACCAATCCATGGCCAAACACCCCTATATGCGGCATATCCGCGGAAAGATAGTAGACTTAGGGTAGGATCCTATCAACAAACCCTCGCATATGGCATCTAGGGTTTCTGCTTCTATGGCTATATAAAGGACCGAGGGCTAAAGTTAGAAAGCATTACCTTTAACATGAAGCAAATCACCATCAAAGAATAAGAGATCCATGACAGGTCCACGATTCGACGTGACAGAGCGACGTGAATATCGACGGAGAAAATACTTCCTACGAGGCAGAGATCAAGAGCAATTTCTTCCTCTTGTAATCTAAACTCGAAGGATTTGTACTTGTAACGTTGATTAATAAAGGTAGATCATTAGCTTAATTATTTCGCATTTACTTTCTGCATTTAAATTTTTGCACTATGATTTCCTTCTCTATCCCTTCTTCTTCTTCTTCTCCAAACATGCATGAGTAATTATCCACTTGATAGGGTTCGTAGGATTATGGTATATCAATGGATGATAAAATCCCTTAATTTCTTTTACATATAAAGTTTATAAACTTTATCAAAAGAATCGTTAATATCCTAATCGGACGCACTATCAATTTATTGATAGTTTCGACGGCGATTTGAGATCAGATTAACAATTGTTTTGGTAGAGATTAGACATGAATAGATGTCAATGAAAAGATAAGGGTTAAGAGTGGGAAGCTTATTCCCTCCAAAAACCCTAATCTTCATTCATCACTATCGATCTAGTTTTAAATCTATTAAAAGATAAAAGGAGTCATCTTTATTTAATCATCCATTACTACTAAATTCTAACGAACCCTACAAGCCCTCTTCTTATATATTCTACATCCGTGTTCAATATAGATCTAGAACCACTCTCCCGTATTTCTAATCAACTCGTCTAAAGCAAGATTAAAAGTTCACGCATCCCAGAGGACGACCCGTACTCATCTCGGATAGCTACAAACGACACCGTTATTGATTGCGATTAACTTAAACACACTCTTTCATCACTAATCAAATGGCAATGTTGCCGGGGATACGTGCGTAATTTTTTTCTTGCTATTCGGGTTGAATTCTTATTCGATCCATATCATAAAAATAAAACAAAACCGCAACTTACATATTTAATGATTAGTGTACGATTTTTGCAAGGGAAACTGGATTCACTGGAATGAGGAAATTTTCAGAGACCTTCAGAGAGGACCAGAGGAGCAAAGGAGAAACTGTAGAAAAAATTGTCCAAAGCACCCTCTTTTCTGCGGCGGAACTGCGGTATTAGTGCACTATTAGCCGCGGTTGAGCGGCGGAGTTGGGGAGTTGTGCCCCCAAATTTCTCTGGTATCTTCTTCAAATCTTTCTCTCTCCTTTGAGATTCAATAATTTTATTTTCTGCAGGATTCTTTACAAAATATCGCCGCTCAAAAAATCTTTTGCGTGTTTTGTAATTGGTTTGTTTGTGCATATTTTAACCGGACTTTAAGAGGCAAGACCAAAATTCAGATTATGTGGGAATTTCATCATCCTTCCTAGTCCCCACAAATCACAAAACAAGTATCCGCATAACTCTATATTAATTAAAAAATATCTAGACCAAGACTCTAAGGACCGTCGCGCTCAATTAGGACATAGGAGGGTCGTGGGTAATCTATCGCTTATCCGCATTTCTTTTGTGGTGTCTAGGCAAGTATGAATAAGGCAAGTGGTTACTTAATTAGGCCCGCTATTTTCAGTGATTCGTATAGTGGATACCTCTCACTTACCTGGCACTTACCTCGCTACAAGAGTAATAAAGAGGTGGTAGAGAATTGATCCTGCGACTTGTTCTTTGGAAGTCTAGGAGCGGTCTAGTGACTTGACCCAGGCGACCTTAGTTCTAGGATTGATTGTGCATTTTTTTGTGATTTGTCTCATGTCCGACACCTTTTCAAAACAAACTATTTAAATTGTTCTCACACACGCTGTCATATGCGCTAAACCCTCTTAGTGCATGATCGGCTAGATACAGGATTCTAGTGCCCTTCTTGTCCGCGTTTCTGCTATCGACTCCGAAATCGATACTTCTTCATCTTCTTTTTCCCCTCCACCTACCACATCGACCAAGATGGACGGTTCTCCATCAGATTTTACCAACACACCCCTGCCACCACCCGTAGGTGAGCAGAATACACCGCGCATCTCTCTCCAAGAGAGATGCTACCCGATACGCGGTCCTCTTCCTACTTGTCTATCTATTCTACCAGCCAATAGGGATAATTTTGAAATTAAACCTCACTTCATCAATCTGTTGCCCAAATTTCATGGACTTGAATCCGAAGACGCATACATTTTTATCACCAAATTCGAAAACGTATGCGCAATGATGGACACTTCACAACTTTCAGTGGATGCTATGAGATTACGTTTTCTCCCTTTTACCTTGTGCGATCTAGCAGAAAAATGGCTCTATAACACTGTTGCACACTCTATTGCTAATTGGGATGAATTCGTTATAGCATTCCTTATGAAATTTCATCCCAATCATAAGACCGCCCGTGTTCGAAGCGAGATCAACCAATTTACCCAGATTCCCAACGAACCATTTTGGAAATAGTTTGAACGGTTTAAAGATCTGCCTGTCCAATGTCCTCATCACGGAATCAATAGATAGGATCTGTGCCGAATTATATATGGGGGTATTAATCTAGCGAAAAAATAGATGCTTGAAACCATTTGTCAATGCTATTTCATGTCTAAAGACGATGGTGAAGCTTGGCAATTTCTGGAAGATCTCGCTGAACAAACTTTGCAGTGGGAAAGCGTTAGACCAACATCGTCTAGCGGAGGTATCCATCAACTCGACGTTTCCATCACAGTGAAATCCGAAATGGTCACGATGCAAAAGAAACTCTATGCTATCGAAAACAAATTCTCATCTGCCTCCCTAAACCAAGTTATGCTTCCCAAAACCGTGTGTGGTTGCTGTTCCGACCCATCACACTTAACGAAAGAATGTCCTTTGAGTCCATTGTTTCAAGGTCAAGAACAAATTAATGCTACTTTTCAGCAACGACCTAGAAACGATCCTTATTCTTCCACATACAATCAGGGATGGAGGAATCATCCTAATTTTGCTTGGAACCAAAACCAAACTCAAAATCAAAACCAGTTCTTAAGCAATTATCAAAGACCTTCTCCACAGCAACAACAACCACTATAACAGAGTCAACAACCTTTTCAATCGCAACCTTTTCAAAATCTGGCCAACAATTCTGCACCTTATAATAATTCTTTCCAAACGGCTGGTACCGAAAACTCCTCTGCACTCGAACGAAGCTTGGATATGTTTATTAAACATTCCACACAAGCGACGGCTGATTTAAAGTATTTTATCCAAACGTTAATGCAGAACACCGCCTCCCATGATGAAAGTATCAAATCAATAGAAGCATAACTTGTACAGTTAAATGCCGTGATGGGTGCGAGAGAAAATGGTAAACTTCTATCTCAACCCCTACCGAATCCTGGCCACTCACAAAGTCATAATGTGAGTGTCATTACCACGGAGATCGGGAAGAGTGTTGAACAATCAAGTCGGTGAACAGGTTGATGATAAGGAATCAATTGATACCCTGGCTTCTTCTTCTTCTCCTACTTCGTCTAATCCAACAACTTCTTTCGAGCCTATTCTCCGTTTTCCACTAGGTTCGAACCCTCCGCCCACTTCCTCGAGTCAACCTAAAACGATCCTAACTCCAATTCTGGGATCGATTCCATCCCCACAAACTTCTCCACAAATGTTGAACCAAACCCTAATTGATAAAGCTTCTTATCCACATAGGTTAAGGGGCAACAGACTAAGTCCACAAATGGAGAAGATTGTGGAAATTTTTAAGCAAGTTAACATAAATATTCCACTCTTAGATGCTATCCAAGAAGTTCCTTCTTATGCGAATATTCTAAAGGACTTGTGCACTAGGAAGAGAAAAATTCAAGTGCCTAAAAAAGTTTTCCTTGCAAGTAATGTAAGCACTGTTTTTACCCAGCAATTACCCAAGAAACGAAAGGACCCCGAGAGTCCTACAATATCTATTTCTATTTGTGGTAAAAATATCAATCGTGCTTTACTCGATTTAGGTGCTAGTGTTAACTTGCTTCCATATTCTGTCTATGAGCAATTAGGGATCGGAGAGTTAAAAGCGGCGCACTGCACTCTTCAGATGGCTGATCGATCTATCACCCAACATAGGGGTGAACTAGAGGATATGTTAATCAAAGTCAGGGAATTTATATTCCCTGTGGACTTTATCGTTATAGATACACAGCCTGTGGCGAACCCACAAACTAAATTCCGGTGATTTTAGGTCGACCTTTTCTAGCGACTTCCAATGCAATAATCAATTGTCGAAATGGTTCTATGACCCTATCTTTCGGGAAGATGTCAATTGAGCTTAACATTTACAAGTTGGAAAGTGAACCGTCCGAACCCTATGCTCAGGTATGTTCTGTCAAAATGATGGATTCCGACAGTAGAGAATTTGAACAGCTTCACGATACCGATCTTGACTCCGCTAGTACGTTGTTGTTTGACCATACTATTTATTATACACATGCGGACCCTTCTATCGAGCTATTTGGGTCAACATTTAACGCTAAATATGAACCTTTTATGGAGTCCGGGTATCATCCCATTCTTTCCGATGAGATTATTATTCGAGATATCGATGAAAGCTTTAAAGAAATCTTTGCTGAAGAAATCGCATTCTTAGAAGACATGGGCGTTGTGATGAATCAACTCCCACTCAAAGAAGTTGAACTGCCACCACTTCTTCTTATCCGAAACAGAAATGTGAGGAATCCACCATCCCTATTTCATTTCTATAAATCGAGACGTAAACCCATTCTATTACCCCCCTTATCTCCTCCCCACTTTTTCACGTCGATAGGTGATATGTTCTTTTACCAACCTTGGTGCTACATTGATAAATTTTTTGAATGGTTGGTGTTGACTTTTGGTTTTTGTAAAGCTTTATATTGACCAATAGTTTTACCCCCCTCTTTATAATTTTAAATGCTTAATACAGTTTCATTCAAGTTTGGGGAGGGGGGGTATTTTGGCTCTTGAAAGAAAATAATGTTTTACAAAATTGAGAGCCGAAAATAATTTTTTACAAAATTTTGAGCCAAAAATAAGTTTGGAGAAGGATTTCGCTGTCATTTATTCATGTTCACGTTACTAACCTTTCCACCCAAGTTTACAGGTTTTTAAGCTAAAAAGATGACATCAGTGAGGACACTGCTGCAAATAGGTTTGGAGGAGGTTTATGCTTATTTACGCATTATTTTGCATTATCATAAATATAACCACAAATTTTTTTTGATAATGAAAGTTTGAAAGTGAAAAATTACTATGAATAGTTTGAGAAAAGCAAGAAAATTAGATATTTTCTTAAACGAAACTAGTAATAAGTAGTCATGATCCGTTGTCCCAAGGGTTAGTAAGATGAAGGAAATTACTAATCTGAGGATAAATCTGAGTCTAAAAAATAATCTCTATTCTTGAGTCCAAACATTTGAACGTTGATATCCTACTATACGCATTTGCACACATCTTGAAACTTGGGATATTAGAGAATACCTTGAAATGCTCATGTCTAAAAGCCTTGGTATGAAGAAAAATAAAAATATAAAGAAAAAAATGGTGAAGAAAAATGAACACTGGTTATGTAATTGCTTAAGGTAGCATAAAAAAAATATAGCGAGGGTGTTTTATCACCTAGTGCCTTAGACCAACTGGTTTGGGAGCCACTGCTAAGCCTTAGGTGTTGTAAGACGAGGATAATTACGCCTTAATAAGTGAGCACATTTGGTAATCGATCGGTTAGTACCTCAAGAAGTATTAACGGTCGTATGAAGAATGTGTGAGCAATTCCATCTGAAAATATTCACCGATTAAAAAGTATTAAGGAAAATGGATAAGAGTATGATAGCTTGAATTGAATTCTCTAAGTGTAGAGATATCTTTTACACACATGTAGGGGCATATGATCGATGTTTAGAAGAAAGATGAAGAGGAAGACTAAAGGCGATATTTTATTGAGGGATGCTGTGATTTCTAATATCTTTTCACGACCATTAAAATAGGGCCCATGGCAAATGAAAAGCTAGTGTAGTTGGAAACTCTTATTTTCAAGTTCTTTCTTTTATAGTTCTTATCTTTGTACGTAACTTTTATTTTCTTTTTTTTATTATGAGATTTCGTGGGTGTAATCCGCTGAAAACCCTTAGGAGACAACACTCCTTTTACTAGGGACACCTAGAGGTTTAACGGCTTGTTGTATGTGCTCAGTGCAATCGTGTTGCCTATGAAAGTGTGCTACTTAGGTTTTTCTTTTTTTTCTCTCCCTGTCTTAAATAACTAGTTTGCTCAGGACGATCGAAGTTAAGCTTGGGGGTATTTGTTCAGTCGAAAATATTGCATATTGGATATAACATTTTCCTTACTTTTCTTAAATATTTAAAGGTGTTTATTGTAATTATGGAACATATGATGGTTTATTTGCAAATTTACTCTTTACCATATGTTTATATATTATAATTAACATTATGAAGGAAAATATCTGTATATAATATTTTAGTAATATGCATATCATATCAAATATTCTAATCAATATTTTTAAAAGATATAATATCATACAAATGGTTAGGATAATATCTCAAAATATAAAAAATATTACTAATACTATGAATTGAGATATTGTACAGATTTAGCTCAGGTCTGGAGATCGAGATGTTCGAGATGTCGGGAATAAAATCTGCCGATGAAGATTAATAAAATCGTAAAATCACAAATATTAGAGACTCAGAGGAATATTTTAAGAATCCTAACATCATAACAATCTCCAAGTGTCAACACATAAAAGCTGAAGAATTTTGGAAACGAGATCCCACCAAACCGCCGCCAATCCGCGGCCAAACACCCCTGTATGCAGCAGATCCGCAGCAAGATAGTGGACTTAGGAGTTGGGATTTTTTGGGTAGGATCCTATCAACAAACCCTCATATATGGCATCTAGGGTTTCTGCTTCTATGGCTACATAAAGGATCGAGGGCTAAAATTAAAAAGCATCACCTTTAACACGAAGCAAATCACCGTCAAAGAAAAAGAGATCCACGACAGGTCTACGATTCGACATGATAGAGAGACGTGAATATCGACGGAGCAAATACTTCTTATGAGGTAGAGATCGAGAGCAATTTCTTCCTCTTGTAATCTAAACTCGAAGGATTTATACTTGTAACGTTGATTAATAAAGGTAGATCATTAGCTTAATTATTTCGCATTTACTTTCCGCGTTTAAATTTCTGCATTATGATTTCTTCTCTATCCCTTCTTCTTCTGTAAATATGCGTGAGTAATTCTTCGCTTGATAGGGTTCGTGGGATTAGGATAGATCAATGGATGATAAAATCCCTTAATTTCTTTTACATCTTATAAAGTTTATAAACTTTATCAAAAGAATCGTTAACATCCTAATTGGGCGCGCTATCAATTTATTGATAGTCTCAACCGCGATTTGAGATCAGATTAACAATTGTTTTGGTAGAGGCTAGACATGAATAAAGGTCAATGAAAACATAAGGGTTAAGAGTGAGAACCCTATTCCCACTAAATACCCTAATCTTCATTCATCACTATCGATCTAGTTTTAAATCTATTAAAAGATAAAAGGAGTCATCTTTATTTAATCATCCATTACTACTAAATTCTAACGAACCCTATAACCCTTCTTCTAATATACTCTACATCCGTGTTCAACATAGATCTAGAATCACTCTCCCCTATTTCTAATCAACTCGTCTAAAGCAAAATTAAAAGTTCTACGCATCCCTGAGGATGTCCCATACTCATCTCGGCTATCTACACGTGACACCGTTATTGATTGCGGTTAACCTAAACACACTCTTTCATCACCAATCACCAAGCATAGAGGAAAGTGCCGCGACGCCAAGTATTCACTATGTCGGCTGAAGAGGCCAAAGCTATGGGTCAGGTTATCACTGGTAAATCTCTTTCCTTTTCTCTTTCAAGACCTTTCAATTCATAGACATCTAATATTTGCTATACCTAAACCTATCTCACGCGATTTAGGTACAATCTTAGTATCCTCCCTACCTGCACTCGCGCTCTTCGACACTGGGGCATCGCATTGCTTTATGTCGCAACGGTTCGTCCGAACTCATGCGATCCCAATTAAACCGCTCGTATCCAGCTGGAATGTCAGTTCAGGTAACGACATTCTAAAAGAAACTTTGGGATAGATCTGTGTCCAGTGGTCGTCTGCAGTCGAGAATTCTATGCAGACTTCAAGGTGCTGGACATACCGAATTTCAACGTGGTCTTGGGGATGGACTGGCCGGGAACTTTCTTCGCTACCATCGACTATCGCCAAAGGAGGGTAGTGTTCGAAATACCAGATCATCCAGTGTTCTATTTAAAGAGTGGAGACCAAACCTTGGAGCCTAACATCTACCGAGCAAAACCAAAGAAGGCAGAGTTTGCTGCGTTTCAAGTGGAAGAATCGAAGCCAGAGGTAGTTCGAGAGTTCGATGATGTATTCCCGGAAGATATATCAGGTTTGCCTCCTGATCGAGCTCTTGAATTCAGCATCGATTTACAACCCGGCGCACAACCAGTAATAAAAGCTCCATACCGATTAAGTCCGGAGGGATTGAAGGAGATCCGCCTTCAGTTGGACGAACTCCTGAAGAAAGGTTAGATTTGTCCCAGTATTTCGAGCTGGGGATCTCCGGTACTGGTGAAGAAGAAGGAAGGTTCCTACAGGATATGTGTGGAAAATCGAGCTCTGAACGAAGTGACAATTAAGAACAAGTATCCACTACCGCGCATCGATGACCTTTTTGATCAATTAAGTGGGTCTTATGTCTTTTCAAAGCTAGATCTTCGTTCGGGTTATCATCAGGTGAAGGTCAAGGAGTCCGACATTCCGAAAATGGCGTTTAGGACTTGTTAAGATCATTACGAATATCTCGTAATGCCATTTGGAGTGACCAATGCACCTGCCATCTTTATGAATCTGATGAACCAAGTTTTCTGAGAGTACTTAGATAAGTTTGTTGTTATATTCATCGACGACATCCTGGTGAATTCAAAGAATCGGAAAGAGCACGCCAAGCAATTACGGATTGTCCTGGAGTCATTATGACAACATCAGCTCTACGCCAAGTACAGCAAGTGTGAGTTTTGGGTAGATCAAGTCAGATTTCTCGGACATATCGTTTGAGGCGAAGGAATCTCTGTAGATCCAGCTAAGGTGTCAGCTGTCAGTGAGTGGCTGACACCAAAGACGGTGAAATGTTAGTGATATGTATACCCTAGAGGCCATTATTGTATGATATAGTAGATGCTTGGACATATATATGGAGGACTTTCTTACTCGACATGTGTAGGGTTGCTAGGCACGCGCACAAGGGTCTACGAGGCATCAACCATGCCCGATTAAAAATTTAGCCATGCCGAACAACCCGAATACGGATCTTTAAACTAGAGATTAGGCTAAAACTAACATGTTAACAAATTTAACACTAAGTGAGAGGGATTACAACCTTTGTAGATCCGGTCCTTCACTTCATATGCTCCGTGTTGTGGTCCCTTCGCTGCGATCATCGGGTTCCGGACTCTCGAGAGGTTCCACGAAGAGAAAGACGCAACCTTTGCTTCCGATCTTCGATACAAAGATGATTTACCTTGAAGTTTCGTTAACACAAGCTAACACTCATGAAATGATGTGAACACCCTCATCTAAATGGCAAGGGAAGATGAGGATGATGAAGTAGGATTTTTGCTCTCTTTATTTATCTTTTTCTCATATTTATTCATCACTTGGAAAAAGCTAGTAAGCTTTTTCCATGAAGAAAGAAGAAGGAAGAAGATGAACAATATGATAGATTTTTCTTTTGTGATGAATAGAAAGAATTAATATGATAAATAATGCAACCATGGTCAACTAAACTCATGTAGAAAATTAACTAGGGTTAGGGTTTGGGTTGGGTTAAAGCATGAGTCACTTGAAAATATCTTTCACAAAACAAAACCAAAACATTCTAGAATCATCTAGAAAGCTTAACCCTAATCCAAACCCTAATCATGTTTAAACTCCACTAAACATGTTGCATTAGTTATCATATCATGTTACAATATTATATATCACATATATAATATTTATCGTAACAAAATAAAATAATACAATTAACATATATCGCATATATATCAATGTATTACCCGAGGGAGAAAAAGAATCTTTTAGTGAGCTAATATTAGATAATGTAATTTAATATATCATATATATTATTATACATTAAATTATCGAATCAACACTTGATCCGACAATCCGGCTATATCGCATATAACCGACTAATATATATCCGTACCGATTCATCGAATCAACACTTGATCCGATGACCCGGCTGATATCAAATATCGCGAGAATAGAATACGGTAACTCATATCGTATTATCCTCGGTCCCGCACATATCTCATACGTGCCCCTACTCCGTTTTGCCTGAGCCAAGAAACCTCTGTGTAGGACTCTAAAGAATCGTCAATACGCCGGCAGTAGGTGATGATCATATCAAACACCCACAAGCTGCAAACGGTTAGCTAAACATAACAGCTACCCAGGTATTGAGCGCTCAGAAGATCAATAAGCAAGCCTGTACATTCTCCTGTGAATCCAAACAGTAACACTCCCGTACAGTCCGGTCTCGTCGTCTGATATGTCGCATATCTCGCCTAGGGGTGGTAAACGTCAGACCCCAATAGCTCGATAAGTCGTGTCGATATGAGGTCTATAACCGTTCGAGAAACTACTGATAACACTTACCAGTAAATCTCAGCAACCCTGGCCAGGGATTTCCGGTTATAGCCAATCGAACACAGCACAACATCAACTCCCTATACCGGAAGAGACGAATCCCCTCCTATCGCTCATTGCCTCCATGTGATTCGGGACTGTACCCAAAAGCCACCTTTTTGCACGCCCTCTTGGACATGGTATGATAGAAATCAAAGCACAGTGGGAATCACACAAGACTCTATGACGATCTCGGGTCAACAGACTACTCTGTACCTGTGTCACCAGAGAACTGCCATCTGACGTGAGGTATAATACCATCTGGGAGTTCTCGGCGAGTCCGTCCAGTGTACCCAGTCTCCATTGAGCACCCGTACACCATCCTTGATGTCAAACACCGATGGATATGGGATCATCCATCGCCCATCATATGGGTCAAGATGCGTATACACTAGTCTACTCTGGTGCATCGATGCCCTGTCTCGATACACCCTCGACTAGGAACAGTTATAGGATATACTCGTCGACTACCGTGGCCCCACTAGTATGATCTCATCATAGTCCCAGTAGTCGAGTACATATCCTAAGGGCTTTATCAACATGTAATATAGAGACAATCAGAGTACATGTTAAGATAAAGTACAACCAGATAGCATACTATCATGTCGAGCAAGAAAGTCCTCCCTATATATGTCCTAGCATCCACTACAATATACATCATATGTACAGTAATGGCCTCTAGGGCATACATATAACTAACAATCTCCCACTTGCACTAGGGCCATCTGTTGTGGTATCACATACCAAACAATTAGCTGCGGTTGAAGTATCTCATACTCAACCATCCCATAAGAGTCTCTACTGGGAAAAAGGCCTTCGTGAGTTGATCCGCGCTGTTGTCCTCTGTGTCTACTCTCCTAACCTCGATCTCCCTGGAGATCAATCATCTCCATGATCAGGTGATACTGTCTAAGAATTATATCTGGATTTCTGATGGGACGGTAGTTCCTTGGCAAATGCCACAACTCCATTGTCACACAATGGTAGGAACGAAGTTCATCTCATGAACTTATATCTATCCAGACTGCCTCTTTGGTAGCATCCTTGGTAACGATGTATCTTGCCTTTAATCGTCTAGTATGTCACGGTATCTAGCTTGGAACTCTTCCAACATACCGTCCCTCCACTGAGGGTAAAGACAATGTCTGCGACTGACATTCAGTCGTCCTTATCACCCTGGAACCTTTCCAGTGATTCTCCCCAGGATCGATTGATACCATCTCACTACAACTAGTGAGTATCCTAACATCCAATTAGATCTATCTCATGGATCCAAAACACAGGATTTAGGAGGTATCGCTTTGATCCTATATGGAGAATCGTTGTGATAAGCGGAGATTGACCGAGCGTAGCATAGGAAACTCCTTCCCTATCAAGAGTATGTCATCCACGTACTCTACATCACCACCATACTCCTTACTACCTTTTTGTATATACAAGGTTCATCTACCATTTTGATGAAGTCAAACTCTTTGACTACCACATCAAAATAGATGTTCCAACTCCGCGATGCCTGTTTTATCATATAAAACATCTTGCACACGTTTCCGCTGCTCCCACTGTCTACGAAGCCCTCTGGCTGTGTACTTATAGACGCTCTTTTCTAAAACATCATTTAGAAAAGCAGTCATGACACCCAACCGCCAGATATCGTAGTCATGGAATGTAGTCGTGGCAAGTAGGATCTGGATGGACTTAAGCATAGCTTTGAAAGTCTCAACCTTTCCATGTACACCAAGTAATCTTCTCAAGATATACTCGCTCCTGATGGGGATTTAACCCTTCAGATAGAGCAACCAAAGTCCATACTTTGTTGGTGTATAAGGATTCCATCTCAGATCAATAAGCATCCAGCCATTCTTACAGAGTCCCACTCCTGGTGGCCAGCTCGAAACTAGTTGGGTCATCATCTCATGATGCAATCCTCGCTCCCACTGTCATAAAGAAACCAAAGTATCTCTCAGGTGGGTGAGGAACCCTACTAGATCGGCGGAGAGGCTGAGGTTCGTTGGAAACTATTGAATCCTTTGGTTCTACCAAATCATCAGCTGCAGTTTGTATAGCTGGAACCTTTCCAGTTCTACATAACAGACCTTGCCTCGAGCTTGTCCGGATTTTGCTTTTAGACATAGGCCGGACAACCCCAAATCTTAACAAACTTAAGATATGGGCTCTTCCCTTTCTATATCACATATGAAGTGGTAGACAACTGATTTGATTTGAACCCTATTCAATAGGTATGCAACTTCACAAGTGCATAACTCCCTAAAGGAAATAGGAAACTCAGTAGTACTCATTATAAAGCACACCATATCACAAAGGGTGCTATTGCTCCGCCCCGATACACCAACGTGCTATGGTGTATACGGAGGAGTAATGCTGAGAGAGAATCTCATTCTCCTTTAGAATAGTCCAGGAATTCCGTGCTCAAGTATTCTCCTCCTTGATCTCATCAAAAGACATAATACTTATACCCGTATTTTGGTTCTCTACTTCTAATTTATATTCTGTGAATATCTCAAAAGGTTCGGACTTGTGTTTCAACAGGAACATATGTCTGAATCTTGAGAGATTATCAGAGAATGTAATGAAGTAAAAAGAATCGGTCCTGGCATATGTAGACAGGGGACTTTCATACATCAGCATGTATCAATCCCAAGAGTTCACTAACTCTTTCTCTATTTCCAGTAAATGGAGCTATGGTCATCTTATCTCTGTGACATGACCGGCAAGTTTCACAAGATGTAAATTCAAACTAATTTAAATATGCATCTAAATGTAACTTCAGCCAGTCGGGTCGCATTGATATGACCTAGTCTACAATGCCTCAAGAAGGATTCGTTCAACCGCGATTTGAGATCAGATTAACAATTGTTTTGGTAGAGGCTAGACATGAATAAAGGTCAATGAAAAGATAAGGGTTAAGAGTGAGAACCCTATTCCCACTAAATACCCTAATCTTCATTCATCACTATCGATCTAGTTTTAAATCTATTAAAAGATAAAAGGAGTCATCTTTATTTAATCATCCATTACTACTAAATTCTAACGAACCATACAACCCCTCTTCTAATATACTCTACATCCGTGTTCAACATAGATCTAGAATCACTCTCCCCTATTTCTAATCAACTCGTCTAAAGCAAAATTAAAAGTTCTACGCATCCCTGAGGATGTCCCATACTCATCTCGGCTATCTACACGCGACACCGTTATTGATTGCAGTTAACTTAAACACACTCTTTCATCACCAATCACCAGGCATAGAGGAAAGTGCCGCGACGCCAAGTATTCACTATGTCGGCTGAAGAGGCCAAAGCTATGGGTCAGGTTATCACTGGTAAATCTCTTTCCTTTTCTCTTTCAAGACCTTTCAATTCATAGACATCTAATATGTAAAATTTCAAAAAAATAAAATATTAATTTTAGGAATTTTTATAATTTAATATTATTTTATTGAATATTTTAATATTTTGGAATTATTAAATACAAATAAATGGGGAAAAATTTTGGAAAATTTTGGAAAATTCTAAAATAGGTTAAATTAGAGAATTATGACATTTTAAAGTTTTTGTGATTAGTTTGACACTAATTTAGTGCTAATCGCGATTAAAAATCGCTAATCGGTTTTTAGCTTTTTTGTGCAACACATGAACATATCACTTTTTCACACTTGTGCATTTTCTTGCCATGCTTTTCATTTGGGTTTACTATTTGAGTGAGAAGGGTTTTAAAAGGAAAAAGAAAAGGAAAAGAATAAAGAAATGGGTAGTTGGTGAGAGAGAGAGAGGTATGGGCTTCATTGACTAAGGACTTAACCATTTCTCCCCTCATTTCCCTCCCTCTTCTCCCTTCTCCTGCTGCTGCTCCTGCACCTCCTTTCCCTCCCCTCTTCAAGCTCCAAAACACCTCTAAAACAACCCCAAAACCCAATCTCCATTTCATTAAATGTGTGCACAATCCCTAGATCTACACTTGGTGCTAAAAGAAGCAAGGATTTTGGCCACTGAGGGCAACTCAAGAAAATTCTTGAGTTGCCAAATGAGGTATTTTCTGGACCTTAAACTTAGTTTATGCATTTCCTTTACCCTCATATTAAGATCGAATCGATATTGTGTGATATTGTGGACTTGTGGATAACCTAGTTAGGGTTGTGATGATTTATGGGTTGTAATATGAAATTGAGGTCAGTAGAGGTTATACCATCACCCTAGTGTATGAATTAGAAACCCAAAACCTGAAGCTTAAACCATAATACGGATTTTAGAAACCGATATCGGGGAATTTATGAAATCTGTGAAGGGTATATTGAATCTGCTATCACCCGAGACACCCTAAATTAAAATTGATTGAGACATTGAGATTTCGAGATATTGAGGTACAGAGACTGTGATACAGAGATATCGAGATATTTGGATTACGTTTTGTGCCGATGTTAGGCACTGTTTTATGCTGATTTCATTATGATACCTCATTTTAAAAATACAAAGGAAATCTCACTAAATTATGAAAACAGTTTCTTCATTTACATGTATTCTGTTCTCATGCATTCATACCTCATTCATATGATATATTGCTACCTGAGGCACTGACACAGGCACATGAGATTACACTCGGGTTAGATATTTACCCTAGCCTTGTTATAGGCTGCATGTTTTTATTGAGGATTTTGTACTGATCGTTTTGACCTAGGATTATGTCTTGCGTTCGGTTTCTGCTTGTAGTTATTCTCTATTCACGAGTTGGCAACTCACCCCTGTTGTGCTACAGTTCTTGCAGGTTTTGCCGTACAGGTTCCTTTGCGGCATTTCTGGCACATTGCTTCCTTGAGGGTGAATTGCATTTGGTAGGTGGTTTCTTTTGCATCAAGAACCACCATTGTACTTATATTATTCTTTGTATCTAGAATTTCCATGAACCAAATTTGTATATTGTTTCAGACTCAGACTTTAGTGATGTATTATTTGGCCTTAGAGTCGCGCTTAGTAGTATTGTGGTTTTCATGCTTACTGTGTTTCTTTTGGATTTGATCCTCGCCTTTCGGCGTTGTATATTATATTGCATGTGTGGTTGTGACCGTCAATTGACGAAGGGCTAGCTCCCGCTTGGGGATGCCTTTTATCATTGTATATATGTTATGCTTGTTGTACCCCGTTCGGGGCCAGTATTTACAAAAGAAACTCTGCCGAAATTTTTAGAAAAGACTTTACCTTTTAAAAATGCACCTTCGGCTTAGTTATTTAAAAACCTTGACTTCAAACATATTTTCCTTCACTTCTTTAAACCAGTTTTCTTTACTTACTCTTAAAATGGTTTTAGATTTCTGGGCTTTGGCTTACTTGGATCAGATGGAGTCCTATAGATTTCATATGGTTCAAGGGCCAGTCACGTGCTCTTTCGGGTCGTGACAAAGTTGGTATCAGAGCGCTAGGTTGACCTTGGTTCGAGTCTAAGTTTGACTATGTGGAGCCTAGGGCGTTTATATATATATACGGAACTTAGGCTTGACCTTACGGAACTTAGACTTAGTCCAGGGGGTATTAGACCCGAACTTTCGTCGTATAGGATGACCCTTGGTTGATGGAATAGGTGACTAAAGTAGAGTGACGTACCGTTGGTATGTTCCGCGGCATACTTACGACACGCCACTCCGCTTAAGGAACCTTAGGATGTACATATTTTCAAGATCAGTGATTCTCTTTATATCCATGATTATACATCCATTTGAGATCCCCGATTCTATTAGTCCATGATCATACCTTCATTGATGTTGTTCCTTCTTATGATCATGTATCCACTCTGGATCTGTTTTTTCCTTTCTTGCCATTGATCTGCTCTCTTCGATACTCGATTGAGGTTCCTGTCGCCATGTTTGAGTGCAGTTTGGGCTTCTGCTAGGGTTACGGTTAGGGCGAGCTCGTCTGGTACGAGGGCCGACCATTATGTTTTCTGGTGACATGGGAACGTCTCGAGTTAGTATTGATGACTGTGACCTCAAGTGGAGGCGAGTGCTTGGTTTTGCACCGGATGATCGGGCCATTGTTAGAGCTGCCAGTTGAGAGATGACTGTTGATGTACAACATACCTCAGAGATTATGATGTCGCCTACCGTGCAGACAGAGGGACCAGCTGTTGCTGAGATTGACAGGATGTCGCTTTCGGAGCTTACGAGCTGAGATTGTCGGAGCTTCCAGGCAGATATGAGACAGATGATAGCTAGTCTACTCGATTTGAGAGACGAAGGTGATTCGTCCGATTTATGCGCCGGAGCGGGCCCAGTTGAGTTGAAGATTTCCAGTGTGGAGAGTCTTACTCAGATCTAGAGCAGACCGATTCAGAGATGACCGCCAATGTATCGCCTTTCCTGGAGGATTGAGGCGCTGTTCGGCGTACAGGTGAATGAGCTAGTTGCTGCTGCAAATGACGAGATATCGCCCAGATGGTTGGAGCTGCTGCTGCGTGAGCATATACTTAGAGAGATGATAGCGAGTCGCTAGTCACCTGAGGAAGAATGACTAGGACATTTGGTTCGTCCGTTTACCGATGCGAGGTCATCAGATAGATTGATTCCAGCTAGAGATGACTTCACACAGATTCGTTGAGAGTCGATTGAGACGATCGAATATCAGGAGCCCATTTTCCAAGTTTAAAGTATACGGAAAAACATGCAGGTGATTCTATGGACCCTCTAGAAGAATGAAACCCTAACTCGACTTAATGACCGTGTGAAAGCCTTTGAACCTTAGGGTTTGCGGCAGTTCCTCGGCGCCATTAGTGAGGCTTGGGTTTGCCCTTCTACGGCTGGACCACCGACGCTGAGGCATGTACTCGATACTATTAAACTGTACTCAAGATGTTGATCTCTTGGGGGATTATAAGGTTCTGACGAGTCGATCGAATGTTTCGACATCATTCGGATATCAGGTGATGGGATGCATTGCTTGGGAGACTCCAGATACGAGTATAGCCGTTGGAGCATAGTCCATGCAGCCACGATGAGACGAGTCCGAATCAGTCGACATTGAAGCAGAGTGAAGAAAGAGTTCGCAAGAGATTTCGACGCGATGACGTCCCACTCCGCTGACATCAGAGATGTGATACGCACCCAGAGGCGTTGTATATGGATATATCTTCCAGAAAGAAGCGCGATAAGTATGCAGCCGTTCTGGAATAAGAATTTGCTTCAGCAATGGATGATGACTTCCTGGCAATCCGGCAGGAAGGAGATTTGAGAGAGAGATCTCGATAGGACCTATCTGGAAAACGATACGAGAAGACCTAAACCCAGGAGTGGTCATATTGCGCGCACCCAGCAGGCCAGAGTTGGCATTGTCGACGAGGTAGTTGACCGGATTCGGATAAAGGAACTTACCCAGATGCGTTGCGAATTGATCAAGGACGGACGAGTATTAAGTATTCCTCCAATGGTTGGGACGTGTTCCCGAGGACCTGTTCGGCCTGACATCTTCTACAGAATGATGAAGCTACAGAGTACGCGATTTCGAGTCCGTGTGAGAGACTTCAGATTGACCGTGGCCGAGAACAGTGCAGTGCGTAGATATGCATGGCGTGACGTCATAGTGGACGACGATAGAGACAGGTGGAACCAGAGGTTCGAGCGAGACGCTGACGAGCTGTCATTACTTCCCGTCGAGACTAGAGACCTGATATGCTTACAGAGACGTTGGGATGTGACCAATTTCCGAGAAAATATTGTGCTGAGGACACAGATGTCTATTGAGCGAGAAGAGGTTATGCAAGAGAGCCAGCCTCCGTACAGATCGGCATAGGCATGATTGGAAGAGACTCTGAGCAGGATTCCTTCCAGGACATTGCTGCAATGATGTTTGCACCCAGGATCAGATGTGTGATGTGCATTCAGAGAGCCAGAGGCCGACGGTAGTGATAGGCTGCCTCACGAGTGGTCATGAGGATTGACCGAGAGACGACCAGAGAAGTGCCAGAACGGAATCGTCCCCGTTAGCACACCTGACAGGGCCGATGAGCCGATTGACTGCGAGATAGGTAATCCGCAGAGAAGATAAGGACCCAGAGTCAGAGGACGCCAGACCGTGAGCAAGAGGCAATTAGATATCTTGCGCTGCTAGCAGTGGATGCACCGACTCCTTCTCGACCTCGAAGGAGGAACTACCGACGACGGTACTATGATTTGTGATTTTGTGATTCGATTATCACGTATCCGTCATTTTGGATTTCGGTATTTTGGGCGTTCTGTTTGCATGATTTAGTTTTGATGACTGAGTTTCATGATATTTGTTTCATGCACCCACTGGATATTTATATTTTGCGCATAGTTATTACATTCGAGGTATTGATTGTGAATTCACGCCCATCTTATACAGTGATTTGATTTACACTTCCAGCAGAGTTTTCATGCACCTTTAGTGTTTTGATATACGATTTTGGTGCACGCCAGATGCACTAAATCGGGATTCTTCGTGCATGTTACATGCACCTGATTTGGTTGCTGTCAGGCACACACGTTGCCTATGACAGATGTTTCGTGCACACCCGTTGCACCTAGATGTTGTTTTGTACACTTGTATGACACATATATGGATTTTGATTCCTTGCGCACCAGACGCATATGATATTCTTATATATATATATTTTGTGGATTGATTTTTAGTAGAGCAGTACTCTTTGATGATATTCTCTATGTATTGATGTCTTCGGAGCCCCGACAAATTGGAGTATTACTAAAATTGTTTTAGTATTGGGGGTTTAAATTTAAATTCGGGGACCGAATTTCTTTAAGGGGGGTAGATTGTAACATTTCAAAAAGATAAAATATTAATTTTGGGAATTTTTATAATTTAATATTATTTTATTGAATATTTTAATATTTTGGAATTATTAAATACAAATAAATGGGGAAAAATTTTGGAAAATTCTAAAATAGGGTAAATTAGAGAATTATGACATTTTAAAGTTTTTGTGATTAGTTTGACACTAATTTAGTGCTAATCGCGATTAAAAATCGCTAATCGGTTTTTAGCTTTTTTGTGCAACACATGCACATATCGCTTTTTCACACTTGTGCATTTTCTTGCCATGCTTTTCATTTGGGTTTACTATTTGAGTGAGAAGGGTTTTAAAAGGAAAAAGAAAAGGAAAAGAATAAAGAAATGGGTAGTTGGTGAGAGAGAGAGAGGTATGGGCTTCATTGACTAAGGACTTAACCATTTCTCCCCTCATTTCCCTCCCTCTTCTCCCTTCTCCTGCTGCTGCTCCTGCACCTCCTTTCCCTCCCCTCTTCAAGCTCCAAAACACCTCTAAAACAACCCCAAAACCCAATCTCCATTTCATTAAATGTGTGCACAATCCCTAGATCTACACTTGGTGCTAAAGAAGCAAGGATTTTGGCCACTAGGGGCAACTCAAGAAAATTCTTGAGTTGCCAAATGAGGTATTTTCTGGACCTTAAACTTAGTTTATGCATTTCCTTTACCCTCATATTAAGATCGAATCGATATTGTGTGATATTGTGGACTTGTGGATAACCTAGTTAGGGTTGTGATGATTTATGGGTTGTAATATGAAATTGAGGTCAGTAGAGGTTATACCATCACCCTAGTGTATGAATTGGAAACCCAAAACCTGAAGCTTAAACCATAATACGGATTTTAGAAACCGATATCGGGGAATTTATGAAATCTGTGAAGGGTATATTGAATATGCTATCACCCGAGACACCCTAAATTAAAATTGATTGGACAGTGACACGTGCAGGCACCCAGGAAGCTACCACCAAGACCCCAGCCCCTACTTCCATTTCCAGGCCGCAAATTCCTCCATTCTGGCCGCAAATTGCGGCCAGACCATGATGGAATTGGCTCGTTTTGGTTTTGGTGTTCCCTTATCTGTAGTTTAGACCCCTGGTATATTTAGATTTGTATAAATTGACCTAGGGTGAAATCTGGGACATATTTCCTAAGTTGCTGTTTTGGATTCGTGTTTCCGTATTCCGTATTTTTGATTCTGAAATTTTGTCTTGTGTTTTACCTTAAATATTTGGCGTTTATACGACGATATAGAGGATTTATTGATCGTTTTAAAGGCGTGCCATAGGTTCTAACCTATAGGCCTCTTATCGTATCATTTTGGATTTCATGTGCCATTTTAGCTTTGATTTGGTTTTAATGCGCATATACGATACTTTGATGTGTAGGTACCCCATGAAGACTTCGGGACGACAAGCAAGCACGTGGCGACGTCCATAAATGAAGACGCTAGGTGAGTAGATTATATCTACAGGGGGAAGTCGGGTGGATGGCGTATAGCACCCCCGCAGTCCGTAGTTGTTATATTATATATGATAGTTAGGTGCACTATGGATAGTGTAGGGTTAGAAGTGATTAGTGTAGTTCATAGTCGCGAACCCTAGAATAGATTTACACCTACACGCACATCCTTGCATATTCATTATACTTGCACTGTGTTTGATGATATTGGATGACATTGGAGATGAGTCGATGATGTTGGGCTTTGTGCCGTGAGATCGACAATTTGATGTGATTCGTATTTGGGATACGATACGTGATCTCTAGTGGGCCTTGGGACGTGTGCTTGCACACGCAGTAGTTGATGGTATCAGTTGTACTAGACTTAGATTAGTACCCTAGCTTATGTGATATGATATGATGATAGTGATACCTGAAGTGTGATGAGATAGTGTGATATTGACCCGTACCCAGCTATTGGGATGCTGTACGACGATTTACCGTATGAGCTTTACATTGATGATAGATCCGCACTCATGACTTGAGGATGTCATATGATATACTGTATCGTACGCGATACTATTGAGGCGGAATCACCGACTATTATATATATATATATCGACTCAGATGTTAGGCGGTTTCCTTACCTGTAGCTCAGCTTGTTAGTTCAGCTGTATAGTTTAGTGTAGTTGTTAGATTAGATTAGACTCCTACCTATTTCAAAACTAGCGGGTCGTGGGTATTTTAAAAGACAAGTCAAGGGATCTACGAACATTTCAAAAAGGCGTATCTTTTCATAAAACCCCGTAGCCCCTATTTTCAAAACCCCATGATTCGTGATATTTCAAAAGGCACCATTTGTAGGACTTATATTAGATTAATGCAGATTAGTTATAGTTGCGTCTAGATTCAGCTCCCACTCTTTTTGTGGTTCGCTTTGCATCGCATTCTTATATTATGTTTCATACTCCATTATTGATATCATGCTGTTAGGACACCAGCACCATTACCGATGTTGCGTATGTACCACGTACACTTACTTGCCGGCTCACACACATCTTCATCGGTAATTGCCATGTCACGTACACCTTAGAAAATACTATTGCTTGTCATAACCTATTAGCTAATAGTTTAGACATTGTAGTTATTACCTGCTACTTCATGCATACTGTTATTCATTGTTATGCCGCATTCATGGATTCTCATGCATATATTCACTATTTTACGTGTTACTGAGGTTTTGGATTTGGATTTCCGTGAGATTTTCTGGATTTGGAGGAAAACCGCAAAAACACAGATAAACATTTTCTCTCTTTTAAAATAAAAAGTGCGGTTTTCCCATGATGTATGAGTCGTCCACCATGAGTTTGCTGATGGATTTGGAAACCCGATTCGAGGGGACGGATGAACCGTTTCGGGTACATGGTGGACCCGGTGCGGTACCCCGGGGCAAGATGAATGTGGTGATGACGTTGAGCCTGGCAGGGGAGCACTACCGACCGGTGATTTTACCTGACGCGTCGGATATCCGGAGGATACCGTCGTGGTCTTGAGATTGATGGTAGGGGCCGGTCTGGACTGACGGTGCCCTAGATTTTGTGATTGAGACATTGAGATTTCGAGATATTGAGGTACAGAGACTGTGATACAGAGATATCGAGATATTTGGATTACGTTTTGTGCCGATGTTAAGCACTGTTTTATGCTGATTTCATTATGATACCTCATTTAAAAATACAAAGGAAATCTCACTAAATTATGAAAACAGTTTCTTCATTTACATGTATTCTGTTCTCATGCATTCATACCTCATTCATATGATATATTGCTACCTGAGGCACTGACACAGGCACATGAGATTACACTCGGGTTAGATATTTACCCTAGCCTTGTTATAGGCTGCATGTTTTTATTGAGGATTTTGTACTGATCGTTTTGACCTAGGATTATGTCTTGCGTTCGGTTTCTGCTTGTAGTTATTCTCTATTCACGAGTTGGCAACTCACCCCCGTTGTGCCACAGTTCTTGAAGGTTTTGCCGTACAGGTTCCTTTGCGGCATTTCTGGCACATTGCTTCCTTGAGGGTGAATTGCATTTGGTAGGTGGTTTCTTTTGCATCAAGAACCACCATTGTACTTATATTATTCTTTGTATCTAGAATTTCCATCAACCAAATTTGTATATTGTTTCAGACTCAGACTTTAGTGATGTATTATTTGGCCTTAGAGTCGCGCTTAGTAGTATTGCGGTTTTCATGCTTACTGTGTTTCTTTTGGATTTGATCCTCGCCTTTCGGCGTTGTATATTATATTGCATGTGTGGTTGTGACCGTCAATTGACGAAGAGCTAGCTCCCGCTTGGGGATGCCTTTTATCATTGTATATATGTTATGCTTGTTGTACCCCGTTCGGGGCCAGTATTTACAAAAGAAACTCTGCCGAAATTTTTAGAAAAGACTTTACCTTTTAAAAATGCACCTTCGGCTTAGTTATTTAAAAACCATGACTTCAAACATATTTTCCTTCACTTCTTTAAACCAGTTTTCTTTACTTACTATTAAAATGGTTTTAGATTTTTGGGCTTTGGCTTACTTGGATCAGATGGAGTCCTATAGATTTCATATGGTTCAAGGGCCAGTCACGTGCTCTTTCGGGTCGTGACATAATATTTGTTATACCTAAACCTATCTCACGCGATTTAGGTACAATCTTAGTATCCTCCCTACCTGCACTCGCGCTCTTCGACACTAGGGCATCGCATTGCTTTATGTCGCAACGGTTCGTCCGAACTCATGCGATCCCAATTAAACCGCTCGTATCCAGCTGGAATGTCAGTTCAGGTAACGACGTTCTAAAAGAAACTTTGGGATAGATCTGTGTCCAGTGGTCGTCTGCAGTCGAGAATTCTATGCAGACTTCAAGGTGCTGGACATACCGAATTTCAACGTGGTCTTGGGGATGGACTGGCCGGGAACTTTCTTCGCTACCATCGACTATCGCCAAAGGAGGGTAGTGTTCGAAATACCAGATCATCCAGTGTTCTATTTAAAGAGTGGAGACCAAACCTTGGAGCCTAACATCTACCGAGCAAAACCAAAGAAGGCAGAGTTTGCTGCGTTGCAAGTGGAAGAATCGAAGCCAGAGGTAGTTCGAGAGTTCGATGATGTATTCCCGGAAGATATATCAGGTTTGCTTCCTGATCGAGCTCTTGAATTCAGCATCGATTTACAACCCGACGCACAACCAGTAATAAAAGCTCCATACCGATTAGGTCCGGAGGGATTGAAGGAGATCCGCCTTCAGTTGGACGAACTCCTGAAGAAAGGTTAGATTTGTCCCAGTATTTCGAGCTGGGGATCTCCGGTACTGGTGAAGAAGAAGGAAGGTTCCTACAGGATATGTGTGGAATATCGAGCTCTGAACGAAGTGACAATTAAGAACAAGTATCCACTACCGCGCATCGATGACCTTTTTGATCAATTAAGTGGGTCTTATGTCTTTTCAAAGCTATATCTTTGTTCGGGTTATCATCAGGTGAAGGTCAAGGAGTCCGGCATTCCGAAAATGGCGTTTAGGACTTGTTAAGATCATTACGAATATCTCGTAATGCCATTTGGAGTGACCAATGCACCTGCCATCTTTATGAATCTGATGAACCAAGTTTTCTGAGAGTACTTAGATAAGTTTGTTGTTATATTCATCGACGACATCCTGGTGTATTCAAAGAATCGGAAAGAGCACGCCAAGCAATTACGAATTGTCCTGGAGTCATTATGACAACATCAGCTCTACGCCAAGTACAGCAAGTGTGAGTTTTGGGTAGATCAAGTCGGATTTCTCGGACATATCGTTTGAGGCGAAGGAATCTCTGTAGATCCAGCTAAGGTGTCAGCTGTCAGTGAGTGGCTGACACCAAAGACAGTGAAATGTTAGTGATATGTATACCCTAGAGGCTATTATTGTATGATATAGTGGATGCTTGGACATATATATGGAGGACTTTCTTACTCGACATGATAATATGCTATCTGGTTTCCATTATCTTAACATGTTCACTGGTATTATTATACCGTTTCTCATATACATGTTGATAAAGCCCTTAAGATGTTGGCTTGACTATCAGGACTATGATGCAGACCATACTACCAGGACCTCGATAGTCCACAGGCACATCCTTCAATTATTCCTAGTCGACGATATATCGAGACAGGGCATCGATACACCAGAGTAGATAGTGTGTACGTTTCTTGACCCTATATTGTTAGTTATATGTATGCCCTAGAGGCCATTACTGTACATACGTTGTATATTGTAGTGGATGCTTGGACATATATAGGGAGGACTTTCTTGCTCGACATGATAGTATGCTATCTGGTTACTCTTTATCTTAACATGTACTCTGATTGTCTTTATGTCACATGTTGATAAAGCCCTTAGGACGAGTACTTGACTACCAGGACTATGATGCAGATCATACTAGTGAGGACAGTGTAGTCGCCAAGTACATCCTTCAAATGTTCCTAGTCGTGGGAGTACCGAGACAGAGCATCGATACTCCATAGTAGACTAGCGTATGCGCTTCTTGACCCATATGATGGGCGATGGATGATCTCATATCCATTGGTGTTTGACATCAGAGAAGGTATACGGGTGCTCAGTAGAGACTGGGTACACTGGACGGACTCGCCGAGAACTCCCAGATGGTATTATACCTCACGTCAGATGGCAGTTCTCTAGTGACACTGGTATAGGTTAGTCTGTAGACCCGAGATCGTCATTGAGTCTTGTATGATTCCCACTGTGCTTTGATTTCCATCATACCACGTCCAAGAGGGCATGCAAAACGGTGGCTTTTGGGTACAGTCCCGAATCACATGGAGGCAATGAGCGATAGGAGGGGATTCGTCTCTCCCGGTATAGGGAGTTGATGTTGCGCTGTGTTCGATTGGCTATAACTGGAAATCCCTGGCCAGGGTTGCTGAGATTTACTGGTAAGTGTTATCAGTAGTTTCTCGAACTGTTATGGAGCAAGGCTTTGTAGACAGTGGGAGCAGCGGAAACGTGAGCAAGATGTTTTATGTGACAAATCAGGCAACGCTGAGTTGGAACATCTGTTATGATGAAGTAGTCAAAGAGTTTGACTTCATCAAAATGGTAGATGAACCTTGTATATACAAAAAGATAGTAGGGAGTATGGTGGTGATCCTCGTATAGTACGTGGATGACATACTCTTGATAGGGAAAGAGTTTCCTATGCTACGCTCGGTCAATCTCCTCTTATCACAAAGATTCTCTATAGGATCAAGGTGATACCTCCTAAATCCTGAGTTTTGGATCTATGAGATAGATCTAATTGGATGTTAGGATTCTCACTAGTTGTAGTGAGATGGTATCAATCGATCCTGGGGAGAATCACTGGAAAGGTTCCAGGGTGATTAGGACGACTGAATGTCAGTCACAGGCATTATCTTTACCCTCAGTGGAGGGACGGTATGTTGGAAGAGTTCCAAGCTGGATACCGTGACTTACTAGACGATTAAGGCATGATACATCGTTACCGAGGATGCTACCAAAGAGGCAGTCTGGATATATTTTAGTTCATGAGATGAACTTCATTCCTGCCATTGTGTGGCAATCAAGTTGTGGCTTATGCCAAGGAACCCCCGTCCCATCTGTGATCCAGATATATTCTTAGGCAGTATCACCTGATCATAGAGATGGTTGATCTCCAGGTAGATCGAGGTTAGGAGAGTAGACACAGAGGACAACAGCGCAGATCCACTCACAAAGGCCTATTTCCCAGTATAGACTTTTATGGGATGGTTGAGTATGAGATATTTCAACCACAGCTTATTGTTAGGTATGCGATACCATAACAGATGGCCCTAGTGCAAGTGGGAGATTGTTAGTTATATGTTTGCCCTATAGTCCATTACTGTACATACGTTGTATATTGTAGTGGATGCTTGGATATATATAGGGAGGACTTTCTTGCTCGACATGATAGTATGCTATCTGGTTACTCTTTATCTTAACATGTACTCTGATTGTCTCTATATCACATGTTGATAAAGCCCTTAGGATGAGTACTTGACTACCAGAACTATGATGCAGATCATTCTAGTGGGGACAGTGTACTCGCCAAGTACATCCTTCAAATGTTCCTAGTCATGGGAGTACCGAGACAGGACATTGATACTGCAGAGTAGACTAGCGTATGCGCTTCTTGACCCATATGATGGGCGATGGATGATCTCATATCCATTGGTGTTTGACATCAGAGAAGGTATACGGGTGCTCAGTGGAGACTGGGTACACTGGACGGACTCGCCGAGAACTCCCAGATGGTATTATACCTCACGTCAGATGGCAGTTCTCTGGTGACACTGGTACAGGTTAGTCTGTAGACCCGAGATCGTCATAGAGTCTTGTGTGATTCCCACTGTGCTTTGATTTCCATCATACAACGTCCAAGAGGACGTGCAAAAAGGTGGCTTTTGGGTACAGTCCCGAATCACATGGAGGCAATGAGCGATAGGAGGGGTTTCGTCTCTCCCGGTATAGGGAGTTGATGTTGCGCTGTGTTCGATTGGCTATAACTGGAAATCCTGGCCAGGGTTGCTGTGATTTACTGGTAAGTATTATCAGTAGTTTCTCGAACTGTTATGGACCTCATATCGAAATGACTTATCAACCCTATAACAGATGTTTCTTGCTCACCGTTGTATATTATTTACTTTTCCGCATTAGGTAGACCCAAGGCGGGGAGTACAAGTAACCGGGTTCTAGGGTCCAGTAGGAGACCATCTCGAGGAGTCAAGACCGGGTCTCCTAACCCTAGAATTGGCAGTGTTGCTTGCCGCTCTCGTATGGGTCTAGGGATGTGGGTTTGGCTATTCATCGCGACCGTGGAATCCGCGTTTTATACAGGCTCGCATAAAACACGGACATCCTAGTATATCCAATATTTCATATATGTTCTTCTGCTGCAATGTTCTGTGATGAGATCATATTACTGCCTGAGTCGAATGTTTATATTATATATATGAGATATATGTTATATTGCTGATTTCGTTTCAAATGTGATGCTTGGGAAGCATAATAAAATGTGACTTCATTAATGAGATTAATGAAATAAAAGAAACCTAAAGATGTTGTAGAAACTTGGTTCGAAAACTGGTAGCTCTAGTTTTTGCTTTGCATAGCGGTATTCCTTGTAGAATATCCAGCACCTTATTCGATACGGAAAGAGCCGAGATTCCTTCACCGGGAGTGACCTCTTTAGCGAAAGCAGATGCTACAAACTCGGTTTGTCTTTTGATTGTTTCTATAGTTTTTGCTTTGCATAGTGATATTTGTGAAATATCCTGCACCTTATTCGATAAGGAAAGAGCCGACGATCTATTCACCGGGAGTGAGCTCTTTAGTAAAACTAGAAAAGGCCTAAAAAATATTCCAATTAAAATCACTCGATTCTACAACGATATAAAGTTCATTACGCAAAGGGTTTTCTTAAAAACCTGTCGTAGCCTTCCGTCATTTCAGATAAGTAGTCTTTAGTATTCGTGTTGCGTTTCTTGACTTAGTCAAGGCGTAGTGTGCGGTAGCTGATTAGTGCTTATCTGCAAAGCATATGATGCGATTGGATTAGGGTAGTCGTGCGGCCTTGTTGACTTAGTCAAGGTTCGTGCGGGTGGGTTTAATTCAATCGGGAAATGACGGGTTGAACTTTACTTGCGGTCTATGGTTTGTTAACTTAGTCAAGGTCATAGATCGCTTAGGGTAAAATATTATTGGGAATTTCAAGAGTTGAAATTTACAATGAGATTGCATACCTTCTATGAGATAGTTGGATCCCAATACCCGCTGCGAGTAAGAGTTACTCCTGGGAGAGTTTTACACATTACAATTAGCCAATCAAGTAGGTGTCTAAAAAGGTGTTAACGGGGTTACGCCCCTGGGAAAACGAGGTTTATTTTAATTAGGTCCGTGCGAAAGCACGGGGAACCTCCCTCAAAGTACCGGCACTGGCCTGACTGAAAAATTAGCGAACTTGTAGAGTGTAATTAATCCCGGCTAATCATTCCTTTTAGGGTTTGAAGGAAGATTTGACTAAAACAGTGGGAGGTATCCTGATTAGATATATTAATAACCAATCTAATCTTGCAAGAGCATACGCTGAGTATTTTCTTCTATCTCTCTCAAGGTAGCGACTATGTCACGCCTTAATCAAGATAATAATACGGATGTATTGACCGAACCCGCTTGTTATACTGCGCTAGGGAACGTTGGTCCCGCTCCAACTTATAATTGTTATAAGACAGAGCAGGAAATAGGGAGTTACCAGAATTCCCGTGCCGCCCAAACAAAGAAAGTGCATGTTGATGCATATTCTTCGGGTGTGTTCTTTACCGAGAACTGTTTCTCAATATCCTTTACGTCCTGGGTATGAGATACCGGATCAGGATCCCGCAAATGTAATTTGTTACATGGGCTACAGAGGTAGAGAACTGAGAACGGGTGATAAGTTTCAAGAGTTGGAAATGATGCAAGTGTTGCAACCAAGTCTGTTGGCAGTTATCACCCTATATTATCAGAATACATTGATTCTGAATGAATGTTATTAGATACTGAACCTGATATACAACATCATATCAGTCTCTTTATTAGTAAAGAAGGATATAATTTTGTATTGTTGGATAATGTTTTGAACATTTCCTATATCAAGTGTTGATCGGTTCAGGCACGTTATCTAAAAGCATAGACGTTCTAAATTAAACCACAGCTCTTAACGTACAAAAAACGCATAAGAGGAAGAGTTCAGAAATGAACGAATCCTTCTTAAGGCATTGTAGACTAGGTCATATCAATGCGACCCGACTAGCTGAAGTTACATAAAGATGCATATTTAAATTAGTTTGGATTTACATCTTGTATAAACTTGCCATTCATGTCACAAAGATAAGATGACCACAACTCCATTTATTAGAAACAAAGAAAGAGTTAGTGAACTCTTGGGATTGATACATGTTGATGTATGAAGGTCCCCTGTCTACACATGCCAAGACCGGTTCTTTGTACTTCATTATATTCACTGATGATCTCTCAAGATCCGGACATATGTTCCTGTTGAAACACAAGTCTGGAACTTTTGAGAAATTCAATGAATATAAGTTAGAAGTAGAGAACCAAAACAGGTATAACTATTATGTCCTTTGATGAGATCAAGGAGGAGAATACTTGAGCACGGAATTCCTGGACTATTCTAGAGGAGAATGAGATTCTCTCTCAGCATTACTCCTCCGAATACACCACAGCACGTCGGTGTATCGGGGCGGAGCAATCACACCCTATGTGATATGGTGTGCTCTATGATGAGTACTACTGAGTTGCCTATTTTCTTTTGGGGTTATGCACTTGAGAAGTTGCATACCTATTGAATAGGGTTCCAACCAAATCAGATGCCTACCACTCCATATGTGATATGGTATGGTAAGAGCCCATCTCTTAAGGAAGTTAAGATTTAGGATTGTCCGGCCCATGTCAAAAGAAAAATCCGGACAAGCTCGAGGAAAGGTCAGTTCTGTGGAAGTTTGTTGGATATCCCAAGCATTCGCAAGGGAATATCTTCTACCACACCGAGGAACAAAAGATGTTTTATTTCTCGGCATACCACTTTTTGAGAAAAAGGGAATTTCTTGTGAAGAAATTAGTGGTCATGAGGTAGAACTGGAAGGAGTTCCAGATATACAAACTGCAGCTGATGATTTGGTAAACCCGGAGGATTCAATAGTTTCCAATGAACCTCAACCTCTCTACCGATCTGGTAGGGTTCCTCATCCACCTGAGAGATACTTCGGTTTCTCTATGACAGTGGGAGCGAGGATTGCATCATGAGATGATAACCCAACTAGTTTCGAGCAGGCCATCAGGAGTAGGACTCTGTAAGAATGGCTGGATGCTTAGCGATCTGAGATGGAATCCTTATACACCAACAAAGTATGAACTTTGGTTGCTTTATTTGAAGGGTTAAATCCCAACAGGAGCAAGTATATCTTGAGAAGATTACTTGGTGTACATGGAAAAGTTGAGACTTTCAAAGCTATGCTTAAGTCCATCCAGATCCTACTTGCTACGGCTACATACCATGACTACGATATCTGGCGGTTGGGTGTCATGACTGCTTTTCTAAATATTGATTTGGAAGAGAGCGTCTATAAGTACACAGCCAGAGGGCTTCGTAGACAGTGGGAGCAGCGGAAACGTGAGCAAGATGTTTTATGTGATAAATCAGGCATCGCTGAGTTGGAACATCTGTTATGATGAAGTAGTCAAAGAGTTTGACTTCATCAAAATGGTAGATGAACCTTGTATATACAAAAAGGTAGTAGGGAGTATGGTGGTGATCCTCGTATAGTACGTGGATGACATACTCTTGATAGGGAAAGAGTTTCCTATGCTACGCTCGGTCAATCTCCTCTTATCACAAAGATTCTCTATAGGATCAAGGTGATACCTCCTAAATCCCGAGTTTTGGATCTATGAGATAGATCTAATTGGATGTTAGGATTCTCACTAGTTGTAGTGAGATGGTATCAATCGATCCTGGGGAGAATCACTGGAAAGGTTCTAGGTTGATTAGGACGACTGAATGTCAGTCGCAGGCATTGTCTTTACCCTCAGTGGAAGGATGGTATGTTGGAAGAGTTCCAAACTGGATACCGTGACTTACTAGACGATTAAAGGCAAGATACATCGTTACCGAGGATGCTACCAAAGAGGCAGTCTGGATATATTTTAGTTCATGAGATGAACTTCGTTCCTGCCATTGTGTGACAATCGAGTTATGGCTTATGCCAAGGAACCCCCGTCCCATCTGTGATCCAGATATATTCTTAGGCAGTATCACCTGATCATAGAGATGGTTGATCTCCAGGTAGATCGAGGTTAGGAGAGTAGACACAGAGGACAACAGCGCGGATCCACTCACAAAGGCCTATATCCCAGTAGAGACTTTTATGGGATGGTTGAGTATGAGATATTTCAACCACAGCTTATTGTTGGTTATCGATACCACAACAGATGGCCCTAGTGCAAGTGGGAGATTATTAGTTATATGTTTGCCCTATAGTCCATTACTGTACATACGTTGTATATTGTAGTGGATGCTTGGACATATATAGGGAGAACTTTCTTGCTCGACATGATAGTATGCTATCTGGTTACTCTTTATCTTAACATGTACTCTGATTGTCTCTATGTCACATATTGATAAAGCCCTTAGGATGAGTACTTGACTACCAGAACTATGATGCAGATCATACTAGTGGGGACAGTGTAGTTGCCAAGTACATCCTTCAAATGTTCCTAGTCATGGGAGTACCGAGACAGGACATCGATACTCCAGAGTAGACTAGCGTATGTGCTTCTTGACCCATATGATGGACGATGGATGATCTCATATCCATTGGTGTTTGACATCAGAGAAGGTATACGGGTGCTCAGTGGAGACTGGGTACACTGGACGGACTCGCCGAGAACTCCCAGATGGTATTATACCTCACGTCAGATGGCAGTTCTCTGGTGACACTGGTACAGGTTAGTCTGTAGACCCGAGATCGTCATAGAGTCTTGTGTGATTCCCACTGTGCTTTGATTTCCATCATACCACGTCCAAGAGGAAGTGCAAAAAGGTGGCTTTTGGGTACAGTCCCGAATCACATGGAGGCAATGAGCGATAGGAGGGGTTTCGTCTCTCCCGGTATAGGGAGTTGATGTTGCGCTGTGTTCGATTGGCTATAACTGGAAATCCCTGGCCAGGGTTGCTGAGATTTACTGGTAAGTATTATCAGTAGTTTCTCGAACTGTTATGGACCTCATATCGACATGACTTATCAAGCTATTGGGGTCTGACGTTTACCACCCCTAGGCGAGATATGCGACATATCAGACGAAGAGACCGGACTGTATGGGAGTGTTACTGGTTGGATTCATGTGAGAATGTACAGGCTTGCTTGTTGATCTTCTGATTGCTCAATACCTGGGTGGCTGTTACGTTTAGCTGACCTTTTGCAGCTTGTGGGTGTTTGATATGATCATCACCTACTGCCGGCGTATTGACGATTCTTTAGAGTCCTACACAGAGCTTTCCTGGCTCAGGCAAAATGGAGTAGGAGCACATATATGATATGTGCATGACCGGGAATAATACGTGTATGCGATACGGTATTAGATTCTCGCGATATGAGATATCGGCCGGGTATATAAGATATAGCCGGGTCATCGGATCAAGTGTTGATTCGATGAACTGATACAGATTATATTAGTCGGTTATTTATGAAATAGCCGGATTATCGGATCAAGTGTTGATTCGATAGTTTGATGTATAATTATATATTTGATATATTAAATTACATTAACTAATATAAGCTCACTTAAAGATTCTTTTTCTCACTCGGGTAATACATTGATATATATGTGATATATGTTAATTGTATTATTTTATTTTGTTACAATAAATATTGTATATGTGATATATAATATTGTAACAAGTTATGATTACTAATGCAACATGATTTGTGGAGATTAAACATGATTAGGGTTTGATTTGGGTTAGCACTTTCATGAAGCTTCTAGAAGCTTTATGTTTTGTTTTAAGCAAGATATTTTGTTATGATATTTTGAAGATATTTACTTAACCCAACCCAAACCCTTTACCATGGTTTATTCTCTATAATGGTTAAGTCTTTTGTTTCTTAACCAAGGGTTCATTGGTAACCATAACTAATGATTTCATTATTCATCACAAAGTAATCTTCATCTTCTTCTTCCTTTTGATAAAGCTTTCTAGCTTTTTGCAAAGTGATGAAAATGAGTGAGAAATTGAAAACAAAAGAGTGCTAAATTCCTACTTCATCATCCTCATCTATTCTAGCCGCTTAGATGAGGGTGTTTGCTTTGCTAATACTTGATTAGCAAAGCAAGAGCTTGGGTTTGAGTTTCTTCAAGGTAGATCATCTTTGTTATTGAAGATCGGAAGCAAGATTGCATCTTTCTCTTGATGGAGCCTCTCTAGAGTCCGGGCACTCAATGATCGCAGCGAAGGGACCTCAACACGGAGCTTTAGAAGTGAAGGAACGGACTACAAAGGTTGTAATCCCTAACTCTTAGAAGTAAAGTTGTTTACTTGCATGTTTAACCCTAATTATCTAGCAAAGATCCTCACTTTAGGTTGTTCAGCACTTCTAAATTTTAAATCGGGCATGGTTGATGCCTTATAGACCTTTGTGACAGTGCCTAGTAACCCTACATGTATGAGGCGATGGTTGATCCTATATCTATTGGAGTTTGACATCAAAGATTGTACACAGGTGCTCATTAGAGAATGGGTACACCGAACAGGACTTGCCGAGAACTCCTGGTTGGTATTATACCTATCGTCTGATAGCAGTTCTTTGGTGACACTACTACAGGTTAATCTGTAGACCCGAGATCATCATAGAGTCTTGTGTGGCTCCCACTGTGCTTTGATTTCCTCCCTACCATAGCTCAAAGGAGTCATGCAAACAGGTGGATTTTGGGTACAGTCCCGAGTCACATGGAAGAAATGAGCGATAGGAAGGGTTTCGTCTCTCCCGGTATTGGGAGTTGATGTTGCGCTATGCTCGATTGGCAATAACAGTAGGTCCCTGGCCAGGGTTGTTGATGAGATTTACTGGTAAGTGTTATCATTAGTTTCTCATACCGTTATAGGCCATACATCGGCATGACTTATCAAATTATTATGGTCTGATGATACCACCTCTAGACTCGATATGCGACATATCAGACGAAGAGACTGGACTGTACGGTAAGTGTTACTTATAGGCTTCATGGGAGTTTGGACAATCTTGCTTGTTGATCTTCTAATCGCTCAATACCTGGGTAGCCATTACGTCCAGCTAGTACCGCTGACGGCTTGTGGGTGACTGATGTGATCATCACCTACAGCTGGCATACTGACGAGTCTTTAGAGTCCCACACAAAAGTTTTCTGGTTCAAGCAAAACGAAGTAGGGCACATATGATGATATGTGCGGGAGCCTGATTAAATACGAGTATGAGATACCGTATTGTAATCCAGCGGCTATTTGTTATCAATTAGGTTATATGTGATATAACCGGATTATCGAATCAAGTGTTGATTTGATAATGTGATATACAGATAAATGATATTAGTCGGTTATATGTGATATAACCGGATTATTGAATCAAGTGTTGATTTTATAATATGATATATATTTATATTTGATATACTTATATATTGACTAATATTATTGCTCATTAATAATATGCTTATCTTTATATATATATATATATATATATATATATATATATATATATATTATGAAGCATGGTTTGGATTTTCTATTTTTAGAAAATAGAAAATGTGATGTAATATGTAGAGACATTTGTGGAATGGCAAGGCATGGGTTTTTTTCCTTTGTTTATTAGTCTTGACTCACTATTCAAACATGATTGCAATTTCTTATTGCATTTTATTCCATGCTTGAATAAGTGAGGTCAAGAGAGAGCCATTCATGCTTGCTCATTCTAACATTTATCCATTTTTGAGAGCTCATATGATGCGTTTCTCTAGCTCTCTTTATCATCATCCTCTCCTCATACTTCAAGCTCGAAACCTTCACATGTGATGTGAACCATAGAGCTTGAGATCCCTAGTGAGCATACAACACCTCTACTTCACCATCCCATATTAGATTAGCACTTTAGTGTGGCGTGTTTCCTTCACTAAAGAGTTTAGTGAAGAGGTAGCTTCGATTGGCGGACTTCGGGTGGATCATCTTCGGCACGAAGGTCATCGGAGGAACCTTGTTCATTCTTCAAGTGCAGCCTAGTGGAGTCGTGTGGACTACTACCCGGAGCATTTGAAGAGAAGGACACGGTCTACAAAGGTTGTATCCTCCTTCCCTTCTCTTAGTTTTCATATCATCACATAGTAAACCCTAATATTCTAGTTAAGATCTTGGTTAGTGTTCGTTAGCACCACGAACTTTTGAAAATTGCATGTGTGATGCCGTTTAAACCCCGTCGCGGTGATAGCATACACTTTTAAGATATACGATGTTTCTTGGGCTTAGCAGGATACTACCGACAATTCATCAAAGGATTCTCAAAAATCGCAGCAACCCTGACCAAGCTCACACGTAAAGACGAAGTATTCATGTGGTCAAAAGCATGTGAAAAGGCTTTTGTAGAACTCAAGTCGAGATTAACCTCTTCACCTATCCTTATAATACTGGATCAATCTGGAAGATTCGTTGTACGTTGTGATGCATCCGGTAAAGGATTAGGATGTGTTCTACACCAATATAGAAAAGTTGTGGCTTTTGCATCAAGACAATTAAAGGTCCATGAACGCATCTATCCAACACATGATCTAGAATTGGCAGCCGTCATCTTTGCACTCAAGATTTGGTGCCACTATCTTTTGGAAGAACGAGTTGATATATACACTGACCACAAAAGTCTGAAGTATGTATTTATTCAGAAGAAACTCAACATGCGACAGAGAAGATGGCTAGAACTCATGGCGGACTTCGACATCTACCTACAATATCACCCTGGGAAGGTGAACGTAGTTCCTGATGCATTTAGTCTCCATCCATTAGCAATGAACCCCACCGCTCAGTGGAGACTACAACAAGAATTGCATGGATTGGAGATTGAAGTAGTTGTGCCAAATAACGCTTCATATTTTTTGAACTTTTAAGTCCAGACCATTATTGCAAATCAGATCAAGGCAGTTCAAGCAAATGATGCCAAGCTACAAAAGATCTAAGAATAAGTAGAAAGTGGACTTCGAACTGACTTCATCGTCAATGAAGATGGATCCTTGCAATATGGGATCCGTTTATGCGTGCCAATCGGACCTATTCGAAGAGTTGATGAAAGAAGCTCATAACTCTCCGTATTCGGTACTGTAAGGTTACTAGGCACTCTAAGAAGGTTCTACAATGCATCAACCATGCCCGTTTATGATTTTAGCCGTGCCGAATAACCCTAAACAAGATCTTTGCAAGATAATTAGGGTTTCACATGGAAGTAAATTATATTTACCACTAAGTGAATACGAAATACAACCTTTGTAGATCGGTCCTTCACTTCTAAAGCTCCTTGTTGTAGTCCCTTCGCTGCGATCATGGTTCTCCCGGGCTCTTACATGGCTTCACGAGGCGAAAGAAGCATCCTTGCTTGAAGTCTTCGAGGCCGAAGATAATCTACGTCGAGGGAATACCAACTCAAGCTTCTACTTCACTAACTAGAGAATTAGTGAAGCAAACACCCTAAACTAAAGTGCTAGTCTAGTAGAGGATGAAGAAATAGGAAGTGGGTTCTCTTTAGAATTTTATTTCTCACAATCTTTCACTCTCTTTTCAAAACCCTAGCAAGCTTTTTCTTTTTGCTCAAAGAAGAAGAAGATGAACAAAAGAAAAAGATGAGGATAATTATCAAGTGAGTGAGCTAACCATGGGTGAGTGAGTATCATATACTAACTCATGTAGAGACATAACCATGGCTAATCCAAATGGTTAGATTAAGAAAGATCTAAAGTAAAGACAAAGTTAGTGGACTTTGCCAAAGCAAAGCAAGCTTCTACAAGCTTCACGCTCTTTCCAAATCTCCACTGATTTTGTAATTACCTTAAATAATTATAACCCACCATAATAAATAGAATGGTGTATGTCTTACACACCCATGAAAGATGTATCATCAACCATGATACAAAATGATAACACATTTTAATATATATCTCATATATACTAAAGTTGTGCTCATGTGAGAAAAATCCTTAAGTGAGCAAATGTTAGTTAATGTAAATTAGTATATCATATATACAATTATATACTAAATTATTAAATCAACACTTGACTTAATAATCCGGTTATATCTCATATAACCGACTAACATCCAATGTATCGACTTATCGAATCAACACTTGATTTGATAACCCGGCTATATCATATATAACCGACAGATACAAAAAGTCGCGAGAATAGAATACGGTATCTCATACACGCATCATTCTCAGTCCTGCACATATCACATATGCGCTCCTATTTCGTTTTGCCTGAGCCAGTAAAATCTCTATGTAGGACTCTAAAGACCCGTCAATACGCAGGCAGTAGGTGATGATCACATCAAGCACCCACAAGCCGTCAGCGGTACTAGCTGGGGCTACCCAGGTATTGAGCGATCAGAAAATCAGCAAGCAAGCCCGCTCCAACTCCTGTAAAAGCCTAACGGTAACACTTCCCGTACAGTCCGGTCTCCTCGTCTGATATGTTGCATATCAAGTCTACTGGTGGTAAACGTCAGACCCCAATAACCGATAAGTCGTGCCGATGTGAGGCTCATAACGGGTCGAGAAACTACTGGTAACACTTACCAGTAAATCTCTAAATCAGCCCTGGCCAGGGACTTCCCTGTTATGGCCAATCGAACACAGCGCAACATCAACCCCAATACCGAGAGAGACGAAACCCCTCCTATCGCTCATTGCCTCCATGTGACTCGGGACTGTACCCAAAAACCACCCTTTTGCATGCCCTCTTGGACGTGAGGTGGAAATCAAAGCACAGCGGGAATCACACAAGACTCTATGACGATCTCGTATCTAATGAAGGCACCCTGTTCGCTTGCCGTCTTGGGCAGGAGCTTCAGGAAGTCTTGGGTACTGGTTGAGCTTTACCTCCGCCTTTCCATCCGCAGGATGATGGTTTTGTGAGAGCGGGCTATACCGACTCTGGAGGATATGCTTGTGCGTGCGTATTAGTGTTGTCAACATTTGGGATCGTCACTTGCCATTGTTAGGATTCTTCTTTGATAGCTGTTATCAGGAGTCACTCCAATTGGCAACCTTTAGGTTTAGGGGTTAGATCGCGTCGATCACCAGTCTGTTTTCTGACTCTGTGTAGTAGGATTTTTGGACCCCAGCTAGTCTAGAGATTTCGGAGTTGATCCAGTGGATTTAGGTCAGGATGAGAGTAGTCCATTGCGGACAGAGGTCTTATGCCGACCGTGTTGGTCGCAGACCTGAGTTCGCAGTGGGAGATCATGTATTCCTACGGACTTTTCGATGAATGACGTGTTGAGTTTTGGGAAGCTTATCCCAGGATTTTAGGTCCTTTCGAAATCCTTAAAGCGAGTTAGTTCTGTTGCCTTTAAATTGGCACTTCCGCCCAGATTATTGAGTATTCACTCCGTATTCCTTGTGTCGATATTTTGCAATTACCTTCATGACTTTCTCACATGATTCAGCACCAGACCATTTGCTTCGACGCGATCTTTTCGTTCACCGGCAGCCATTGGTGTAAATGGCTCGGCAGGTGGAGAAACTTCGGTCAAGGGTCTAACTATCTGTGGAGGGTTTTCTTGGACGTAGCCGTTTAGTAAGGTAATCACTTGGGAGGCTGCGAACGAGATAGGAGAATTTATAATCTTCTGTTTGAAGGTACGCTTAGTGAAAATTTTAAATTCGGAGACGAATTTTTATAAGGGGGGAGATTGTAACGCCTTAGATTTCGGTTAGTGTTCGTTTAGACGTTAATGCGGGTTTACTGTAAAAAGTTTACCAATTCGGATTCCTCACATTTTATAACATTTAATTAATAATTTATTATTATTTGTTATAAGCATGCACACACGTGTGCACGTAAATGCGAGGATTTGTTTGTGCTAATTTTGTTCTTAGCATCCTTGACACTTAACCTAATCCTTGATTTAAACCCTTTGCTTAATCCTTAACCCTTTATTCTATTGATATTTTGTGTGAGAGAGAGAGAGAGAGATTTTTGTTTGAGTGATGAGGTGTGTGTGAAGGCATTAATGAGGATTAAATGCTATGGTTATACTCACCCTCATTCCTCACCCTACACTCACCTCCCTCTCTCTTATCCTCACACCCTCTTTCATTTCTCTATCTCATTTGTTCTTTCTTCTTCTCTCTCATCAAACTGAACACTATCCTTTCCCTCACCAAATCCATCACAAATTCACAATTTCATCACAAAAATCACATCTTTTCATGGATATTGCCTCTTGGATGCCTTAGATCATACAAAGCTAGGATCTTTGTGTTCTTTTGTGTAGGTAATATTCTTTTGCTGTTGTTTAAGTGTTTTTAGTGTAGCTTAGCTAGTTAGTTTCAGTTTAGATTGGTTAAAGTTAAGTTTATTGCATAATATCGTATTTTTAGTGCCTATTTTTGATATGTGTAGCTTGCTGTGACCTGGAAAGTTTACTAGAAAACCAAACAATGTGGTTGTGTTGTACCTGTGAACCTAAGACCTCACCTGAGACACGAGACCCACCCCACCGGACTCGGCCGGCGACGTATGAAGGGGATTCCGGCGACCTCGGCTCGGGTAGGGAGTTGGGTGTAGGATCTTGAGGGTAGGTCTATGCTGGGGTTTGGGTGTATTTGGTTCTGTTTGTTTGTTTAGTTTTGTCTGTATGCAAAATCTGGGATCACTTAGGTAGGTTGTAGTGTTTTGTGTCCGCGCGATACGTAATACGACACGGATCGTGCACTTTGGGTGGTTTTGCTCTTAAGTTGTTTTCGTCGTGTCGCTATGTGCGTTAGCCACAATACGAACACTTGAGAGTATATTTTGTGTTGTTGCGTCGGCCTAATGTAGTGTGTACGTGTTTTAGGATTATTATTAATATATATTTGCGTTATTGTTTTAATATTGCAGGTTCGCAGGCGGGGACTTCGGACACTGCTACCAGGGGAAAACAGGTGGTAGACTTCATCTAGCTTGGAGTGTTAGTGAGTAGATTTAACATCTACAGGGGAATCGCCCGCATGGCGTTATGCATCTGGTCTAGAGTTGTTATTTCTGTCGCATATTCTATGCCATATTTAGAATTGCGCATCTACCCTACTGCTTAGCTAGTGTTGTGCTTGGACTAGTTTCCTTAGGACACTGCACCGTTATTGACGGCCTATATTGCACGAGCACTGATTGTATGCCACACACCGTCAATAATTGCCATGTCACGCATAACCCACTGATAGATATGATATTGCTTGGTTAGGGACATTGAGACATTGATTCATATTTCTTATCGCATATGACATATAGCATATCTGTATATCTACATGCTTACACATATGCCTTCATATACTTACATGTTAGATACCTGTATACCTATAGAGTATTGTACCATTAGTGATAGATACATACACACTTCATGACATAGCTACAGGTATACCTTGCACACATATTTCACTTATACCCAGGGGGTATACTATATCATTACTTATAGGTAGATACATATACCTTGCTATACCTTTATGTTGCACATATATCTGGTTATAGCTACATATTTACCTTTACCTGATGTTATTTAGAATTGGAGAAATTAGGAACCGCATCATATTTATATTAACTTGTTGCAGTTAATTAGCGGCTTTTCCTTTATATGCTTACATTTCAGTTTTTGTTGCATATATTATATTCATGGATTTTCGCATTGAGATATGGATTTTTCATGATGTTTTCTGGATTTGGGGACTGTGGGAGTTCATGAAATTATGCATTATTTTAAAAACCCGGTTTTCCTTGATATGATATTTCAGCATCCACCATGAGATTTATCGGTTCTGATTATATACTCCATACGAGGAGTGGGTGTCGTATGAGGGTACATGGTGGGGCCCGGTACGGTTCCCCTCGGCAAGATGATCGATGGACTTTGCCGATTGAGCCTGGAAGGTGGGCAAGTACCTACCGGTGACATTACCAATGACTCGGTGGTTATCATGTGGATGCCGACGGGAGTCATGTACGTATAGATACGTCGAGAGGCGAGGGTCAGAGCTAGGCACTCGAGCTTTCGGGATAGCGTATGATACGTACCTATCAGGGTGCCATTCTTGGTGACAGCACCTGATAGACCAGCATTTCTGTGTTGATGCTTGACACATTGGTTTCATGATATTTCTTTTACTCCTTTGTATATATAACAGGGGTTTAGGCCGCTGTTATATATGTCCTTACACCAATATTAGTGGAATGGGACGCTAATATATGTGTATTGACCTTTTTACTTCTTTGTATATATAACAATGGGTTAGGACGCTATTATATATGCCCTTACACCAATATTAGTGGAATGGGACGCTAATATATGTGTATTGACATTAATTTATATGCATCATCATATTATTTCATGCAAATATATTTAGGGTGTTAGAAATATATTTAGGGTGTTAGAATTTTACTTGATATTGGATTTGGGATATAGGGGATTTATTTGAGATTTGATACAGGATATATATGAGATTGTTGATTTGTACATTCAAAATATATGAGATTTATTCGATATTGTACATTCGGGATTTGTGAGACTTATATGATATGAGAGCCAATTTGGGGGCTGATTTGAGGAAATTGGGATTTGGATTTGTCTTGATGGATTGTGATCCTACCACGATGTCAGGATTCCGTGGAATTGACATATTTCATTCCATACTCCACATTTATTGTTTATGCACTGCTTCATGTATTAGTAGTACCTGTTAGAGTACCTTTCACGACTGTTGCATTTACATACCTTTATTTATATGCATTGCTTCATGTATTAGTTGTACCTGCTAGTGTACCTTTCATGGTTAGTGCATTCATATGACCTGTTATTGCTATTAATTGCATATGTTAGATTCACGCTGTACGTGCATGCTTGCGATTACCTGCATATGTTATTTACCATTCACGAGTTGGCAACTCACCCCCGTTGTGCCACAGTTGGTTTGCAGGGTGTTCCCCAGATTAGTCGAGGCAGGTTATTCATCTATCATCTTTTGCTACGGATACCGCATCAGCTCACAGTGTGCAGTTGCTTAGGTGGGTTTTGTGGTTATTCGTTTTTTTGTATTGTATATTCGTTGTATCCTTGTACTCTCTATCTACTATATTTTGTTGACTTAGAGACTTGGCGAGGACGATATTGTATATTATTCGTGACTTGTTGTCTTTTATACAGTTTCCTTTCTATCGTCTTTTATTTCTTCGCTACGGCGTCGTATATTTGTTGTGGTGGTTGTTTTCCGTCTTTGGGCGTGTATTTGCTCCCGTTTGGGGATTCTTATTTATATTTATGTTGTACCCATTTTTGGGGCTAGTTTTTACAAAGGAGGTGCTGCCAAAATTTTAAAGAAAGAAAGTTGGAATTTTAAAGAATTTGGGTTGTGATTTTAAAGATTTTTAAACAATGTTTCAAAACTCCTATTATCTTTTGTTGTCTTTTAATGGTTTAGATTTCTGGGTTTTGGCTTTCTTTTACTGCGTTACGTCTATAGGCGTTGCGTAGTATTAGGGCCGTCACATGCCAATTTCGGGTCGTGACATATATTGATTATCCTGGCGAATCCTTTCTCCACATCACTCGGACTAAGTTTACTTCCTTGCTCCGCAATGTCTTAACCTTTCGGTCTAGAATCTCAACTGGTTGATGCTCGCAGGTTAGGTCAGTCTGTACTGTGAGCTCTGAGTGATCGAGTATGTAGCTGGGGTCGCTCACATATCGTCGTAGCTAGGATATGTAAAACACGTTGTGTATACCTTCAATTGAGGGCGGTAGTGCTAAACGGTATGCCACTTTTCCAACTCGTTCGAGTATGTCGAACGGTCCTATGTATCTTGGATTGATCTTACCCCTCTTGCCAAAGTGAATCACTCCTCTGTTTGGAGATATCTTTAGGAAAACATGGTCTCCAGGTTGGAACTTCAGATGTCGACGCTTAGCATCTGCTTAATGCTTTGTCAGTCTTGGGCTATGCACATTCTTTCCTTGATCATGCGAACTACGTCCACAGTTGCCACGATCATCTTTTGGTCCAAGGAGTTCATGATCTCCGACGTCGTCCCAGCTAAGCGATGAACGACACTTCCGTCCATAGAGCGCTGCGAATAGTGCCATTCCTATTCTTGTCTGATAGCTGTTGTTGTATGAAAACTCCACAAGGTGTAGGTGATATTCCTACGAACCTCCGAAGTCTAACATACAGGCTCTTATCATATCTTCCAGAATCTGAATTGTTCGCTCGAACTGTCCGTCTGTTTGTGGATGATATTCCATGCTGAAATTTAGACTCATTCCCAGGATAGCTTGCAGACTCTGCCAAAATTATGATCGGAATCTTGCATCACGATCGAAGACGATGCAAACAGGTACTCCATGTAATCTCACGATCTCCTGCATGAGTTCATGGGTATCAAATATGCTACATCTTGAAGGTTTAAATCTTACTTTAGATTTATGCTTAGCTCTATGTACTTCTTTGCTAACGTCTCGGTTGACTGGCCAACTCGAAATTGAATAAAGTGAGATGACTTGGTGAGTCAATCCACAATAACCCATATTGCGTCGTTACCCTTCATGCTGCGAGGAAGTGCAGTCACAAAGTCCATGGTAATGTGCTGCCATTTCCATTCTGGGATTGGTAACGGCTGAAATAGACCAGCAGTTCTGTGATGTTCAACCTTCACTTGCTGACACACCAAACACTTGGCTACGTTCCTTGCTACTTCGTGCTTCATTCCATGCCACCGGTAGTGTTGCCGTAGATCCTTATACATCTTCGTTCCACCGGGGTTGATTTGTATGAAAGAGTGTTTGTAAAATAACTGCAATCAATAACGGTGTCGCTTGTAGCTAGCCGAGATGAGTACGGGTCGTCCGTAGGGAAACGTGGAATCTTTTTATCTTACTTTAGACGTGTTGAATAAAATAAACGAAGAGAAGAGGATAGTTTATTTAAGATCTAAATTAATTATGGATGTAAATTATATAAGAAAAAGGCTTGTAGGGTTCGTTAAGATTTAGTAGTCATGGATGATTAATAAAGATGACTCCTTTTATCCTTTAATAGATTTAAAACTAGATCGACGGTGATGCATGTAGATTTAGGGTTTTCAGAGGGAATAGGGTTCCCACTCTTAACCCCTATCTTTACATGGATCTCCGTTCATGTCTAGCCTTTACCAAAACAATTGTTAATCTAATCTCAAATCGCGGTCATGACTACCAATGAATTGATAGCGCGCCCGATTAGGATGTTAACAATTCTTTTGATAAAGTTTATAAACTTTATAGGACGTAAAAAGAGTTAAAAGATTTTAATCATCCATTAATCTACCCTAATCCTACGAACCCTAACAAGCGGAGAATTACTCGCTCATGTTGGGAAAAAAAGATGAAAAGATAGAGAGGGAAAACATACTGTAAAATGCAAAAGAATTAAATAAAACAACTACCTTTATTAATCAACTTGAACAATCTACACTTTATTCCTTAGAAAATTATTACAAAAACTTGGTTTGCTTCTCGAACTCTTCCGAAGGAGGTAGATGAACAGTTGATGATCAGCCTGGATGCGTGAGCCGTCTTGGACTTCGTGATCTCTTCGGCTTGATGCCTTCTAACTTTAGCCCTTGTTCCTTTATATAGCCCTCAAAGAAGAAAAACTAGTTACCATATATGGTGACTTCATAATATGGTGACTTTCCATGCCTGGATTCTGAGTCCCCGTCAGTATTGATTTTATGATTTTGGCAAATTTTTGATCCTGACATCTTGAACACCTTGATCTCTTGACCTGAGCTAAATATTGCACAATATCTCTATGAATAATATTAGTTTATTTATTAAATTAGAGAGAGTATCTTAATCACTATAAATGGTAATAAATCTTTAAGAAACTTGATTAAGAATATTTAATATGCTATGCACTTTATATGGTAATAAATCTTTAAGAAACATGATTAAGAATATTTGATATGCTATGCATCTTTTAATTACTAAAATATTATGCATATATTTTGAAATATTATTCTAACCATTTGTATGATATTATATCTTTTAAGAATTGTGATTAGAATATTTGATATGATATGCATATTTTCAATTACCAAAATATTATATAAATATAAAATGCCTATATTTTCCTTCATAATATTAATTATAATATATAAACATATGGAAAATAGTATTTTGCAGATAAATCCAAATATGTTTAATATTTATAATAAAAACCTTTTATTATTTAAGAAATGTAAGGAAAATACTTATACCAAAGTGCAATATTTTCAACTGAACAGGGGTGTACCAAATACGAAGAGCTGTGAGCTTCTTTCATCAACTCTTCTCGAACTGGGCCGATTGGCACACATAATGGACTTCCATATCTCAAGGATCCATCTTCGTGGATGATGAAGTCAGTTCGAAGTCCACTTTCTACTAGTTCTCGGATCTTTTGTAGCTTGGCATCATTTTCTTGAGCTGCCTTGATCTGATTGATAAGAGTGGACTAGACTTATAAGTTCATCAAATATGAAGTGTTACCTGGCACTACTACTTCGATTGCCAATCCGTGCAAATCTTGTTATAGCTTCCACTGAACGGTGAGGTTCATTGGTAATGGCTGGCGGCTAAGTGTTAGTTGTATGTATGCCCTAGAGGCCAGTATTGTACAGATGATGTATATTATATTGGATGCTTGGACATATATAGAGATGACTTTCTTGCTCGATATGATAGTATGCTATCTGGTTACTCTTTATCTTAACATGTACACTAGTCTCTTTATACTGTCTCATAGTTACATGTTGGTAAAGCCTTTAGGATGTGTACTTGACTACCTGAACTATGATGCAGATCATACTAGTGGGGACATGGTAGTCCATAAGTACATCCTTCAAGGTCCCTAGTCGTGGGTGTATCGAGACGGGGCATTGATATACCAGAGTAGACTAGCGTATACGCTTCTCGACCCATGTGATGGGCGATGGATGATCCCATATCCATTGGTGTTTGACATCAGAGATGGTATACGGGTTCTCAGTGAAGACTGGGTACACTGGACGGACTCGCCGTGAACTCCCAGATGGTATTATACCTCACGTCAGATGGCAGTTCTCAGGTGACACTTGTGCAGGTTAGTCTGTAGACCCGAGATCGTCATAGAGTCTTGTGTGATTCCCACTGTGCTTTGATCTCCACCTTACCACGTCCATGAGGGCGTGCAAAACGGTGGTCTTTGGGTACAGTCCCGAGTCACATGGAGGCAATGAGCGATAGGAGGGGTTTCGTCTCTCCCGGTATTGGGGGTTGATGTTGCGCTGTGCTCGATTGGCCGTAACAGGGAAGTCCCTGGCCAGGGCTGATCAGAGATTTGCCGGTAAGTGTTACCAGTAGTTTCTCGACCCGTTATGAGCCTCACATCGGCACGACTTATCGAGTATTGGGGTCTGACGTTTACCACCCCTAGACTTGATATGCGACGTATCAGACGAACAGACCGGACTGTACGGTAAGTGTTACTGGTTGGATTCATAGGAGTGTGAGCAGGCTAGCTCGTCGATCTTCTGATCGCTCAATACCCGGGTGGCCGTTACGTTTAGCAGACCGCTTGCGGCTTGTGGGTGCTTGATATGATCATCATCTGCTACCGGCGTATTGACGAGTCTTTAGAGTCCTACACAGAGGTTTCCTGGCTCAAGCGAAACGAAATAGGAGCGCATATGAGATGTGTGCAGGACCGAGAATAATGCGTGTATGTGATACCGCATTTCATTCTCGCGATAAATGTTTCGATTGGTTATATTCGATATGACCTAGTTATCGAATCATTGATTCGATAAATCGATACATTGAATACTAGTCGGTTATGTGCGACATGACCGGATCATTGAATCAAATGTTGATTTAATGATTTAATGTATAATTATATATTTGATATATTACTTTGCATTAACTAGTGTTGGTTCACTTTAAACGGATTTTTCTCACTTAAAAAGCACATTGTATATGTGATATATTTTGTGTGCACTTGTATGTGTCATGTTTGATGATGCATGTAAATTGGTTATGTGTTAAGTCTTAAACCATGGTTATGAGATGAGTTAGGGTTTTGATTTAATTACTTATTTATTTATCTATTCTTTCTTGATAAATAAATAAATGAAAAACAAAATGGTTTCATTTTTAACTTGAAGCTTGTTGAAGCTTCATGAAGCTTTGACTAATGATACCATTTTGTCATCATACTAAACCCTAACCAATCCCACTAACCATGGTCTATTCTCTACACTTGACCATGGTTAGAAGATGATAAGTATTGTTTTATTATTCTTTTTCCATAACACTTATCATAACAATTCTATCATCTTCTCCTTCTTCTTCAAGATAAGAACCTTGTTGCCATCAATGGCAACATGAGAAAAAGTGAGATAAATCCAATTCTAAAGTGTACCCACCTCCTATTTCTTCACCCTCTACCTCTTGCCAAGTTGTTTTGGGTGTTTGCTTCACAAGTTTCAAAACTTTGTGAAGTCGGAGCTTGAGCTTGTGCAACCTCGACGTAGATCGTCTTTGACACGAAGCCGACGACCTATTCCGCTTGTTTTCCCGATGAAGCCGATGAACGAGTCTAGGATTCGAAAGGGACAGCGAGAGGATGCCTACGTGGAGCCAAGGAAGAGGATTACCGGATCTACAAAGGTTGTAGCATCTAACCTATATTTAATTTGTTAACTAGTTTTGTATTTCGCCTAGACATCTAGCAACGATCCGTTAACTAGGGTTTCTCGGCACCATAATTTTTTTTAAAATTGGCATGTTCGATGCCTTGTGAGACCTCTATTGGGTGCCTAGGAACCTTTCACTGGTATCAGAGCCTAGCTAGAGCCTTAGGCGAAGTCTAGACGGAATTTGAATTCCGAACGAACCCGAAACCCCACTACAAATTGCTCTCTGTACTTTTTCTGAAAACATGGATTTTTCCAGATTAAAAATTGTCAAAAAATTCAGCAGGGAATTTAGTGAGTTACTGTGAAGCACGTGCTGATAACTCTACAACATAGGCACGGAACCGCGGCCCCCACCATAGGCATCGCGGCGGTTCCGCGGCCACTGTGTTGATTTACAGCACGTGTCTTGCACAGTAATTCATGTCTTGTACTGCTGAGTCTTCTGGAAATGTTTAGTATTCATTCAAGAGTTGAATTTTCTGGGGTTGTTTTGGGGATTCGGTATTTCGATCGGATTATCAAATTTCGTCTTTTGTGTATTTCCGGATAATTTCCAGAATATGTTAAAAAGTTTCGACCGGATATAAATACCCAATTTTTCCCCTGTCGGGAAATTTCCAAGTGTTGGATTTTTCCGTAGTTTAACGACGTTCTAAGTAGTGCAAGTAACGCGATGGACCCTCTAGAAGACAACAAACCTTAACTCGATTATGTGACCGTCTTGAACTGCCCTTTGAACCTTCGGGTTTGGGGCAGTACGGCGTGCCACATGTGAGGCGTTGGCTTGACCCTTCTACGGCTGGACCGTCGGTACTGAGGCACGAACTGAATGTTGTTAGACTTATATCATGTGTTGAACTGTATCGGGAAAACTTGGGTATTCGACTGTTCGATCGGAAAGTTTAACATTTTCTGTTTATCTGGAATGTGATACAATAATTGGAATTCACAAACAGTCATGAGATAACTGAATGAATGTTATAAATCTGGCAGTTTAGTCCCACATGATATTGAAAAGAGTTTTTGATAATGAGACTAAAATGCGGGATTTATATCTGTTAGGCATGTGATGTCTAAGTATTTTATTTGATTAGGCATGTGATGTCTAAAGAAGTTGCGGATTCCAATTGTTGTAGTTTTACACTTTCTTTTCTGTGACCGTAAGTGTAGTATGTTCATATCGCCGGTTTCGTTGCTATACGTCAACGACAATTGGGGTATGCATACTTACTTACGTTGATGACATGTGATGTTATGTGTTGCTGGATATGTTATATTGGATCGTCGTATTCGAATAGCCGGGGGTTTTTTATGTGAGATGAGTGTTTTTCATTTTCATTCATGTAAAAACTTATATGTAATATTCTTTTATTTGGGGCACTTCCAGGTAGCGGAAGATGTCACCTTTTGTATATTATTTACTTTTCCGCATTAGGATAAACCCAAGGAGGGGAGCACAAGTAACCGGGTTCTGGGGTCCAGTGGGAGACCAACTCGAGGAGTCGAGTCCGGGTCTCCTAACCCTAGAATTGGCAGGGTTGCTTGCCGCTCTCGTAGGGGTCTAGGGGTGTGGATTGGCTATTCGTTACGACCGTGGAATCCGTGTTTTATACTGGCTCGTATTGAAAACACGGACGTCCTAGTATATCCAATATTTCATATGTTTATTCTGCTGCGATATCTGTGTTGTGACTCTGTGATGGATATAGTATATAGTATATATGATATATTATATAGACGTTACTTATGTTTTACACCCGCGCTAGCCCTGCCCTGCTATGTCGTTAGTTACCTAACCTAACGGTGCACGAGGGGACATCTAGGCGAATGCGGATGGCATAAGTGTACGTCATATCTATCTGTGATGTTTAGGTATTTAAATGATGGGACTTCATTAATGTGATTAATGAAAGATAAGAAACCTAAGATGTTGTGGAATCGAATTTTAAAATAAAACAGGTAGCTACAGTTCTTACTTTGCACAGCGGTATATATGATATACCCTGCACCTTATTCGATGAGGAAAGGACCGAGATCCCTTCACCGGGAGTGACTCCTTTAGCAATAACTGGCAGATGCTACACACTCGGTTTGCTTTTGACTGCTTTTGGGTTTTTTCTTTGCACAGCGATATATATGATATATCCCGCACCTCATTCGACGAGGAAAGGACCGAGATCCCTTCACCGGGAGCGACTCCTTTAGCAAAACTAGAAAAGCCTCAAAATCACTCCATTTCAAAACTTCATTTGATTCTACAACGATATCGAGTTCATTACGCAATAGGTTTTCAGAAAAACCTGACGTAGCCCTCCGTCATTTCAGATATAGACTGTTTAGTATTCGTGCTGCGTTTGTTGGCCTTTATCAAGGCGTAGTGTGCGGTAGCTGAATAGTGCTTATCTGTTTATGCATGTGATGCAGATTGTTTCAGGGTAGTCGTACGACCTTGTTGGCCTTTGTCAAGGGTCGTGCGGGTGGGTTTGATTCAATCAAGAAATGACGGGTTGAACTTGACTAGCATCCTGTGATTTGTTGGCCTTTGTCAAGGTCATAGGACACTAGGGGCAAAATATTATCGGGAATTTCAAGTGTTGAAATTTGCAATGAGATTGCATACCTTCTATGAGATAGTTGGATCCCGATACCCACTGCGAGTAAGAGTTACTCCTGGGAGAGTTTTACACATTGCAATTAGCTGATCAAGTAGGTGTCTAGAAAGGTGTCAACGGGGTTACGCCTCTGGGAAAACGAGGTTTACATTAATTAGGTTCGTGCGAAAGCACGGGGGACTTTCCTCAAAGTACCGACACTGGCCTGGCTGAAAGATTGGCGAACTTGTAGTGTGTAATTAATCCCGGCTAGTCTTTCCTTTTAGGGTTTGGAGGAAGATTTGATAAAAAGCAGTGGGAGCCATCCTGATTAGATAAGATAATAACCAATCTGATCTTGCACGAGCATACGCTAAAGTGTTTTCTTCTCTCTCTCTCCAGGTAGCGACCAGTTCATGCCTTAATCAAGATAATAATATGGATGTATTGACCGAACCCGCATGTTATACTGTGCTGGGGAACGTTGGTTCCGTTCTTTCTTATAAGAGTTATAGGAATGAACAGGATATAGGGGAATACCAGGATTCCCATGCCACCCGAATGAAGAAAGTACATGTTGATGCATTTTCTTCGGGTGTGTTCGTTACTGAGAACTGTTTCTCCATTTTCTCTACGTCTTGGGTATTAGATACCGGGTCAGGGTCCCATATATGTAATCAGTTACATGGGCTTAGGAAAGGTAGAGAACTTGGAGAAGGTGATAAAGACATTAGAGTTGGAAATGGTGCAATTGTTGCAGCTAAGACTGTCGGGGAATATCACCTTGTATTACCAACTGGTAATACATTGGTTCTGAACGAATGCTATTACATGCCGAACCTGATATGCAACATTATATCGGTTTCTTTATTAAGTAAAGAAGGATATAATTTTGTATTACAGGACAATGTTATGAACATTTTCCGTGACCAAAAGTTGGTTGGATCAGGCACGTTATGCAATGGCATTTATGTTCTAAATCAATCAACAGTTCTGAGCATAACAAACACACACAAGAGGAAGAGTTCTGAACTCAACGAATCCTTCTTGTGGCATTGTAGACTGGGCCACATCAATGCGACATGACTAGCTAAGTTGCATAAAGATGGATATTTAAATCCGTTTGAATTTTCATCTTATGACACTTGCCAGTCATGCCTCAAAGGTAAGATGACCAAAACTCCGTTTACGGGACACGGAGAAGGAGTTACCGAACTCTTGGGACTGATACATAGTGATGTATGCGGTCCCATGTCTACACATGCCAGGGATGGTTCTTCGTACTTCATTACATTCACTGACGATCTCTCTAGATTCGGATATGTGTTCCTGATGAAACACAAATCAGAAGCTTTTGAGAAATTTAGGGAATATAAACAAGAAGTTGAGAACCAAACCGGAAAAAGTATTAAAATCCTATGATCTGATCGAGGAGGTGAATACTTGAGCAATGAATTCCTGGACTTCCTAAAAGAGAATGGGATTCTCTCTCAGCTGACTCCTCCATATACACCATAGCACAACGGTGTATCGGAGCGGAGAAATCGCACCCTATTAGATATGGTGCGCTCTATGATGAGCACAGCTGAGTTACCTATTTCCTTCTGGAGTTATGCGCTGGAGGCAGCGGCATACCTATTGAATCAAGTTCCATCTAAATCTGTACCTACCACACCATATGAGATATGGAGTGGGAAGAGACCATGTCTTAAACGAGTTAAGATATGGGGTTGCCCGGCCTATGTCAAAAGGCAAAATCCGGACAAACTCGAGGCACGGTCAGTTCTATGCAAGTTTGTGGGATATCCCAAACATTCACATGGATATCTTTTCTACCATACAGAGGAACAAAAAGTGATTGTTTCTCGACATGCCACCTTTTTGGAAAAGGAATTTCTTGCAAAGGAAATTAGTGGCGATCAGGTAGAACTGGAAGAAATTCCGGCTACACAAACTCAAACTGAAGATTTAGTGGAACCAGAAGATTCAGTAGCTCCCGACGAACCTCAGCCTCTCCGCCGATCTAGTAGGGTTCCTCGCCAACCTGAGAGATACTACGGTTTTCTCATGGATGGTGGAAGCGAGGATTGCATCATGGAGGATGATGACCCAACTAGCTTCGAGCAGGCCATCACGAGTGGGGACTCAGTGAAATGGCTGGATGCTATGCGGTCCGAGATGGAATCCATGTACACCAACAAAGTATGGACTTTGGACGTTGCTCCTGAAGGGGTAAAACCCATTGGGAGCAAGTGGATCTTCAAGAAGAAACTTGGTGTAGATGGGAAAGTGGAGACTTTCAAAGCTAGACTTGTAGCAAAGGGTTTTCGTCAAAGACCAGGTGTGGACTATGACGAGACCTTTTCTCCAGTGGCTATGCTTAAATCCATCCGGATCATGCTTGCCATCGCTGCATATCATGATTACGAAATCTGGCAAATGGATGTTAAGACCGCCTTTCTAAATGGTGATTTAGAAGAGTGCGTGTACATGACTCAGCCAGAGGGCTTCGTAGACAGTGGGAGCAGCGGGAAGGTGTGCAAGCTGCTTAAATCCATTTATGGATTAAAGCAAGCATCGCGGAGTTGGAACATCTGTTTTGACGTCGTTATCAAAGAGTTTGATTTCGTCAAAAATCCAGATGAACCTTGTATCTACAAGAAGGTGGCAGAGAGTAAGGTTGTCTTCCTCGTATTGTACGTGGACGACATACTCTTGATAGGAAATGATATTCCTATGCTGCAATCGGTCAAGCTCTTCTTATCACAAAGATTCTCAATGAAAGATCTTGGTGATGCCTCCTGCATATTGGGAATCAGGATCTATAGAGATAGATCCAAACGGATTTTGGGATTGTCCTAATCCAGGTACATTGACACTATACTAAAGAGGTTTAGTATGGAAGAGTCCAAGCGTGGGAACATGCCCACGATCTCAGGAGTCACTCTCTCCAAAGAGATGTCTCCCAAGACTGATTTGGAGAGAGCTCGCATGCAAGGGATACCCTATGCTTCGGCAGTAGGCTCTATCATGTATGCGATGCTATGTACCAGACCCGATGTAGCATACTCACTAAGTATAGTGAGCAGGTATCAAGCTGATCCTGGAGAGAGTCACTGGACAGCTGTGAAGAGCATTCTCAAGTACTTGCGAAGGACTAGAGATATGTTCTTGGTGTATGGTAACGGAGAACTCCAAGTGGAGTCCTTTACCGATTCGAGCTTCCAGAGTGATAAGGACGACTCTAAGTCGCAGTCGGGCTTTGTCTTTACCCTTTACGGAGGGGCGGTTGGCTGGAAGAGTTCCAAGCAGGAAACCGTGGCAGACTCGACGATGGAGGCTGAATACATCGCTGCCAACGATGCTGCCAAAGAGGCTGTCTGGATCAAGAAGTTCATTACTGAACTTGGAGTGGTTCCATCCATTGAGCATCCAATACCTTTGTATTGCGATAACAATGGAGCGGTGGGTTTGGCCAAGGAACCCAGGTCCCATCAGCGATCCAGGCATATTCTGAGGCGGTATCACCTGATCCGGGAGATAGTTGATCGCCGGGAGATCGAGGTCAGGAGGGTTGATACGAAGAACAACACGGCGGATCCACTCACGAAGGCCATTCCCCAGATACAGTTTGAGAGACTCTTCGGGATGCTCGGTATGCGATACTACAGTAGCTGGCCCTAGTGCAAGTGGGAGATTGTTAGTTGTATGTATGCCCTAGAGGCCAGTATTGTACAGATGATGTATATTATATTGGATGCTTGGACATATATAGAGATGACTTTCTTGCTCGATATGATAGTATGCTGTCTGGTTCTCTTTATCTTAACATGTACACTAGTCTCTTTATACTGTCTCATAGTTACATGTTGGTAAAGCCCTTAGGATGTGTACTTGACTACCTGAACTATCATGCAGATCATACTAGTGGGGACATGGTAGTCCATAAGTACATCCTTCAAGGTCCCTAGTCGTGGGTGTATCGAGACGGGGCATTGATATACCAGAGTAGACTAGCGTATACGCTTCTCGACCCATGTGATGGGCGATGGATGATCCTATATCCATTGGTGTTTGACATCAGAAATGGTATACGGGTGCTCAGTGGAGACTGGGTACACTGGACGGACTCGCCGAGAACTCCCAGATGGTATTATACCTCACGTCAGATAGCAGTTCTCAGGTGACACTTGTGCAGGTTAGTCTGTAGACCCGAGATCGTCATAGAGTCTTGTGTGATTCCCACTGTGCTTTGATCTCCACCTTACCACGTCCATGAGGGCGTGCAAAACGGTGGTCTTTGGGTACAGTCCCGAGTCACATGGAGGCAATGAGCGATAGGAGGGGTTTCGTCTCTCCCGGTATTGGGGGTTGATGTTGCGCTGTGCTTGATTGGCCGTAACAGGGAAGTCCCTGGCCAGGGCTGATCAGAGATTTGCTGGTAAGTGTTACCAGTATTTTCTCGACCCGTTATGAGCCTCACATCGGCACGACTTTTCGAGTATTGGGGTCTGACGTTTACCACCCCTAGACTTGATATGCGACGTATCAGACGAACAGACCGGACTGTACGGTAAGTGTTACTGGTTGGATTCACAGGAGTGTGAGCGGGCTAGCTCGTCGATCTTCTGATCGCTCAATACCCAGGTGGCCGTTACGTTTAGCAGACCGCTTGCGGCTTGTAGGTGCTTGATATGATCATCATCTGCTACCGGCGTATTGACGAGTCTTTAGAGTCCTACACAGAGGTTTCCTGGCTCAAGCGAAATGAAATAGGAGCGCATATGAGATGTGTGCAGGACCGAGAATAATGCGTGTATGTGATACCGTATTTCATTCTCGCGATAAATGTTTCGATTGGTTATATTCGATATGACCTAGTTATCGAATCATTAATTCGATAAATCGATACATTGAATACTAGTCGGTTATGTGCGACATGACCGGATCATTGAATCAAATGTTGATTTAATGATTTAATGTATAATTATATATTTGATATATTACTTTGCATTAACTAGTGTTGGTTCACTTTAAACGGATTTTTCTCACTTAAAAAGCACATTGTATATGTGATATATTTTGTGTGCACTTGTATGTGTCATGTTTGATGATGCATGTAAATTGGTTATGTGTTAAGTCTTAAACCATGGTTATGAGATGAGTTAGGGTTTTGATTTAATTACTTATTTATTTATCTATTCTTTCTTGATAAATAAATAAATGAAAAACAAAATGGTTTCATTTTTAACTTGAAGCTTGTTGAAGCTTCATGAAGCTTTGACTAATGATACCATTTTGTCATCATACTAAACCCTAACCAATCCCACTAACCATGGTCTATTCTCTACACTTGACCATGGTTAGAAGATGATAAGTATTGTTTTATTATTCTTTTTCCATAACACTTATCATAACAATTCTATCATCTTCTCCTTCTTCTTCAAGATAAGAACCTTGTTGCCATCAATGGCAACATGAGAAAAAGTGAGATAAATCCAATTCTAAAGTGTACCCACCTCCTATTTCTTCACCCTCTACCTCTTGCCAAGTTGTTTTGGGTGTTTGCTTCACAAGTTTCACAACTTTGTGAAGTCGGAGCTTAAGCTTGTGCAACCTCGACGTAGATCGTCTTTGACACGAAGCCGACGACCTATTCCGCTTGTTTTCCGGATGAAGCCGATGAACGAGTCTAGGATTCGAAAGGGACAGCGAGAGGATGCCTACGTGGAGCCAAGGAAGAGGATTACCGGATCTACAAAGGTTGTAGCATCTAACCTATAGTTAATTTGTTAACTAGTTTTGTATTTCGCCTAGACATCTAGCAACGATCCGTTAACTAGGGTTTCTCGGCACCATATTTTTTTTAAAAATTGGCATGTTCGATGCCTTGTGAGACCTCTATAGGGTGCCTAGGAACCTTTCACTAAGTGCATCAGGAATTATGTTCACCTTCCCAGAAAGATACTGTAGGTTGATGTCGAAGTCCTCTATGAGTTCTAGCCATCTTCTCTGCCGCATGTTTAATTCCTTCTAAGTAAATACATACTTCAGACTCTTGTGGTCAGTGTATATATCCACTCGTTCACCCAAAAGATAGTTGCACCAAATCTTAAGTGCGAAGATGACGGCTGCCGACTTTAGATCATGTGTTAGCTGCGCTCATGTATCTTTAGCTGTCTTGATGCAAAAGCCATAACATTTTCATGCTGGTATAGAACACATCCTAATCCCTTACCGGACACATTACAATGGAAAACGAATCCTCCAGATTGATCTGGTATTCCGAGGATAGGAGTAGAGGTTAATCTTGACTTGAATTCTACAAAAGAATTTTCACATGATTCTGACCACACAAATGCTTCATCTTTACGTGTGAGCTTTGTCAGGGGTGCTGCAATCTTTAAGAAGCCTTTAATGAATCATCGGTAGTATCCTTCTAATCCTAAGAAACTTCGTATATCTTTCACCATCATTGGTATCGGCCACTCGCTGACAGTTGACATCTCAGCTGGATCCACTAAGATTCCTTCGCTTGAAACGATGTGTCCAAGAAATCCGACTTGATCTAACCAAAATTCACACTTGTTGTACTTGGCATAGAGCTGATGTTGTCGCAATGTCTCCAGGACAATCCGTAAATGCTCTGCGTGTTCTTTCCGATCCTTTGAATACACTAGGATGTCGTCGATGAATATGACAATGAACCTGTCTAAGTACTCTTCGAAAACTTGGTTCATCAGGTTCATAAAGATGGCAGGTGCATTGGTCACTCTAAATGGCATTACGAGATATTTATAATGACTATATCGAGTACTAAACACCGTCTTCGGAATGTCGGACTCTTTGAACTTCACCTGATGATAACCCGAACGAAGATCTAGCTTTGAAAATACACAAGACCCACTTAACTGAATGAAAAGATCATCGATGCATGGTAGTGGATACTTGTTCTTAATCTTCACTTCGTTCAGAGCTTGATAATCAACACACATCCTGTATGAACCTTCTTTCTTTTTCAAGAGTAATACCGAAGATCCCCAACTTGAAGTACTGGGTCAGATCCAACCTTTCTTCAGGAGTTCGTCCAACTGAATGCGGATCTCCTTCAATCCTTCTGGACTTAACCAGTATGGAGCTTTGATTACAGGTTATGCATCAGGTTGTAAATCAATACTAAACTCAAGAGCTCGATCGAGAGGCAAACCTGATATGTCTTCAGGGAACTCATCCTCGAACTCTCGAACTATTTCGGGCTTTTCTTCTTCTGCCGGTAGCAAAAATACTTATGAATTCTTCAGTTTAGCATGGTATCTTCCTGGCTACAAAGTTCTATCTCCACTTTTGAAATAGAAGACTGGGTGATCTGGTATCTCAAATACCACCCTCTTTTGACGGCAGTCAATAGTAGCATAGAATACTCATAGCCAATCTATTCCCAACGCAACATCGAAATTTGGGATGTCCAGTACTTTGAAATTTGTAAAGAATTCTCGTCCGTAAACTACAACTGGATACTGATCAAACCCCATAGTTGCTTTCAATACTCCATTCCCGGAACTGACATTCCAGCTTGAAATGAGTAGCTTCATGGGAATCACATGCGTTCTCACAAATCGTTGGGACATGAAGCAGTGTGAAGTTCCAGTGTCGAAAAGTGCGAGTGCAGGAAGGGTGGCTACTAGTATAGTACCTAAGTTGTGTGAGGTTGGGTTTAGATATAGGAAAAATACAGTGATACACCAGGATTGAAAAGATTTGAAAGGATGGGGGAATTACCAGTGATGACTTATCCTATGGCTTCAGCCTCCTCGACCGTCATTGTAAAAGCCTGGCGTCGTGGTACATTCCTCTTTCCTGGAGGCACATTCCTCTGTCCTTGGGGCACGTTTCTCTACCCTTGAGGCATATTTCTCTGTGCTTGAAGGAATTGATGTTGAGGCTGTGCAGGAGGTCTACGTGGAGCTGGTGCAGGGAGAGCTAGGCAAGGTGCAGGAGCCTGAATGGCTGGCCACTGCGGGACTGTAATTGTAGGTCTGGATGCCGGTGCTATGTTGAAATGATATGGACACGCTCCTATAGCGTGAGTGGATGCTCCACAAACCAATCACTGGCCATTTGCATGCCTGCAGTCCTTCGCCAGGTGTCTAGTCCTCATGCAGTAAAAACAGAAATCTGGACTGGAAATGTTAAATGATCCTCCCGGTCTCCTGGGTACAAAGGTCGGCCTAGAAGAAGCTCCTCCTGACATCTGTGTGGCAGGGCATTTGATTCCAGCTTCTTAGGGCTTACCATTCTTTTTACCACAGCTTCATAACGGCGAGCTGCCTTCAGGGCGAGTTCATGAGTCGGGTAGTCACCTATGGCTAACGCCGCCTGAATCTCCGGGTCTAAGCCCTGTTGAAATCGTCTAGCCCGAATCTCATCCGTCGGGATCAAATATGCCGCGAACCTGATAAGATGTGATGTCAGGATAGAGATGTGTTTTAACAGAATAGTATTTGATACGAATTCATTACCTGCTAAGCATGATGAATTTAGCATCATATTCATCCAATGATTTTACCCCCATAGAAGCTTGTTGTAGGTGGATGAACAGTTGCTCCATCTCAAATCGAGCAGTCTCAGGGAAGAACTTCGCATCGAACAGATAGCGAAACGTCCTCCACTCAATAGGTTGGGTGAGACGGCTTTCCTTAGCCTTTCACTAGACTCTTGCATTGTCTGTCAGTTGCAACTTAGAAACTCTCACCTAGGCAATATCTGGCACTTGAGCTGCTGACAGATCATATTCGATTGCTTGAGCCCATTCTTCTTCCTCAAGTGAGCTCTCTTTTTCCGAGAAGTGTTTTGGGTGCAGTGCCAGAAATTGCTTGACTCTAGGTGCCTCGGCTTCGGGGCAGTGCATAAGGATAGCAGTCTGCTGCTGAACCTCCAATAGGCTCTTGATAGCTTAAAGCAGTACCGTTTGCTCATTGATAGGAGCTGCAATGGTAGGTGGTGGTGGTAGAGTAGGCGGTGGGGTATTGCCATTGATGTCCATGCCGGTGTTGTTCGGAGAATCCATTACCTTGATAGAAAAGAAATGGTTAGGATAAATTCAAGAAATTTGAAATGTAATAGTGTATAGTTGCTGATTCTTATAATTCTTATGATATATTACTTAAGACTTCATACAGAACAGACCTGCATGGGCCACCAACAAAACTTGTCACACCCCGCTTTCCAGTAGACAGAAACGGTGACGTGACAAGCCGCAATGTATTTACTATAAAATAAATACGTTAAGCGTAATTATGCAATATATAAAAATGAATAAGAATGACAAGAGAATAAAATGAAATGTCAAATTTATTTACATTCAACTTTGCTTACAACTGTTTGAAATAAAAGGTACAATAATCAAAAGCAAATACCTAAATAATGACATATTGAAAGTAATGTGTAGAGGAACTAGTAGTCAGGCTGAGCGGTAAGCTGGTCCAAGTCCTTCTGGATCGGCTCTATCTCCTCAGAGTCCAGTCCTCCTGATGAACATTACAAAGAAAGAAACAAAAAGGAATGTCGTCACCGAACTAACGCTCGGTAAGTCCTAAAAAAGAAAGGAAATATCGTATATAAAGTGAAATGAACAGGTAAAGTTGTATATGACCGATATATGATAGTTAGTATAACGTGGTTGTTTGTAGTTTGGTAAAGAAGGTATTCATGTATATGAAAGGGATCCATCTTACCCCATGGACTATGGTAACATGTAGTACAAGGCCCCATCATAACCAATAGGACAATGGCACGAGAATTCATATAAGTGTCTTTTAAGTGACCTCTCGTGCCACGACATACGTTCTGTACCAATCTACCCCTTTATCCCCGCGTAATGTATTGTATAGATTATGTTTACAAGTCTTGGCCGAAACCATGGATACAAAAAGTTCAGGTTCATGTTCAGGATGTAATCATGTATTCAAATAGTCATGTCAAGTTCAGGTCAAGTTATAACCATGGTTCGGTCAAGTCAATTCAAGTATACATGTGTGAATTTGATGTTTGAATTCAAGTACTCATGTTCATGATCAAGTATTCGTGTTTGATTCTAAATTCAGGTTTGAGGTTGGACTCAGACTGAGTCAGACACTTGTAAACCGATTTAACTCTTAAATTCTTAGGTTCGGGAATTATCGGCAACTACTGCATATGGACGGCAGGATTTGTATCTTTTTCCAAGACAATTGCCATTGGTAACTCTGTTATTTGTCTAACCTGAATAGACAAGCACTCACTTTTTCCAGCTCCCTGGGGCTCAAGAGAATTGATCCCGCTTAAAACTATATTTACTAAAGTTCTTAAAATATTATTTTGTATATCTCGAGGGGGTTTTATAAAAAATATTTTTTATATAGGTTAAAAATAAAACCTTTAGGGCGATTTGTATTACTTAGCCTTTTCATGAGCATGTGTTTTAATTATTGGGGTATTTTGTTGATAAATACTTGGCTTTAACAAGCTTATGATATTTTATTGAAAACTAGTCATTTTTAGTAATTTGTTGGTATTTTATTGACATTTTTTAATCTTTTATTTTTAGAAAAATATAGTTTCATAATATAATGAAAATATGGATTGATAATTTTAAATAATTTTAATTTAAAAAAATAGTTTTATTTAGAAAATTTGTTTTTCTTAAAAACCGTATTTATATCTTTTCGAGATCGAATACTCCGCGAAGAGTGCTGCATCTCACTCTATTATCCTCAGGATGTGTGATAATCCATACCATCCATTAGCGGGTCACATAACGAGGGTTGTAAATACACAATTGCAAAGGAATACAAAAACCGTTTTAAAAGATACCCGGTTTTTAAAATATGTGGTATTTTCTTGTAATGATTATTCTTTGAACCAAACATATATATAGAAATCATGCTATGAAAACAGTGTGTGTGTGTGGGGGGGGGGGGTAGGTTGTTACTCCATGAAGTTTTCCTAAATTTATTATTTAAACATTTTGTCGAAAAGATGGGATATTAAAGTTCAAGATATTTTAATGAAAAAGTTCAATTATGATTGTTTCACATGAGATTCTTAGTTAAACTTGATTCTAAATATTGATATTTAAGATTACAAGTATTGTGGTAAACTTAGATTGATCAATATGTAAAGGGAAAGGAAGTTTCTAGGGTTTAGAAAAAGATATCGATAATAACTCCACTTACCGATATAAGTTTTAAAATTGAATTTCAATGAGAAAGAAAGTTTGGGAAGGACTTACATTTTGAATATCTCAAAGAAAGAGTTAGGAAGAAGAGGGAGGCTTCGTTGCGTTGCAGGAGCTCCGGAATCGATTTCGATATTCGATAGAAGAAGCTTGCTCGCTTACTCCACTTTACTCCACTTACATTTAGGAACTTTTGATAGAGTTTTTGCTAGAATTTTCAGAATGGTGAAGAGATAGGGCATGGGGTAGTATTTATAGTGGAGAATTTGGGTTTGGGAATTAAAAATGTCGATGAAAAAGCATTAAAATGGTGTTAATTGATGAAATGAAAGGTCTCTGTTTGATTGCAAGGAAATCAAACAGTGCAGAGCAGTTAAGGGGAGCTGAAGGGGTTTGTGTGCAGAACACAGAGCCAATTAGGCTCAATACTACCGTCCCCGCCGGCCCTATGGGCATATCCATCGGTCGATCTTGAGGCAAATGCCTCGAGATTCGTGCCACCAGATAAATTCTGTATTTAGACTATTTTGCACATATTTGATTTTTATGAACTTTTCATTTCCCCGTGTATTGCACGTGCAACTTTTTGGGCTTCCAAAATGTTAAAAAGATAAATCAGAAAAATAATTGTGTCTGATGGGAATCGAATACACAGGCTACGTCACAGCAGTGCAAAGGCTTTACCAGTGAGCTACAAGTTATTTCTTGGTTTTATTTAATAAAAGTGACTTATAACTCAAACTCAGGCTGTAATAATCTTTTCTTGTATATTAACAGGAAAATTTCTGTACAGAGATTTCAGAGTCGTTACATTCTACCCTCCTTATAAAAATTCCGTCCTCGAAATTTACATTTACATAGGGACTAATTTTCAAATAGGTAAGTGTATCTTGCACGCATATCTTCTTCTCGTTCCCAAGTTGGTTCTCCGGGCAAATCCTTTCTCCACATCACTCGGACTAAGTTTACTTCCTTGTTCTGCAATATCTTCACCTTTCGGTCCAGCATCACAACTGGTTGCTACTCTCAAGTTAGGTCAGTCTGTACTGTGAGCTCTGAGTGATCGACTATGTGGCTGGGGTTGCTCACATATCGTCATAGATGGGATATGTGGAACACGTTGTGTACACCTTCCAATGAGGATGGTAGTACTAAACGGTATGCCACTTTTCCAACTCGTTCGAGTATGTCGAACGGTCCTATGTATCTTAGACTGAGCTTACCCTTCTTGACAAATCGGATCACTCCTCTGTTTGGAGATATTAGGAAAACATGGTCTCCAGGTTGGAACTCCAGATGTCGATGCTTTGCATCTGCTTAAAGCTTTGTCGGTCTTGGGCTATGCACATTCTTTTCTTGATCATGCGAACTACGTCCACAGTCGCCACGATCATCTTTGGTCCAAGGAGTTCATGATCTTCGACGTCGTCCCAGCTAAGCGATGAATGACACTTCCATCCGTAGAGCGCTGCGAATGGTGCCATTTCAATGTTTGTCTGATAGCTGTTGTTGTATGAAAACTCCACAAGGTGTAGGTGATCTTCCCACGAACCTCTGAAGTCTAACATACAGGCACTTAGCATATCTTCCAGAATCTGAATTGTTCGCTTTGATTGTCCGTCTATTTGTGGTTGATAAGCCATGCTGAAATTCAGACTCGTTCCCAGACTAGCTTGCAGACTCTTCCAAAATTGTGATCGGAATCTTGTATCACGATCGGAGACGATGCAAACAGGTACTTCATGTAATTTCACGATCTCCTACATGAGTTCATAGGTATCAAATATGGTACATCTTGAAGGTTTAAATCTTACTTTTGATTTATGCTTACCTCCATGTACTTCTTTGCTAACGTCTCGGTTGACTGGCCAACTCGAAATTGAATAAAGTGAGCCGACTTGGTGAGTCAATCCACAATAACCCATATTGCGTCGTTACCCTTCGTGCTGTGAGGAAGAGCAGTCACGAAGTCTATGGTAATGTGCTGCCATTTCCATTCTGGGAGTGGTAACGGCTAAAGTAGACCGGCAATTTTGTGATGTTCAGCCTTCACTTGCTGACACACCAAACACTTGGCTACGCTCCTTGCTACATCGCACTTCATTCCATGCCACCAGTAGTGTTGTCGTAAATCCTTGTACATCTTCATACCACGAGGGTGTACCGAATACGGAGAGTTGTGAGTTTCTTTCATCAACTCTTCTCGAACTGGGCCGATTGGCACACATAATCGACTTCCATATCTCAAGGATCCATCTTCATGGATGATGAAGTCAGTTCGAAATCCACTATCTACTTGTTCTCGGATCTTTTGTAGCTTGGTATCATTTGCTTGAGCTGCCTTGATCTGATTGTCAAGAGTGGACTGGACTTGTAAGTTCATCAAATATAAAGTGTTACCTGGCACTACTACTTCGATCGCCAATCCGTGCAACACTGAGCGGTGAGGTTCATTGGTAATGGCAGGTGGCTAAGTACATCAGGAACTACGTTCGCCTTCTCAGGATGATACTATAGGTTGATGTCGAAGGCCGCCATGAGTTCTAGCCATCTTTTTTGCTGCATGTTTAATTCCTTCTGAGTAAATACATACTTCAGACTATTGTGGTTAGTGTATATATCCACTTGTTCACCCAAAAGATAGTGGCGACAAATCTTAAGTGCAAAGATGACGGCTGCCAACTCCAGATCATGTGTTGGATAGTTGCGCTCATATACCTTTAGCTGTCTTAATGCAAAAGCCACAACTTTTCCATGCTGGTGTAGAACACATCCTAATCCCTTACGGGGCGCATCACAATGCATAACGAATCCTCCAGATTGATCCGGTATTACGAGGATAGGAGCAGAAGTTAATCTTGACTTGAGTTATACAAAAAGTTTTTCATATGCTTCTGACCACACGAATGCTTCATCTTTACGTGTGAGCTTGGTTAGGGGTGCTGCAATCTTTGAGAAGTCTTCAATGAATCGTCGGCAGTATACTGCTAATCCCAAGAAATTTCATATATCTTTCACCATCTTTGGTGTCGGGCACTCGCTGACAACTGACATCTTAGCTAGATCTACTGAGATTCCTTCGCCTGAAACAATGTGTCCAAGAAATACGACTTGATCTAGACAAAATTCACACTTTCTGTACTTGGCATAGAGCTGATGTTGTCACAATGTCTCCAGGACAATCCGTAAATACTCGGTGTGTTCTTTCCGATCCTTTGAATACACCAGGATGTCGTTGATGAAGATGACAATGAACCTGTCTAAGTACTCTCGGAAAACTTGGTTCATCAGGTTCATAAAGATGGCAGGTACATTGTGTTAGTGTTTATGCCCTAGAAGGCCATTACTGTATCATACTAGCTTGTATATTACTTAATGGAAGCTTGGGATATTCACATGTATATAGCAGTCTTGCTAAACATGGTAGTATGCTACTTGGTTTTTCTATCTTAATATGTGAGTGTACGTATTGATAGAGCTCTTAGGATCTTGCTTGTCTACCAGCGTTGTGATGGCAGTCATGCTAGTGGGGGCTGGGTAGTCTACAAGCACATCCTTATTCAGGTCCCTAGTCGTTGGATTATCGAGACAGAGCATCGATACTCCGGAGTAGACTGGTGTGTACGCTTCTCATCCCAGTTGGGGAGATGGTCTGTCCCACAGCCGTCAGTACGTCGTACTGGAGATAGTATACAGGTGCTCGTTAGGTTACGGGTACACCGGACAGGACTCACAGGGAACTGTTGGTTGGTTTGATACCAGTCGTCAGTGAACAGTTCCCAGGTGACATGAGTATAGCGTAGTCCGCAGACTTGACACTGCTACTTCGCCTCGAGTGTATCCCACTGTTCTTAGATTGCTACCCTACCACGGCTCAAAGGAGTCGTGCAAACAGGTAGCAGTTGGGTGCAGTCCCGAGCACTTGGAGGCAGTAGCGGTTAGACAGGATTCGTCCCTCCCGGTATTGGGAGTAGATATCGTGCTGTGTCAGAGAGCCATTACGCAAAGTCCCTGGCCAGGGCAAGCGAGATTTGCTGGTAGGTTCCAGTAGTTTCTCAGGGTGTAATGGGCTTCCCTCCGACACGACTTATACCGCTATTAGGGGACTGACGCTTGCCGCCCCCCTAGGCCCGATGTCACGCCCCGCTTCCCAGAGTACGCAAGATTTGGGCACGTGACATAGCCAACCATGCTACCTGTGGGTAGGAAGTATCCATCCACAGTCACATTACGGTTGTAAAGATATCAAGAACAGTAAAATAAACTAAACTAATACATGTCCAAATCCATAATAACAAGAATCAATAAACAATAAGTGCGGAAGCTAATGATCCAATACAATGAAATAACAGTATGTCCCATAATGCGGGCTCACATCTGGAAATGAAATGACATAAATAAACTAAACTCTAAAGAACTCACAGTTCAGCCGGCTGGCTGAAGTACTCCTGCTCGGTCGACGACAAAGGTACGGAATCTGGGCCATGCAAAACCCAGACGTCAGCGCGTCATGATATCAAGTATATAGCATAAACATGGTAATAAACAATGCAAGTATGAACATGAATAAAGCAGCAATAAGAAATAACAAGCAGGGTAATGTGCACTGGTGACTAAACTGTCCTATCAGGTTTTCTACCCTATAGTCTTTGAAACCAATTGATGAATCGTCGATGTAACTCAAAAGTATCCCGTACATACCCGGGACCACGGCCACAATATTCTCGGCTGAAACCGAGACATGCCGTAAGGCACAGAAAGGAAAGTATTAGTATCCCGTACATACCCGGGACCACGGCCACAATATTCTCGGCTGAAACCGAGACATGCCGTAAGGCACAGAAAGGAAAGTGTACAATCGGTATTATCCCGTACATACCCGGGATCACGGCCACAATATTCTCGGCTGAAACCGAGACATGCCGTAAGGCACAGAAAGGAAAGTGTACACTCGGTATTACCCCGTACATACCCGGGATCACGGCCACAATATTCTCGGCTGAAACCGAGACATGCCGTAAGGCACAGAAAGGAATGTGTACGCTCGAACGGTAGTGAACTGTCGAGTTACAAGTCAGGTTCATCTTTGATTTCCCCATACCCCCAAGCTATGTATGTCAGGTCAGGTATTCAGTAGTCAAGGGCTAATGCCAACACAAGTCAAGTAAAGGTAGGTCTGTCTGGATCGACAGCAGGAATGGTTAGGTTTGTCGGCATTAGGCATAAGATCAGGTAACAGGTCAGGTTACTTTCAATAGGTAGAGTCGATATGTACAGGGTGTTGTGTCCGGTGTATCAGTACATGTGTCAGGTGTATCAAGATCAGTCAATATGTGATGCAATCAGGTATATGATGATAAGAGGTATAGTAACAAATAATGAACAGTAGCAGGAAACAGTAAATAACAAATATTATTCTATGTGAACACAGTGAGGTTTGTATTTTCATAATAATCCGGTTCACGCACCTTTGAGGTGCAAAGCCACAAGATGAAGCAATATCGATAGTATACATAATGGAGTTACAAGAATTTGAACTAAGTATAATATTAGTTACAAGGATGATTTACTTGGTTTGATTAACTAAGTATGAATTAATAACAGACCGGTTAAAGCGAGCAATGATTTCATTGATTTAAAGTTACGGATAATCGTGGCTAGCAATTCTAAGTTATAACAGGTATCGATATTATATTAGTTGTGTGGTTATAATATGATGATTAAGTTGTAGCATGTTAAGCAAGTATTCAGATACTTGCCTCGGCGGTTCCGCAAACCGAAACACGGATGCGATGTCGGCAGAAACTGCGATATGGAAGCACGGGCCACGGATCAAGTCCCGACAGAGGTCAACGGGGTCACACGGACCAGGGGACTTCGCTGGAGCGTCGGGTTCGTCAGATGGCACGGTCGGATTCCGGCAACGACAAAAGAGCGAAGTTAGCAATACGATAAACATGCAAGATCAGCGGGGGTGTTGCACCAAAAATGAAGGAGAAGGAAACTTACAGGGAAGAAACAAGGTGCAAACACGATGGCTCGACGGCACTGGATCGCCGGCGAGGCAGCGACGGCGAAGACGGTGGCTGGAACAATCTTGAGTTCGCTGGAAAGGGGTGCTGCAGCGAGTGCGAGGGTGGTGGTCGCCCCTGGTGGTCGAGAGGGAAGGGAGGTGGTCGGAGGTGGCATCGACGAGGTCGCCGGCGCGTTTTTCCGGCGAACAGGGAAGGTGCAGGCGTTGGGTGAAGGGTCGGGTTTGCTTTTCCGGCGAGGGGAGGAGGGAATGACGACGAGGTCGGGTCGAGTAGGGTGAGAGGGAGTCGTGGGGTCGTCGACGACGATGGGCGACGTCGACGGTGTGGTTGCGAGGGGATGGAGGCGTCGGGGAGATGGGTGCAGGCGCGGGAAGGAGCGGGAGACGGGAGGAGGAAGGTAGGTGGGTGCGGTGGAGGTCGTGGTGGTGAGGGCGGCGACGGCGAGGTCGCGAGGAGGCCGGCGGTGAGACTGCGTGAGCTAGGGTTAGGGTTTCGCGTGGGTTCACTCGCGAGGAAGACGGGTTAGAGGGGAGGCAACTGCATGTGAATATATATATATAGAGGAGAGAGAGAGAGATAGGAGAGAGAAACAGTTAATGAGGGATAGAGAGAGAGATTCGATGGAGATTGAGGGAGAGAGAGAAAGAGATAGGGAATGGAGAGGCGGGGCCCACGAGCAAAAATCAGCCCTCGTGATTGGCTGATCACGAGGTGGGGAAAAATATTTGAGAAGGATTGAGGAATAAATTGTTAGGAAAAATATACGTATATATATATTTTAGTTATATAAATTAAATTGAAACGGCCCTTTTTGGCGCGAAATGAAACATTTCCAAATCGCGCCCGGGTTGCGCCCAAATGTTCCAAATTCAAATTATAAGATTTTAAGCGGGTTCCAAATCTTGAAAAGAGGTGTTTAATGATTAAAATGCATGCCCCCAAGTCGGACACTGGCACGCGCGCGTAGTCGCCTAAACTTGCCCGTTTAGCCAAACGGAACGGAATCTCGACACGCGGACGCTACCACGCGACTAGTGGCGACGAGTAGGCCAACATGGACATCTTAAATTTCATTTTCAGAGTTAAAATTTGTTATGTGCCAAAATGACTTAACCGGGTAAAATTTAGCAATAAACACCAGAAAATCAGGAAAATTGGAAAGAGCAATAAATAACCATTAACTAGTAATATACATAGTATTAGTGGGCTCGGGTGTTACACCCGATATGCGATAGTCTTGGACGAACGGACCGGACTGTATGGAGATTGTCACATCAGACTTAGTAGGAGTTCGGATGGGTTTTCTCATCGGCCTTCTTATCGACAACTACCTGGGGACCGTTACGTACAGCTAGTGCCGCTTGCGGTCTGTGGTTAAACCCACTGCCAGCGTAGTAGTCGAGTCTCTAGAGTCCCACACAGAGAGTTTCCTACTCCAGGCGAAACGATATAGAGGTTGCATGGTTTTGCGACAAAGGGTTCGGACGCATACGTGCGTTTACGCACGTACGACTTTCGGACAGTTTTTACCAGTCGGCTTTGGTTTAAGCCAGTTACTGGTATCCGGTTATTGGATTTTTACAGTCTAAAGTTTTTCCGTATTTTTACGGATCGGAGGGGCGTTCTCGTAATTGTACGAGAAGCTTCTAGAAGATGTGACTAAGGAGGTTACTTATGGATAAGAAAGTGAGTCATGGTGGTGATTCATTCATTTCATTAATGCACATTTATTGCTTAATGACTCATGCTAATGAATCACCACTAGATATTTTATGAAGCATGATTTATCATCACTCTTTATTCTTTTCTCATTTTAGAAAATGCTTCATAATATATTATGATACACTCTCTCTCTTCTCATTATCTTATCTCACATTCTCTCTCCTCAAGCTCTCATCTTCAAACCCTAATCCTTACACCTCATGAGTTGAGATCAAAGGATTAGTTAGACTAAACAATCCATAACCATCACTCTATCTCATCCTAACTTCTTTGATTAGCAATCCAAGAAGGTTAGTTGCCTCAAGTATAGAGGTTTAGCTTGGAGTTTCGCTCTCGGGTGGATCGTCTACTACCTAGAGAAGGCCGAGGAGAACAAGGAGATCGTAAAGACGAAGGACAAGTTTCGATAGGTATAATCCCTTAACACTATAGTTTAGTATAGCTATGTGTTCGGTTATTATTTGTTTAGCTTCGATTCAAGCGGTTAGTCGATGTTCGTTCTTTAAACTTGATCGTTTTTGAAAATTCCGCCTCCCCATAAGTACTGGGGTGTACTACATCGACTTACACATTGGTCACTCCAAATGGCATTACAAGATATTCATAATGGTCATCTCGAGTCCTAAACGCCATCTTCGGAATGTCGGACTCTTTGACCTTCACCTGATGATAACCCGAACAAAAATCTAGCTTTGAAAATATACAAGACCCACTTAACTGATTGAAAATATCATCGTTGCGCAGTAGTGGATACTTGTTCTTAATCGTCACTTCGTTCTGAGCTCGATAATCCACACACATCCTGTATGAACCTTCTTTCTTCTTCACGAGTAATACCGGAGATCCCCAACTTGAAGTACTTGAAGGACTACCTTAGCACCATGATGAGTTTATAGAAGCATCTACCATGCCAAATTCAAATTTTTCTTGGTGCTAAGTTAGACAAACAAGATCTTTAACTAGAAAGTTACGGTTTTGCTTAAGATGATATGAAAACTAAAGAAGTGTAAGATGATTATACCTTGGTAGAATCAAGTCCTTCACTTCACATGCTCCTTGTAGTAGTCCTGTGACTCCACTAGGCTTCTCTTGAGACTTTGAATGGGCTTCCTTCGGTGATCTTTGCGCCATAGACAATCCACGGCGAAGCTTCTCTAGATCAAGCTAACTTTACACTAAACCACTTTAATATAAGAAACACACCATACTAAATTGCCAGTTTGGTATGGGATGATGAAGTAGGGGATGTTACAAGCTCACAAATGCATTCAAGAATCCATGGTTCACATCACATGTGAGGGTGTGGATTTTTAAAGGCGTGAAGAGGAAGAAGAAGAGCATGAGAGCAAGAGGGAAGAATAATGGCTACGTGTTTTCAATGAGCAAGAGTGAAAGCCAAGCCTTGACCCCTCACTCATTCAAGCATAGAATTATGCAATATAAAATTGCAACCATGCTTGAATAGTGAGTCAAGAATGAATAAACAAGAATTAAACCCATGCTTGCAACCATGATTCTACTTTCCACCTCATTTCTATTTTCACAAAATAGAAATTTAAATGCCATGCTTCATTAATATATATATCTATATATATATATATATATATATATATATATCATATATATTTAATGAAGAATAATTAGTGAGCTAATGATATTAGTTAATATATAATTACATCACATATAATTTATATCATATTATTAAATCAACACTTGATCTAATAATCCGGTGATATCATATATGACCGAGTAATATCATTTATCTGTATATTACATTATCGAATCAACACTTGATTCGATAAACTAGTTATATCATATATAACCGAACCGATAGCAGATGACTGCCAGATTACAATGCAGTATCATATACTCGTATTTAATCAGGCCCACACACATATCACATATGTGTCCTACTTCGTTTCACTTGAACCAGGGATCTTCTGTGTGAGACTCTAAAGACTCGTCAATACACCAGCAGTAGGTGATGATCATATCAGTCACCTATAAGCCGTCAGCGGTACTAGCTGGACGTAACGGCTACCCGGGTATTGAGCGATATGAAGATCAACAAGCAAGCCTATCCACAGTCTCCATGAATCCTATCAGTAACACTCCCGTACAGTCCGGTCTCTTTTTCTGATATGTCGCATATCATGTCTAAGGGTGGAAATCGTCAGACCCCAATAACGTGATAAGTCATGTCGATATCTGGCCTATAACGGTTCGAGAAACTACTGATAACACTTATCAGTATATCTCGGCAGCATCCCTGGCCAGGGACTTCCAATTATAGCCAATCGAACATAGCGCAACATCTACCCCCAATACCGGGAGAGAAGAAACCCCTCCTATCGCTCATTGCCTCCATACAACTCGGGACTGTACCTAAAATCCACCTGTTTGCATGTCTCCTTTGAGCGTGATAGGGAGGAAATCAAAGCACAGTGGGAGTCGCACAAGACTCTATAACGATCTCGGGTCTACAGACTAACATGTACCAGTGTCACCAGAGAACTGCTATCTGACGATAGGTATACTACCACATTGGAGTCCTCGGCAAGTCCTGTTCAGTGTACCCAGTCTCCACTGAGCACCCGTATACCATCTTTGATGTAAAACACCAATGGATGTGGGATCATCCATCGCCCATCATATGGGTCAAGAAGCGTATACGCTAGTCTACTCTGGAATATCGATGCCCTGTCTCGATATTCCCTCGACTAGGAACAATTAAAGAATGTACTTGTGAACTACTCTGGCCCTACTAGTATGATCTCCATCATAGTCCAGGTAGTCAAGTACATATCCTAAGGGCTTTATCAATATGTGAGAGCATGACAGTATCACAATATAAGTCTACATGTTAAGATAAAGGTAACCGGATAGCATACTATCATGTCGAGCAAGAAAGTCCCCTCTCTCTATATATATCCAAGCAACCACTATAATATACATCATATGTACAATAATGGCCTCTGGGGCATACATATAACTAACAATCTCCCACTTGCACTAAGGCCATGTGTTGTAGTATCTCATACCCAACATCCCAAAGAGTCTCTCAAATTGCGTCTGGAGGAGGGCCTTCGTGAGTGGGTCCGCTACGTTGTCCTTCATGTCAACTCTCCTGACCTCGATCTCCTGGGGATCTACTATCTCCCGGATCAGGTGATACCATTTCAGAATATGTCTGGATCTCTGATGGGACCTGGGTTCCTTGGCCAAACCCACCGCTCCATTGTTATCACAATACACAGGTATTGGATGCTCAATGGATGGAGCCACACCAAGCTCAGTAATGAACTTCTTCATCCAGACAGCTTCTTTGGCAGCATCGTTGGCAGCGATGTATTCAGCCTCCATCGTCGAGTCTGCAACGGTGTCTTGCTTGGAACTCTTCCAACACACCGTCCCTCCATTGAGGGTAAAGACAAAACCCTAGACAGACTTACTGTCGTCCTTATCACTTTGGAAGCTCGAGTCGGTAAAGGACTCCACTTGGAGTTCATCATTACCGTACACCAAGAATATCTCTTTAGTCCTTCTCAAGTACTTAAGAATGTTCTTCACAGCTGTCCAATGATTCTCTCCTAGATCTGCTTGATACCTACTCACTACACTTAGTGAGTACGCTACATCGGGTCTGGTACATAACATCGCATACATGATAGAGCCTACTGCCGAAGCATAAGATATCCCTTGCATGCGAGCTCTCTCCAAATCAGTCTTGGGAGACATCTCTTTGGAGAGAGTGAGTCCTGAAATCGTGGGTATGTTCCCAGGTTTGGAATCTTCCATACTAAACCTTTTTAGTACGGTGTCTATGTACCTGGATTGGGACAAACCCAGTATCCGTTTATATACATCTCTATAGATCTGAATCCCCAAGATGTAGGAGGCATTACCTAGATCTTTCATTGAGAATCTTTGTGATAAGAAGAGCTTGACCGAGTGCAGCATAGGAACATCATTTCCTATCTAAAGTATGTCATCCACGTACAATACGAGGAAGACGACCTTACTCTCTACGACCTTCTTGTATATACAAGGTTCATCTATGTTTTTGATGAAGTCAAACTCTTTGACTGCCTCATCAAAACAGATGTTCCAACTCCGTGATCCCTGTTTTAACCCGTAGATGGATTTAAGCAGCCTACACACCTTTCCGCTGCTCCCACTGTCTACGAAGCCCTCTGGTTGAGTCATGTACACGCTCTCTTCTAAATCACCATTTAAAAAGGCGGTCTTAACATCCATTTGCTAGATTTCGTAGTCATGGTATGCAGCGATGGCAAGTAAGATCCGGATGGACTTGAGTATAGCCACTGGAGAAAAGGTTTCATCATAATCCACACCTGATCGTTGACGAAAACCTTTTGCAACAAGTCTAGCTTTGAAAGTCTCAACTTTTCCATCTACACCAAGTTTCTTCTTAAAGATCCATTTGCTCCCAATGGGTTTTACCCCTTCAGGAGCAACTTGCAAAGTCCATACTTTGTTGGTGTACATGGATTCCATCTCAGATCTCATCGCATCCAGCCATTTCACAGAGTCCCCACTCGTGATGTCCTGCTCAAAGCTAGTTGGGTCATCATCTTCCATGATGCAATCATCGCTCCCACCATCAATGAGAAAACCGTAGTATCTCTCAGGTGGATGAGGAACCCTACTAGATCTGCGGAGAGGCTGGGGTTCGTTGGAGACTACTGGATCCTCTGGTTCCAATAAATCATCAGTTGTATTTTGTGTAGCTGGAACTTCTTCCAGCTCTACCTCTTTGCCACTAATTTCTTTTACAAGAAATTCCTTTTCCAAAAAGGTGGCGTATTGAGAAACAAACACCTTTTTTTCCTCAGCGTGGTAGAAGATATACCCTTGTGAATTCTTTGGATATCCCACAAACATGCAAAGAAATGATCGTGCCTCGAGTTTGTCCGGATTTTTCCTTTTGACATAGGCCGAACAACCCCATATCTTAACTCGTTTAAGATATGGTCACTTTCCACTCCATATCTCATATGGTGTGGTAGGTACTGATTTAGATGGAACTTGATTCAATAGGTATGCTATTGTTTCAAGCGCATAACCCCAAAAGGAAATAGGTAACTCAGCGGTGCTTATCATAGAGCGCACCATATCCAATAGGGTGCGATTCCTCCGCTCCGATACACCGTTGTGTTGTGGTGTATACGGAGGAGTAAGCTGAGAGAGAATCCCATTCTCTTTTAGATAGTCACGGAATTCCATGCTCAAGTATTCTCCTCCCCGATCAGATCGAAGGATTTTAATACTTTTACCCGTATGGTTCTCTACTTCATGCTTATATTCTTTGAATTTCTCAAAAGCTTCAGACTTGTGTTTCAACAGGAACACATGACCGAATCTTGAGAGATCGTCAGTGAATGTAATGAAGTACGATGAACCATTCCTGGCATGCGTAGACATGGGACCGCATACATCACTATGTATCAGTCCCAAGAGTTCTGTAACTCTTTCTCCGTATCCTGTAAACGGAGTTTTGGTCATCTTGCCTTTGAGACATGACAGGCAAGTTTCATAAGATGAAAATTCTAACGGATTCAAATATCCATTTTTATGTAACTTAGCTAGTCGTGTAGTATTGATATGACCTAGTCTACAATGCCACAAGAAGGATTCGTTCAATCCTGAACTTTTCCTTTTGTTTGTGTTTTGTACGTTAAGAACTGTGTTTTGATTTAGAACGTATAATCCGTTACATAACGCACCAAACCCAATCAACACTTGATTTAGGTAAATGTTCATAACACTATTCTCTACTACAAAATTATATCCTTCTTTATCTAATAAAGAAATTGATATTAAATTGCATATCATAGAGGTTAAGTAATAACAGTCGTTCAGGATCAATGTATTCCCTGTTGGCAATACAAGGTGATATTCACCAACTGCTTTGGCTGCAACATTTGCACCATTCCCTACTTTTAGAGAATGATCACATTTTCCCAGTTCTCTACCTTTCATTAGCCCATGCAACAAATTGCATATGTGGGATCTCGATCCGGTATCTAATACCCAGGACATAGAGTGTACTGATAAATGGTTCTCTGTAACTAACACACCCGAAGAAGATGGATCGACATGCTTATTCTTCGTTTGGGTGGCGTGGGAATTCGGATATGTTCCAATTTCCTGCTCGGACTTATAACACTTATAAGTTGGAGCGGAACTAACTTTCCCTTGCTCAGTATAACAAGCGGATTCGGTCAATACATCCATATTATTATCTTGATTAAGGCGTGTCATTGGTTGCTGCCTGGAGAGAGAGAGAAGGTAACGCGTTAGCGTGCGCTCTTTGCAAAATTAGATTGGTTATTATTTTATCTAATCAGGATGTCTCCCACAGTTTTTATCAAATATTTCTTCAAACCTTAAAAGGTAAGACTAGCCAAGATTAATTACACCTTACAAGTTCGCCAATCTTTCAGCCAGGCCAGTGCTGGTACTTTGAGGGAGGCTCCCCGTGCTTTCGCACGGACCTAATTAAAATAAACCTCATTTTCCCAGGGGCGTGACCCCATTAACACCTTTCTAGATACCTACTTAATTGGCTAATTGTGATGTGTAAAACTCTCCCAGGAGTAACTCTTACTCGCAGTGGGTATCGGGATCCAACTATCTCATAGAAGGTATGCAATCTCATTGCAAATTTCAACACTTGAAATTCCCGATAAATCTTTTGCCCATATTAACTTATGACCTTAACATAGTCAACAAATCATAAGCACTAGCCAAGTTCAACCCGTCATTTCCCAATTGAACTAAACCCACCCGTACGACCCTTAACATAGTCAACAAAGTCGCACGACTACCTTAATCCAATCGCATCTTATGCTTTAGCAGATAAGCACTAATTAGCTACCGCACACTACGCCTTAACATAGTCAACAAATGTAGCACGAATACTAAGTAGTACCTATCTGAAATGACGGAGGGCTACGACGGGTTTTATGCTTACCTTTTGCGTAATGAACTTTATATCGTTGCAGAATCGAGTGATTTTGAAAAGGAGTGTTTTTGAGGCTTTTACTAGTTTCGCTAAAGAGGTCACTCCCGATGAAGGGATCTCGGCTCTTTCCTCATCGAATGAGGTGCTGGATATTCTACAAGGAATACCACTATGCAAAACAAGAACTATAGAAGCAATCAAAAACTAAACCGAGTGAGCTGTAGCATTTGCTAGTTTCGCTAAAGAGGTCACTCCCGGTGAAGGGATCTCGGCTCTTTCCTTATCGAATAAGGTGCTGGATATTCTATAAGGAATACCGCAATGCAAAGCAAAAACTAGAGCTACTCTTTTTTGAAAATTTGATTCTACGACATCTTTAGGTTTCTTTTCTTTCATTAATCTCATTAATGAAGTCCCATCAATTAAGCTTCCTAAGCATCACAGAAGAAACGAAAATACAATGTACATATAAAGTGATAACATCACAGAATAACAGCAGTAGAAGATAACATATGAAATATTGGATATACTAGGAATTCCGTGTTTTAAGTTAAGCCAGTATAAAACACGGATTCCACGATCGTGATGAATAGCCAAACCCACATCTCCAGACCCCTACGAGAGAGGCAAGCAACCTTACCAATTCTAGAGTTAGGAGATCCGGACTCGACTCCTTGAGATGGTCTCCCACTGGACTCTAGAACCCGGTTACTTATGCTACCCACCTTGGGTCTATCCTAATGCGGAAAAGTAAATAATATACAACAATGGTGACATCATCCTCAACCCGGAAATGCCCCAATAAAAGAATATTACATACAATGAATTTTACATGAATGAAAATAAAAACTCTCATTTCACATAAAATCCCCCAGCTATTCAAAATACGATGATCCAATATAACATATCCACAGCACATGACATCACATATCATCAACGTAAGTAAATATGCGTATTCCAAATTCCATTGACATATAGCAAAGAGATTTGGGATACCCCACATATTACACTTACGGTCGCAGAAAAGAAATTGTAAAACTACAATAATTAGAATCTGTATATCCTTAGACATCATAAACCCGGAATATCGCATATTCCGGATTTCATGCCTAACCTGTAAGTCATGTATTTTAGTCTCAAATTGAAAACACTTTTCAATCATCTTAGTCGGGTAATTCAACAAGATTCCTGACTACAATATCGAATACTCGTCGAAAACTTTAGTAGATGGTCACACCCCCGATGCCGGCGACGAAGTGCTCCAAGGCGGAACACCGAAGCCACGAGCACCCGAGTGGGTGCTTTTTAGCAACGGGGTTCTCCTACAATCACTTGGTCGCGGCTATAGGGCATGGTTGTCTACTAGAGTTGTTAGTTGTATGTATGCCCTAGAGGCCAGTATTGTACAGATGATGTATATTATATTGGATGCTTGGATATATATAAAGACGACGTTTGAAACCCGAACGAACCCGAAACCCTAAAACCCGAGTGCGCTCTGATACCAGTGAAAGGTTCCTAGGCACCCTATAGTGGTCTCACAAGGCATCAACCATGCCATTTTACAAAAATTATGGTGCCGAGAAACCCTAATACGGATCGTTGGCTAGAATCCTAGGCGAAAAACTAATCTAGTTAACAAATTAACTAAAGGAGAGAGGCTACAACCTTTGTAGATCCGGTTCTCCACTTCCTTAGCTCCACGTAGGCGTCCTCTCGCTGTCCATCTCGAATCCTAGACTCAATCGTCGGCTTCATCGGAAAAACGAGCGGAATAGGTCGTCGGCTTCGTGCCGAAGATGATCTACGTCGAGGTTGCACAAGTTCAAGCTCCAACTTCACCAAGTTGTGAAACTTGTGAAGAAAACACCCAAAACAACTTCCGCATTTTAGTCTCATTATCAAAAACTCTTTTCAATATCAAGTGAAACCAAACTGCTAGATTTATAACATTCATTCAGTTATCACATAACTGTTTGTGAATTCCAATTGTTGTAGTTTTACACTTTCTTTTCTGTGACCGTAAGTGTAATATGTGATATCGCCGGTTTCGTTGCTATATGTCAACGACAATTGGGATGCGCATATTTACTTACGTTGATGACATGTGATGTTATGTGTTGCTGGATATGTTATATTGGATCGTTGTGTTTGAATAGCCGGGGTTTTTTATGTGAGATGAGTGCTTTTCATTTTCATTCATGTAAAAACTTGTATGTAATATTCTTTTATTGGGGCACTTCCAGGTAGCGGAAGATGTCACCCTTTGTATATTATTTACTTTTCCGCATTAGGATAGACCCAAGGAGGGGAGCACAAGTAACCGGGTTCTGGGGTCCAGTGGGAGACCAACTCGAGGAGTCGAGTCCGGGTCTCCTAACCCTAGAATTGGCAAGGTTGCTTGCCGCTCTCGTAGGGGTCTAAGGGTGTGGGTTTGGCTATTCATCACGACCGTGGAATCCGTGTTTTATGCTGGCTCGTATTGAAAACACGGACGTCCTAGTATATCCAATGTTTCATATGTTTCTTCTGCTGCGATATCTGTGATATGATCATGTGATGTTCTGTGATGGATACTGTATATAGTATATATGATATATTATATAGACGTTACTTATGTTTTACACCCGTACTAGCCCTGCCCCGCTCTGCCGTTAGTTACCTAACCTAACGGTGCACGAGGGGACATCGAGGCGAATGCGGATGGCATAAGTGTACGTCGTATTTATCTGTGATGTTTAGGTACTTAAATGATGGGGCTTCATTAATATGATTAATGAAAGAAAAGAAACCTAAGATGTTGTGGAATCAAAATTTTAAATAAAAAGGGTAGCTACAGTTCTTGCTTTGCACAGCGATATATATGATATATCCCGCACCTTATTCGATGAGGAAAGGACCGAGATCCCTTCACCGGGAGTGACTCCTTTAGCAATAACTGGCAGATGCTACACACTCGGTTTGGTTATTGATTGCTTTTTAAGAGTTTTTGCTTTGCACAGCGATATATATGATATATCCCGCACCTCATTCGACGAGGAAAGGACCGAGATCCCTTCACCGGGAGTGACTCCTTTAGCAAAATTAGAAAAGCCTCAAAATCACTCCATTTCAAAACTTCATTTTGATTCTACAACGATATCAAGTTCATTACGCAATAAGTTTTTCAGAAAAAACCTGTCGTAGCCCTCCGTCATTTCAGATAAGTACTACTTAGTATTCGTGCTACGGTAGTTTGGCATTCGTCAAGGCGTAGTGTACGGTAGCTAACTAGTATTTATCTGCTTATGCATATGATGCAAATTGGATTAGGGTATTCGTACGGCGTTGTTTGGCATTCGTCAAGGGTCGTGCGGGTGGGTTTAATTCAATCAAGAAATGTACGGGTTGAACTTGACTAGTGGACTATGGGTTGTTTGGCATTCGTCAAGGTCATAGAACACTAGGGGTAAAATATTATTGGGAATTTCAAGTTTTGAAATTTGCAATGAGATTGCATACCTTCTATGAGATAGTTGGATCCCGATACCCACTGTGAGTAAGAGTTACTCCTGGGAGAGTTTTACACATTGCAATTAGCTGATCAAGTAGGTGTCTAGAAAGGTGTCAACGGGGTTACGCCTCTGGGAAAACGAGGTTTACATTAATTAGGTTCGTGCGAAAGCACGGGGGACCTCCCTCAAAGTACCAACACTGGCCTGGCTGAAAGATTGGCGAACTTGTAGTGTGTAATTAATCCCGGCTAGTCTTTCCTTTTAGGGTTTGGAGAAAGATTTGATAAAAACCAGTGGGAGCCATCCTGATTAGATAAGATAATAACCAATCTGATCTTGCACGAGCTTACGCTAAAGTGTTTTCTTCTCTCTCTCTCCAGGTAGCGACCATTTCATGCCTTAATCAAGATAATAAAATGGATGTATTGACCGAACCCGCATGTTATACTGTGCAGGGGAACGTTGAACCCGTTCTACCTTATAAGTGTTATAAGAATGAACAGGAAACAGGAGAATATCTGGATTCTCACACCGCCCAAACGGAGAACATGCATGTTGATGCATCATCTTCGGGTGTGTTTGTCATTGAGAACTGTTTCTCAGTTCACCCTACGTCCTGGGTATTAGATACCGGATCAGGATCCCACATATGTAAGATGTTACATGGGCTGCGGAAAGGTAGAGAACTGGGAAAAGGTGATCATTCCGTTCAAGTTGGGAACGGTGCAAATGTTGCAGCCAAAGCAGTTGGCGAATATCACCTAGTATTACCAAGTGGTGATACAATAATCCTGAATGAGTGCTATTATATACCGAACATGATGTGCAACATTATATCAGTTTCTTTATTGAGTAAAGAAGGATATAATTTTGTAGTACAGGATAATGTTATGAATATATTCCTAGATCAAAAGTTGATTGCATCAGGCTCGTTACATAATGGCATATTCATTCTAAATCAAAGTACAGTCCTCAATATACAAAACACACACAAGAGGAAAAGTTCAGAAATGAACGAATCCTACTTCTGGCATTGTAGACTTGGTCATATCAATGCGACACGACTGGCTAAGTTACATAAGGATGGTTATTTGAATCCGTTCGAATTATCATCTTATGATACTTTCCATTCATGTCTCAAAGGAAAAATGACCAAAGCTCCGTTTAGTGGACACGGAGAAAGAGTTACTGAACTCTTAGGACTGGTACATAGTGATGTATGCGGTCCCATGTCTACTCTTGCCAGGAACGGTTCTTCCTACTTCATTACATTCACTGATGATCTCTCTAGATACGGGCATGTGTTCCTATTGAAACACAAGTCTGAAGCTTTTGAGAAATTCAGAGAATATAAGCACGAAGTAAAGAACCAAACGGGCAAAAGTATTAAGATCCTTCGATCTGATCGAGGAGGAGAATACTTGAGCAATGAGTTCCAAGATTATCTAAAAGAGAATGGGATTCTCTCTCAGCTTACTCCACCTTATACACCACAGCACAACGGTGTATCGGAACGAAGGAATCGCACCCTATTAGATATGGTGCGTTCAATGATGAGTACAGCTGAGTTACCTATTTCCTTCTGGGGGTATGCGCTTGAGACAACCATACACCTATTGAATATGGTTCCTACCAAATCAGTGCCTACCACTCCATATGAGATATGGAAAGGGAAGAGACCATCTCTTAAGTATGTTAAGATATGGGGTTGTCCAGCCTATATCAAAAGACAAAATCCGGACAAACTCGAGGCAAGATCTGTCTTATGTAAGTTTGTAGGATATCCCAAAAATTCACAAGGGTATATCTTCTACCACCCCGAGGAACAAAAGGTGTTTGTTTCTCGACATGCCACTTTCTTAGAAAAAGGTTTTCTTATGAAACAGATTAGTGGCATTGAGGTAGAACTGGAAGAGGTTCCAGCGACACAAACTATAACAGAAGACTTGGTAGAACCAGAGGATTCAGTAGTACCCGACGAACCCCAGCCTCTCCGCCGATCTAGCAGGGTTTCTCGTCCACCTGAGAGATACTACGGTTTTCTCATTGACGGTGGGAGCGAGGATTGCATCATGGAGGATGATGACCCAACTAGCTTCGAGCAGGCCATCACGAGTGGGGACTCAGTGAAATGGCTGGATGCTATGAGGTCTAAGATGGATTCCATGTACACCAACAAAGTATGGAGTTTGGAAGTTGCTCCTGAAGGGGTAAAACCCATTGGGAGCAAGTGGATCTTCAAGAAAAAACTTGGTGTAGATGGGAAAGTGGAGACTTTCAAAGCTAGACTTGTAGCAAAGGGTTTTCGTCAAAGACCAGGTGTGGACTATGACGAAACCTTTTCTCCAGTGGCTATGCTTAAATCCATCCGGATCATGCTTGCCATCGCTGCATATCATGATTACGAAATCTGGCAAATGGATGTTAAGACCGCCTTTCTAAATGGTGATTTAGAAGAGTGCGTGTACATGACTCAGCCAGAGGGCTTCGTAGATAGTGGGAGCAGCGGGAAGGTGTGCAAGCTGCTTAAATCCATTTATGGATTAAAGCAAGCATCGCGGAGTTGGAACATCTGCTTTGACGTCGTTATCAAAGAGTTTGATTTCGTCAAAAACCCAGATGAACCTTATATCTACAGGAAGGTCGCAGAGAGTAAGGTTGTCTTCCTCGTATTGTACGTGGACGACATACTCTTGATAGGAAATGATATTCCTATGCTGCAATCGGTCAAGCTCTTCTTATCACAAAGATTCTCAATGAAAGATCTTGGTGATGCCTCCTGCATATTGGGAATTAGGATCTATAGAGATAGATCCAAATGGATTTTGGGATTGTCCCAATCCAGGTACATTGACACCATACTAAAGAGGTTTAGTATGGAAGAGTCCAAACGTGGGAACTTGCCCACGATCTCTGGAGTCACTCTCTCCAAAGAGATGTCTCCTAAGACTGATTTGGAGAGAACTCGCATGCAAGGGATACCCTATGCTTCGGCAGTAGGCTCTATCATGTATGCGATGCTATGTACCAGACCCGATGTAGCATACTCACTAAGTGTAGTGAGCAGGTATCAAGCTGATCCTGGAGAGAGTCACTGGACAGCTGTGAAGAGCATTCTCAAGTACTTACGAAGGACTAGAGATATGTTCTTGGTGTATGGTAACGGAGAGCTCCAAGTGGAGTCCTTTACCGATTCGAGCTTCCAGAGTGATAAGGACGACTCTAAGTCGCAGTCGGGCTTTGTCTTTACCCTTTACGGAGGGGCGGTTAGCTGGAAGAGTTCCAAGCAGGAAACCGTGGCAGACTCGACGATGGAGGCTGAATACATCGCTGCCAACGATGCTGCCAAAGAGGCTGTCTGGATCAAGAAGTTCATTACTGAACTTGGAGTGGTTCCATCCATTGAGCATCCAATACCTTTGTATTGCGATAACAATGGAGCGGTGGCTTTGGCCAAGGAACCCAGGTCCCATCAGCGGTCCATGCATATTCTGAGGCGGTATCACCTGATCCGGGAGATAGTTGATCGCCGGGAGATCGAGGTCAGGAGGGTTGACACGAAGAACAACACGGCGGATCCACTCACGAAGGCCATTCCCCAGATACAGTTTGAGAGACTCTTCGGGATGCTCGGTATGCGATACTACAGCAGCTGGCCCTAGTAAAAGTGGGGGATTGTTAGTTGTATGTATGCCTTAGAGGCCAGTATTATACAGATGATGTATATTATATTGGATGCTTGTACATATATAGAGATGACTTTCTTGCTCGATATGATAGTATGCTATCTGGTTACACTTTATCTTAACATGTACACTAGTCTCTTTAAACTGTCTTATGGTTACATGTTGGTAAAGCCCTTAGGATGTGTACTTGACTACCTGGACTATGATGCAGATCATACTAGTGGGGACATGGTAGTCCATAAGTACATCCTTCAAGGTCCCTAGTCGTAGGTGTATCGAGACGGGGCATCGATATACCAGAGTAGACTAGCGTATACGCTTCTCGACCCATGGGATGGGCGATGGATGATCCCATATCCATTGGTGTTTGACATCAGAGATGGTGTTCGGGTGCTCAGTGGAGACTGGGTACACTGGACGGACTCGCCGAGAACTCCCAGATGGTATTATACCTCACGTCAGATGGCAGTTCTCAGGTTACACTTGTACAGGTTAGTCTGTAGACCCGAGATCGTCATAGAGTCTTGTGTGATTCCCACTGTGCTTTGATCTCCACCTTACCACGTCCATGAGGGCGTGCAAAACGGTGGTCTTTGGGTACAGTCCCGAGTCACATGGAGGCAATGAGCGATAGGAGGGGTTTCGTCTCTCCCGGTATTGGGGGTTGATGTTGCGCTGTGCTCGATTGGCCGTAACAGGGAAGTCCCTGGCCAGGGCTGATCAGAGATTTGCTGGTAAGTGTTACCAGTAGTTTCTCGACCCGTTATGAGTCTCACATCGGCACGACTTATCGGTTATTGGGGTCTGACGTTTACCACCCCTAGACTTGATATGCGACGTATCAGACGAACAGACCGGACTGTACGGTAAGTGTTACTGGTTGGATTCACAGGAGTGTGAGCGGGCTAGCTCGTCGATCTTCTGATCGCTCAATACCCGGATGGCCGTTACGTTTAGCAGACCGCTTGCGGCTTGTGGGTGCTTGATATGATCATCATCTGCTACCGGCGTATTGACGAGTCTTTAGAGTCCTACACAGAGGTTTCCTGGCTCAAGCGAAACGAAATAGGAGCGCATATGAGATATGTGCGGGACCGAGAATAATGCGTGTATGTGATACCGTATTTCATTCTCGCGATGAATGTTTCGATTGGTTATATTCGATATGACCTAGTTATCGAATCATTGATTCGATAAATCGATACATTGGATACTAGTCGGTTATGTGCGACATGACCGGATCATTGAATCAAATGTTGATTTAATGATTTAATGTATAATTATATATTTGATATATTACTTTGCATTAACTAGTATTGGTTCACTTTAAAAGGATTTTCTCACTTGATGCACATTGTATATGTGATATATTTTTTGTGCACTTGATTGTATCATGTTTGATGATACTTGCTCACTTGGGTTTGTGTAAAGATTAAACCATGGTTATAAGAATGGTTAGGGTTTTGATTATTTACTTAGTTATTTATTTATTTATTCATTTTGGAAATAGTTAAGTATGGTGGCTTATTTTGTTTTATGTTGAAACTTCAAGAAGCTTTGAAAAAGTCCACCATTCTTATCTCTTCCTTAATCTTAACCATTCCAACTAACCTTAGTTTAATCTCTACACTTGACCATGGTTAACATTATGATAAGTATTCATTTTCTTTTCATTTTAAATAACTTATCATAATATTTCCTTCTTGATCATCTTCTTCTTCAAGAAAGAAAGCTTGATGCCATCAATGGCAACTTGAGCAAAAGTGAGTGAAATCCAATTCTAAAGTGAACCCACCTCCTATTTCTTCACCCTCTATCTCTTGCCAAGTTGTTTTGGGTGTTTTCTTCATAAGTTTCACAACTTGGTGAAGTTGGAGCTTGAACTTGTGCAACCTCGACGTAGATCATCTTCGGCACGAAGCCGACGACCTATTCCGCTCGTTTTTCCGATGAAGCTGACGATTGAGTCTAGGATTCGAGATGGACAGCGAGAGGACGCCTACGTGGAGCTAAGTAAGTGGAGAACCGGATCTACAAAGGTTGTAGCTGTAGGGTTGCTAGGCACGCGCACAAGGGTCTACGAGGCATCAACCATGCCCGATTAAAAATTTAGCCGTGCCGAACAACCCGAATACGGAACTTTAAACTAGAGATTAGGCGAAAACAAGCATGCTAAACACTTTAACACTAAGTGAGAGGGATTACAACCTTTGTAGATCCGGTCCTTCACTTCATATGCTCCGTGTTGTGGTCCCTTCGCTGCGATCATCGGGATCCGGACTCTCGAGAGGTTCCACGAAGAGAAATACGCAACCTTTGCTTCCGATCTTCGATACTAAGATGATCTACCTTGAAGTTTCTTTAACACAAGCTAACACTCATGAAATGATGTGAAAACCCTCATCTAAATGGCAAGGGAAGATGAGGATGATGAAGTAGGATTTTTGCTCTCTTTATTTATCTTTTTCTCATAATTATTCATCACTTGGAAAAATCAAGAAAGCTTTTTTCCATGAAAGAATGAAGGAAGAAGATGAACAATAATTGTTGAATCCATTTGTGATGAATAGGAAAAGGAGATAATGATCAATTATGCAACCATGGTTCACTTAACCATTGTAGAGAATTAACCAAGGGTTAGGGTTTTGGGTTGAGTTAAGAATGAGTCATAAGTAAATATCTTTTTCATGACAAAACAAAAACCTTCTAGAATCATCTAGAAACCATTAACCCTAATCAAACCCTAATCTTGATTAATCTTTACTAAACATGTTGCATTATTTATCATATCATGTTACAATATTATATATCACATATACAATATTTATTGTAACCAAATAAAATAATACAATTAACATATATCGCATATATATCAATGTATTACCCGAGTGAGAAAAAGAATCTTTTAGTGAGATAATATTAGTTAATGTAATTTAATATATCATATATATTATTATACATTAAATTATCGAATCAACACTTGATCCGACAATCCGGCTATATCGCATATAACCGACTAATATTTATCCGTACCGATTCATCGAATCAACACTTGATCCGATGACCCGGCTGATATCAAATATCTCGAGAATATAATACGGTATCACATATCGCATTATCCTCGGTCCCGCACATATCACATATGTGCTCCTACTCCGTTTTGCCCGAGTCAAGAAACCTCTGTGTAGGACTCTAAAGAATCGTCAATACGCCGGCAGTAGGTGATGATCATATCAAACACCTACAAGCTGCAAGCGGTCAGCTAAACGTAACAGCTACCCAGGTATTGAGCGCTCAGAAGATCAACAAGCAAGCCTGTACATTCTCCTGTGAATCCAAACAGTAACACTCTCGTACAGTCCGGTCTCGTCGTCTGATATGTTGCATATCTCGCCTAGGGGTGGTAAACGTCAGACCCCAGTAGCTTGATAAGTCGTGTCGATATGAGGTCTATAACAGTTCAAGAAACTACTGATAACACTTACCAGTAAATCTCAGCAACCCTGGCCAGGGATTTCCGGTTATAGCCAATCGAACACAGCACAACATCAACTCCCTATACCGGGAGAGACGAATCCCCTCCTATCGCTCATTGCCTCCATGTGATTCGGGGCTGTACCCAAAAGCCACCTTTTTGCACGCCCTCTTGGACGTGGTATGATGGAAATCAAAGCACAGTGGAAACCACACAAGACTCTATGACGATCTCGGGTCAACAGACTACTCTGTACCAGTGTCACCGGAGAACTGCCATCTGACGTATGGTATAATACCATCTGAGAGTTCTCGGCGAGTCCGTACAGTGTACCCAGTCTCCACTGAGCACCCGTACACCATCCTTGATGTCAAACACCGATGGATATGGGATCATCCATCGCCCATCATATGGGTCAAGATGCGTATACGCTAGTCTACACTGGTGCATCGATGCCCTGTCTCGATACACCCATGACTAGGAACAATTATAGGATGTACTCGTCGACTACCGTGGCCCCACTAGTATGATCTCATCATAGTCCCAGTAGTCGAGTACATATCCTAAGGGCTTTATCAACATGTAATATAGAGACAATCAGAGTACATGTTAAGATAAAGTACAACCAGATAGCATACTATCATGTCGAGCAAGAAAGTCCTCCCTATATATGTCCAAGCATCCACTACAATATACATCGTATGTACAGCAATGGCCTCTAGGGCATACATATAACTAACAATCTCCCACTTGCACTAGGGCCATCTGTTATGGTATCGCATACCCAACAATTAGCTGCGGTTGAAGTATCTCATACTCAACCATCCCATAAAAGTCTCTACTGGGAAAAAGGCCTTTGTGAATGGATCCGCGCTGTTGTCCTCTGTGTCTACTCTCCTAACCTCGATCTCCCTGGAGATCAACCATCTCCATGATCAGGTGATACTACCTAAGAATTATATCTGGATTTCTGATGGGACGGTAGTTCCTTGGCTAAAGCCACAACTCCATTGTCACACAATGGTAGGAACTAAGTTCATCTTATGAACTTATATATATATCCAGACTGCCTCTTTGGTAGCATCCTTGGTAACGATGTATCTTGCCTTTAATCGTCTAGTATGTCACGGTATCTAGCTTGGAACTCTTCCAACATACCATCCCTCCACTGAGGGTAAAGACAATGCCTGCGACTGACATTCAGTCGTTCTTATCACCCTGGAACCTTTCCAGTGATTCTCCCCAGGATCGATTGATACTATCTCACTACAACTAGTGAGTATCCTAACATCCAATTAGATCTATCTCATAGATCCAAAACTCAGGATTTAGAAGGTATCACTTGATCCTATATGGAGAATCCTTGTGATAAGCGGAGATTGACCGTGCGTAGCATAGGAAACTCCTTCCCTATCAAGAGTATGTCATCCACGTACTCTACGAGGATCATCACCATACTCCCTACTACCTTTTCGTATATACAAGGTTCATCTACCATTTTGATGAAGTCAAACTCTTTGACTACCACATCAAAACAGATGTTCCAACTCCGCGATGCCTGTTTTATCATATAAAACATCTTGCACACGTTTCCGCTGCTCCCACTGTCTACGAAGCCCTCTGGCTGTGTACTTATAGACGCTCTTTTCTAAAACATCACTTAGAAAAGCAGTCATGACACCCAACCACCAGATATCGTAGTCATGGTATGTAGCCGTGGCAAGTAGGATCTGGATGGACTTAAGCATAGATCCTTATAAAAGGTTTCAACATAATCCATACCTGGTCTATGATTCAAACCTTTAACAAGTCTAGCTTTGAAAGTCTCAACCTTTCCATGTACACCAAGTAATCTTCTCACGATATACTTGCTCCTGATGGGGATTTAACCCTTCAGATAAAGCAACCAAAGTCCATACTTGTTGGTGTATAAGGATTCCATCTCAGATCGATAAGCATCCAGCCCTTCTTACAGAGTCCCACTCCTGATGGCCAGCTCGAAACTAGTTGGGTCATCATCTCATGATGCAATCCTCGCTCCCACTATCATAGAGAAACCGAAGTATCTCTCAGGTGGGTGAGGAACCCTACTAGATCGGCGGAGAGGCTGAGGTTCGTTGGAAACTATTGAATCCTTTGGTTCTACCAAATCATCAGCTGCAGTTTGTATAGCTAGAACCCTTCCAGTTCTACATAACAGAACTTGCCTCGAGCTTGTCCGGATTTTGCTTTTAGACATAGGCCGGACAACCCCAAATCTTAAAAAAACTTAAGATATAGGCTCTTCCCTTTCCATATCACATATGAAGTGGTAGACAACTGATTTGATTTGAACCCTATTCAATAGGTATGCAGCTTCTCAAGCGCATAACTCCCTAAAGGAAATAGGAAACTCAGTAGTACTCATCATAGAGCACACCATATCACATAGGGTGCTATTGCTCCGCCCCGATATACCATCGTGCTATGGTGTGTACGGAGGAGTAATGCTGAGAGAGAATCTCGTTCTCCTTTAGAATAGTCCAGGAATTCCGTGCTTAAGTATTCTCCTCCTTGATCACATCATAGGACATAATACTTTTACGCGTATTTTGGTTCTCTACTTCTAATTTATATTCTATAAATATCTCAAAAGGTTCGGACCTGTGTTTCAACAGAAACATATGTCTGAATCTTGAGAGATTATCAGAGAATGTAATGAAGTACAAAGAACCGGTCTTGGCATGTGTAGACAGGGGACCTTCATACATCAGCATGTATCAATCCCAAGAGTTCACTAACTCCTTCTCTGTTTCCAACAAACAGAGCTGTGGTCATCTTATCTTTGTGACATGACCGGCAAGTTTCACAAGATGTAAATTCAAACTAATTTAAATATGCATCTATATGTAACTTCAGCCAGTCGGGTCGCATTGATATGACCTAGTCTACAATGCCTCAAGAAGGATTCGTTCATTTTTGAACTCTTCCTCTTGTGTGTGTTCTGTATACTAAGAACTGTGGTTTGATTTAGAACGTCAATGCTTTTAGATAACGTGCATGAACCGATCAACTCTTGATATAGGAAATGTTCAAAACATTATCCAACAATACAAAATTATATCCTTTCTTTACTAATAAAGAGACTGATATGATTTTGTATATCAGGTTCGGTATCTAATAACATTTGTTCAGAATCAATGTATTCCGGTAATACAGGGTGACAGTGACCAACAGACTTGGCTGCAACACTTGCACCGTTTTCTGTCTCATGAAACTTATCACCCGTTCTCAGTTCTCTACCTATCTGTAGCCCATGTAACAGATTACATATACGGGATCCTGATCCGGTATCACATACCCAGGACGTAAAGGATACTGAGAAACAGTTCTGTGTAATGAACACACCCGAAGATGATGCATCAACATGCACTTTCTTCGTTTGGGCGGCACGGGAATTCTGGTAATCCCCAATTTCCTGCTCTGTCTTATAACAATTATAAGTTGGAGCGGGACCAACGTTCCCCAGCTCAGTATAACAAGTGGGTTCGGTCAATATATCCGTTTTATTATCTTGATTAAGGCGTGATATGGTCGCTACCTGGAGAGAGAGAGAAGAAAACACTCAGCGTATGCTCTTGCAAGATTTGATTGGTTATCTAATATATCTAATCAGGATGTCTCCCACTGTTTTAGTCAAATCTTCCTTCAAACCCTAAAAGGAAAGACTAGCCGGGATTAATTACGCGCTACAAGTTCGCCAATCTTTCAGCCAGGCCAGTGTCGGTACTTTGAGGGAGGTCCCCCGTGCTTTCGCACGAACCTAATTAAAGTAAACCTCGTTTTCCCAGAGGCGTAACCCCGTTAACACCTTTCTAGACACCTACTTGATCGGTTAATTGTAATGTGTAAAACTCTCCCAGGAGTAACTGTTACTCGCAGCGGGTATCGGGATCCAACTATCTCATAGAAGGTATGCAATCTCATTACAAATTTCAACACTTGAAATTCCCAATAATATTTTGCCCCAAGCCTCCTATGACCTTGACAAAGGCCAACAAACCATAGGCTGCTAGTCAAGTTCAACCCGTCATTTCTTGATTGAAGTAAACCCACCCGCACGGCCCTTGACAAAGGCCAACAAGGTCGCACGACTACCCTAATCCAATCTGCATCATATGCATAAGCAGATAAGTACTATTCAGCTACCGCACACTACGCCTTGACAAAGGCCAACAAACGCAGCACGAATACTAAACAGTCCTTATCTGAAATGACGGAGGGCTACGACGGGTTTTTCAGAAAACCCTTTGCGTAATGAACTTGATATCGTTGTAGAATCGAGTGATTTTAAATGGAGTGTTTTTGAGGCTTTTCTAGTTTTGCTAAAGGGGTCACTCCCGGTGAAGGGATCGTCGGCCCTTTCCTCATCGAATAAGGTGCAGGATATTTCACAAATATCACTATGCAAAGCAAGAACTATAGAAGCAATCAAAAGACAAACCGAGTTTGTAGCATCTGCCAGTTATTGCTAAAGGAGTCACTCCCGGTGAAGGGATCTCGGTCATTTCCTTATCGAATAAGGTGCTGGATGTTCTACAAGGAACACCGCTATGCAAAGCAAGAACTAGAGCTACCAGTTTTTAAACAAGTTTCTACAACATCTTAGGTTTCTTTTATTTCATTAATCTCATTAATGAAGTCCCATTTTATTATGCTTCAAAAGCATCTCTTTTGAAACGAAATCTGCAATATAACATATATCTCATATATATATAATATAAACATTCGTCTCAGGCAGTAATATGATCTCATCACAGAACATTGCAGCAGAAGAACATATATGAAATATTGGATATACTAGGACGTCCGTGTTTTCAATACGAGCCTGTATAAAACACGGATTCCACGGTCGCGATGAATAGCCAAACCCACATCCCTAGACCCCTACGAGAGCGGCAAGTAACACTGCCAATTCTAGGGTTAGGAGACCCGGTCTCGACTCCTCGAGATGGTCTCCCACTGGACCCTAGAACCCGGTTACTTGTGCTCCCCTCCTTGGGTCTACCTAATGCGGAAAAGTAAATAATATACAACGGTGACATCTTCCGCTACCTGGAAGTGCCCCAATAAAAGAATATTACATACAAATGAATTTTACATGAATGAAAAAGAAAAACTCTCATCTCACTTAAAACCCCCGGCTATTCAAACGCGACGATCCAATACAACATATCACAGCAACACATAATATCTCATATCATCAACGTAAGCAAGTATGCGTATCCCGATTGTCGTTGATGTATAGCAACGAAGCCGGCGATACACCACATACTACGCTTACGGTCACAGAAAAGAAAGTGTAAAACTACAACAGTTGGAATCCGCAACCTCCTTAGACATCGCATGCCTAACCAAAAGAATTCCTTAGACATCACATGCCTAACTATTATAAACCCCGCATTTTAGTCTCATTATCGAAAACTCTTTTCAATATCAAGTCGGGCAATTCAACAAGATTCCCGATTGTCCTGATCGAATGCTCGTCGCAAACTTTAGTAGACGGCCGCACCCCGAGATGCCGTCGATGAAGTGAACTAAGGCGGAACACCGCTGCCGCGAGCACCCGAACGGATGCTTTCGGCGACGGGGTTCTCCTACAGTCACTTGGTCGGGGCTATGGGGTGTAGCTGTCTATTAAGTTTACCCGGCGAGTATCCGCGTACGCTACATGATTGCGACGGACTTTTGATCGCATCAAAATTCCGTGGCAACCGATCATCTGAGACTAAACTGCTATGTTTATAATATTCAAATTAGTTATCTCATAACTACCTGTGGATTCCAATTATTGTATCACATTCCAGATAAATAGAAAAAGTTAAACTTTCCGATCGAATCATCAAGCACCCAAGATTTCCCCAATATATCTCAACACTTGAAATCAGTTTAAAAACATCCATTACATGCCACAGTACCAATGGTCCAGCCGTAGAAGGGTCAAGCCAACGCCTCACATGTGGCACGCCGTACTGCCCCAAACCCTAAGGTTCAAAAGGCAGTTCAAGACGGTCACATAATCGAGTTAAGGTTTGTTGCCTTCTAGAGGGTCCACCGAGTTACTTGCATGACTTAGAACATTCTTAAACACGAGAAAAAATCCAACTTTTGAAAAAATTTCCGACAGGGGAAAAAGTGAGTTATTGATATCCATTCGAACTTTTTAACAGTTTCTAAAATTTATCCGAAAAACACACATAGACAAAATCTGATAATCCGATCGAATCATCGGATCCCCTAAACAACCCCAGAAAACTCAACTGTAGAATAAATATTAAAAATTCCCAGAGAACTCAGCACTGAATAAAAGAAGTTACTGTGCAAACTAGAGAGGGTGACGTCATCATAATGCCGCGGAACCGCCGCAGAAGCCATGCTTCTGCCGCGGTTCCGCCGCACTTTGGAGGAATTGGAGGCTCCGTTTTGCACAGTAATTCATAAAAAACCCTGCTTAATTCTCTTCATATTTTTAATATTGAAAAATCCACAATTTTCAAAAAAGGACAGAGAGCAATTTGGAGTCGGGGTTTCGGGTTCGATCGGACTTCAAACTCCGTCTAGACTTCGCCTAAACCTCTAGCTTGGCTCTGATACCACTGTACGGTTGCTAGGCACGCGTACAAGGGTCTACGAGGCATCAACCATGCCCGATTAAAAATTTAGCCGTGCCGAACAACCCGAATACGGAACTTTAAACTAGAGATTAGGCGAAAACAAGCATGCTAAACACTTTAACACTAAGTGAGAGGGATTACAACCTTTGTAGATCCGGTCCTTCACTTCATATGCTCCGTGTTGTGGTCCCTTCGCTGCGATCATCGGGATCCGGACTCTCGAGAGGTTCCACGAAGAGAAAGACGCAACCTTTGCTTCCGATCTTCGATACTAAGATGATCTACCTTGAAGTTTCTTTAACACAAGCTAACACTCATGAAATGATGTGAAAACCCTCATCTAAATGGCAAGGGAAGATGAGGATGATGAAGTAGGATTTTTGCTCTCTTTATTTATCTTTTTCTCATAATTATTCATCACTTGGAAAAATCAAGAAAGCTTTTTTCCATGAAAGAATGAAGGAAGAAGATGAACAATAATTGTTGAATCCATTTGTGATGAATAGGAAAAGGAGATAATGATCAATTATGCAACCATGGTTCACTTAACCATTGTAGAGAATTAACCAAGGGTTAGGGTTTTGGGTTGAGTTAAGAATGAGTCATAAGTAAATATCTTTTTCATGACAAAACAAAAACCTTCTAGAATCATCTAGAAACCATTAACCCAAATCAAACCCTAATCTTGATTAATCTTTACTAAACATGTTGCATTATTTATCATATCATGTTACAATATTATATATCACATATACAATATTTATTGTAACCAAATAAAATAATACAATTAACATATATCGCATATATATCAATGTATTACCCGAGTGAGAAAAAGAATCTTTTAGTGAGATAATATTAGTTAATGTAATTTAATATATCATATATATTATTATACATTAAATTATCGAATCAACACTTGATTCGACAATCCGGCTATATCGCATATAACCGACTAATATTTATCCGTACCGATTCATCGAATCAACACTTGATCCGATGACCCGGCTGATATCAAATATCTCGAGAATATAATATGGTATCACATATCGCATTATCCTCGGTCCCGCACATATCACATATGTGCTCCTATTCCGTTTTGCCCGAGTCAAGAAACCTCTGTGTAGGACTCTAAAGAATCGTCAATACGCCGGCAGTAGGTGATGATCATATCAAACACCCACAAGCTGCAAGCGGTCAGCTAAACGTAACAGCTATCCAGGTATTGAGCGCTCAGAAGATCAACAAGCAAGCCTGTACATTCTCCTGTAAATCCAAACAGTAACACTCCCGTACAGTCCGGTCTCGTCGTCTGATATGTTGCATATCTCGCCTAGGGGTGGTAAACGTTAGCTTGATAAGTCGTGTCGATATGAGGTCTATAACAGTTCGAGAAACTACTGATAACACTTACCAGTAAATCTCAGCAACCCTGGCCAGGGATTTCCGGTTATAGCCAATCGAACACAGCACAACATCAGCTCCCTATACCGGGAGAGACGAATCCCCTCCTATCGCTCATTGCCTCCATGTGATTCGGGACTGTACCCAAAAGGCACCTTTTTGCACGCCCTCTTGGACGTGGTATGATGGAAATCAAAGCACAGTGGGAACCACACAAGACTCTATGACGATCTCGGGTCAACAGACTACTCTGTACCAGTGTCACCGGAGAACTGCCATCTGACGTATGGTATAATACCATCTGGGAGTTCTCGACGAGTCCGTCCAGTGTACCCAGTCTCCTCTGAGCACCCGTACACCATCCTTGATGTCAAACACCGATGGATATAGGATCATCCATCGCCCATCATATGGGTCAAGATGCGTATACGCTAGTCTACACTGGTGCATCGATGCCCTGTCTCGATACACCCACGACTAGGAACAATTATAGGATGTACTCGTCGACTACCGTGGCCCCACTAGTATGATCTCATCATAGTCCCAGTAGTCGAGTACATATCCTAAGGGCTTTATCAACATGTAATATAGAGACAATCAGAGTACATGTTAAGATAAAGTACAACCAGATAGCATACTATCATGTCGAGCAAGAAAGTCCTCCCTATATATGTCCAAGCATCCACTACAATATACATCGTATGTACAACAATGGCCTCTAGGGCATACATATAACTAACAGTAGCCTCTCTCCTTTAGTTAATTTGTTAACTAGATTCGTTTTTCGCCTAGGATTCTAGCCGACGATCCGTATTAGGGTTTCTCGGCACCATAATTTTTGTAAAATGGCATGGTTGATGCCTTGTGAGACCACTATAGGGTGCCTAGGAACCTTTCAAGAGTTACCCGGCGAGTGTTCACGTACAATACGCGATTGCGACGGAGTTTTGATCTGAATCAAAACTTCGTGGCAACCGATTAACCGAGACTAACATACTAGATTCACAATATACTATAAACATTACCAGTTTTCACAAAACCAATAAACCGGATTCTAACAATTATATCACATATCATCTAGATCTATACGACGCCAAATATATCGATCGGTTTAACAAAATCCAGAGAACTCAACAACTTGTGAATCACGGTTAAAAATACCCAGACAGTGCACAAATCACCTACGGACCTACACAAGAAACCATGCTCCTTGTCTCACCTACGGCGCCGCGGAACCGCTGCCAAAACCAGGTTTTGGCCGCGGTTCCGCGGTCGTAAAGTCGAGTTAGGCTCTCATTTTTCTTGTGGATCCATAGAAAACCCTGCACGATTTTTTGGATACTTTTAATTTCAAAAATTCTAATGTTTGGAAAAATCGACAGAAATATGCAAAAATACGGGTTTTGAAAACCGATCGAACTCTTTAACTTCGTAACGACCTTCCCCGATATTCAAGTTTGGCTCTGATACCATGAAGGACTACCTTAGCACCATGATGAGGTTATAGAAGCATCTACCATGCCAAATTCAAATTTTTCTTGGTGCTAAGTTAGACAAACAAGATCTTTAACTAGAAAGTTAGGCTTTTGCTTAAGATGATATGAAAACTAAAGAAGTGTACGATGATTATACCTTCGTAGAATCAAGTCCTTCACTTCACATGCTCCTTGTAATAGTCCCGTTACTCCACTAGGCTTCTCTTAAGACTTTGAACGGGCTTCCTTCTGTAATCTTTGCGCCATAGACGATCCACCGCGAAGCTTCTCTAGATCAAGCTAACTTTACACTAAACCACTTTAGTGTAAGAAACACACCATACTAAATTTCCAGTTTGGTATGGGATGATGAAGTAGGGGATGTTACAAGCTCACAAATGCATTTAAGAATCCATGGTTCACCTCACATGTGAGGGTGTGGATTTTTGAAGGCATGAAGAGGAAGAAGAAGATGAGCTAGAGAGCATGAGAGCAATAGGGAAGAATAATGGCTAAGTGTTTTCAATGAGCAAGAGTGAAAGCCAAACCTTGACCTCTCACTCATTCAAGCATGGAATTATGCAATATAAAATTGCAACCATGCTTGAATAGTGAGTCAAGAATGAATAAACAAGAATTAAACCCATGCTTGTAACCATGCTTCTACTTTCCACCTCATTTCTATTTTCACAAAATAGAAATTTAAATGCCATGCTTCATTAATATATATATATATATATATATCATATATATTAATATATATTTAATGAAGAATAATTAGTGAGCTAATGATATTAGTTAATATACTATTATATCACATATAATTTATATCACATTATTAAATCAACACTTGATCTAATAATCCGGTTATATCATATATGACCGACTAATATCATTTATCTGTATATCACATTATCGAATCAACACTTGATTCGATAAACTAGTTATATCACATATAACCGAACCGATAACAGATGACTGTCAGATTACAATACAGTATCACATACTCGTATTTAATCAGACCCACACACATATCACATATGTGTCCTACTTCGTTTCACTTGAACCAGAGAACTTCTGTATGGGACTCTATAGACTCATCAATACACCAGTAGTAGGTGATGATCATATCAGTCACCTACAAGCCGTCAGCGGTACTAGCTGGACATAACGGCTACCGGGTATTGAGCGGTATGAAGATCAACAAGCAAGCATGTCCACAGTCTCCATGAAGCCCATCAGTAACACTCCCGTACAGTCCGGTCTCTTCGTCTGATATGTCGCATATCATGTCTAGGGGTGGAAATCGTCAGACCCCAGTAACGTGATAAGTCATGTCGATGTCTGGCCTATAACGGCTCGAGAAACTACTGATAATACTTATCAATATATCTCGGCAGCAGCCCTGGCCAGGGACTTACAGTTATAGCCAATCGAACATAGCGCAATATCAACCCCCAATACCGGGAGAGGCGAAACCCCTAATATCGCTCATTGCCTCCATACGACTCGGGAATGTACCCAAAATCCACCTTTTTGCACGTCTCCTTTGAGCGTGGTCGGGAGGAAATCAAAGCACAATGGGAGCCGTACAAGACTCTATGATGATCTCGGGTCTACAGACTAACCTGTACCAGTGTCACCAGAGGACTGCTATCTGACGATAAGTATACTACCACATAGGAGTCCTCGGCGAGTCCTCTTCAGTGTACCCAGTCTCCACTGAGCACCGGTATACCATCTCTGATGTCAAACACCAATGGATGTAGGATCATCCATCGCCCATCATATGGGTCAAAAAGCGTATATGCTAGTCTACTCTGGAATATCGATGCCCTGTCTCGATATTCCCTCGACTAGGAACAATTAAAGGATGTACTTGTGAACTACCCTGGCCCCACTAGTATGATCTCCATCATAGTCCCGGTAGTCAAGTATATATCCTAAGGGCTTTATCAACATGTGAGAGAAGACAGTATCACAATATAAGTCTACGTGTTAAGATAAAGGTAACCAGATAGCATACTATCATGTCGAGCAAGAAAGTCTTCTCTCTCTATATATCCAAGCATCCACTATAATATACATCATATGTACAATAATGGCCTCTAGGGCATACATATAACTAACAATACTGGGTCGGATCTAACCTTTCTTCAGGAGTTCATCCAACTGAATGCGGATCTCCTTCAATCCTTCTGGACTTAACCGGTACGGAGCTTTGATTACAGGTTGCGTACCAGGTTGTAAATCAATACTAAACTCAAGAGCTCGATCGGGAGGCAAACCTGATATGTCTTCACGGAACACATCCTCGAACTCTCGAACTACTTCGGGATTTTCTTCTTTTGCCGGTAATGAAAATACTTCTGCATTCTTCGGTTTAGCATGGTATCTTCCTGGCTCCAAAGTTCTATCTCCACTTTTGAAATAGAAGATTGGGTGATCTGGTATCTCAAATACTACCCTCCTTTCACGGCAGTCAATAGTAGCATAGAATACTCCCATCCAATCCATTCCCAATACAACATCGAAATTTGAATGTCCGGTACTTTGAAATTTGCGTAGAATTCTCGTCCGCAAACTACAACTAGACACAGATCAAACCCCAGAGTTTCTTTCAATTCTCCATTCCCAGAACTGACATTCCATCTTGAAATGAGTGGCTTCATAGGAATTGCATGCGTTCTCACGAATCGTTGGGACATGAAGCAGTGTGAAGCTCCAGTGTCGAAATGTGAGAGTGCAGGAAGGGTGGCTACTAGTATAGTACCTAAGTTGTGTGAGGTTGGGTTTAGATATAGGAAAAATACAGTGATACACCAGGATTGAAAAGATTTAAAAGGATGGGAGAATTACAAGTGATGACTTGTCTTGTGGCTTCGGCCTCCTCGACCTTCATTGTAAAAGCCTGATGTCGTGGTACATTCCTCCTTTCTGCAGGCACATTCCTCTGTCCTTGGGGCATGTTTCTCTGCCCTTGAGGCATGTTTCTCTGTGCCTGATGGAATTAAAGTTGAGGCAGTGTAAGAGGTCCACGTGGAGCTGGTGCAGGGAGAGCTAGGCGAGGTGCAGGAGCCTGAATGGCTGGCTGCTACGGGACTATGATTGCGGGTCTGGATGCCGGTGCTGTGTTGAAACGATATGGACATGCTCCTATACTGTGAATGGATGCGCCACAAACCAAACATAGGCCATTTGCACGCCTGCAGTCCTTCTCCAGGTGTCCAGTCCTTTTGCAATAAAAACAGAAATTTGGACTGGACCGATTAAATGATCCTCCCGGTCTCCTGGGTACAAAGGTCGGCCTAGAAGAGGCTCCTCTTGACATCTGTGTGGCAGGGAATTTGATTCCAGCTGTTTGGGGCTTACCCTTCTTGTTCACCACAGCTTAATAACGACGAGCTGCCTTTAGGGAGAGTTCATGAGTCGGGTAGTCGCCTGTGTCTAACGCCGTCTGAATCTCCAGGTCTAAGCCCTGTTGAAATCATCTAGCCTGAATATCATCCGTCGGGATCAAATGTGCTGCGAACCTGATAAGATGTGATGTCAGGATTGATATGTGTTTTAACGGAATAGTATTTGATACGAATTCATTATCTGCTAAGCATGATGAATTCGGCATCATATTCATCTAATGATTTTTCCCACATAGAAGCTTGTTGTAGGTGGATGAACAGTTGCTCCATCTCAAATCGAGCTGTCTCAGGGAAGAACTTCGCATCGAACAGATTGCGAAACGTCTTCCGCTCAATAGGTTGGGTGAGAAGGTTTTCCTCAGCCTTCTACCAGACTCTTGCATTGTCTGTCAGTTGCGACTAAGCAACTCTCACCTAGGCAATATCTGGCACTTGAGCTGCTGTCGGATCATCTTCGATCGCTTAAGCCCGTTCTTCTGCCTTAAGTGGGCTCTCCTTTTTCGAGAAGTGTTTTAGGTGTAGTGCCTAAAATTGCTTGACTCCGGGTGCCTCGGCTTCGAGGCAGTGCATGAGGATAGCAGTCTGCTGCTGATGACCCTCCAATAGACTCTTGATAGCCTTAAGCAGTACCGTTTGCTCATTGGTAGGAGCTGCAATGGTAGGTGGTGGTGGTAGAGTAGGCGGTGGGGTATTGCAGTTGACGTTCGTGCTGGTGTTGTTCGGAGAATCCATTACCTTGATAGAAAAAAAATGGTTAGGATAGATTCAAGAAATTTAAAATGTAAGGAATGTCTAGTTGCTGATTCTTATAATTCTTGTGATATATTGCTTAAGACTTCATGCAGAACAGACCTGCATGGCCACCAACAAAACTTTTCACGCCTTGCTTTCCAGTAGACGGAAATGGTGACGTGGCAAGCCGCAACGTATTTACAATGAAATAAATACGTTAAGCGTAATTAAGCAATAGATAAAAATGAACAAGAATGAGAAGAGAATAAAATAAAACGTCAAATTTATTTACATTCAACTTTACATACAACTGTTTGAAATAAAAGATACAATAATCAAAAGAAAATCCTAAACAATGGCATACTGAAAGCAATATGCAGAGGAACTAGTGGTCAGGCTGAGCGGTAAGCAGGTCAAAATTCTCCTAGCCCGGCTCTATCTCCTCAGAGTCCAGTCTACCTTACGAAAATTCCAAAGAAAGAAACAGAAAGGAATGTCGTGTTGGATATGTATGCCCTAAAGGCCATTATTGTATATGTATACATGTGGATGCTGGGGATATGTATATACAGGACAATCTTGCTCAGTTATATAGTATATTATTTAAGTTGTCTTTATCAGAATATGCGTATTTGTTTCTATTGATGTTTTATCCAGCTTGCACATATCGATAAATAATCGATACATTAGTATATTATTATGGTTTGACTTTATCTTAACATGTGCATATGTTATATATATATATGTCGACCACATGTTGATAAAGCCCGTAGGATCTTGCTTGACAACCAGCGTTATGATGGTGATCATACTTGTGGGAGCTGGGTAGTCCATAAGCACATCCTTAAATGGTCCCTAGTCGTGTGAGTATCGAGACTGCGCATTGATACTCCAGAGAAGACTAGTGTATACGTTTCTAGACCCCGATGAGGGGGGTGGTTGGTCCCGCAGCCATTGGTCTGATGCACCTAAGACCGTATACAGGTGTTCACTGGGTATGAGTACACTGGAAGGACTCGCCGAGAACTTCCGGATGGTACTATACCTATCGTCAGATGGAAGTTCTCAGGTGACATGTGTACAGGTTAGTCTTTGGACCTGAGATCGTCATTTGTCTCATATGAGTTCCCACTGTGGTTTGATCACTACCCTACCACGTCTCTACTGAGTCGTGCAAACAGGTTTTGGTTGGGTACAGTCCTGAGCCATATGGACGCAGTTAGTGATTGTTGGGGATTCGTTTCTCCTGGTATTGGGAGTCAATATCACATCGTGTTTGATTGGTCAGGACCATAAGATCTTGGCCAAGGCAGTTAGGATTTACTGATAGGTTGATTAGTAGTTTCCTGGATTGGTCCTTAGCCACATCAGCATGAATTATCGGGTTATTACGGTCTGATGTTTACCACCCCCTAGACTCGGTATGCGATACTCTTAGACGAAGAAACCAGACTGTACGGAGATTGTCACAGATAGGCTCAGTAGGAATTCAGACGAGTTTGCTCGTCGGCCTTCCTTTTCGACAGGTACCTGGGTAGCCATTACGTGCAGCTAGTACCGCTGACGTGTTTGTGGTTAAACCCACTGCTAGCATACTTTCGAGTCTTTAGAGTCCCACACAGAGGGTTTCCCTGCTTCGGGAGAAATGATGTAGAGGCCGTATGGTTTTATGGCAGGGATTCGATCACATACGTGTACTTGTGCATGTGTGATGTTTGGGCGGATTTTACTAGTGAGCTTTGGTTTAAGCCGGATCCTAGTATTATATTCTTAGATTATTTTGTCTCTTTGTATTCGTATTTTTCGGAATACGGATACGGGTATGTATATACGGTGAGGGGAATTCTTGTAATTGTGCAAGTTGCTTCTAGAAGAAGACGCCTCATTATTTGTTTTAACCATTTTTGTTAATGGTTAATGAGGTGGAGAAATGAGGTGTTCATTTGCTTTAAATGAAGCATAGCTACTTGGTGACTCATGTTAGTTATATGTATGCCCTAGAGGCCATTACTGTACATGAGATGTACATTGTAGTGGATGTTTGGACATATATAGAGAGGACTTTCTTGCTCGACATGATAGTATGCTATCCGAATACTCTTTATCTTAACATGTACACTGATTGTCTCTCTGTTACATGTTGCTAAAGCCCTTAGGATGCGTACTTGACTACCTAGATTATGATGGAGATCATACTAGTGCGACAAAGGTAGTCTGTGAGTACATCCTTTAATGTCCCTAGTCGTGGGTGTATCGAGATGGGGCATCGATATACCAGAACAGACTAGCGTATACCTTCTCGACCCATGTAGATGGGCAATGGATGATCCCATATCCATTGGTGTTTGACATCAGAGATGATATACGGGTGCTCAGTGGAAACTGGGTACACTGGACGGATTCGCCGAGAACTCACAGATGGTATTATACCTCATGTCAGATGGCAGTTCTCTGGTGACACTGGTATAGGTTAGTCTGTTGACCCAAGATCGTCATAGAGTCTTGTGTGATTCCCACTGTGCTTTGATTTTCACCTTACCACGTTCAAGAGGACGTGCAAAACGGTGGTTTTTGGGTACAGTCCCGAGTCACATGGAGGCAATGAGCGATAGGAGGGGATTCGTCTCTCCCGGTATTGGGAGTTGATGTTGCACTGTGCTCGTTGGCTATAACATGAAGTCCCTGGCCAGGGCTGATTCTGAGATTTACTGGTAAGTGTTACCAGTAGTTTCTCGACCTGTTTTGATCCTCATATCGGCACGACTTATCGAGTTACTGGGGTTTGACGTTTTCCACCCCTAGACGAGATATGCGAAATATCAGACGAAGAGACTGGACTATACGGTAAGTGTTACTGATTGGATTCGCAGGAGTATGAGCAGGCTTGCTTGTTGATCTTCTGATCGCTCAATACTCGGTTGGCCGTTACGTTTAGCACGCCTCTTGCGGCTTGTGAGTGTTTGATATGATCATCACCTACTGCCGGCGTATTGACGAGTCTTTAAAGTCCTACACAGAGGTTTCCTGGCTCAGGCGAAACGAAGTAGGAGCACATATGTGATATGTGCGGGACCGAGAATAATGCGAGTATATGATACCATATTCTATTCTCTCTATATTTGTGTCGGACGGTTATATGTGATATAGCCGGGTTATCGAATCAAGTGTTGATTCGATAAGTTGGTACATTTAATGTTAGTCGGTTATATGTGATATAGCCAGATTATTAAATCAAATGTTGATTTGATAATTTATTGTATAATTGTATATTTGATATACTAATTTACATTAACTAATATTAGCTCACTTAAGCATTTATTATTCTCACATGTGCACACTTAATATATATGTGATATATATTAATTGTGTTTTATTTTGTATCATGGTTGTTGATACACACTACATGGGTGTATGAGACTTACACCATGGTTATAATAATGATAAGGTTTTTATTTATTTAGGTAATTCACAAATTAGTGGAAATTGTCACATGCTTGGAAGCTTGAAGAAGCTTGTAGCATCTTTGATTTAGTCCACTAGTTTTGTTTTACTTGTAGATATTTATTAACCTAACCATCATTGTAACCCATGGTTTATTCTCTACATGAGTTAGTGTATGGCACTAACTCACCCATGGTTGTTATTCTCACCTCATTAGTTCATTCTCTTTCTCTCTCTTCATCTTCTTCATCCTTGAGAAAAAGCTCTCTAGCTTTTGAAATGGTGAGAAAATATGTGAGAAAAATAAATCTAAAGTGAGCCCACTTCCTACTTCATCATCCTATACACTTGCTTGGGTAGTAAAGGGCGTTCTCTTCACAAAGTTCTTGACCCAGTGAAGAGGTAGCTTGGGTTTGAGTCTCCTCGATGTAGATTATCTTCGGCCTCGAAGACTACGAGCAAGCTTATTCATTTCTCCAAGGGAACCCATACTAGAGTACGGGAGTTCGATGATCGCAGCGAAAGGACGACTACACGGAGCTTTAGAAGTGAAGGACCGGGTCTACAAAGATTGTGTTCCTTGCTCACTACTTATAATAGTTGATTACTTATTATATTATCTAGTTACTTTAGCTTGATCCTTGGGTTAGGGTTCATTAGCACTCTAGAAATTTTAAATTCTACATGGTAGTTGCTGTGGAAACCCAGTGGGTGCTAAGGAATCCCAACAACTCATGGCATGACTCATTGTTTACTATTGGAGTATGCTTGATATTTTCATGTGTTGTGAATTATTGATGCAAGGTGGCATATTAGATATTGGTGTAGCTTCAAGATATTTTGGGCTTTGCATTATTACTTCACAACACTTAGCCATTTCTTCTATTCTATGCTCACTTCACACTCTCGTCTTCTCCTTGGTCTCTTCTTCTAGCTCTAACCCTAAAAGTCTCATGAATTGAGAAACCTAGGATTAGTGAGACAAAGAAATCCATCACCACTCTCCATTTCATCTAGGATACTTAGTTTAGCAATGTACCACAGTTACCTCATTTTTTATGCAGGAGCTCAAAGCACACACTCTCGGGTGGATCATCTTTGACTTGAGGAGGCCGTCGATCAGACAGGATCCGTACATCCTTCAAGGAGCTAGAGGAGAGGATTGAAGACCCAAAGGAATTGTTTCTTTAGATATAATCTTCTATCATAGTAGATAGAACTTCTTTAGTTGCTAGTTAGGTTTATGGTAGATCCGGTTTAGGGTTATTCTAGCGCCAAGTTTCAATCGTTGTAAAAATTTTGTTCCGCAAACGACCACGGATGATGGTTAGGGCGTTAGTGTAACCCAACATGGTATCAAAGCCAGCCCATAAACCCTATACTGGTAGGTTTAAGTGATGTTAAAGTGAAATAACTCCGAAACACGTAACGATAAATCCAAGTTTTTGTCGATTTTTTAGAAGCTCTAAAAATTTTTAAAACAATTGCAGAGTGCTCCTTTAGTTGTGAGATGAACACAAACAAAAAAACGAGACAATTCCACCTCATCATGGCCGGCCAAATTGCCATTTTGACCAGCCCCATCGGTTCAATTAAGTGGAATTGGGTTGTATTTTGTTTGGTGTTCATGTTACTTGGATCTAGGGTTTCAGGTGTTGTTTGTTTTTGCCAAGATTGCCTATACTGTTATCTTTCTGTTGTGGCAATACGGAGTATTTCGAAGTCGCTATTTTTAACACTGTTTAATAGTTTCAGTGCATACATTACTATTTACGACTGTGAATGTCATTAGAGCGGTATAACCCGTCTAATTGCTATATGCTCTTTTAGACAGGTTTGTGAACATGACATTCACGTTGATGTTCTGTGTTTGTGCTGTGGTTGTGGTTAGATTGTCATGGTGGATAGCTTGCAGTGCAATGATAGTAGTATAGTTAAGATTCATTTGTATATTCATATTGTGGGGCGAGCGTCCGACATGTGGACTGCCGTCTTTGCCGGATTGTATATTAATTGATTGGGGCACGACCGGATTGAGGTCGATGTCACCATTGTACATATTTTTTTTCTTTTATGTACTAGGATTACCCCACGGTGGAGTGCACGAATTGCCGGGTTCTAGAAAGCAACAAGCCCGCATCTCATGGCGTTAAGACGGAGGGGGCTTCACTCTAGAATTGGCGGGCTATTCGCCGCACTCGTAGGGGGTATAGTTTGACCCACGGAGGGGCGCTCAAGTTACCAGATCCCATGAAGTGCTGGGTGGCCCATTCACTTTGTTGATTGGGGTTGCCTCACTTTTGGGATTGGCGGGTAACTTGCCGCGCTCATAGGGGTCCAGGTTTTCATTGCACATGCTATCCACACGATCGGGAACGTCGGGTTTTAGTTGCGGCTCAAATGAAACCCGAGGCTCTAAGATTATCCACCATTCTGTGTTACTTGATGTTGATCTGTGATGTTGCTTATATCATGCCTGGGAAGAATGTTATATATATTTATATATATACCACTAAATGTTGTATATGTTTTGCACCCGCGCTAGTCCAGCTCCGCTCTGCTGTTAGTTAAGTAACCTAACAGTGTATGACGGGGCCCCGTGGCGAATACGGATGTCATATACATACATTGTATTTTCATTATTTTCTGGTGTGATAGGTTAATAGATGGGACCCCATTAATTTGATTAATGCAGGAAAAGATACCTAAAAAGATGTTGGAACGAATTTCAAAAAACTATAGTTATATTCTTTTGCTTTGCATAGTGGTATTCGATCGTGAATATCCAGCACCTCATTCCACGAGGCAAGAGCCGATATCCCTTCGCGAGGAGTGACCTCTTGAGAAAAAGTTTATACTATAGATTACTCGATTTTTTCAAAAGCAGAAGTTTTCAAAAGCGGAGCCTAAACCACTCCTTTTCAAAACTACTCGGGTTCCTTCAACGATATCAAGTTCATTACGTTAAAGGGTTTTTCGTCAAAAACCTAGCCGTAGCCCTCCATCATTTCAGATCGGTGCCGCCTAGTATTCGTGATATGTTTGTTAGCAAGCGTCAAGATATAGTGAACAGTAGATGAGTGATATTTATCCGTTGCATGGATATGCGATTAATCGAGATAGTCGTACCGCTTTGTTGGCAAGCGTCAAGAGTTTTGTGCAGGTGGGTTCGAGTTAATTCAGGACAATGACGGGTTGAACTTGACTAGTGGCCTATAACTTGTTGGCAAGCGTCAAGGTTATAGGTCGTTAGGGGAAAAAACTGCATCGGGAGTTTCAAAAATACAGGAAACTTGCTGTTTTAGCATACCTTCTGGAGTGTGGTGACTGGAGTGGATTCCATCTAGGTCATCACATAATGATAGTTAGATCCCGATCCCACTGATGAGTAGGATTACTCTTGGGAGATTATTTCACTTAACAATCAATGCTATAAACCAAGTAGGTACCTAGAACGGTGTTAGAGGGGCTACGCCTCAAGGGAAAAAGGGTTACATAATTAAGGAACTTCGCGAAAGCGTTGGAAAACCTCCCTCAAAGTACCAACACCAGCCTGACTGAAAAGTTAAGCAAGTATTGTAAAGTGCGATTAATCCTGACTAGTTCTCCTTTACGATTTGATGGAGAATTCGAGGAAACAGTGGGAACCATCCTGATTAGATAAATTAATAACCAGTCTAATCTTGCAAGAGCGCACCCTAAGTATTTCTTTTCTCTCTCTCCAGGTAGCAACCATTTCACGTCCTAATCAAGATAATAAAATGTATCGCTTGACCGATCCGAATTCTTATTCGGGGCTAGGGAACGTCGGTTTGGCTCTAACTTATGACGGCAGTCATAAATACGAGCAAGGGAAAAAGGATTGCATGAATTCCTTGATGACCCCAACGAAGAAGAAGCATATTGTTGCATCTCTTTCAGGTGTTCTTGTTATTGAGAACTATTTTTTGGTCAGTCCTAGCTCCTGGGTACTAGATACCGGATCAGGATCTCATATCTGTAATTTATTGCAGGGACAGAGAAAAAGTAGGATAGTTGGACCTGGTGATATGTCTCTCAGAGTAGGGAACGAAACACAAGTTGATGCTGCTGTCGTCGGTGAATATCACATAGTGTTGCCAAATGGCAATACTATGATTTTGAACAATTGCTACTATGTACCTTCCATGTTATACAACATCATATCAGTTTCTTTACATGATAAAGAGGGATATAAGTTTGTTCTTAATAAAAATATCATGAACATTTACCTTAATCAGGTATTGGTTGCAGAAGGTACACTGTGTAATAGTATCTATGTTCTAAATCAAAACACAGTTTCAATGTACAAAACACACGCAAGAGGAAGAGTTCAGATACGAATGAATCCTACTTGTGGCATTGTAGACTTGGTCATATCGGAGAGAAAAGACTGAGTAAATTGCATAAGGATGGATATTTAAATACCTTCGAATTTTCATCTTATGAAACTTGTCAGTCTTGTCTCAAGGAAAAGATGACCAAATCTCCGTTCACCGGACACAGAGAAAGAGCAGCAGAGCTCTTGGGACTCATACACGGCGATGTATGTGGTCTAATGTCTATACATACACGGGGTGGGTTCTCGTACTTCATCATTTTAACTGACGATCTCTAAAGGTTCGGATATGTGTATCTCATGAAACACAAATCTGAAGCTTTTGAGAAATTCAAAGAATATAAGAACGAAATAGAGAACCAGACTGGAAAAAGTATCAAGATCCTCCGATCTGATAGAAGAGGGGAATACTTAAGTACATAATTCCGGGACTTTCTAAAAGAGAATGGAATTCTCTCTCAACTTACTCCTCCATATACACCACAGCACAACGGTATATCGGAGCAGAGGAACCGTACCCTATTGGACATGGTTCGCTCCATGATGAGTAATGCTGAGTTGCCTCTTTCATTCTGGGGATATGCCCTTGAAACGGCTATATATGTATTGAATAGGGTTCCTACAAAAACTGTGCCTACCACTCCTCATGAAATATGGGAGTGGAAGAGAACATACCTTAATTTTGTTAAGATATGGGGTTGTCCGTCTTATATTAAAAAACAAAATCCGGATAAACTAGAGGCACGATCAGTTTTGTGTAAGTTTGTAGGATATCCTAAACATTCGCAAGGATATATGTTCTACCACACCGAGGAACAGAAGGTGTTTGTTGCTCGCCACGCCGTCATTTTAGAGAAGGAATTTCTTGCAAAAGAAATTTGTGGGAGCACGGTAGAACTGGAAGAAATTCCAAAGGGAAAAACTATAACTGAAGATTTGGTAGAATCATAGAATTCAATAATCCCGGACGAACTTCAGCCACTCCACAGATCTAGTAAAATTTCTCATCCGCCCGAGAGATACTACGGTTTTCTTATAGACGGGGATCGAAAGGATTGCATCTTGGAAGAAGATGATCGTACTAGTTTCAGGCAGGCCATTATCAGTAGGGACTCTGATAAGTGGCTGGATACTATGCAATCTGAAATAGAGTCCATGTACGCCAATAAAGTGTGGATCTTGGAAATTGCTCCACCTAGGATAAAACCCGTTGGATGCAAATGGATCTACAAAATGAAATTTAGTGTAGATGGGCAGGTGGAAACCTATAAGGCTAGACTCGTTGCAAAAGGTTTTCGTCAAAGACCAAGATTAGACTATGACAAAACTTTTTCTCTAGTAGCTATGCTCAAATCCATTCAGATCCTACTTGCCATTGTTGCCTTCCATGACTATGAAATCTGGTAGATGGACGTAAAAACGACTTTTCTGAACGGATGTTTGGAAGAGTGCGTTTATATGGATCGGTCAGAAGGTTTTGTAGACAGTGGGAGTAGCGGAAAGGTGTGCAAGTTTCTGAAATCCATTTATGGATTGAAGCAGGTATCGCGGAGCTGGAACATCTGTTTTAATGAAACAGTCAAGGACTTTGACTTCATCATGAACGAGGATGAGCCATGTATTTATAAGAAGATTGTAGGACGGACTGTCGTATTCCTAGTCTTTAACATGGATGACATTCTTTTGATAGGAAATGATATTCCTATGCTACAATCGGTCAAGTTGTTCTTGTCACAAAGGTTCTCCATGAAGGACATGGGTGATGCCTCGTACATTATGGGGATCAAGATCTACAGAGATAGATCCAAGAGATTAATGGGACTTTCGCAGTAAAGGTACATAGAGACCATACTAAAGAGATTTAGTATGGAAGATTCCAAGCGCGGTAACATACCCGCATTGCATGGAATCACCCTCTCCAAAGAGATGTCTCCCAAGACTGCTGAGGAGAGGGTTCGCATGAGCACTATACCCTACGCTTCGGCGGTAGGATCTATAATGTATGCGATGCTATGTACAAGACCAGATGTAGCTTACGCGCTAAGCGTAGTGAGCCGGTATCAGTCGAACCCAGGTGAGAACCACTAGACAGCAGTGAAGAACATTCTCAAGTACCTGAGAAGGACTAAGGAGATGTTCTTGGTTTTCGGTAATGGAGACCTAAAGGTCGAGTTCTTTACCGATTCATGCTTCCAGAGTGATAAGGATGACAGCAAGTCTGTCTCGGGTTTTGTGTTTACCCTCAATGGAAGGGCGTGTGTTGGAGGAACTCCAAACAGGACACCGTTGCAGACTCGATGATGGAGGCTGAATACATTGCTGCAAACGATGCCGCAAAAGAAGCGATCTGGATGAAAAAATTCATTACTGAACATCAGGTAGTTCTGTCCATTGTTGATCCAATACCTTTGTATTGCGATAAAAATGGGGCTATAGCTTTAGCGAAGGAACCACGGTCCCATCAGAAATCTAGACACATCTTAAGGCGGTATCATCTAATCGGGAGATCATAGATCGCTAGAAGATCGAGGTCCGGAGAGTGGATACAAAAGAGAACACGGCGGATCCATTTACAAAGGCCCTCCCTCAAGTGCAGTTCGAGCAACTTTTTGAGATGTTGGGTATGCGGTACGCCAGCAACTGGTCTTAGTGCAGTCGTTGGGTATTCGGTACGCCAATTACTGGACTTTAGTGCAAGTGGGAGATTGTTGGATATGTATGACCTATAGGCCATTAGTGTATATGTATACATGTGGATGTTGGGGATATGTATGTATAGGACAATCTTGCTCAGTTATATAGTATATTATTTGAGTTTTCTTTATCAGGATATGTGTATTTATTTCTATTGATATTTTATCCAGCTTGCACATATCGATAAAGACTCGATACAGTAGTATACTATTATGGTTTGATTTTATCTTAACATGTGCATATGTTATATATATATATATATATGTCAACCACATGTTGATAAAGCCCGTAGGATCTTGCTTGACTACCAGCGTTATGATGGCGATCATACTTGTAGGAGCTGGGTAGTCCATAAGCACATCCTTAAATGATCCCTAGTCGCGTGAGCATCGAGACTGGGTATTGATACTCCAGAGTAGACTAGTGTATATGTTTCTAGACCCCGACGAGGGGGATGGTTGGTCCCGCAGCCATTGGTCTGATGCACCTAAGACCGTATACAGGTGCTCACTGGGTGTGAGTACACCGGACGGACTCGCCGAGAACTTCCAGATGGTACTATACCTATCGTCAGATGGAAGTTCTCAGATGACATATGTACAGGTTAGTCTTTGGATCTGAGATCATCATTTGTCTCATGTGAGTTCCCACTGTGCTTTGATCACTACCCTACCACGGCTCTACTGAGTCATGCAAACAGGTTTTGGTTGGGTATAGCCCCAAGCCATATGGAGGCAATGAGTAATTGTTGGAGATTCGTCTCTCCCGGTATTGGGAGTTGATATCGCACAGTGTTCGATTGGTCAGGACCATAAGACCTTGGCCAAGGCAGTTGGGATTTACTGTTAGGTTGATCAGTAGTTTCCCGGATTGGTCCTGAGCCGCATCAGCATGAATTATCGGGCTATTAGGGTCTGACGTTTACCACCCACTAGACCCGGTATGAGATACTCTTAGACGAAGAGACCAGACTATACGGAGTTGTCACAGATAGGCTTAGTAGGAGTTCGGACGAGTTTGCTCGTCGGCCTTCCTTTTCGACAAGTACCTGGGTAGCCATTACGTGCAGCTAGTACCGCTGACGTGCTTGTGGTTAAACCCACTGCCAGCGTACTGTCGAGTCTTTAGAGTCCCATACAGAGGGTTTCCCTGCTCCGGGAGAAACGATGTAGAGACCGTATGGTTTTACGGCAGGGGTTCGATCACATACATGTACTTGTGCACGTGTGATGTTCGGGAGGATATTACTAGTGGGCTTTGATTTAAGCCAGATCCTAGTATTATTTATTTTGTCTCTTTGTATTCGTATTTTTCGGAATAAGGATACGGGTATGTATATACAGTGAGGGGAATTCTTGTAATTGTGTAAGATGCTTCTAGAAGAAGACACCTCATTATTTGTTTTAACAATTTTTGTTAATGGTTAATGAGGTGGAGAAATGAGGTGTTCATTTGGTTTAAATGAAGCATGGCTACTTGGTGATTCATGGCATGACTCATTGTCTACTATTAGAGTATGATTGATATTTTCATGTGTTGTGAATTATTGATGCAAGGTGGTATATTAGATATTTGTGTAGCTTCAAGATATTTTGGGCTTTGCATTATTAGTTCACAACACTTAGCCATTTCTTCTATTCTATGCTCACTTCACACTCTCATCTTTTCCTTGATCTCTTCTTCTAGCTCTAACCCTAAAAGTCTCATGAGTTGAGAAACCTAGGGTTAGTGAGACAAAGCAATCCATCATCACTATCTACTTCATCTAGGATACTTAGTTTAGCATTCTAAGTACCCTAGTTACTTCATTTTTGAGGTAGTAGCTTAAAGCACACACTCTCGGGTGGATCATCTTTGACGCGAGGAGGCCGTCAATCAAGCGTGATCCATGCATCCTTCAAGGAGCTAGAGGGGGGATTGAAGACCCGAAGGACTTATTTCTTTAGGTATAATCTTCTATCATAGTAGATGGAACTTCATTAGTTGCTAGTTAGGTTTATGGTAGATCCGGTTTAGGGTTATTCTCGCGCCAAGTTTCACTCATTGTAAAAAATTTGTTCCGCAAATGGCCATGGATGATGGTCGGGGCGTTAGTGTAACCCAACATGTCGTCTGCGAACTGACGCCCGGTAAGTCCCAAAAGAAGAAAGGAAAGATAGTATATAAAGTGAAATGAATAGGTAAAGTTGTATATGACCGATATATGATAGTTATTATAACGTGGTTGTTTGTAGTTTGGTAAATAAGGTATTCATGTATACGAAAGCAGTCCATCTTACCCCATGGACTATGGTAACATGTAGTACAAGGCCCCATCATAATCAACGGGACAACGTTACGAGAATTCATGTAAGTGTCTTTTAAGTGACCTCTCGTGCCACGATATACGTTCCGTACCAATCTACCCCTTTATCCCCACATAATGTACTGTATAAATTATGTTTACAAGTCTTGGCCGAAACCATGGATACAAAAAGTTCAGGTTTATATTCAGGATGTAATCATGTATTCAAGTAATCATGTCAAGTTCAAGTAAAGTTATAACTATGGTTCGGTCAAGTCAAGTCAAGTATACATGTGTGAATTTGATGTTTGAATTTGAGTAATCATGTTCATGATCAAATATTCGTGTTTGATTCTGGATTCAGGTTTCAGCTTGGACTCAGACTGAGTCAGACACTTATAATCCGATTTAACTCTTAAATTCTTAGGTTCGGAAATTATCGGCAACTACTGCAATGGACGGCAGGATTTGTGTCTTTTTCCAAGACAATTGCTATTGATAACTTCGTTATTTGTCTAACCTGAATAGGCAAGCACTCACTTTTTTCGGCTCGCTGGGGCTCAAGAGAATTTATCCCGCTTAAACCTATATTTACTAAAGTTCTTAAAATATTATTCTGTATATCTCGAGAGGGTTTTATAAAAAATATTTTTTCTATAGGTTAAAAATAAAACCTCGAGGGGGATTTGTATTACTTAGGCTTTTCATGAGCATGTGTTTTAATTATTAGGGTATTTTGCTGATAAATACTTGGCTTTAACAAGCTTATGGTATTTTATTGAAAACTAGTCCTTTTTGGTAATTTAATGGTATTTTATTGACATTTTTTAATCTTTTATTTTTTGAAAAATATAGTTTCATAATATAATGAAAATATGGATTTATAATTTTATTTAATTTTACATAATTTTAATTTTAAAAAAATTAGTTTTATTTAGAAAATTCGTTTTTCTTAAAAACCGTATTTTCATCCTTTCGAGATCGAATACTCCGCGAGAAGTGCTGCATCTCGCTCTATTATTCTCAGGACGTGCAATAATCTGCACCATCCATTAGCGGGTCCCCTAACGAGGGTTGTAGATGCATAATTGCAAAGAAATACAAATACCTCTTTAAAAGAAACCCGGTTTTCAAAATATATGGTATTTTCTTGTAATGATTATTCTTTGAACCAAATATATATATAGGCATCGTGCTATGAAAACAAAGTGTGCGTGTAGAGTAGAGCGTTACCCCGTGAAGTTTTCCTAAAGGTATTATTTAAACATTTTGTCGAAACGATAGGATATTAAAGTTCAAGATATTTTAATAAAAAAAGTTCAATTATGGTTGTTTCACATGAGATTCTTGGTTAAACTTAGATTGGTCAATATATAAAGAGAAAGGGAGTTTCTAGGGTTTAGAAAAAGATATCGGTAATAACTCCACTTACCGATATAAGTTTTAAAATTGAATTTCAATGAAGAGAAAGAG